>OU342659.1:18530325-19730325 GCA_910589605.1 Chrysoteuchia culmella
GAATCATATTGACGGGGTTAATCTTATATATAAAATTCTCGTGTCACAGTTTTCGTTCCCATACTCCTCCGAAACGGCTTGACCGATTCTCATGAAATTTTGTGAGCGTATTGAGTAGGTCTGAGAATCGGCTACTATCTATTTTTTATCCCAAAATTCCACGGGAGCGAAGCACCGGGGCACAGCTAGTTGTGATATATAATTGTTCACAGGTGGACACGTTGGAGTCGATTCGAAAGAAGAAGGCAGAAGAAGAGGAGAAGCGTAGGAAACGCGAGAAACGCCGCCATCGCGGCAGATATGGTGAGTTTCCGTCTGAGAACAAATTGTGAACTCATTTATGTAAACGAATACCTATATAAATTATCAGGGTACACACAGAGGAACAAAAAAATTATGATGTAGCATTAGCCAGATAATTAAAGTTAACATTTAATAATGTAAGTCCTTCCTTGCGAGTTGAAAATTGTTTACGGTTAGGACAACCATAAAATGTACTTTTATTTTATTTTTATTTTTTTGTGATGAAAATTGATGTTACCCATGTGTTTAAGGTCACTTTTGAAATGAAATGAAATAAAACAGGGTGAAAAAAATAGCCCTTGACGAGTTTCTTGCCAGTTCTTCTCGTTACAAGGTCCCCCACCGTAGGGTTTGTGAACCGATGGCGTAGCTTCTTTGACGTTCATAAGTGCTTGTAACAGCCTACACTGAATAAATGATATTGAATATTGAATAATGCCGACCCAAATTATCACCATTGTATCTTTAACTCCAAATATCTCATTAATCTGACACTTTAGGGCAGTATGTTGAATTTTTTTTTGTTTATCTTTACGTTCGCTTTCCATTTATATAAGTTTTGTCGTGTCCCTAGACGAGGCCAAAAGTTCAAACCCCTTTGCCAGATGTCAGATTGTGTTGACTTAATAATGACAGTCTTCCTCAAAGAAACCTCATTTTAGGGCTGATTTTCAATGCTGGCTGGCACAATCACAAACTTAGAAAGATATGATATGAATGACAATAATTTTTCCAATTTGTTTTTTTTTTTAGAATATGAAAACGGTGCTGAACGATCACACAGAAAGAGTAAACGAAGACGGAGGTATTTGTATATTCGTGTATTTTATTTTATAATATTTTTACAATAATTATGTTATTAATTTGCCTTCTATTTGTTCACAGGTCTTCAGAAGAAGAAGAATCTGACATTGATGGGTAATTATTTAAATACATGACTAAAAGTAGACCATAAAAACAGAAATTTTGCCATTTTTTTATATTTGTTCACGTTTTCAAGAGGTATTAAATTTTAACTTCAAACGCCAACGATTATTATCATTGCATTTTTTAAACACAATTTTAATCCAATTTCGACCGATTAAAAATTAATTTATTTATACAGTAAACGAAGAAAGCGGAAGAAGGAAAAGAAACACAGCACCAAGAGTAAAAAACGGAGAAGGAGAGAGACAGAACTAGTGGAACTAGAAGAAGAAGGAGAGATGGATCAACCTCTCAACATCGACCTTACAAATACTCTGAAGGAATTGAGGAACTCCTCTCCTACGAAAGAGTTGGTTCAAGATATAGATGAGAGTACACAGCAGAGTCTTGTACAGAAAGAGTCTTCTGATGAAGAGGGTGAGATGAAGGAGAAGAAGAAGAAGAAGAAAGAAGATAGAGAGTATAGCGAGGGGGAGTGGTCTAGCGATAGCGAGCAGGACTCCGCCTCGTCTGCGAGCGGGGTGGAGGAATGAGTTGGTAAGCGATTGTACATTTTATTAGTATCATCCTACTTAAGGGCGCGCTCTAGGCCAAAAGCAAAAGTAATAACTGCAACAGCGAACTGCAAAGTAAATGCTGCCTTATTTCTATAAGAAATAGAGCAGCATTTACTATATATATCTCCGGCCCCATTCGGCCGGTCCGGAATGAAGAAATGAAGGAAATTCTTTTTTTAAAGGTTATTTACAAAAAATATATAACATAAGCCCTGCCTTATCTATAGTGTAATTATACTAAAAAGTTCCAAGCTTTATTTTAATGTATTACTTGAATACTAGCAGTTTATCGTGTTAATTATAGTGATTTGGAGGCAACTTCGCATTTTTTTTCTATTGAGAAAATTTTATGCAATCGTATTTATGAGTAACATAGTCACTAGTGTTAGTCCTGTAGTTTGCTGCATCTTAATTTGAAATTCAGTTTTTTATTAATATTGATATTACAGACGATCATGTAAAGAAATCTGATTTTCGTTGGCCTATAGCGGGCCCTTAATAGTATGTCAGTTTGTTTGTCTATTTGTTTGTATGTTACTTTTTCACGCAAAAACTACTGATCGGATTTGGATGAAATTTGCTATGTAAGGACTTCAAGCAGTGGACTAACACATAGGCTACTTTTTATCCCGATATTCCCACGGGAACGGGAACCACGCGGGTGAAACCGCGGGCGGTCTCTAGTTTTCAATAATTTAAATTCAACAAATAATGTTATACTAGGGCGGTTACAACCCGATACTCGGGTTCGTCGATCGACGAAAAATTCCAAATTATGCGAAAGTAATGACACTTTTTAATTGCAGTTTGTGATAATCACGTTGAATATTTTGTGTATTTTATAGTTTTCGGAACAAATAGACTCGAGTACCTTTAATTTGATACCTTACTCGGCCGCGTACTACGCGCCAAAGTCCCTATCGATCGAGTCGTCACAAAATTTGCGAACCTGAATTAAGTATATAGATCGTACTAGCAGCCACTCGGGCCTCTGCCTCGACTCTAGCGGGCAGCGGGGCGGCGGCGGCGCGACTATCGAAAACGGCGGTGCGAGGGTGGTGCGGGGCGAGCGTTTCCATAGTCGCGCCGCCGCCGCTCCGCTGCCCGCTAGATTCGAGGCACGAGGCCTCACGGTTTCACCCGTGTGGTTGGTGGTGGTGTCGTATATTTTAATCTAGGCTATCTACTGTGTGCCAAATTTCATCCAAAACTGATCAGTAATTTTTGAGTTTATAAACACGAAAATGAAAATATTTCTTCTTTAATTATTTGAAGTATAGATTGCGTTCAAGTGAAAAACTAGTGGTTTGATTTTGATAAATGCCTTTGTCATTTTTTTTTTAAATCTACTTCTTGGAGTTTACTTAGATTCTTCTTTTTGAACACCGAATCGGACTTAACAATTCTGTCGGATTTTCGCAATTGATTTTGAACCCAATGTCAACTACTATAAAGTTCAATATTGATAATAGTATTTTGTCTCTTTTATTTCATATACACTTTATAGGCGGTTTTGAATGTTTGATTTTATTTATGTAATTCAAATCTCATTCTTGTTTCAGAGCAATCACCAGAAGTGTCGACATCAAAAGACTAATAATGTAATTAGGATCATTGCGCATTTTATTTTAGTACGATATAAATAAATAGAGATTTCTAATTGTCATATGCGTATTATTTTTATCAACTTTGTACAGGAAGTGACTGTGTTACTAACAATGATCCTTATTATTTGTGAGACTTTGCTCTGCCTATAATAGGCTGAAATGGCACACTCACACAGATATGCGCCGCTACACGCGCGCTCGCAACAGTTTTAGCCTCAGACTTCAGTGAAAACCAGTGAGATCAAAGGCCCGACGCGTGTTACGATAGCAATCGTCCCGTGTGAGCGCGGCATATCGGCCGATTGCACTGTTTATGTTTAGGCTGTGACGCAGATTCGTTCGTGCCACTTTCTTTCCTAATACCAGGGGGGCTATCGCGTAAAAAATGTGGATATGGACATGGGCTTCATTTGACAGTTAAATGACCATATATGGTAATTTTATGAGCTTCAACTGTCAAATGAAGCCCATATCCATACCCAGATTTTTTACGCGATAGCCCCCCTGTAGGGTTAACACGTAAAACTATCAAAATAGTAACGAGTGATCGAGCACGTAATGTCAAAAAAATTATAGGAAAATGTAGTTCCGTTTACGTCCGGTAGGAACGCTGCTCAATATCTCATACATTTTTTTACTTTACTTCCTCGATACTTACTCGAAAGTTATTCGTGCTAGGCCTAATGGTCCCTAGCCAAAGTAACAATTCAAAAACGATAAAGAATGAAATGGGATCGGTGGATTGGCATAAGCCGCGCTAAATCACGTGGTCTCACTGCAAGTTAATTGGCGAATATAGACCATTGAACATGTTTACGCCATTTCCGGCTTCCCTATTTTAAATTCGCGAGCTTCATGATGTGGTTCCTTGTGAAAACTTAACACACTCCACACTCACTGACCGACTTGTGATTCTTCCAATTATTAATAAGACTTCTTTAATTGATTACAACATTTATTTTAACAAAACTTTTACAATTAGAATTTTTTTCTCAACGCGTCACAACCACACAACACGATAATCATCGCCCCAATGGCTGTTGTTCTTTTATTTTCGACTCCGCAGGGCGCTAGTGTAGCCTCGAATTTCGAGTCAAATCAAACACTTAACAATTAATAAACGCTAAACTTACAAAAACAACATTGCAATAATTAAATTGAACATAATACCCTTTTATAAGCATTAAAGGAGTAGTTCGGCAGTGATTTTGACATTATTAAATATAATTTAGTTAAGAATTTCCAGCGAGTGACAATAGATGGCGTTATTGAGCCATCATGAGGATGTGAAATGAACAAATGTTAATACAATTTTCTGTGTTTTTAGATTATGATTTTTAATTAGCTGTTTAAATGTTTTATTTTATATCGAGTACACAGCTACATTTTCTTACACTTGCTTCCTAGCCTTCCTTCCTACTCACACCATCGTGCGCAGAGTGAGAGAGCTAATCAAGCAAGGAACCACATCATGAAGCTCGCGAATTTAAAATAGGGAAGCCGGAAATGGCGTAAACAGAACACATTGAATCGAATAGAAATATTGGAAAAAATCACTCACAATCCACACAAAGTGGCCGAGTGGATATTATCCAATATTTTTCTATTGAATATTTATTATAGGTAAGTATAAAAATAGCATTGAAAACTGCCCGCGTTAGCCGTTAAATAAAAGCCTTGTTGTTGTCGCACTTGCGATAGTTTAAGCATTGAACAAATAAAATATCGAATCGATTTAACGTTTCGCTACATAACGATGTTACTTTGTCTACGGGCCCTGCGCTCCGGAGCGGGACGCTGTGCAGTGTGATAATCTGCTCACTATAGCCTAACCAACTGACAGCTTGCTCAAGCCACGTCCTGTCACAACGCACAAAGTATATGTTCTTCTGTAAGTCGATGGTAAATCGTGACTCGTGGTTTATATTTTTTTCGCCCAGAACTCTGCTACACGGGTCGCAGCCTCAGTAGTGGTCCACAGCTCCTCTGGTTCACGGCTGTAAGGACACGCGGAGCAACATAATATATATGCAGTATATGTTGCAACCAAGATATCATTACTTTAAAGTAGGTACTTTTGATTGGAAATGCGTTTTGACTGACATACACAACCGTGCTGACTGTGCTGTGCACATAATTAAAAAAATATGTGGCTAGGTTCGTTAGAGCTTACAGATTCGACATTGCAAAATAACACTTTAGACAGCATTCTGTCATGTAGTTGACTATCGTCATCGTCATCAAGCATTTTTAATGTCCCCACTGCTGGGGCACTGGCATTATGGATGGATAAGGAGAGGTCCATGACCCACCACGCGGGCTCAATGCGGATTGGTGGGTTTAAACGTCTGCAAATGCAGCCGGGACCACCGGCTTAACGTGCCTTCCGAAGCACGGAGGAGCTCGAGATAGTAAATTTTTTGTCACCCATCCCGTGACCGACCATTGCGAAAGTTGCTTTACCTCAACAATGACCGGAACTGCTGCGCCACGGGCTCCTCGGCTAGTTGATTATCAAATGGATTTAATTAATGACTGACACCTTCATACAAGAAATAATGGTTCTGATCAGGATATGTTCCACGTGGCGCTCCGCCGCCGTCTCGGACAATAAACAAGGGCTGCAGTATAGCACTCTGATTGTATGTAGGATTCAATAATTTTAAATAAACGTTTCTGAGCGACAGGTCAAGTTCAGATAAAAGTGAAATGTTATGAAATTATACAGGCTGTTAAAAGACCCATATCGAAGCCGTAATATTATTCGTAGTGAACATCAAATTTAATAAGAATATGTAAAAATTATTGCTGGGAAGAGACTTTTATTTTTTGTTTAAAAAACATGCGTGTGTATTTTTAAAAAACGCGTCCAAAAACGTTTGCGTACTAGGGGCGTGGTGTGGGTACGAGTAGGCGCCCGGGATCCAGTTTCTTTGATTGGTTTGATTTTTTTTTTTACACACACCAATTATCTAGCCCACGTTAAGTATCATGAAGAACTTGTATGACGGATATACATATATACTTTTTTTTTTTGTAAATAGGTACATACAAATTATACATATTAAACACCCAGACCAAGACAAATAGACGTGTTCACACAAATTTTGTCTTGTCTGGGGATCGAACCCGGGACCTCTGGCGCAGAAGGCGGGCTTAGTATCCCTGCACCAAAAATAAAAAAAATACTTTGATCCTCAATGACTTCTTAACTATCGGGTTCCCAGATTTGGCCCCATACAAGAAAATTATAGTAACAGTGGGTAGAATACGTGGTTTTCGTTTTCATTATGGGTCTTTTAACACCCTGTATATTTCATAACATAGCATAGTTGCCCATTTGGCGAATTATATATACTTTTATCTGAACTTGACCTGTCGCCCAGAAACGTTTTGAAGATCACTATCTGAAGAGTTAGTGCTGTAGATAAAATAACGCTAATACGTAGCGTTATTTTATCTACAGCATTATCTCTGTTCACTAACAAGTAGGATCGACGCGCCCATCGTAGTTTATCAAGTGTAGATTGACTATAATAATAGTTGTGAAAATTGTTTAGCTAAAAAAAGTTAAGAAAATCAATAGTTACTCTATTGTATTGGGTTAATCCTGTAATAATAGATGTAAGTGTGGAAATAAATAAATAAAAAAGACTAGAAAATGGGTTTTAGAATCGAATTGCTTAGATCTAAATCAAGTAATCACTTTGTAAACATGTACTTACTCTCGGTTTATCTCGATAGCTATTATTGTTATTCGCAATCTAAGATGATATTTTATCTTATCTTATCTAGAGAATATTCCAAGATCTAACCCCTCATGACTGCTGTCTATCATCTGTTAATCCAACTAAAAATAATAATAAAGAGGTTTTGCCGGTTGAAACAAGAACGTTATGTGGAAAATGTGTGTGTCATATTTTTCATTACGTTAATATCCTAAAAGTCATGTGTAAAAATACTATTTATTATTTATTGTATGACATGGAACAAATGTTAGCATTATAGAAGTAAGATTATCCACTTTAAACACTAGGTTTTGTTCTATATCGGTATTTAACTAGAGCACGTGATATCTTATCGTAGGCAGATATTAAAATAGGGTTCTCGAACCGATGAATTCCGAAACTGTATTTAAAAATATTCATCCTAATTGCTTAAGATCTTTTAGTTCAACTCAAAATAAAACCCGATGACAAGTGTTTGACTTAGTATCACTTGCGCCAAGCTGGGCTAACATTTTTAACCCTGAGTTAGTGCTACTTTTGTATGGACTAACTCTGGGTTAAATTTTAACCTAGCTTGGCTCAAGTGGGCCTTAAATGACCCATTTCCTCGACATGGATCAAGTAAGAATCATTCATTCACAGTTATATAATTCAACGCCATCAGTCTTAAGTTGAGTCTGAGCATGACTGAGTTTTATTTATGTTTTATTGAGCGTAATTTCTATTTAGAATTTCATCTCCGTGTTATTTGCTGCCATGTGCTGTACATGTTGGATACAATAAGGTAACTTGTATTGATTCAGCAAAAATATAAAACAAAGATAATTTTAAATGCTATGAACGCGTCCAATAAAATAGTAGAGGGTACTTGCAAACTAATTTGAAATTACCAATATTTTTTATTTGTGATTTGGAGAAGTAAATAATCGCCAGATAAAAGATAAAAAAAGAGTTTTTTATACACAATTCAATTAATCTACGTGTTTTATACTATAAGATGATTTTAGATTGCTGATTTGTTGATTGCGCAGGAGTTTGTATTGGAAGTAGATTTAGAAAAAGAGAACCATCCATTTGATTGTTTTTATTGAACAAGATAAGAGATCAAATTTTCAACAAAATGTAAGTAACTTGCTATATTAACTAGTAGAACGAAGACGTTAGATAAGTTTTTTTAACATAACTGTGACAACCCTATGTGCCTGGTGCAGAAATAATACACAACTTCCCCTGTTACAGAGGGTCTATAAATAAAAGATAAAATATCCTTACACTATACTACCACAGCCTAAGTATATATCTTCTCTTTTAGTTTTAGTTACGCTGTGATACTACTATAAAGTTGATTTTCAATGGCGCCAAGTTTGTTACTACTAGAAACTTACATATAATAATCATAGAAACAAAAAGCCTTTTCTCGGCAGGTACACAACAGGTCAGATTTCACAGTTGGACTTGAGAGCGCCCTTAATCGCTCGAAATAGCACTGCAGGCCTATTGCCTAAAAATTTGCAAGTATAGCGCAGATATTGCGCGATCGCTGCGGAACGTTAAAATAAAAATGGTATTACTTAAATGATTGCTGGCTAATCGCTCGCTGATGGTTCGTATAGCGCTGTCTCACTCTCTCGCCCTCCTACCTAGGTGCGAGAGTGAGACGCCGCGTACTGCTTTGACGCTAGCGCCAAAAACAATTTGGTAGCAATAACAGGAACTAGATGAATGCACATTGTAGTTCATCGTTTGTTCGGTACAGTCGGCACTGTTGATACGTGATGTAATTATCGCGCAATTTCTGCTGTCGCGTTGCTGTTGCAAGGATAAGTTAATAGCCCGCTGGTTTTGGTAGTGCAAGTGTAAAGGCAGACGTAGGTACTGTTGACGGTCCTCCTAGTATAACTGCAGCATCAACAGGCCTTCTGACTTCTATAAGGATGAATCAGGATGTCTCACTCACCTCGATAGAGAAATAATAAACCTAACCTTACTAATGGTAAATTTTTAAATAGAAAAATATTGGAAAAAATTTACTCGGCTACAAGTGAATTCTCAGATTTTCATGTTTACAAACCGCTGAGCTACCGAGACAGCGGTTAGAGCATTAGACCGGATTTCCAAAGGTCGAGGGTTCGATTCCCGTCTGAGAATTCACTTGTGGCCGAGTTAATTTTTTCCAATATTTTTCTATTTAAAAATTTACCATAAAGATAAAAATAGCATTGAAAAATGCAAAAAATACCATATCATAAACGAACCTTACTAAGTTAGCTCAAGTTGAGTCTTATTAGAAAACAATATTTTGGGTTTAAAATGTCTGTTGCCGCATCATCATATTTAACTTAAAGATTCCTTACAACTAAAACCATTACGGTGCCATTATATTTATTGCTTATTTTTTTCCTAAATTGAACACAAATTCTTTATATGGACGTACTAATAACAACACTACGAAACTAACAGTGTACTTAGTACCTAATTTTCACAGTGCTGTCATCCCACTGTTTGTGATCGAACGGTGTGATACTTCTTACACTCAAGCCATTTATCCTAGCCCCAAAGTAAGCACTGTAAGGCTTGTGTTATGGGATACTAGGGTAACGGATATAATACATATAATTATATATAAATAAGTATTTATGTATAGAAATATATATAAACGTCCATGACTCGGGTACACATGCTCGTATTCATCATACAAACATTTGCCTCTACCGAGATTCACACCCAGAACCTCAGAGTTGGCCACAACTTGAAACCGGTGTTCGTACTCCTCTACCACGGAGGTCGTCGCGTTATAATTTTTGTTTGTTTTTTCTTTACTTTTTTGACAGCTTTTATATAAAAATTGGTGAACATGTCGCATGACCCCAGCATCCCGTGTGATTATCGTGGTATCATCTGACGATAGCGGCGTGATGAGCGTATATAACGCGCGCTGTGCGCAGGCGCCGCCACTGCGCCGCACCGAACCTTGGATCACAATTGCAAGCATGACCGATGTTGTAAGTTATATTTTTTTATTGTTCTTATTTAAAAAGAAGTTGTAGAGAGTTCAAAATATTTGCGCGAAATTTTATAATTTGTACAAAGCTAGTTTTTTTTTTAATAATGTATTCATTTGTTGTACAATCAATAGAAATATCTACGCATAAAAACTTGAAATATAGTTCAAGATTATATTTACGAAATCGTAAAACTGAATAATCAAATTTCTTAAAAATGGATAGACGAAATAAATTATAAATTCTTGAGTAACTAATTTTGATTGTGTGCCCGTATATCAATGTTGTAAAGTCAAAGTCAAAGATTTTTATTCAAATAGACTTATAGATAAGTACTTTCGAATAGTCCAACATTTTTTTTTTCCTACCTGTAGGTATACTCGTAAGTACTATACTATCCGACCAAAATATTAGGTATGAACAGGAATGTGGTTTTGCACACAGATCACCTTGATCTGTGGGTTTTGCACTTTTGGCACCTGCAGCCCACTCCTATTATCGCACTTCTTCTATCTTTATTGTTGTTTGTTCAATTTAAGAATTTATGTAAGTCCTTTTTCGCCTGAAACACAGGGTATCCTAGTTCAGGCTCATTATATTATTATACTTTACACCCTTTTCTTCTAGACCACAGAATACTTAATAGTACAAGTATCTAGACTGTAGTTTTAACATTGTATATTTTTGATATATAATAAATTACTTTATTATTTATCTGATTAATTAGCGCCGCCTTAAAATTTTGGGTTTTACTTAGTTTTTTTAAGTTTTCCTCAGCTGTCATGCGCCTCATCGTTTTGGTCGGATAGCACGAGTAGTTAATTGTATTTTTTTTGAAGCTAATAATAGCAGGAAGCTAAGACGTTAATACTATCTTTATGAACTTTAAGTCTGTTGACATACAAAACGAAAGACGTGGCAGTTTACTAATAATAAAAGTGTCGGTAAGTAATTTTATCAAACCATCTTTCAGTTGCGAGATGACTGACTGTGAATCAAATGTTTAACTATCTTTTAAATGCGGGATTCTAGATTAATTTTATCTATACAAGGTGTTAAAAGACCCATACCGAAGCCGTGATATATGCGTAGTGAACATCAAACTAAATAAGATTATGTAAAAATAATTGATGGGAAACAACTTTTATTTTTAGTAAAAAAATAAGTGTTATTTTTTACACGCAATGGAAAGCGTGCAACAACGTTTGCGGGTGTCTATAGAGCACGAGTAGGTGACTTGTATTATTAAGTATTCTGTGCCGGGGTCCCGTATTGAGTTGTTTCGATATTCATTGCGGTTTTTTCACTTTAAACAATGACCTTTAGAAAAAATAATGGCTTTAATCCTTAATAACTCCTTAACTATCAGTTTTCCAGGTGTGGCTCCATACAAGAAAATGATAGTAACGATGAGGAGAATACGTGGTTTACGGTATGGGTCTTTTAACACCCTGTAGGTATAGGGGTGCTAAGAGTTTAAAGGAACAAAAGGAAGTCGAAAACAGTCGTCGTCGTTGAGTCTTTGCTAGGTACCTTTTAAGCTCCAGACAGTCTACGCCGGATATATTCTTTACCTTCGATTGTTTTTTTTATGATCAATGGGGAAACCCTGCCTTTAAACAGATATCTGTTTATACAATGAATTATGAAGGTGATAGCGCACCCCTCCCGGGATCTTCAGTCAGTGAGGAATTCTCATCGTTATTTTATACTCCAGCAAGCCCCTGTGTCCCTGATCGACCCGTCGCAGCTGCTGCGTCCGGAACCGTCGTTCGTGGACAAGCCGCTGGAGGCGTTCCGCGACTACTCCGTGGACGACGCCGACCCCATCAAGGAGCGCGTGCGCAGGACGTACTACGCTATGCACACAAATGTGACCGTCGACTTGGTGCGACGTGAGTGTTGAGTTTTTTTAAATATTTGAATGCTAAACTAATGTTCAGCATCATATCAACCGCATAACCACGTATACGCCTCCCTTAAGGATCTCCACAACGATCATAATGATATGTTCTGTAAGTGATATAAATAAGTAAATATCAGACAATATCACATACTTAATCTGTGGGGCTAGCACGAAAATCTGTCGAAAAAGTGACAAAATTGTCACGTCAACAAATCTACTTATGAATAGTTGAGCAGTCATACATATTTTTATACAAGATCCTTTCATAATATTTTCTTAAAAATAGTGTCATACTTTTTGTAACATTATGTATCAACGAAGGTTCTACATTTCTCATATTTTGGAAAATAAGTAGGTACTAAAAATGTTCTCCTCATAAGTTGTATTTAAATAAAAAAAATACCAAAATAATCAAATACCGAATAGGTAACAGGAAAATTGTCATAAATTGTTGTCACTTAAAACTCCATTAGAAGGTACCTAAGTAGTCACAATTTGTGAATGTTAACAGGAAGAAAACCAAAAAATATCATCCGAACCACAAAATTGACCGTAATTTCAAGAGTGTAATTTATATGCAATTTGACACGTAACTACGAAAAACCATACCTTTTTAATTTTGAAATTATTTCACGCATTCAAAACGCAAAAGCTCGTGCTAAAGTCAGGTATATAAGTATTTCTGCATAGCTAGTTGGCTATAAAAACGTAATTGACATGTTGTTAAGTGCTGTATTATTGTCACCCACCAGGAGCCGTATTATTGAATCACTCGAATTACATTCGCATATGGAATAGCAAGATTCGCACGCGAATTCCTTTGTTCGCATGCGAATGCACTTTTATCTTTCTTTTTTTTGTTTTTGCCATTGTTTTTTTTATATTTATACACTTTAACATAAGTACCTGAAGTACGTCATGCTCACTCAAACGTTTCTTCGGCGGTGTCGTGTGAGGCGGGTCGTTACGTTCCCTAAAATATGGTTGAGCGAAGCGATGGCTGGTTCATGCATCATGCTCGTGAACGGGTGCCGCCAGCGGAAATGGGTCTACGTCAGTCTGCTTGTCTTAACGTTGTGCTTAGAGATTAAATATTTTCATCTAAAATAAATTGCTATCGACCTGTATGTACGTCACAACTTGCAGTACCTACAGTAACCTTGTAATGCGAGCAATGTTAAATGTAAGTCCTTCCTTACGAGTTGAAAATTGTTTACGGTTAGGATAACCATAAAATGTAATATTATACTTAGTATTTTCTTTTGTGATGGAAATTGACCTTATTGATATGTTAAGCTCACTTTTCAATGTGACGACTCTGTATGAAATAAAACAGGAGAAAAAAATTGCCCTTGACGAGTTTCTTGCCGGTTCTTCTCGTTACAAGGTCTCCCGTCGTAGGGTTTGTGAACCGATGGCGTAGCTTCTTTGACGTTCATAAGTGCTTGTAACAGCCTAGACTGAATAAATGATATTGATTTGGTTTGATTTGAATGTAATTCGAGTGATTCAAAAATACGACTCCAGGTTTCCAGTTGTCTGAAAGACACTAAATTCTTTGTATGAAACGCGAAATGCCTATTATCTTAAAAAGGTTTGCAATTCCAAGTATTTACCTACTGCTATTTCACAGAGAAACGAGAGAAGTGGTTGAAGTTCAACCACTTCCGCGCCACGGTGAAGGAGGCGCTAGTGAAGTTGAACGCGCTAGTGGACGAGTCAGACCCGGACACGGACCTGCCCAACATCGTGCACGCCTTCCAGACCGCCGAGCGCATCCGTCAGGACCACCCCAATGACGACTGGTTCCACCTCACTGGACTCATCCATGACCTTGGGAAGGTGTGCATCATGCTCCTTAGCGCCTTAGCTCCTTAACATCTTCCAGACCGCCGAGCGCATCCGCCAGGCAGGACTGCCCTGAAGATGATTGGTTCCACCTCACTGGACTCATCAGTGACCTCGGCAAGGTGAGGGCGTCTGATCTCCTTTAGCATTCTGCAAGCTTTCCAGACTGTCGAGCACATCCACCAGGACTACTACTCAGGATGATTGATTTCACCAATGACCTCATCTATGACCTTAGCAAAGTTAGAGTGTCTGTTTCTACATAACATTGCACGCCTTCCAGGCCGCCGAGTGTATCTGCCAGGACCACTCTGAAGATGACTGGTTCCACCTCACTGGACTTGTATACGATCTGGGCAAGGTGAACCGTCTCTTTTTATGCGATGACTAAGTACAAAATAAGACAGTACGAATATGTGGTTCGTTATACCAGTTAGAATAACCGGTACTACTGCCTCACCAGGAAGGGTAGAAGCTTAGCGAAGTCTCGCGTGCTGTAGGACTTTGCGAACACATGGCGTCCTTTTCTTTGGTCTTATCTTACCGCAACTACGGAGCAATTGGTTATGGTGCCATTTCTGCAAAATCCTCCAAGTCAGAAAAGTGTGGTTGATACTGCAGGTGTGTGGTTGTATTGAAGCTTTAGTATCAACATTGATCCCAGGTGATGGCGTTCTACGACGAGCCGCAGTGGTGCGTAGTGGGCGACACATTCCCCGTGGGCTGCAAGTGGGCCAATTCCATCGTGTATGGACCAGAGAGCTTCAAAGATAATCCTGATACATACAATCCTAAGTACAAGTGAGTAGTCATCATATGAATAATATTTTTTTAAGAAAAAGGGGACTGATGTTAAGTAAGGATATAGTGGAAGGAGGAAGCACCTCTACCGGGATCTTTAACCAGCACTGAGGAATTGTCAATCTTCTCTAACTGCCGAAGAACAATAATGCTAAAAACATTGAATTGTTATGGCGCCATTTTCAGACTTAGGATGGTGGTATCTACCACCAAACTGAAAATAATGTATTTTCTTTCTTCTTTCTTTCTTTCAAACAAACTAAATACAATATGTATTCCCACTGGGAAACGAACCGGGACCTCTGGATCGGATTCCGGTGGTTTAACCACTAGACCATAGAGGTTGAATTAAAATGGCCACTGCTATTCTGATACTGAATACATACTTAATTTCCAGTACTGAGTACGGCATGTACGAGCCGCACTGTGGCCTGGACAAACTGCTGATGTCCTGGAGTCACGACGAGTACCTGTACCAGTTCCTGCTGCACAACCGCTCTACGCTGCCGGAGAAGGCGCTCTTCATGATCAGGTCAAGCTCCTTATCCATGATGAAAATCAGGGTGTCTACCGCCTAACGGTTTGGCTATACGCTATATTATATGAAAGTGTTCGCGTTAACGAAAGCCCTTATAAGTGGCTTGAAGTATCGATATGGCTTTAGGTCTGAGGTCTTTTCGTGCAAGAATAATCCAACTTACTTATCATCCCCGTTCTATTGTACTGAAACGTCATGAAATCCAAAAAATAGCACGCAACCTAGAAGTATTCCACTGAACAGCAAGCTCACGAGTCACGAGTACCTCAGTACTTCAGTTGTTGATTGTTGTGATGTTCGCAGATACCACTCGTTCTACCCGTGGCACGCCGGGGGCGACTACCGCCACCTCACCAACGAGAAGGATGAGCAGATCCTGGAGTGGGTGCACCAGTTCAAGTGTGTATATACCATATGACAATAATGTCCCTTGACTTATGGGCAAGCGAAAGTGTCTATCCCCTCCTTCTGGTGACAGCTTCAGTGGACTCGGGGGTTATTCTATATGCAACGCGACGCTGTTGTCATGACTGAATGTCACATAAGCTTCAAATAGTGTTGAAAATGGGGCTATCTCCGCTGTTTCACCCGTCGCGCGTCGATATCGAGGATGTTTTAGTTAGAGAATAACCAATCAGGATAGCCGAGTTTGGCATAACTTGCTAGAACATATCCTAGGCTGTAGCTGTAACTATTGAGCTATATTACTCAGTACAATAATACTTCAATGGCTGTAACTTTATAAATAAAAATGCAGCATTGTTCTTTTACCATTTGTCAAACTCGGTTGTCCATTGAAGCTGTCAAAGTTGCAGGGAGAGGGGGCGGGAAAAACTCACACCGCAACAAAGTAAAGAGGTTCACGCACTATGCAGACCTACTGTATTTGAAAGATGTGATAATAACCCAATATATTGCTCAAGGCTGTAGATTAGTATAATAGTAAAAACCGATCTCTGTTTAATAAAATTATTACCTATTATTATGTTTATAAGTTTTTGTATACCTCTCGAACTAAAGATATCACGACATCTAGATGCAATAGAAATCGGACTGTAACATAATTCTTATGAAACCACACAAAAGACTCTTTTTGCTGAAGACATTGTTCCCTGACTTCACAAACGTTGTCCCCAGCCAATACGACCTGTACACCAAGAGCGAGAAGGTGCCCGACATCGAGCTCTTGTGGCCCTACTACGAGGGGCTTATTAAAAAGTACATCCCTGGCGTTTGCGAGTGGTGACCACCACAATCAACAGCACAATCATACCAAGCAATCCCATTTGGCGGCGGGTATTAATGCCCGTCAATAACTTTTCAAAACATTACGATTTGAATTTTTGTTTATAAGATTATTTTTTGTTAGATTTTATTTTATTTAAGTAATTGACTTTTAAATTTATTTTCCGTCCCTATTCTTGTAAATATATACTTATTTGCTCATATTAACACACATACCATTTATTTCTATCTAATCATGACGTAAGTTTGAGTATTATAATTAAAGGGTGTTGAAAAGTTGTTTTCCATATTTGACTTATTAATGTATTGTATTTGTGTGATATTAATAATAATGATAACAAATAAGGACAAATTATGATAAATGAATAAAATGTATATAAACAAACGTTTTTTTATCAGTATTCTTTTTATTTTGTTACTTGTTTTATTTATGCGTCAGAGTTCGCGGGTTTGATCCCCATCAGACTCAAATATTCATTGAAATAAAACAACTTTTACGGATATCAAACGCGCTATATTTCCACGAACTGTTTTTAGGGGTTTTTTGATTTTCCCGACGTTTCGGCACTTTTACAGCTGCCGTGGTTTGGCTGAAGTTGTTTTATTTCAATGAACAGTACGCGCCAAAACATAAGATGTACGTATATCAAACATTCATGTTGTGAACATTTTGTGTTCAGTCATAAATATTCGCTATGTCTAAATAAAACAACTTTTACGGATACCTAAATGCGCTAGGGTGGTTCAAGGCTGGTGGTTTTTTTTTTTATAGATAGTTTACCAAGCGGCCTATTAGAAACCCCAAGGAAAAAAAAATCGAGTTAGAAAAAACTATTTTTAGATTTATAAAAAAACATACCTGACATAACAACCATTAGCCTTGATATATCATTGTTTGAGAAAAGGAGTATCTGGTAACACATATCACAAAGAAAATGCCAAAAATATGTGGAAAAGTAAAAAAAAAAAATCTCGTTGCATCTGCATTTATTTGCGGGCGGGCGGGCGGTGCATCTTGCATGTAAGTTTTTCTTGCGGAATTATGCTACATATTTTTCGTTTTCTACTAAGAAAATATATTCACCAGATTTGGACCACCATGTATATTTCGCTGTTTGTATTTTTTTCTGGTGTTTTTAGGGTTTTTTTGATTTTCCGACGTTTCGGTACCATTTCAGGTGCTGTGGTCACGGGATGACGAAAAGATGATTTTATTTAAATGATGAGTGCGTGAAGAAAGATAAGATGTGCCTATTCGTTATGTCGTTGGTTTGTATACTTATCTATTTCTTAATCATCTGATTTTCTGATGTTGTCTGATATCCTACTAATTATAATAAATGTGTGAAAGTTTGTAAATTTGTTTGTGACTCTATCACGCGTAAACGGATGGATCATTGTGAGAGGCTCGCTTCCATCTTCAGCCTTAACAATACTTAACATCAGGTATGATAAAGGCGAATCCCCGCCGTTCATAAAATAAAATGTATACCATAATACCAAATTTGTAACATCTCTAACTATCCTATAGTTTAATTAACAAAAAGTACGTATTTTTTAGGGTTCCGAACCTCAAAAGAAACAAACGGAACCCTTATGGGATCACTTTGGTGTCCGTCTGTCCGTTTCCGTTATCTCGGGAACGCGTGAAGGTATTGAGTTGAAATTAAAACCATATATATAAATAAAAAATAAAACTTGTAAATTAACGTAAAGAAAGATTGGACCGTTTTTGTCGCAAAAAACGTATTTTTCGAGACCCTCAAGGTAATCAATACAAGTACAGGAGAAAAACTAAAATCTGTACACTTGCAATTAAATCATTAACGAATAGTTTTGGAAACTTCAGGAAAAAATCGGAAAAAGCTGCTCGACTACTGAACTTTTAATAATATTATGTAGGTACCTCCTAATTTGTGCGGAACCCTCGGTGGGCGAGTCCGACTCGCACTTGTCCGGTTTATTTTTTTTCGTTATGACGCTAGTAGCGTCTAATAAAGAAGAAAAAATAAGGGCGTCAATCGTGAATGAAGTAGTAGAATTATAAATAATGGCCAGCGAATTATTTGGAAATTGTTGCTAATTTTAATTTTTAAAATCACCAGCGAGTCGCCTGCGCCGTACCGTAGTCCGTCAAGCTCGTGCTTACCGCGCCCAGCGCCCGCGCTTTTAACGGAATTTTGAAAAACCCCAAAAGTGCATTTATAACACCAAGTAGAAGTATCAAATTGCAGCTGTTTCCAGACCGAATAAAACCAGAACTAACTTCAAGCAGAAAAAACCTACGAGAAACAAATTAATTTGAACAAGCTAAAGTCGTTGGTCGCTGCCGTGTAGACCCTGCACAATGAGATCTGCCCGAAATAAATTTTTAAACAAAAGGTAAGTAATTGTTATCTTGTAAAATAAAAATATTGACAAATCGTTAAGTAATTATAAGGTCGCGAATTTCGTATCCGTTATCTCGCTTGTAATACGTATTAGTAAGGGAGATAGCTTCTGGCCTTACTGTTTGACCCCCTTATCGAACGCTTGTAATAATTATAATATAATGTGATCCAAAGCTGACAACTAGTTTATTGTGCTTCTGACGTCGCTTGAAGGGTGACAAAAATGAGATTGTTGGTAAGTATTTTTTTTTCATTTTTTATAGGCAAGTCATTTATCAATTTGGGAATGTAATAAAACAAGAAACCGTTAAATATAAAATCTTATACTATAACTATACTATAACAAAAATGCGCCGTCCAACTTACAGCCGCGTGGCATAGTACCGAGAACACTGGCGCTGTTGCCCCGCTGAATGCAAAGACTCAGCCGCTGGGCAAGATAGGCACCAGCTCTCAGGTCTCCTGAGGCGTGGACCAGTTTTATGGAAAGAGCTTTAATAAACTTTTTGGTGTCAGACGACCAAGGGCCCATTGTCTCTACGGCAAGCGCCGCAAATTCATGGCTTACTGAGAGTGCCGAATATTTGCGGCGCTTGAGGAACTGTGCTTGCTCCGCAGCGGCTCCAGCTCTTGAGGATGTACCACGTATATGGGAAGGACCTAAGGTGTCTTTTTTACTTTTAAATTTTTACTAAAACCGTGTTTTTAGGGCTTTTCTCTACATTTACTCCGAGGATTTCTACTATATTTTTAGGATGTTTCTTATACTTAGTGTCTACTAAGTATAAGAAGTGTCTACTAAGTATAAGAAACGTCCTAAAAATATAATCTAGTATTAAAAAAATATTGCAAGGTATTACGATAACATCACGTAAAACTTTGAGTCTGTAAAAAACTTAATAAGTTTTTACACAACCGCCCAAAAAAGGAGTGTATAATTATTATGTGTTTGATTTGGGTTTTTTAACTATCCTATTCAAAGTTCATCATTCAGCAGTTCCCTAAAAGTATAAAACAAATCAAGCATTTACTAAACTCCATAAAAAAATACAACCGAAAACTACAAGCATATTATGATAAATTATTATTCTGCTTTCAATCAGCCCCATAATTGTCTAATTTAAAATCTATCACAATCCCTTTCAGAGGTATTGTGATTGTGATATTTTCGTCTGTCATATTGCTTAGTTAGACAGTTCAATTTCGTTTATTCTATACCTTTTAAAACGCGTCCCGATCACAATCCCTTTCAAATGTCCAATAGTGACGGCCCGAATATCTTTCAAATTACGAATTGAAAGGGATTGCGATAGATTTTAAATTAGACAATTAGCCCCTGGTTTCAAAAATGTTTCATTCGTAAACGAGGGTAAAAATAAAGCAAATACTTAGTAGGTACCTACTAATAACACTTCTATTTACGTTAGTTTAAATTCGTCATTTGCCAGCAGGACATCGGTGTCCAGAGAACAATGGAATATATAATCTATTGTGTCTCCTGTCTCATAACCCGGGGCCTGAGAAGTTAAAGAGTATTGTACCTAAGTATTTAATAAAATAAAAAAAGTTTTACCTTTTTTCAGTAGATACCTATGCCTACACTTGTCTTTGATTGAAAGCCTTTTAAGTCCGAAAAAGTAGTAAAAAGCTTAATTTCGATTAATTATTAAAAGCTGTTATTTTAATTCTAAGTACTGAAATATTGATGAATTCTTCATTACCGTAGCAGCCCGTTTCGCTGATAGACCCGTCGCAGCTACTGCGGCCGGAGCCGGCGTTCGACGGCAAGCCGGTGAGCGCGTTCCGCGACTACACCGTCGACGACGATGACCCCATCCGGCTGCGCGTGCGCAATACCTACTATGACATGCACTCGCAACAGTCCGTCGACTTCGTCAAAGGTTGATACCTATACTTACTTGTGTAGGAGTAGTGAATTTAACCAATAATGCATGACGATAGAATGATTAGAATTCCACCCGTGTGTACGCGCCGCTGCACCGCTTGTGCGTTGGTTGGACTAGGCAGGTAGAAATATTTACGTTGTATTGTAAAAAGGAAAATTATAAATGCATACCCTACTAAAAAATATATTTTTTATTGTCATTTAAATTAATTATAATAATGTATGATTGTACAAGATGACGAAACCAAGTGTAAGGTTAAATCTAAACAGGTTTTTGTGACAATGTTTTCATGTAATATTATAATGTGTTAATATTGTTAAAATTTTAATAAAATAATGATAATAGTAAAAATATAATAAGAGAGTGAATCTATACTAAGATTATAAAGAGGAACGATTTGATTGTTTGTTTGTTTGCAACGAATAAATTCAAAAACTACTAAACAGATTCGGATGAAATTCGATACACAAATAGTAGATAGCCTAGTTATGAACATAGGATATTTTTTATCCCTAGATTCCCACGGGAACGGGAACCACGGGTGAAACCGCGAGGGGCCGCTAGTATGACATAGTTTTAGAAATTACACTTTCTTCAGGCAAATTCTACATACACGTCATGCTTTTATTTAGTGTAAATTATAATGTTTGATGTACTTTACCGCCCTTAATAGAGAGAGATGTTTGATTGCGATTTAATACAACAACATAGGACAGTCGCAGGCCGACAAAGGGATGGCGCGGGCGAAGCAAAGGGGGTGCGTTCTTAAAGATGTTGGGTTTTTTTTATATACTGCTCCCTACCATATTTTAGACAGAACTTTTTCTTTCTTTTTACTCTTGTGAAGATGTTGGGTTAGGTTAGGTTAGGTTAGAACTGTAAAAAAGCAAGAGCAGAGCGAGCAAAGCCCGTGTGCCGCGCTGCTACAGCGACCGGCGAACCGAGAATACCATCTGCTTTGTTACAGTTAGAATGTTTTCGATGCACCCCTTTGCGACACCGCGGGGTTATTACGGGGTTATCTTCACAACAGCAACTATCGCTGTCACGTTGCTGTTGCAAATATAAATAAGAATAACCTCGCCGGAAGGACCGGCGACGGAAAATCTCAAACCGCACAGTACCTAACTTTCATTTGTCGACTGGAATTAACATCACGTTTTCTAAACAGGTAAAATGCAAAAATGGTTGAAGTTCAATCATTTCCGCGCCACGGTGAAGGATGCGCTGGTGCGGCTGAACGCGCTAGTGGACGAGTCGGACCCGGACACGGACCTGCCCAACATCGTGCACGCCTTCCAGACCGCCGAGCGCATCCGTCAGGACCACCCCGATGACGACTGGTTCCACCTCACTGGTCTCATCCATGACCTCGGGAAGGTGAGGGCGTTTGAATCTACTTCTGTTTTTTACATATTTTACATACATACCCTTATGTCACATATTTATGAGAATTTGCTGCCAACTCATGATGCCTGGTTCCACCTTAGTGGACTCATCCATGACCTTGGGAAGGTTATGCGGAATCTTCTTGTAACTTATCATCAATATTATTTTGAGGAGATCGTTAAAGTTGTGTGTTGGCTTGTAGGGAGTATCTCTGGAACTACTGAACTGATTTCGAGAATTCTTTACCAAGTAAATAGCTACATTATTACAGGCTATATTTGACTGTGAGATAATTTTATCACCAGTAAAAATGTTTGATACCCTGCAAAATGGGGCTAGTTTAAAATGAATTCAAAATGCCCATGTCTGGTCCAGGTGATGGCGTTCTACGAGGAACCGCAGTGGTGCGTTGTGGGGGACACGTTCCCTGTGGGCTGCAAGTGGGGCCCCAGCATCGTGTACGGAGACGACAGCTTCAAAGACAACCCTGACACCTACAACCCTAAGTACAAGTGGGTGGACAATTATGAATAAATGAGCAAAATAGCTGTTATCGCAGCCAGGGGGAGGGCACGAACTGCCACTCGACATCCGCACCTGACGTTTGACACTCGACATGCCACTCTCAATACTCGACATTCGACGCACCACACTCAACAATAGACACAAGACACTTGACACTGTCACACGACACTTGATACTACTTCCACCCAATTTTCGTAGCTTGAAACGCGGTTCTCGATTCTCGACACTCGACACTTGACCCTCGAGTAGATTCTTTGTCTCAACATTATTTACATTAGATTCTCGACTCGATTTTCTGTACTCAACCCTTGAATCTCGCGTGGACAGTTGACACCCTGACTTTGGCCACCGACATTGACACACTCCTGACTTTCTTCACCGACATTGACACAGAGATTCGTCTCTCGAAACTAAAGTCGATGTATTTATTTGTTCTAGCACTAAATACGGCATGTACGAACCCAACTGTGGGGTGGAGAACCTCTTGATGTCCTGGGGCCATGACGAATACATGTACAGGGTGCTTCTGCACAACAAAACCACGCTGCCGAAGAAGGCACTCTACATGATCAGGTTAATATAATTTTATAATAATATTTTATTTGAGGCAACAGCTAAATGGCCCATACAATAAACACCTTTGCAATTTAACATATAATTTTTAACATAAAAATTGTACTAAAAATATAAAAAACCGGCGAAATAAAACACTTTGCGGTCAAAACTCTTCTGTCATGATATGTACATCATCTGTGGTACAGGCAACGACACGTTAGATTTCACACTTTGATCTTGAGCTGGGCTCGACTCTGAAGTACCTAGATAAACTAAAATAAAACAACTTTTACGGAATTTACGATTATTTCACGAACTAAGTTCTAATTGTCCGGTTTTTTATTTATTTTCCCGATGTTTCGGCACCTTTTCAGCTGCCGTGGTCACGGGATGACTGGCTACTTATAAGTCTACCCTCGAAAAGTTGATTTGAAATTCGGATATTGGTGATTTCAATAGACTCACGTAGCATTCTGGAGACGAATTTTTGTTCCCTGGCGAGGATCTGTTTCTTGTCAAACCTGATGTACTGGGTGGGTCCCTCAAAAGCATGTTCACACACTGCAGACTTGTTTTCGCGCCTATTTTTCTCGTCATACGCTACATGTTCTCTAACGCAGGTCCGTATTCTTCTCTTTGTTTGCCCGATGTAGGAGAGCCCACAGTCACAATCCAGTTAGACACCTGCAACTTGAAAGGGTATGTTGCACTTGACTGGTGGTAGGAATTGATTGATCTTCTTGGGCGGCTTAAAGTAAGTATTAATAGAAGCACGCTTAAGAATTCTTCCAATTTTGTCAGTGACACCTTTTACATATGGTAGAATGGCAGGTTGACGTTCTACTGTGCCTGGTGAGGCGCAGCTTCTGTGACGTCTGCGTTATGTCGTTACTTGCTCGTTATGTCGAGCCTAAAAAATACGGACGATTAGATCTTTTTTTTCAATATTTAATTCAATATTTCAATATTTATTTTGCATTTTACAATGCTATTCAAAGCGTCAGGGCGACATGAGACTAGTTGCTTTCAAATATCCGTAAAAGTTGTTTTATTTCAATGAACAATGCGCGCCACAACTTAAGATGTACGTATGTAACCTATTTTAACCGCCTTTACCCTTGAACAGTTTAGTGGTAACAACCACCGGGATCAGACCCAGAGGTCCCGGGTTCGATTCCCAGCGGTGGTACATAATGTATTCGGTTTCGTTGGTAGAACCTGTTGTAAGTCCGCCTGGCTAGCTACCACCATCTTATGTAAATCTGACGTTATAACAACAATGTTTTAAGCATTGCTATGTTCCAGCAGTTGGAGATAAGTTAGCCAGTTCCTCAGTGTTTGAGGATTCCGGGAGAGGCTCGCTTCCATCTTCAGCTTTATTAATATTTAACATCAGGTATGATGAAGGCTAAGAGTCTCCCGTTGTTCATATTTATAAAAAAAGATGCAGGCGTCAACACGTCAGGCTTCACACTACCCTTAATCTTGACTCTTTTCATAGTGCAAGTTAAATCCTATTGTGCTGCTGACTGTACATACTCTATGATCTATTCTAATATTAAAAGAGGAAAGATTTGATTGTTTGTTTGTTTGCATTGAATAGGCTCCGAAACTACTGAACGTATTTGGATGAAATTTGGTACACAGGTAGATAGCGTGGTTATGAACATAGGAAACTTTTTATCCCAAGATTCCCACGGGAACCGGAACCACGCGGGTGAAAACGCAAGCGGCCGCTTGTAATGAATATATGGATTTTTCTTTATCGTCAGATACCACTCGTTCTACCCGTGGCACACAGGCGGGGACTACGACTACTTCACCAGCGCCGCCGACGAAGAAATCAAACAAGCAGTACTGGAGTTCAAGTGAGATTCTACTTCCATCGCTTGCCATTCATCATCATCGTCTTTACTATTTAATGTCCCTACCGCGCGCTGGGGCATTAAGGCTTATGGATAGATAAGGGCCGGCGCCTTGGACCGTCCAAGGCCGGCGCCCACTACCGGCACGGCACGGCGTGTTATGGCAAAGGATTTATCATTAATCAAGTTATTTTGAAACTTATTTCAATGAGATTAGAATTCATGTTACTTTATTTCAATACCACGATGACGCGACGCGCCGCTGGATGCTGCGGCATGACGGGTCATGCCGTTTCATTCCACGGATGCCATTGCATCCCGTGAGACGTATGGGTCACTTTCTGTCGAGGAATTATAATTGCCAAATTAGTTGAAATAATGTTGAAACTTGCGCAGCGGTCATTTCGGTTAATGGGACGCAGACCGCAGTCCGGTCGGTGCGCGGGGGCAAGGGAGGGAGAAGACGCACTATGGCATGCCACGGAATGCCGCGGGATGCCACAGCACAAACTGCCGTGCCATGCCGTGCCACACCGTCAGTGGGCGCCGGCCCTAAGGAGAATGGGCCATGACCAAACGCGGTCCCAATGCGGCCCAGTGGGTTTTAACAACTGCAAATACAACCGGGACCAACGGCTTAACGTGCCTACCGAAGCACGGAGGAGCTTGAGATAGATACATTTTTGGTCTCCCATCCCGTGATCGACCATTGCGAAAGTTGCTCCATCGCTACAATGGAGAGCCGAGAGCGTGTGAACCATTGCGCGTTTGATAAAAATACAACTTGAATCTACAACCAATACTGTAAACACTATTTTCCTAACATCTTCGAAACACGGTTTTTTGATGTAAATTTTTATTTTATCTTATAAAGTAAATAATTGCCCCCTTATCCGTTCTTAAATCAGAAAGAACCAATAGTATTTTTTCAACAACATTATTAACGGGTATTAATGTCTTCAGCCAATACGACTTGTACACGAAGAGTGCTGCTATTCCCGATGTGGAGGACCTGTGGCCCTACTACCAGTCGCTGATCGAGAAATACCTTCCCGGCGAGCTGCAATGGTAGGGATAAGAACGATCCACTATAGAACTCGAAATAAATTTTCCCGAAAGCTGGTGTCATAATATCATTAATTAATTAATAATTTTAAGTGTTTATATTGGTTATTTTTTTTATAAAATTATACGATGTTGCACATCGTAACTTATCCACCTAGTGTATTGCATCGAAAAAAAATCTATTATTGTTTTTTAACCGACTTCAAAAAAGGAGGAGGTTCTCAATTCGGTTGGTATAATTTTTTTGTTTTATGTGTGTACACCGTTTACGCCGAGAGTTTTGAACCGATTTCCGTGATTCTTTTTTTGTTCGATGCAGAATACCTATTTGCCAATTGGTCCCATAAAAATTTGGTTTAGTTTGACCCAGTACTTTTTATGTTTTGAGCATTTTAAAATATTTCATTTCATATTTGTTACTTAGATGACATGATATTATCTTCCTTTAAAAACTGTGAAATAAAAACTTTTTATTAAAAAAATTAAAAACTGACTTCAAAACACTAAAAAGCAAAAAATAAACCTTTTGGAGTCAGTGCAAGCCAAGGCAAGAAAAATAAAATAGTAGGACCGCAAAGTAGAATGCTTTGGCTGGCACCGTTTTTAATTTTATTTGAATTTAAGGCTTATAATATAATTTAAGTTCAAAAACCTAATAAACTCTATGATTTAGGTAGACAAAATAATTTTAAGTTGTTGATATGTAATGTGTTTTAAGTCGCTATGTACCTGTACTCTATCAATATTATCAAGGCAATTAAATCATTGTTAAAGAATACACACTTTTCTTTTTTACTGTGAAAAATTGGCAAATTCACACCCTTCTTTAACTTAACAATATAGGAAGTTTAACAAAATGAAAACAAATGTTTAAATAAACCAGGAACTTTATTTACGCTATATTTACAAAAATACAAATCTCTCAAAATAGACAATAATTATAATAATCAATTCATAGAGCTTCAACAACCAAGGCGAGAAATAACACAATTTATTAATTATACAATAATAATATGCGGTTCTCAATCTAAAATTAGCACATAACGATTTTTTTGTGGTAGTTAAGTAAGTAGAGGATATTGAAAAAAACTTTTTTATCATAGATAACCACGTTATTTTCTATATAAGCATCTTATGTGCTAATTAAGAAATCAGGTAGTTGTTGTTTCCACAAAAATCGTGCAAATAATATCATTGGTCTTATTTTATCTTACGTCAGCATTATGTGCGAAATACATTTGGTCTCTTTACATAATGTTGCCATATCACTCTACATTTACAATATACCAGCGTCATTTAATCAGCTGATTTCATTATTTACAACGAATTGAGAATAATGCATTTGCCTTTTTCGCAATTACAGATTGTTAAATTTTTTTAAATTAAAAAAAGGAATATTTAAGAAGTCCGTATTTTAATGGTCGTTTTTTAACTTCTTTTCTAGCAACAAATTGAAATGATAAATTTACTTTTTCCGAAAACAAAATCTAATTACCAATAGATACATGCTTAATATTATGTAGTTTCTTTCCACTTCTTTCGAGCCTTAAAGTTTCTCCTAACAACAATTTTAAAACCAAATTAGGTACCTAGTTATTTTAGTCTTTCAAGGAGAATGATAAATTTTAATGTTTTCTTAATTATTGCAAGAAAATCGACATATTTAATTATAATGCAGGCATCGAGAGGTTGGTGTATATTACAGAGTGACTTTAAATACCTATTAATGCCATTTATTACTAAAATAATATAAATGCTTACACATAATCTCAAACCATATTTAATTTCCATTGAATTCACCAACCAGTAATATCACACTCGCAGACATTTTGGACCTTTGTACATTTATTTAGTGAAGCTAATAGTTTAAATAGACAGACAGACATACATATCTTAATATAAATAAGACACTACATGTAACACAAAAAGGCCCGCAGTATTTTAAGGCATTTCTGTTTTTAACACTACTCTCCTACTTTCTCTATTTTGAACAGTTAAATGTTTGCCACACTTATTGAAAAGAACTCACATACTTTATTTATGCGCTGATTGTGACTTCAAAAAACCATTTTCGATTCAAAAATTTGACCATTCCATTCCGCAGCGATGTAAATTGAGCCTTACGTACTGTGCTGTGTTGCCTTATTGTCACTTACAAAAAACTGTTCAAAAATACAGAAATCAATACATACTTGTCCCTTAACGATTATATCATATCAGTCTTCTAAAATGGAAAGACAGATTAACACACACACATATATGTAGTCTAAATAAGCAGCGATTTCCAAATGGTATTTCAGAAAACCCCAAATTTAGCTAAAGATGATTTTTTTTGGAAGAATTAGAGTAAGTATTAAAATACTTACGTTTATTTTCTAGAATTACTGACGTTATATTGAAAAATGTATACGAACGATCTCTGCATATTCCCCATATCACACCTATAGTAAAAGGCTATCTCAAGGCAAAATGTCGAGTAAAAATTCGCAAAATGGCTGCTACAATTCCAAAAATATCACACTAGCGTTTATAAAAGCTACCATTTCATAGGAATGTTATGTTACAACCTTATTGGTGTCTGTAAGTCACCGATTCTCAACTTTAGAGAAATACCCCTATTATATCTTTCTTGAAGTTATATTTACTTTTGAAAAAATCGTTCAACAGGGGTCGATAGCTAAAGTTAAGCAACGGCATTGGAAAAATTGAAGAATACTTCTTAATTTATTTTAAAGTAATTAATGCGTAATTTAAAAAAAAAATTCGTCAAATTGTATAAGCAATCAGTATCAAGCTTTATCACCCAGCGTTTGTTTACGCTTTTTGTTATTCCATGACGATGGTTATTTCATCGAGATAAGTATGAGATCACGTGGAATTTCATAACCTTTGCACTACGAAATGTTATATAAATTGGTTATATTGTTGCTTGTTATTATAATTAAATTCTATGACGCGTACGCAATGTCAGTAAGCTTTAAAAATATACTTGTTATTGACATTATTAAGTTTATCGAAGTTTTAAATCGAATCTACGTTTTCGACGGAGATCCGTTTCGAATTGACTTTGTTTCTCACAATCTTTTGCAGTTTCATTCGCTGGTCTTGCACCTAAGCTATAAACATCATGAAAAAGGTATCAAAATTACTTATGATCTTAATCAAATTACTTCTACGTATTGCTACTACGTACTTAGAACTCAATCTCAAATGAACATTACTGTTTTGATAATAAAAGCTACTTTAGCTTGAGGAACATGTTGGCTCACGTCTCGAAGTGCTTGTAAATGCTGGTGACGTAGCCCATCACCTGCTGCCAGTCCGGTCGCTCCTGTTGGATCATGTCTTGAATATTCTGCAATTAAAATGCATATTTTATAGTTTGTATTACGACTGATGATATATTATCAATTAATAGTAATAGAATAATAGGTAATAGATAATTGAGTTTTTTTTTATAAATTGAATATGATTAATAATAATTAATAATGGCAAACACAATAATGTAATACGTAAATATTCAATTGATTAAATTAAAGTTACTCTATTGTATTGGGTTAATCCTTTAAAAATAGATGTAAGTGTAGAAATAAATAAATAAATAGTAGGTAATGCTAAGGAAGAAGACATACCAACACTTTAATTTAGGTTCAAATATCATGAGTTTTACAATAACATCATTCGATAAGCTCTATTACAGACTAGTATTATTATCTCTTTTAAACATTAAAGACTACTATATCGAATAGATGAGCAATGGGCAGTGGTTCGCGCGATCTCGAGTTACTCCTTGCTTCGGAATGGACGTTAAGCCGTTAGTCCCGGCTTCGCAGCTGTTCTCCTGGCCATAGCCTATTCTCCATAAGGAAGGCCAGTACCCCAGCAAAGCCTGAGAGTGGCTATGGAACAAAATTAGCTAGGTAAATGACATAACTATTTAAGAACTTCCCATAAATTGCCCGTTCTAACCAAAGTGGTGGTGACTTCTGAATTCCTGGCAGTTTTCTGATAGTCTCATAGGCACTGATAGCAATTCAGGAAACTGCCTGGAACTAAAAAGGCATCATATGGCCCATAACGTTTGAAAATTAAAATGAAAAATATTTATTTTGTAAACCATATTTTTTTTCCATACTGTAGGTTGGGACTGTCTAATGAATCTATTACAGAATACGCATGTCAAACAGCCCCGCTCCTTCGTAACACTAACTTACGTATACAATATAATAAACACTATAGGTATAGACTATGCAAAAATCTACAAACTATAGGTAATTTCTGTGTTAACGTACCAACGCACCATCGTACGCGTTGGTACGTTGCTAAGGTGGGTGTCATGTGGCTGAGATGATGCTAAAGCCGCGTGAACACGATCCAAGTATGCTTTGATCAAGCATATTTTGATGACTACTTGGATGTTACTTTGATCGTGTAAACCAGCAATCAAAGCGCACTTGGATGTGGGCATTCAATCAGAGTAAACTTGGACCATACCCAACTATTGCCCAAGCTTGCTTTGACAAAGTAGTTTGATGACTACTTTGATAGTGTAAACGAGGAATCAAAGCAAACCTTGACGACAGCGTCAAAGAATTTAATACAATTCTGTGTGAAGGAAACTTTGATCAAAGCTACTTTGTCAAAGAAGACACGAGCGTACAACGGGTATCCAAGTAAACTGTGATTAAAGCTACTTTGGCAACACTACTTGGTCAAAGTATATTTGGATCGCGTCCACGCGGCTTTACCAAAGTAATAGGAATGCTGACGGACTGAGCGGCTGCGAACGCGACGAAGAAGTTAGTCCGCTTGTCGTTAGGCGACAGGGTGGCGTACGGAACCCGCGCGTTGCCCAGGTACGAGTCTACGAGAACGACAACGCCATGCCGGCGTTCCAAGATGAGCTACGAGATGGAAATGGAAGCCATAAGGGCCCTGAGCTATAGATCGTTAAGCTTACCCCGACACAGCTCAATTATTATTATCCCAATTACAGAGGTCCATCCGATGTGTCATCCGAAGAGACCTTAGGAAACACGTCGTCTCAGCCATATAACACCCACTGCTGGGTATAGGCCTCCCCCAAAAGAAGGGGGGATTGCCATAATCGCCACGCTTGGCAGGCGGGTTGGTGATCGCCGCAGTATGGTCAAGTTTGTAGGAGACGCTGCTGCCCATCTCCTGAAAGCTGAGTCCCTTAGCCGCCTTTTACGACACCCACGGGATGAGAGGGGGTAGTGCTATTCTAAGCCGACACTACACAGCGGATATTCCGCTTTTCTCCTATTGGAAACATGACGACGATCTAATTGTGAAGGCCATAAAAGAATTACTAACCAAAGTAGTGGGTATGCCGACGGACTCGGCGGCTGCGAATGCGACGGAGAAGTTGGTCCGCTTGTCGTGCGGCGACAGCGTGCCGTACGGGACCCGCGCGTCGCCCAGGTACGAGTGCAGCAGAGCGCACAACGCCATGCCGTCGTTCCACGACGAGCTACGATATAAATATCTAATTGTTAATGCATACTACACGACCACGATAATGATAGGAATGCGGTTTTGCACTTTTGGCACCTGCAGCCCACTTCTATCACCGCACTGATTTATTAGCGCTACAGTGATTACCATTTCTTGAAATTTAGGTTTTAGTTTGATTTTTAAGTTTTTCTCAGCTGTCATGCGCCTAATTGTCTCGGTCAGATAGTAGCTATTCAATTAGTAAGCATATGAATAGGCAACATTGCGACAGTATTTACCTAAATTAAATGTTAGTAAGTTAAGTTTTACACACTTTACTGCATGTGCTGTTAAAAGGCATAATTAAGGAGCTTTGCTATTACAGCTATGTTCGGCAGTAAACTGTTTATTGCCGATTATTTGTCGAGCTTGTTTAGATATTACTATGATGGCTGGTACATGCATTCGAAAGTCCATCATTGCTTTTTAGAGAATAAGCCAATGGTTGGCAGTCTCCAAGATATCAGGAGACGTAGCTATACGTTTTCATATTGCTGTGCTACTATTACAGTTAGTCTGTTCTCTGAAACGAGCTAGTACTGAGATAATCCGCTCGCACGTAAATGGCTCAAGTTCGATGAAACTCACCTGAAGTTAGTTATGTCAATATTGTTGTATCCATGCGTTTTCTGCTGACACCACTTGAGCAGGGCGTTTCGTTTCGATCCCCCATTCTTCACTTGCAGCGCGTTAAGAGGGTCTTTTCTTTCACCTACGGAAGAGAACAACGTCAAGTCATTATGCATAGTAGCCTCAGTTTCACGTTAAGTAACTGAATAAGTACTCTTCCATAATGATCATCGAAAGCATTAAAATTGTAATGTTCATGGTCTGAAACTGATTAGATTTTCAAATAGAATAAATCAATATTGGAAAAAATCAACTCGGCCACAAGCGAATTCTCAGATGGGGAATCCTGATTAGATTTTTTAAACGTATGTTTCTCACGGATAAACCCTGAAACGTTAGTAGACACTATTTTATTCTGTACCCGTATTACAAATTTGGATAACTCGATAGGTAATTACTATCAAAGTTTACGTAATAAGTCTGCCGTTATGTTCAAACGAACAGAAAATTCGCCACTTGAGTAGGAGATTGTACAGTCTGTACATTCACGCATTCGCCATATCTCAGAGTGTCAGATAAAAAGTAAAGTTACGATGACCCGGGGGCTAATTGTCTAATTTTAAAATCTATCGCAATCCCTTTCTATTCGTCATTTGAAAGATATTTACATACTTCAAACCGTCACTATTTGACATTTGAAAGGTATTGAATGAACGAAATTGAACTGTCTAAGCAAAGTGACACTCGAAAATATCTTTCAAATGTATGGAGAAGTGTAAAATGAAGTGTCATTTAAAACATCATTCGTTCCGAAAGGGATTGCCACTATAAGTTACACAATTCCACAAATCACTATCACAATCACAACACCTTTAAAAGGAAGGAAACACATTTTGAAATTAGACAATTAAGGATCAGGTTACGCGTAGCAGTAGTCAGTATACTCACAGATATCCCCATAGCTGTTCCGCCTGACGAAGGACTCGATGGCCTTCTGCTGCAGCGAGAGCGCGCGCTGCTCGTCCGGGATGTTGGCGCCCGGCGCCGGCGCCGCGTCTGCCCCGCGGTTAGACACGTCAACGCAAGCGACAAGACGGGTGTGTGACAGGTGTGTGTGTGTACCATCCATATCGGATTATGTATGAATATGTCATTTTGGATAAGACAGATCTATTTTTTTTATTAAATTAGATTAAAACGCGCGCTGTTTAATAACCAGGAGCTCCATTTTTGATTCACTCGTCTCGAGGATTCCACTGATTTTCGTGCGACGTTTGAGTTTCCGTATTCCGTAATAGCGACCTTGCCCGTATATACATAGCTTCGCTTTTCGCCTCTAGTGCCGCCTCCCAACGCGAGCGCGCGAGGGGCAAAGCGAAAAGCGTGCTGTGTCCACGCATGCAACGTCGCTAATCGCATGATCGCCTCCTCGTTCGGTTCTCCCACAGAACAAGGAAACCTCTTTTAATGTTCTGTGGGTTCTCCACTCGTGCGACGAGTGATTCAAAAATAGAGATCCAGGGCCTCTATTTTTTCGGCCGCGAGTGGCGAGGCGAACGAGGAGGCGATCAGGCGATTAGCGACCTTGCATGCGTGGCTATAGCACGCTTTTCGCTTTACCCCTTGCGCGCTCGCGTTGGGAGGCGGTAATACAGGCGAAAAGCGAAACTATGTATATACCAGCTTTTACGGAATACGGAAACTCAAACGTCGCGCGAAAATCAGTAGAATCCTTGAGACGAGTGAATCAAAAATAGAGCTCCTGTATGTTAATAACCCTGAGAAACTGAGGACGAGAGTCGTCTCGTTCGTCTATAATTCACTCATATGTAGATGTTCCTCATGCATACTTATTATATATCAGCAGAACATGGAGGAGTCGCTGTCATTGGATAACAACGAGGAGTATGATGACGATAATAAGATACAATTTGTGTTTTCTAGTTTCATTTTATGGCTTTTTATTTTCGTAAGACGTGTCGACATCTTTGCAGAAGCCGTGGTCACGAACTACTTGTAAACCTTTGAAGATAAAAACCATAAAATCAAAGGCAAAACTTAAAATGTCTACATCAACTTTATGTATATGTAATAAACAGTGCGCATTATAATCAATAAAAGTTGTTTATGATTGAATCACTAATAAATCAATAGTGTCTCTGACACAGACCCGTCAGCAATGAAATATAGAAATAAGGGTTAGGCACACAGTTCGTATCGCACTGGTTTTAAAGAAATCAGGATTGGAGCTACCAAAACCCACCAATACCAACAGCCATAGGAAAACAACAAGATTATATATCACTAAAACTATGCAACAGTGATTTGGTGGTTAGTGTCACTAACCACCTATTTAGAATTGTTTATTTAACAAAAAATGTGCTACATATACTGAAATTTAAATTTAAAAAATTCTAAATACATAGGCTAATTAGTGACACTAACCACCATGACTGAAAGAGTTAAACTATTTAACTGAAGTATATTCAACACTTACTAAATTAACAATAATAAATTAATCGAGATCAAAACATACTACAAGGCAGTTTACGAGAACAATTTACTTAACCGTCTCAAAACATTTGAAATAAATAAATAAAACGAAACACGAAATCTTTAACCACCACATACTAGTCAACTAAATTATGATGTAAGCATGCTCTTTAAAGCAATGCCACTGAAAATATAGGTAATAAACACCAAGAAGGAATCCAAAGTAAAACAAATTTGGCATGCAAATCCATATAATTAATAAATTAGTGGCACACAACGTATAGTTAGGTCACTCAAGCAAGACTAGGCGCCTTTCTCATGCTGCCATGCTGTAAGAAAATAAACATGCGGCCGGTTTTACATGCCGTTTTGTTATTTAGACACGAACTTAAAATAAATGTTAAACAGATCGTTTTGTTTAGTTTTCGAAAAAATGTTAATTAAATTCATCGATTTCCAAAAACTACAAAATAGGGGGTTATGACGGTTAAATGTTTGAGAATCAATGACTTCGTAAAAATCACAAATCGAAAGCTATATATATCTTTTTTTTTATAAGTAACTGGGCAGGCATTTGACCACCATCGTGCTTAGTAAACAGAATGTGGTCTAAGGTGTGGTCTATTTATTTATGAAATCTGTAGTAATTATTTAAAACGAAATATATAAGAACAGTGTCATAATAAAGATCGTTTTTATTACCATGGTACCATACTCGAAGACTATACATAATAACGGTCAGTGCTATGCCCAGAGACCTATAGCGAGATAGACGGTCAAAGTTTTCAATAACATTTCTACATCACTACTCGCTCGTGACGTCATCGTAAGTACGAAAAATTCGACACGCTAGGTTTGAAGTGCTTTTCCGTCTATCTCGATGCCCTAATCACATCTTAAGGCTGACCAGAAAAATAAAAACCCTGGCTTGGAGCGCCACTTTCGCATTTTCATGTAACTATATATTTCATCTGACAAGGCGACCGTCCGTATACGAGGCTACGCACGACGGGCATCCCTCTCAATCCTATATCATAAACAAAACCAGCGAGCGACGGCGGTACCGGGCAGGTCGCAGTGCGACCACATATCGTCGATAAAGTGTCAATACCTCCTAAATACCATTTTTAGACTTCTAAACTATGCTATGCATACGATAGTAGAAGTCTTATGTGCTGACCCTGTCCGTGTGTGCGCATAATTCAATCTAGATACTATAGCTAGAAAGCTGAAATTTTCTGAGGTGATACATAGCCATGTCAAACCTCTAAATACGGGTTTAGAAGTCGTCTGATGCCTTCGCTACGATAGTGAAGGGCGCCGATCTTGTTATGAATGAATATTATGAACATGTAAATATTTTTTGTGCGTATAGGATCAATTTCCACAGAGTTTTAATACCTATTAAAAAAAAAACCGATAGAAGAAGAATTAGCCTACACAAAATTTCATTATAAGTTTATCACATTAAAAGAAGTTAGGAGGAGGGAGATTTCCTAAAAAATTAAGGATTTTGAATTGTTGCATTTCTCAATGCTAATAATTATACTCATGATAATTTTTAAATAGAAAAATATTGGAAAAAAGCATCTCTGCCAAAGTGAATTCTCAGATGGGACTCGAACCCACGACCTTTGGATATCCCGTTCACCACCACTGCGCTACCGAGACTTGGGTCGTGGGTTCCATCCCATCTGAGAATTCACTTGTGGTAGAGTTGATTTCTATTTAAAACTCCAAAAAAATGTTAGTTGGGAGAAATCGTCAGTTCATCGACATACTAAACAATGTCTACAGTTATGTTAAGCCTTGAAATGATGTTTATTAGTATGAGATGAATAAAGTTTTTTTTTTTATTTATTTTTTTATACTGACCGTTGGCGGGCTCGGCGCGCGCGCTGCGGGCGGCGGGCGGCTTGGCGAAGGCCCCCGGCTCCGATATGCCGTTCTTCAGGGGGGTCGTGGTGCTCACGCCCACTGACGTTTGCTGTGCGACAAGGGAGTGCTAAGTATTACTATTTCGTTCAGATTTTTTTTTTTTTATTAACGACGGGGAGACTCTTAGCCTTCATCATACCTGACGTTAAGTATTGATAAGGCTGAAGATGGAAGCGAGCCTCTCCCGGAATCCTCAACCACTGAGGAACTGGCTATCTTATCTCTAACTGCCGGAACACAACAATGCTGAAAACATTGTTATTATAGCGTCAGACTTAGATAAGATGGTGGTAAATAGCCAGGCGGACTCACAACAAGTCCTACCACCAACCAAACCGAATACAAATTGTACCCCCGCTGGGAATAGAACCCGGGACCCCTGGGTCTGATACCGGTGGTTGTTACCACTAGACCACACTAGACCTAAAAAAGGTCTTTTATCTACAAACGGAGAAAAGGCGTTCTTAACACGTTCATTGCCAAGCCAAAATGTTAGTTAGATGGCCAGAATTAAAAAATAGTTTAATTTAGTAAAGTAAACAATAACAAGATGGCGACACGCAGGCCACGCCCACTATTCAAAAAGTCATTTCCTTCCCTAGTGGCCAAAACAAATACTTAAAGCCGATACGCTGTGGCCGCTGTTCATAGCCCATACATGATTGTAAGGTACCATCACGCGACGTCGCGTTATCGGCCACAGTGTAATAGGCCGGTTAACGCGACGTCGCGTGATGTGGCAATCAACGTGTTAATCTATACTTAATCTATATTATAAACAGGAAAGATTTGATTGTTTGTTTGTTTGCATTGAATAGGCTCCGAAACTACTGAACGGATTTGAATGAAAATGGTACAAAGATAGTAGATAGCTTGGTTATGAACATAGGATACTTTTATCACGATATTCCCACGGGAACGGGAACCACGCGGATGAAACAGCGAGTACTTAATGTTTTGTAGCTATAGGGTTAAAAAAATAGAATGGCCTTCATTGTGTCAGTCCCGGAATTCACAAACACTCAGGAACTGACTAACTGTCTCATCTCTTACTAACGGAACCACCATGCTTTTCTTAAATGGTCAAAACAATCTTATCATTTATGACGTGAGAACGATGGCTACTGAACGGCGCCTCTGAGCTAGGGAACGTGGGTTCGATCCCCATCTGGGACAAACTTTAATGATATCCTCACGCCGTAAATCCCATTTGGGGTTGGCAGATCATCAAAATTGTAGCTTGGGGGAAATGTTTTAACCTCACTCTCATAAACTCCACGTTAGGAGAGTTTTGTTTTTCACATTTAGCATTTATTAGATGGTCTTTTTTTTGGTGTTACCGTCCGTATTAAGTACGAATGCTTAAGCTACCTCGGAATAAGATAAATGTATATGTGGAAATAATAGTTTTTTTTTTTTTTCATTTTTTTACCTGTGGCCACTCCCCCACGGGTGTGGTAGCGGGCGACTGTTTGGCGGCCTTGGCGGCGTTTTCTATGCTCTCTATGAGGGACTTCACGGATAACCGCGAATCTTGCCGGCTTACACCTGCACAGACAGTACATCGATTGGCATATGCGCATATGAAACTTTTATAGTATACCTAAATCCTAGAATGGTACAATTCTACAACGAATGTCAAGGAAAAAAGTCTGTCAAGGAAATCCATTTCAAAAACAGATATTTTTTTAAACATTACTTATCATAATCTTCTCAAAAAATGTCATATTACGAAGTGCATTTCACATTAATAAGCAGTTTATACACAATTTCAATCTAAATACTTTGAAGGATATCAATTTAAAAACTTTTACTTTTTTACTTATAAAGAGGGTCTCACTTATGGGGCCTTAGTTCACAGTTTGAGAAACTCTGTTTTTAAATGTAAAGGTTGTATTTTTACCTTTGGTGCGTCGGTGAGAGGCAGCTGACGCCATAATGTCCTGGAGAGAGGCACTGGTGAGCAGGGGAGGGGGCGGCGGAGTCTCCTCCGTGCGCGGGGGCATCGCTGCAAGCGCGGGTTGAGATTAGCTGATTCGTAACCACATAAAGCGATATGTATGTCGCAGCCAACTGTTTAAATCAGCCATTCAACGACTTGGCTGAACGTCATATTTAGCCGTCTCATTAAATGAGATGTCATTATAGATTAAAACTATTCGTGAAAACTTGTAGTCGGCGTGTAATATCAGGCATGTGATAAAAATTATCACTATTTACTCATTTTCGACGATGACGGCTGCGACATATAGACAATACTACTCCAGCCATCTTACGGGAAGAATGTTTGTAAACAAACATAATATTTTGTGTACTTATGCATCTTTCGTAATTATTTTACAAATGCAATTTCAGTTAATTATAATGCCATCCAACTTGGACACGTACGTAAGCTATTAATGAAGTGCACATATTTCTAAAAAACGTATAACGTAAATGAGGACTTGTTGGGCGCAGGCTTCTAACCCCGCCTTCTGCGCCAGAGGTCCCGGGTTCGATCCCCGGACAAGACAAATATTTGTGTGCATGAACATGTCTATTTGTCTTGGTCTGAGTGATTAATATGTATTTTAAGTGTGTATTTACAAAAAGAAGTATATAAGTATGTTTATCCGGCTAGTATCCATAACACAAGTTCTTCATGAAACTTAACGAGGACTAAATAATTAGTGTGATTGTATGCAAATATTATATATAAATATATGAAAAAGCACTTTTGAAGTTAAGTATGGGCAGTTTGTTAACATTCTTTTCGTAAAATGGCTGGAATACATTTTGTGTTCACCAGCCCCTAGACCGCCTAAACTCGATTGCTATCGTTTATGGTATTTCCTACTACCTACAAGGACTCTCCATTAGATAGATGAATAGAATTGTGTAGGGATTTGACAGAAACCCTATCGTTGAAGGACTTACAATTGGGAATTAATCAGGACAACATTGATATGTTATTGATATTATATATGTCGTAGGATAATTTGATAAATAGAATTTACGCAAAAATTCTAGGGATATTGCAAAAACACGGATAATTAGACAATATTGTTGACATTTCTCAATCTTACTGAAAAAAGATAGGGTTTTTTGCAAAAAATACGGGTGGCTTTAGTAACATATTCTTTATTCTGATTGGCTTAATTTTTGCTTGCTTGCTAACTCTTATTCTGATTGGTTCATACAAAGTTTACTTCACGTGAGAGATGGATTTGAAACGTCAAGTCGTCAACCAATCAGAGAAGATGTTGTTTTGGACGATCCGACCAGCCAATCAGTCAGTCATAATAGCCAGCGATTTTTTTCACAAAAATCCTATCTTTTTTCAGTAGGATTGACAAATTACAACACCATGGTCTAATTATGCGTGTTTTCGCAATACCCCTAGGATTTTCGCAAAAAAGCGATTTATCTAATTATCCTGCGACATATACTTATAAAATAATACCGTGACTGACTGACAGACAACGTACAGGCCGAGCGGCTGAAACGATTAAGCTGATCCTTTAACGATGTAGGCGAGCAATAAGAAAGGATTTTTTATATTCCTTCGGGAACGGGAACTACGCGGTTGAAACTGCGGACAGCCGCGGGTAGTAATCTTATAAGCGACAGACAGTTCCAAGTGATATGTATAGAAAAAGGGCCTCAATACGGTAACTACTATGGTAGAGAAATAACATGTTAAATATTTCCCTGCAATTTCTAACGAGAATTTCATTCAAAACGTCAAGACACTGGTGTATTTGTATGTCTAAGTACTAAACTATTGTATCTTAATCTACGAACCAACACACCCATCTCAATCAACACTAATCAAAATATAATAATAAAAAAGCATACTTCTGTGCAGATTCAGCAGCCTAAAATATGTGGATATCAATAAAAATAACAAATGATGTCCCACCACCATTACAAGAGAAGCGAGAATAACAATTGCGTCACAATCACGAACATAATAATCGCAAAGACATTTTGCTAGTGACTACTCAACCACAAATGGTGCTAAACAAATAGGTTTACATCGGTGAACAATCCGAAACCACCCCCAAAGAAATACCACCACCGCACCAACAGATGCTTCAGAACATAACGGCAGGACGGTCCATACGTTGGTACAGTTATTTACAGAAATCTCACACTAAGACGTTTAGGTTTCGGGTCACAAGAAGCCTTCCAACTTACGTAGCGGTCTCGGAGGCAGTGGATCGTTTAGAGACCTGATCGGGTGCGACAGTCTTTTGTGCTCCAGCGTCTTCCAGTAGGGTTTTGGTCCCCTGGGCCAGGAACCAGTGTTAGTCTCGATGCTTGGAGCTGTCTGAGTTTGCAATGAATATTTTCTACTTGGTGTTTCCGGTGTTCTCCTCGGATCGGGAGTGGGAGGTTTCTTTTCCAGATTCTGGACTATTTCACCGATAGATCCACTGGGTTTGTTGTCGAACACCTTTGCGCTAGGTGTGCGTGATAGAGATATTACAGATTTGGTTATATTTACCACTTCATTTTTATTGATAACTGTGTCTTCATTGGCTTGATCGGTTTTATTATCTGGCTGATGGCTTGCTTCTTTTTTTGGTCTTTTTGGACGCCTGGGAACTTTCAATATTTCTTCCCTAGGCATAGATGCAAATACCTCAGCAGTGCTTTTAGAAATTTTATCATCATCAGCAATGTTTTTTTCGATCGGAGTTATTGGAATTGGAAAAACTGGTTGACCGATTTCTTCGTAATAATGTTCTTGCTCAGAATCTCTTCTACTGGGGGGTACAAAAGGTAGGAAAGGATTGGTGCTAGATTTCGAAAGGTCATTTCTAAGTTTTGAATCGATTTCCTCCCTCGATTTTTGGAAAGATTGGCTTGTATTTATGAAAAATGGTACGTTCTCCATAGGTTGATAGTATTGATTATCCAACAACCACCCTGGTGTTTTTGTAAGCTTCATTACACCTGATTTTGGTATTTCTGTCGGATTTGGACTCAATTTGATGGTAGGGGATGGCATTTTAAATTCTGTTCCATTACTATTAGAACCAAAAGTTCTCCATGATAAAAACGGTAACGGTTTCGTTTTAGTATTCTTCTGATAAATTCCTTTCTTTTCAGGTGTCAATCTTGGCGCTTCAAGTTTTGGCGTATCCACTGGTCTTGTTGAATTTGTAACTGGATTTTGTGTGTTATCTTCAACTATTACTTTATCAATGTCATTGTAATAAACAGTACTCTTTTTTAATTCATTTATTTCCATTTGAGGTTCTAGTGCTTGTTGTGGTTTGAAAAATATAGGCTGTATGAGTACAGGACTAAGTATTATGGGTGAAGTGCGGTCAATTGTTCCATTTACAATATTTAATGGTGCTATAAAAGTTTTTAAGCGATTGATGGGTTTGTTAATATCATTATTCGGAACATTTTGAGGTACTATTGCTACTTGAGAAATGTCTGGATAGGAAAGATCGTTCAAGGAATTTATTTTTAAGTGATAACTAACATCTTCATCAATAGTCTCAGGATCTTTATTATTTTGCCCAGAATTTACGAAAGGGTTGATGTTTTGGATTGGACCGTCAGATTGTTCTAGAAAATGTGGTTTGTCATTTGTTTCTAACTTAGGGATTACTGCTTTTATTTTCGGTTTAGTTTCTTCCTCTTTGCCAACTTCATTTACATTTGAGTCTTCTCCTATTTCACTAAAGACTGGTCTTTCATTCATCTTGCCATCGGGTTCAGTTTCTTTACTTTTATCAATTTCTAAAGGTGATTGTGGACTGGAAATAAGTACTTCGTCATTTTTATTTTGAACATCTTTCTCATCAGTGTGTTTGATATTTTTCTTTACGGAATTTGTTGGAGATTTTTTTCCTTTATTAGTTCCAGCTATTCTCTGAATAGCAGCTCTAAAACTTATCTTCAATTCTTCGTTCACTTTTTTAATATCATTTTCAATATTTGTGTCAATGGTCCTTATCGGGATCTTTTTTTCCTCAAGATCGATTAAATTGTCTTTAAGTGTAGGTTTTATATCATCTGGATAGGGATAAGGCAATATAGATTCAGCTTTTACGATGGGTATGGGTCTGTTGCTAGTCATTAAATCATTAAAAGACAGAGATTTAACTCTTTTATTAGAGTCTATCAGCGAAAAATCTTTAGAAAATATTGTATTATCTTTTGATACGGTTATCAAAGGCACATTTTCGAAAACCTGGATATCTGGAGTCAATTTACTGGTTGCCATATTACCGCCTAAAAATTCTATACTAGTAGCCTCTTGAAGAACATCCTTATATTTAGAATTAGTATTTATATTTTCCATACTAAATGCCTTAGGTTTGCCATTAAAGGTCCCTAATAGACTTCCACTGGAAATCTGATCAACTTTGGTCGTAGATATTTTTTTAAAATTTTCCACTAAATTGTTGTTGATATTATTTAGATCGCTGATACTGGTGTCGAATGTAACAACTGTAGAGTGGTCCGGTTCATCTAAAGCATCTTGCCTAACTATTTTACCATCGAAAAAGTCTAAAGCGTCTTGCCTCTTGAACCCTTTGTCTTCAAAGGGAGGTAGAACGGCTTCAGCTAATATTTTATTGTTTGATTCGTCTGTTTTCTCAGAAGATATATTTTTCTGAATATCGTCGTCGTTCGTTTCGTCTGTCGTAACATTATCGATTTCTAATTTGAAATCTTTAGGCAAGATATCACTTAGATCGCTTTTAATTTCGGGCAAGCTTAGTCTGTAAAAAGCCTGATCGACAATGCTTGTATCTTTTCTGGGAGGGTCAGATACACTATGAACTCGAGACATGTATCTTGTACGGATGTTTTTAAAAACTTCTTTAGACGAACTGTCGCTTTGAGAATCCGATTGGAGCGATTCCTTCGAAAGTCTTTTGTCGTCATCCGAAAAGTTGGTAACGCTATCCACAGAGTCAGACTTGTTAACACCTGTTTTGATACATCAAATTATGATTAGACATTGTAAATTGACACTAACAATATGTACACTGTTAGTTCCATGATCGTAATACTATATTAACATAAGCTTTTTACACAGAATTAGTGCATGGCAGCTTGTTAATTCTGTTGATAAAATGTTTATTGCCAAAATTATAGTTATGATAATGACTTTTCAAGAAAGAAAATAGATTAGGCAACTCACTTAGACCATAAAGATCGTATGTAAATTTGTTTCGGATACATGCTAAATATGTAGTGAAAAAACATTCAAAATAACCATAAAATATGTACATTTTCAAAAACTACCAACCAACTCTGTGGCTATACTACTCATGCACTCTTCTCTGTTTCACGCCAGAGTATTTCGCAGAAACACTTACCTTTGAGCGAGTGTATCTGGTCTTCCAGAAGTCGGATGCGATCTCTCGCAATTTTATTCTCAGAGACTAGCCGCTCGAGCTCCCGCTGGGCCTCAGTCTTAAAGTCGTTGGCGACACGCACGGTCATCAGTAAATCGCTTTGGAACTGTTTCCACTCCGTTTCCTGTAAAATTTTCTTAATGATGATTAAAGCGAAAAGATAGATACCACCACTGTAGTCTACAGATCTGTCCTCAGAAATGAAAGCCTCTGGTATTGATTCCGGTATCCTTTTAGCTAAAGCAACGGCGCTAACACACTTAATTACTACAGTTGAATCAACGATCTATTGATAAATTCAGCTTTATCCTTAACAAAGCTCAGGTGAAACAGAACCTTTAAATTACCATTAAATTTGATCGCCTCTGTGGTCTAGTGCTACAATCGCCGGTGTCAGACCCAGGGGTACCGGGTTCGATTCCCAGCGGGGATACATATTATATTCGGTTTGTTTGGAGGTAGGACTTGTTGTAAGTCCGACTGGTTATCTACCACCATCTTATCTATCCATCTTATATACCATCTGATGCCATAGCAATGTGTTTCGGCAGTTAGAGATAAGATAGCCAGCTCCTCAGTGATTGAGGATTCCGGGAGAGAGTCGCTTCCATCTTCAGCCTTATCAATACTTAGTATCATCAGGTATGATGAAGGCTAAGAGTCTCCCCGTCGTTAATAAAACAAAAATTAAAATCTAAATCCATACTCACATCTCGTTCCCTGTCGCGGGCTAGCTGAGCATTCCTCGCCCTGGCGTCCTGCAGCTGCCTCTCGGCGTCGGCGGCCCGCGCCAGCGCCTCCCCCGCGCGCGACATCAGAGACAGCTTCTCGTCCGACGTCACTTGCACCTGCAAGTTCATACGTCCCACTAACTACAATCGATTAGGTACATGCTCCTCAGATTCACATACGTACATAACTTCACGCCATAAATCTCTTGCTTCAGAGCATCAAAAGCTTGAGAGTTGTCCAGAAACAATAGTGACAGGTTGCCAGACCATTCGGCTCTAAATAACTAACAATTTTAATGTACATAAAGTAAAGTAGGGACTCCAGGTGAGAACCTTGAGGTACTCCTACGTTTACTCCTACTTCTTCTGCGTTCTTAAGTATCAGCAGTGTCAATAATATCAAGAAATTTTATCTCCCATTAATAGCATAAAGAATCATAATACCAATAAGTAATAAATACATAAATAATCCTTAATGTTAAGGCTACAACATGTCCAACGCCTTCAAAAAATCTTTTTTATAGTAAAGTTCTTCGGTATTACAACACGAATATTTATTGAATGACTAATTATCTTTTAATTAAATGGAACGTTTACTGCTTGTTAACTTAAAGTGTTAATATTTTTTCATTTAATTCATAAAGCATCACAAGACCGCCTGCGGTCGCACAATAATGAAATATCCATTGTTTCTCGTGTTCCGATACCTGACAGGTTAATACAGAAAATGCGGATTTGTTAATGATGATAAAAATATTATAAACCGATCATGATCATGACTAATCATTATCTCATTCACCTGTATCTGCAGCTCCGAGACCGTGTCCTGCAGCGTTTTCATCTCGCCCTGCAGCGCCGACTTCTCCTGTCTCAGTTGTTCCAACTGGAACTCCAACTCTGATATTGTTGATTTAGCGTTATTACGTGAAACCTGTGAAGTAATACTTAAGCTTAAAATTCATTTTTTAAAGAGCTGAGTATGGAAAAATATGAGGATTCAAAAAAGCTCGCTCAAATTTGAAACTTCGCCGAATGGCAACAAGACTTGTGGCAATATCAGTTATAAGCTTAAGAAAGTTTATAAAAAATTTTATATAAAAGTTCTGGTTTCCAAGGATTTTATGAAGGAAAAAGGAATAAAAAGGATTAAACCAGAGATTAATCAAATAAATATTTTAAACTGTCGTGGTAGGTACTATAGACAAAACTAGTATACTATACACTATCCGCATGTGGTGATTCAACGTAACTAACAACAACGTGTAGTCGTCGTGCAGTTTCTTCGCATCAGCATATATTTTTAGCCCCCGGCGCAAAAAGAGAGGGGTGTTATAAGTTTAACGTGTCTGTTTGTGTGTCTGTCTGTGGTATCGTTACTCCCAAACGGATGAACCGATGTTCGTTTAGTTTTTTTTGTGTCATAGATATTTTATCCCGAGTGTTCTTACCCATGTTACATGAAAATCTGTTCAGCCGTTTGAAGATTTTTTCTAGTTGATGAGGGGATCTGACTAATTGAATCGCTCGTATGACATTGTGTTAACGCATGCGATTTAACCCATAAATGCATGTTAATGTAAAATTAAAACAAAGCGTTTAATCGACTAATTGTCGATTAATCGAGGAATTAGTATATATGCTCAATACATGTTGTGTAACATGTAGCAGCACCAAACAATTTCCTTTTTAGTGGCAACACTATTGTTTAAGTACTAATTTTTTTCCCCTTTTAAATTTTTCTCAAGTCTCAAAAAATCGCGCATTTAAGGGTTAAGTCACGTGTCTCTATCTTTATTTCGCTCGAATGCAACTGGTGGGGGCACTCGTATTTTATTGCATAGGACGCGTAAGAAACAATACTTTGTAAAAAGAAAAACTTATCTAATAATAATGATATTTTAGTTACAATTACTTCAAGTACGTATGTAAAGAAATGCAAGAACAGTTTCAAGTATGAGTACCTACTAAACAGTTAACCTAATTTTTTATAGTTTTATGCAGCAATAATGTATCCTAATTTCCTAATAAATAGAATCATTTGAATGAAATTTAAGTTGATAGTACCTCGCGAACTAGTCCTTTATATTTGTCAAGCTAATTGAAAATATGTCAATGTTGGTCAAGTTTTTGTTATAAAATTCAAGTGAGCGCACAAATATTTTTTTTGTATCTTATGTGATATAGGGGAATGTAAAAGTACACGCACACGTGAGAAAGGACGTGGAACTTTGAAGCTAATTTTGTCTAGAAGTGGAGTACTTACAATTTGCTATTTTACCACAGAATACTAAATAGTACAAGTACAGAAAGTTAATAGCTACTTTTGCTATGACGCAATAAAGTGCAATTCACATCGCACTGCGCTCAATACCTAGAATTTTATTCATCGCTTAGCTCGTATAACTTCTGACGTCTTGCTAGGGTTGCTTCTATAAGTCCATTGCCTTATTTATTTATTTATTTATTTAAGGACAACCAACATAACAAACGATATTCACATTTACAATAATGCACATTCTATAAGCATTTCAAATCGTTGTCATACTTAAAGGCTGCCACAACATGCGCCAATTTTTATTATTAGAAAGCAGACAAAAAACAACTTAATTTAAACACATTCCTATTTAAAAATTATCAAAAAGAAATTATTTGTTAATTAATTATTTTATTTATTTAATATTGATTTTTGTATTCATTTTTAAATTTTGATCATTACAGTTTTGTGGTTGGGGAGGGAAGAAATTTACTCAGGGAGATCGAGAATAGAAGGGGAAAGTGCCAGGCTACCTGTTACGACACGATAGTTTCATTATAAACATACTGGAAGGGAAAATGGAGGGAAGGAGAGGGAGAGGTAGACCTAGAATGAGCTATGTTTCACAGATAAAGAAGAAAGCTAATGTTGTTTCGTACCAGGAAGTGAAGTCATTGGCAGGAAAAAGAGAGGAATGGAAAATACTCCACCGACAAGGGCGCAGCTCTTAAATTTAAGAATGAGAAGAAGAGTTTTGTGTACCTATGAATCGTGAAATGATCCGTACAGGTTGAGGAATAAACTAATATTCGACGTCTCAGCCATATAACACCCACTGCTGGGTATAGACCTCCCCCAAAAGGGGGGGTTTGCCATAATAGCCACGCTTGGCAGGCGGGTTGGCGATCGCAGTATGGCCATGTTTGTAGGAGACGCTGCTGCCCGTCTCCTGAAGGCTGAGTCTCTTAGTCGCCTTTTACGACACCCGCTGGATGAAAGGGGGAGTGCTATTCTTTGCCACTACACAGCTAAACTAATATTATAAAGAGGAAAAATTTGATTGTTTGTTTGTTTGCTTGCATTGAATGGGCTCCGAAACTACTGAACTGATTTGGATGAAATTCGGTACACAGATAGTAAATAGGTTTATAGAATTTATTCTCATAAAAACACAAAGTTTACTTAAAATGAGAAAACAAGTATTACATATGATTATTTTCTTAGTGGCTATATGTAAACATCGGATACTCGGCACACATACCAATAACAAACTTGAAAACATTTATGAAAATAAGACTCAAAATAAGGCTATCTACTATTTGTGTTAAAATAAAAAAAAATAAAAAAAAAAAATATTCGAACAATAAATGAATGGAGTCGATTTGAATAAGATTGTTTACCACAGAATAGTAAATATATGCAACTCACAAGCGCATCGTCGTGTAGCTTTCTCGCATCAGAGTGCGCACGGTCGAGCTGCCGCTGCGCGTGCGCGAGGCGCTCGGCCAGCGTGTGCGCGCGCGCCGCCGCGGCCTCCGCCTCCCGCCGCGCCGCCGCCGCCGCCGCCTCCGCCTCCGCCGCTCCCTCCACCGCGCCCGCGCGCTCCTCCAGCTGCGTCGAACATTGACGTGTAAATGTGGACCGTACATGAGTCCATCGATGCCTAGTTCTGGCCGAGGCTTGTATAGTACTTTTCTTAATAATGCGCGGAAAATAAAACTTAGCACTACCTAGAAAATTTATTTTTCATTTTCTACCGTTAATGTGTCCATTTGTTTATTTTTTCTATAAACAGCTTTCTATTCAAAAAAGGTTTCAATCGTTTGTACACGTTACTGGCCGGTTTTAAAAATGCTGTGGTATTTAAAAAAGTACGTTCTAAATTCAAATTTTCATTTGATGCTCATTTTTACAGAAAACCCCCTTTTTATCCTACATTTTTGGCGTGAAGTTCCAGAAGTTAACATCGACTTTCATAACTTTTATTCATTTTTTATCGATTAATTTCATATCCTTGACTGTCAAATCTTTATTTATTGCTGTTTGGCTGTATCAAAAATGGTAGATAAAGTGGTAAAAGCTACCAAAATTATCGCGCTGCTTGAAGAGGGTTGCAGCCAATGTTTCGTGGCTAGGAGGCTAAATGTTAGTCGCTCGACAGTCCAAAGGACCTGGCAGCGATATCAGGAGACTGGTTCCGTCGAAAGAAGGCCTGGTTCTGGAAGAAAACCATGTACCCAACCACGGGATGATCGTTTTCTTGTGAGTCTCGCGCATTGAGAAATCGCAAATCTTCGTATGTGGATCTTAAGAATAACCTCCAAGAAGTAAGAAATGTGCATATTAGTCTATGGACGGTCAAGAGGAGGCTTCTCGCTGCCAATATACGCAGTCACCGCCCGGCCCGCGGCCCCAAATTACTCCGTGAGCACAGAGTTCACAGGCTTAGGTTCGCTAGAAATTGTGAATCATGGACTCAAGAAGATTGGAATAGGGTTTTGTTCTCTGATGAAGCCAGGATATCTCTGTTCGGTGAAGATCGACGTCGGCGAGTGCTAAGAAGACAAGGAGAACGCTTTGCAGAGGCATGTTTCGAAGAAATCACACCTTATGGTGGGGGCTCTGTTATGTTTTGAGCAGGAATAAATTCAATGGATCGTGTAGAGTTAGTCTTCATTGAAAACGGCTCACTGACTGGGCATCGATACATAACGGAAGTTCTAATTCCTCATGCACAACCTGCATTGGCCGCCCTAGGTGAAGACTCGATTTTTATGGAAGACAATGCTCGCGCCCACCGATCCCGCGATGTTAATGCGTATGTGCAAGAGGTCGGCATTCGTCGTTTGGATTGGCCAGCTCGAAGTCCCGACCTCAATCCCATAGAGCATGTCTGGGACGTTCTGAAACGGCGTGTGAGATCAGTACACCCGGCTCCGCAGACCATCAGAGAGCTGAAGAATGTGATTACTGCGGAGTGGGAACGTATTCCGCAAGCAAGTATCCGGGATATACTCGCTAGCATGCCCAGACGAATTCAAGCTGTGATTTTAGCTAGAGGGGGTCACACTCGATACTAAACATTTATCTGCTTTTACTTTATTAAAGAAAAACAAACAAAAAAACTTTTTTATTTTTACTTCATGAGTATATGCACTACTAGCGAACATACACTACTAGCGAGGTTTACCATTATTTCCCATAAATTGTATCTAAATTTTATGAAATACCGATGAAAACGATTATTTTCTTATTAATTTACCAAATTGTGAGGATAAAACTACCTATAATTATCAAACAAAGCAATATTAACATTTGAAATGGTTCATTGCTTAGGTGCCCGTTTTTTTTTGCAAATGAGTTTATTTGGCCGCTAAACATGACAGACATGGATTTTCATACAACTTTTGCCGGCCACTGCTCGCATATGTATTTGGCCAGTACAACAATATCGATTTATCTCAAAGCAGGTTGTCAAAATAATACTGAAATTTCCAAGCATGTTTGACAAAACGATCATACTATACTGAGCACCAAATATACGTTAATGCATATATATCTTCAATCTCTGCAAATAATATGTAGCTTTCTCCTATTGATATTTTTTTAAAATTTTTAAAATTATTAAATTTTAAAATATTGGAAAAAATCAACTCGATCACAAGTAAATTCTCACATGGGACTACTCTCGTTAGTTTAGATACCTTAGCTCTGGCGGCATCCAGCAAACTGGTGAGAGTGGCGAGCTGGTGCTGGCGGGAGGCAGCAGTGTCTCGGGCGGTTTCTGCCTCCTGCTGCAGCTGCAGGCGCTCGCCTTCAGCACGTTCCAGACTCGCCTCCAGCGTTCTGACACAGACATGAGACCATCAAACGACAATATCATACAAACACATGGTAAAAAGGAATAAATAAAAACGCTGACTGCTAAGATATATACATTCGAGGTATGAGATAGAGGTCATGATCTCAACTTTAGACTCTTTTATGTAATTTTTCCTGCTAAAGCAACATTAAAGTATAAGATAGTGGTCATACTACATCTGTTGACTAAAATTCTATTTGTAACTAAGATCGACCTAGTAGCTCAGGGCTAATGATCTTGTACAGACAATCAAAGGTTGTCGTGATAAGATTTTAAGTTATTTCCAGTGATTATCAATCAAGTATCAAATAACTATCTAAATTGTCAGTTTCAATGCAATTCTATTTATTAAGTCAAAAGAAAGCTAGCACCAAAGTAACAATATAACGTGTAATTATTCTTTTTATTAGAAATTACGTCAAAAGTTTAACTACAATTCAATACTCCTTGAAAGTCAACATTTATAACTAACTACTTTCCTATGCTTAAGAAATATAAAGTCATAACAATCCGGTTCGAAGGACCACGATGACTCACCTGATCTTTTCGCTGAGCGATTCGTTTTCTTTGGTTTTCTCGTCCAACGCCGCTTTGGTTTCAGTAAGCTCCGCCTCCAGCTGCTCCAATTTTGTTAGTAAATGTCGTCTCTCGTCTTGGGATAACTACAAATCAAATTAAAAAAATCTCAAAGATTCATCTCTTGAATAAATTTTTCAGGGCCGGTTTCACCACCAACAGATAAATTCTAGATACCTTATAAGCAGATAATTTGACAGTTCTAATATGAAAAATACGTTAATTATCTTCCAGATAAGCTATCCAGAACTTATATGGCAGAGCTAAAACCAGCCTTTTATCTCGTGTTAATGGGATACCTTGAGGACAGCTAAGAGTTGTTGGTCGATGTCACCAGTCATCAACGTCTCAGGCTCGACACCCTCTCGGAGTAATAGCTCTTGCAGGGTATCCACCTGACGGACAAATTTACTTTAAAATACAGATATTTATTTATTATTGTTTTAAGGCATGTGTCGTATTTTGTTGAAAGGAAAATATACAGTAACATATTTTAATGTACAACCATAGACGGTTCAGAACTTCAGAATTACGAACTGAACCCAAAACAACAACAAACAAATGTTTGTTAACGTTGCTTGTTTGTCAATGATTTGACGCAACTCAGCCCTTCAACTACGCATCTACCTTGGTCCTGCTATCCTCGAGCTTCTCCGTCTGTCTGCAGAGTGACTCCAGCAGCACCTGCTTCTCGTCCGTGAGCCGCTCCATGTCGGCGTGAGCGTCTGCTAGCTGCGACTGCAGGTCTGCTAGCTCAGCTAATGTTGCTTGCAGCTCTTCGCTGGTGCTGTTAATGAAGGGGAACAAACTTAGAATACAAGCACAGAATGAATAAATAAATAATAATATAGATGTTGCACTCCGCAAAATCATTTAAATAAATAGCAACTCTTGCTCCTACACAATAAAGTCCAATTCAGGTCGCACAGCGATGAACTCATCGATTCGTTGCCAATCTTTATAACGCGTAAATGTAGGCTTTAAAATAAGTCTCACCATCTACCGACTTATGAAATCATAATCGGAAATCAAAAGACTTCAAATCATACCACACAAGTAACCAATTAATTTACGCTTTCAATGCATTGCAATAACTTTTATGAGGAACACATTTGTTCTGGATCTGCATCAAAGGACGGGCACTAGACGATAATTTATTTCTCTAGAATGTACACCGAAAATCTGGGAAAGTAGCGTCAAGCTGGATTGTTGTTGAAATTTTATTTTTTCAAAGTTAACGTCGCATTGCGTAGAATAAACTTAATTGATTAGTAAAGCAGTTAGTGTTCCAACCCGTATAGATGTTGCTCCATCTGCAATATGAGGTCAGGCCACCGACACCTCGCTCAGGGACGACGAGTGCTTGTCCCATTCCGGTGTGCTACTTGATAATTTATTCAGAACTTATCAGTCAGTGATGAAACCGGCCCTGTATTCCAACCTGTAATGATGTTCCATTATCTGCAGGATGCGGTCCTGCAGGCAGGCCACGGACACGTCACTCAGGGACGAGTGCTTGTCCCACCCGGCGTGCTGCCGGATAGCTATCCAGAAATTATCAGTTAGTGATTTAACCTGTAATGGTGCTCCTCCATCTGCAGGATGCGGTCCTGCAGGCAGGCCACGGACACCTCGCTCAGGGACGACGAGTGCTTGTCCCATTCCGGCGTGCTCGCGTCGCAGCTCTCGCCTTCGCCCTGTCACACAAAATTTTATTTAAAACCTCTGCTATCGGCAATACTTTTGACGTGGTAGTTTTATTAGTATTTTTTGTACCACACAGAAGATGTATTTCACAGTATTTCTAAGGATACTGTGGGCCTGTCAGCAAAAGGATCTTCCTGGAATTCATTTAAATGTAAGCTGTCTATAGAATTACATAATTCTAGGTTTGCATAACATGGAAAAATCGAGAATTCTAATTTTCATCATGATTAAGTAACAGTGAAGTTACAGAAACGCGCGCAGCAGCTGCCGCTTCTGTCCGCCACACGTCAGCCAGTAGTCCCCCCCCCCCTATACTACACACATATGTTGTGCGCCAGCGCGATGGAGGCGGGAGCGGAGGAGTGCATGCGTCGCGGCGCGGGCGCGAGCAGCAGCTGCCGCTTCTGTCCGCCACACGTCAGCCTGTAGTCCCCCCCCCCCCCCCTATACCACACACATACGTTGTGCGCCAGCGCGATGGAGGCGGGCGCGGAGGAGTGCATGCGTCGCGGCGCGGGCGCGAGCAGCAGCTGCCGCTTCTGTCCGCCACACGTCAGCCTGTCGTCCCCCCCCCCCCCCCCCCCCTATACCACACACATACGTTGTGCGCCAGCGCGATGGAGGCGGGCGCGGAGGAGTGCATGCGTCGCGGCGCAGGCGCAAGCAGCAGCTGCCGCTTCTGTCCGCGACACGTCAGCCTGTCGTCCCCCTCCCCCCCCCTATACCACACACATACGTTGTGCGCCAGCGCGATGGAGGCGGGCGCGGAGGAGTGCATGCGTCGCGGCGCAGGCGCAAGCAGCAGCTGCCGCTTCTGTCCGCCACACGTCAGCCTGTCGTCCCCCCCCCCCCCCCCTATACCACACACATACGTTGTGCGCCAGCGCGATGGAGGCGGGCGCGGAGGAGTGCATGCGTCGCGGCGCAGGCGCGAGCAGCAGCTGCCGCTTCTCGCTGTCGGAGAGCGGCGAGTGCGCGACGCCGCGCAGCCGCGCGCGCAACGCCCCGTTCTCATCCGCCAGCCGCTCCAGCGCCGCCGACCGCTCCGCTTCTGAGGTCTGGCCAAAAATCATACGATATATATTTCGAAGTTGTCCGTATTTCCCAAAATAATGGAAAAAATAATCACTTAATTCTTGACAAGTCAATTGAATAACGCATTAGCACCAGAACAACACGGTTTTTACCGGGGTCGTGGCGTCAACACCAACTTAGTGACTTACACGGATTTTTTGCTGAATGCAATGGATGCTGGATGTCAAGTAGACGCCGTGTATACTGATTTTTCGAAAGCATTCGATAAAATAAATCATTCTGTATTAATAAATAAGCTTTCGATAACCGATCGGTATTCATAGTGATCTGCTAAGATGGATAGAATCATACATAAAAAATCGCAGCCAGGACGTGGCATTTAAAGGTTACCGATCAAGATTCCTAAATATCCCATCAGGAGTACCCCAGGGCTCCCATTTGGGGCCTTTTTTGTTTTCCCTATACGTCAATGTATTTATTTATAAACTTTGACAAGTGTAACGTCATCACCTTCACTCGAAAAAACTGTCCCATTAGTATCACTATAAAATATCTGATCGGAGCATTTGCCGTGTAAATTCACTTCGCGATCTAGGAGTGACCTTGGATACAAAGCTAAACTTCAATACACATATTGATAATAATGGTTTTAGGGCATATAAACAGTTGGGTTTGATCCTTCGCCTCGGAAAGCCTTTCAAAAAGGGTAGTACACTTAAAATACTATACAATGTCTACGTTCGTAGCATTTTGGAGATCGGAAGTTTTGTCTGGAGCCCCCAATATTTTGTTCATAAAGAGAGGATAGAACGAATGCAAAAAAGTTCATAAAATCTCTTGACTATAGAATGGGGTCTTATTGTAGTGACTACGAAATGAGTGCAAAAAGACATAAAATTCAATTATTAGAACACAGACGCCAATTATTGGATATTTTATTTTTATTTAAGTTAATTAATAATCACAGAGACTCCAGTGAACTATTGCAAAAGATTGCGTTAAAAGTCCCTCGAATCTCCTCACGTTCTAAAGACACATTTTATATCTCGTTTTGCCAAACCAATTACGCAAAGAATACCTTTTTAAGGCGAGCATGTGGTCTTTATAACAAGTCACTTAATGAAGTGGATATTTTCTCACACTCACTTAATGTTTTTAGAATGAAAGTAAGTGAATTGTTATTCTTGTAATGCATAATACATAAACATATATATATATTTATCTACTATAGTTATTTTTTATTTTTATAATAAGTTGAAAAATCTAATATGTCAGCTTTTTTTGTGGTTGCTAAATAAAAATTATTTTTATCTAGTACAAATCCGTCGCTTGTATGCACTATATTACTTAAGTTAATACTTTAAGTTATGGTACTATAGGTTTGTTTGTTAACAATTTTTTATAATACTGTTTGTATATAACTGTTTGTTACCTGAAGTAAATAAATAAATAAATGATAAACGTTACTTTTTAATTGCTATATCAAACCACCTCAACCTTCCTTACTACCTTCATCCGCTCCAGCTCGACGCGCAGCCCGTCGGCCTCCGCCGCCCGCTCCAGCAGCTCGTCGACCCTGGCCTGCAGCTGCGCCCGCTCCATCGTGCTGGCCTCCAGCTCTCTCCTCAGTGATTCGATCTCCCGGACCCCCGACGCCAATGATGCCTGCAACATTATCACGCCACTATTTTACAGACCCGATGGCATAGTGGTATCTACTCGAGGCTTTTTTGTCTATCCCTAACATGGGCGGCCTTGTTGACATTCATAGCTCTATAACGTGCCACATCTTAGCGGGGTAAGCTAAACGCATCATGGGTCATATGTTAACGCGCGATATGGCGATATTCATGCTAGACACCTTCACTTTAGTGGACACCCAAGATTATTTCAGTCTAGCATTAAGGGAAAGTGCATTGCCGGTTTTTTTAAAGAGAATCGTTACATTGATTTTTATTATAACAAAGAATGTATTTGGTATAAGGTTTGGTAGTCCACTGAAGCTAGACCTAATAGCTCATGCCTACTGAGCCTGAGGCTATGGGTTCGATCAGCACTCGGGATATGCACATAAGATTTATCACAGACGAAAGACGAAAACAGCGCTTCAAACTGTATGAGAATTTTTCGTATGTGTACCATGACGTCACGAGCGAGATTTAGTGATGTGGAAATGTTATTTAAGAGCTCTTGCAAGAAAGGACTGAACAATTAACCATTTTCAGTGACGTGAGTGACGCGTGTTTTCATGGCAATGGTCTCAAGCGGCCTGACTTAGGTCGCAAAACTTTGACCGTGGATCAAACTTTTGGTACGCTAGGTAGGTACACTTTTACCGTCTATCTCGATATAGGTCTGTGATATTTATAATACCTTCATTCATTGGTTCTGCTTTCCATAACACAAAAGTCTGACATTTATTATCGTTTATCCAAAGTACAAAAGCCAATCAAGTTTTTGTGCATCCCAAAGTAAATTAATAATTGTGAAATAGTTTTTGTCACAGTTTGAAACTAAACGCGCTTACGAAACTAAATCCGTACTTGGAAAAACTTTATTATTGCTTTACAACGTTGCCAAAGTTAAATGAAATCAGAAAAATACTGGCGTTTTACATAAGCCATTTTTTTTTTGGCGAAATTCGACTATTTCTTTACATTTAAAAACCTGACACGTTAAAGGTACAGTCGGGGTACAACACACAACTTCTTTTTAACAAGCGTTATTTAAAAAACTTATAGCTTTATAGAAACTGCATATATCACAAGCTTGGACGAAATTCGTCCAAGATCACAAGTAATAGAACATTGTTAGGTATTTCATTTAAATCATAGATTATTTCTTTATCCTTATTACTTTTCGAATAAACTCTACTGGTCAACCGGGAAGTTCCCCGATTGTACCTAACCAACTAAAAATATACGCCTTGAAATCGCGATTTAAAACCGCTATAGCTAAGCAGACGAGACGGTCACGTATGGCTATCGTTTAGACTTTACCTATTTTTATGTCACTTTTAAAGTCATCCATCTCAATGATACCGGTGACATCAGATCATTTCTATTGTCCGAGGCTGTAACGAATTCAACACTTGATCTTAACATTAGCTACGGACGCTACAAGCCAATAAGAGTGCTACAAGGAAATCTTTTAGGACCGTTATTTTTTAAGTACTACATCATCCTCTGACAATACTAAATTATAACTAGTTAATGTTGGGATTGGTGTCGTATTAAGCAGGTGTGCTAGCTATGATACTATTGTTTCTAATTTCGCTTCCACAACCACAACTGCATCTGATTATTTAATTAGAAATCTATGAATATTAATAATATTAATTGACGACCTGTTTGGCGCAGGGGTACTAAGCCCGCCCTCTGCGCAGGAGGTCCCGGGTTCGATCCCCGGACAAGACAAATATTAGTGTGCATGAACATGTCTATTTGTCTTGGTCTGTGTTTAATATGTATAATATGTATGTATTTACAAAAAAAAAGTATATAAGTATGTTTATCCTTTATCTAGTATCCATAAAACTAGTTCTTCGTGAAACTTAACGTGGGCTAGATAATTGGTGTGATTTTATGCAATTATTTTTTGTACTTTTTTTTTGTTTTATGTAAATTTGAATAAACAGAGCTATCTCACCTCGGATGGCACTCGAGGCCTGAGCTCCACCTCCTGGAATTCCGGCATGTGATCAGCATTAAGAATGACGGGCAAGCTGATGCACTCTTGGGACCCCCTCTCTCCTACCGACAGCTCGTCTGCGCTGCCATACTCGTGTATCCGCCCATCTTCGTACTCCAAGCCTTCTCTTAACTCAGGGTCTTCCAGCACCGCATTATTGTTCCCTAGATCTTTCTTCTTGTGAAGCTTTTCCTTCGACCCGAATATCTTTAAGGTCTTATCCCTCGCAGGTGCTACTTTGTGGTGCTTGGAGTCAAGACTAGATACAGAAGGAGCGCCTTTTAGAGTGGATTCCTGCTTCCCCTGGCTTGGACCTCTACGGAACAAGGACTTGAATTTCATCATCTTTATACCATCGTCAATCACTGGTCGAATGTGTTCGTTCGTCGCATGTGCACTGTTTCGGCGCGTGATCGGAAGTTACCAGTCACATTTTACTATTCCGCTGTATCTTAACAAATATTGGAACAATGATAGTATATTGCGAGTAAACAATGGTTACTCTATGACACGTTGATGGTGCGAACGTTGTTATGTATATTAATAATCAATGTTAGAGATAAGGCGATAACGTTTGTAGGCGCTCCTAAAATAGTTAATTAATATTTGTGTAACAGATTTCCAATCAATATGATAATTCGAGTATTAAAGGCTATATTTAAACTACCAACTCCATGTCTTATATTAATAATAGAAGACGAACGACTGCACGAACATTGATTCATAAACGGTAGGGTCTACCTAAGAAAAACAATTTCAATCGATAACCAGACTGACGAAAACATGATGGAAACAAATACTTTATTCATAACAGAGTCAAATAAGTGCTTCTTAATAAAAAATAAGCGATGAAATCTAATCTAATACATAATGTATGACATGACATTACATAACGCTCGGTCGTCTATACATCACGACAACGCATTCATTCCACCGACTGCACCTAATGACATCTGAATTGGATGCACTTCGATAGATAGGCGATCATTCATGCTTCAACATTCAACCAATAAGTAAACACAATTTATTGTGCTGTGGAATAATCAATCTGAATATTTCTTGGAAGAATATGAAAATTTGTTAGTTACAAGCAACATTTAACTACGACGAATATATAATTATACTTATGTATCATTGTAAAGAATTTCGTTCTATAAATTTAAGGTTAAAGAGACGGTAGATGGTTAAATACGAATGTAGAAATCGGATAGTTACCTACTTGGTAATCATTTAATCCGAAAGGTAAGACGAGTCATGAAACATGATAAAATTAGCCTCATGTCTTTATTCGAAGCAAGGAAACACAGTGATGTTGACCTTTTTGAGGCTACTACAAACCGTGGTCGTAAAGTAAGTTGGATTTAGAAATAATGCCGTTTTTATTGTTTATATACTATATTGGTGTTACCAAAATAGATCCCTAGATTATTCACTAACACACACTCATACACATATTCACACACACACACACACACGCACACGCGCAACATAATACATTAACATTATTTCGTTCATTCATATTTTGGATACATCCCAAATTTGTAGAAGGCACTGGGTTAAGAAGAGCGAGGCGCGCCCTAACACAAGTATTGTATTACTTTCTGGGGCTGTCTCAATACAACTACTTTGTTTGATTGGGAAATAAAAACAATGTTTAGTTTATTTTTTTATTATTCATCAAATAGTTCCCCATGGATGGTGCTTAGCTTGAATAAAACGTGCGATTTCAACCAATCTAGGGCTTAATCCTGATCGGCGAGGGGGAAGCACGACTGTCCCTCAACACCCCATCGTACCCACTGAACAGCAGTATTTTATTGACTAGCTATCGCCCACAACTTCGTCTGCGTGGACTCGAGGCAAGCTCGTAGGACCATAGGAGATGTCCCAAATCTCATACAAAAAAAACCCAGTTTCTGGCACAAAAGGTTTGTATGTACCTCAGATTTTAGAGGATATTTAAAAAAAACATATTTTGAACTATCACTGTCTTTCTATCGGGTGGCTAATATTTTTTATTTTTGCTCATGAAGTTTTGTAGGCCTTTAAAAACTTATTTATCGACTGTAAACAACTTCTTCTTAGGGTCTTTACTTGGGAAACGTTTCGATTAGTTTATTGTGAACATTATAAAATTATATCATTTGTACACCGATTTTACGTTATTGGAAAGTAAGTACTGCCAAGTTACGATATTACAAAATTAACGTAATTACTAGCGGTCATGTCTCAAATGCCATGGTAAAAAGAGCCACAAACTGCAGTAAAGTAAGCTATTTTTTGGACTAAAATTAGGGTTGCCAGATGCAGATTTATCATTTACGGGATAATTCTAAAAAAAAAAAAATATTGCATAATTATAGTTAGGTCGGTTAGGCGGGCGCTTGTAGTTTGTGGCTGCAAGTACTTAGTCCGCACGCACCCCGTGGTGTCGTAACTCGTTACTGGACACGGGACCACACGCAAAATTCCGGGACTTTCCCGGAATTCCCGGCCATCTGGCAACCTTAACTAAAATATCGGGGTCCACAGTAGGCATTATAGTATCTAATAAGTACCTATAGGTACTGAATGGCGTACCTAGACGGCTTTAAATTATAGGTTTAGGTACAGTCAACAGCATCTACGGCTATACATATCTGTCAAGTTTCTCCATTCGGCTTTGGACTTTAAGACGTATGCCGTTGAAATCATATTTGTCTGTAGTTTGTTTGTAGCTGCTGTTGATGTACAAGAACGGTTCGTTTCCACAATGGGATGGATTTTACCATTGGAATAACTTCGAAGGTTTTCCCTTCGATCATCAAAACCGGCTTTTTCCCTTGAATATGGTTTTTCTTTTTAATAACTCTTCAATTTAAATCTGTTGTTTAAAACTGCAATTTTGGGGTTTCCAGTAAATAAGTTTGGAATCTCAGATACCTATGTTGCAAATGATTTCATAGAATTTTTCAAAGGTATTAAAAATTAATTCAACGCAAACTTTTATCATTTAATTTTACTCTTACTTTAGGTGTCTACAGTGTCTGGGTAACTATTATAATGGATATAGTATAATATGTATGTTTTCAAAACCCTCATTAGTTGTATTTTTCATACAGCTTCTTTTATCGCCTAATCAGGCAATATCACATTTGCATTATAACTATTTATTCATTATATCAATACCTACTATAAATCACTATACTATATTTTGTTAATGCGTCTCTCGCGTTTGTCTACGGGTGAAAGCTGAAAACCAGTGTTTTGTACCTTCGGGGCAACAATATACGCTGAGCTTTCGCCTCTTTGCATCGCTATCACAAACATGCACAGATTACTTATGAAATTAAACAATAGTTTGATTACATGGATACTCTGTACGAACCTATGTGCCCGCTTATTTTTGTAAGTCCGTTTTGTTAGTTTGTTTATTATTTCTTTTCTTTTGTTTATGTGCATGTATGCTTGTGAAGCAAAAAAAATATTTTATCTATCTATCTATCCATACAATTCTTGTTTTAGAGTCGAATTCGTTATTCCATGACAGACAGTAGCCAACTAAATAGGGCCGAGTGTCCGCCACGGTAGCCCATGCACATACAAATGATCACGCATTAGCATACAACTACCAACCCCAGAAAACACACAACTCTTATTCCATTATACATAGATCACACTTTTGTGAAGCAACTTTATGATAATGATTTTCGATAGTGACTCTTAACACTTTGTAATAAGGTGAACTATAAAGAGAATGTGATGGGTGCGTGCTCAAATTCAATAAGTACCTAATATAATTGATAAAAACTAGGGAGTGTTCGGTAGGGGGAATATTTTTTGGTTTTCTATGATTTTTACTTCAGCAGTAAAGGAAATTAGAGTAACTTTAAAAACAATTTCCTATTTAATGTAGTTTCCAATTTGTTTATTAAAATTATGGTACGAGTTGAAATAATTATTAAGAAAACAACATCTCTAAATCATAACAGGAAAACAGTAAGTAAAGAAACTTCTACGTATAGGTATTCCATATGTTCCTCAGCAAGTTAACAAAATTGGAGGATAAAAAGTACAAAATATAGGAAGATCTAAGCAAATATTTGAGTAGATTAGTATCAAAATCGACCAACTCCAGTTTAACTAAAACGACAGTAGCCTCTGAAAACCAAATTCCGTACATGGCAGTACCACTGATGTCTCATTAGAGCGATTTAAAATAGCATTTTGATATATTTTGATAATAATTTATAATGACCGATCACAGATGGAATATTTAAGTAACAGAAATGAAATAACTTTAATATTATCACAAAAACATAGACGTAAACAAACACAATCAAAATTCTGATTAACCAATAATAAGTAATAAATAACATAACAAGAGCATGATTCACCAGTTGCCATAAACTGCCCATTTGATCTCCACTGAGTCAAGTCAAAAGTACGGTCGTACTTTAACAGACCCACATCCAATTACAGAGGGATCAAGGTTAGAGTTAAATTTAGACTCGCCACTGGTGTTACTTCTATATTGGGATTAACTGTCTAAGGAATACGCAGTTACTGGTGTAATAAAGCTGAGCACAAATTTAACCAAGGATTGTTTTGTTTGCTCCATTCAATAATGTGTTCTGTTTCTAATTGTTTTGAAGAGGGTTACGATTATTGCTTCTTCGATGATGTTTTGTCTGTTTCATAATATTTTTATAATATTCGATAGTGTTTTGTCTGTTTCATAATCTGTCTCATAATAATGTAAGAATTTCATTATTATATAATGATATGTCGTCGGTTCCTATAATTTCTTTGGCATTTCAGTCTAGAAATATAACATTTGGAATGCACTAGCCAAAGTAAAAATATTTTAATTTAAAGAAACTTTAGATAATTCAGGACCTCTAGATTTAGATGAAAATCATTCTAATAACTGGATTGAAGTTTTAATCAGTCCATTCATTTAGTGCTCTCAATGTTACACAGTACTAACCGTCCAACACAATTAGGCGCATGACAGCTATGAAAAATATAAGATACTTACTGAAAACTGAAACTTAAAGAAGCGATATTTTGTCAGTTAATCACTGTAGTGCTAATCAATCATATATTAGGTTAAATGCAATGAAGGAGTCGGGGTGCGGTCTTTGAAAATATGAAACAGCATTCTTGTCACGCGCCTAACTGTTTAGGCCGCGTAGTAAATACCTAATAATAATGCAATAAAAGAATCAAAATTTATGGCATCTCCCCTGCTCAGTCGAACTCATAAAAGCGTCTGAGAGTCCCAAACTTTCACTCGTGCAGAATACGTTTAATAAAAAAAGTCGTTCACTCTCTTGTGTAACATTTGGATAGTCCTCTGATGGCGGTTCGAAAGCTAGATTGTATCGATACCCTCAGAAATGTCTAGTTTAATAATATTAGCATTATGAAAGTTGTTTGTCTTATCGACTTTAGGATCTTAATCCATTCAGTTCTTCATTATCATCATCTGTCTTAAATACAAATTACAATAGAGGGACTGAGCTAAGCGGAAACTCGCAGTTTAGATGTTATTAATGTGTAAAATGTATGTCGAATATCGCAGTAGAAGTCAACTTTCTGATGAAGTTAAAAGCTTTCAACAGTTAACTAATTCGCGGTAACCAGTGCTTCTAATGAAAGATATTATTATTAAGAATATTTGTTTTAAAATAGCATCTTTTCGAGATCGGTTTTAAATATTTGACAAACCTTTAATACTTAGGTAGTGAGTTAACTTAAAAAAAACCTTTAATGATCTTCTAGTGACTTTTAAAAAAAGACAAAGAGAGCAAAAGAATTACAATTTCGCTTTCGGCAATGCATAAAATACCTACCGATGAATAACTTTCAGACATCCACTAGCAAATTCTAATTACTCAGCTTAGCTCTTTTCCCTAGGTATAGATTTGTGTGGTTTGACTTTTCTTTGACATTCGATCAAATATACATTAGATTGAATGTACAGGTTGTATGACGTTATACAACATGTGTCAACACCTCAAGGCATACTAAAACAGGATCGATAAAAACCCAAGATGCGAGTACTAAAATAAGATGAATAAAATCTTGAATACAATCCTGTTCTATTCACAGAACAAAATAACAAGCAAAATTAAGTTAAGAAGCAGTTTGCGCGGTGAATGGTGGTCGGGTTTGCCGACGAGGGTGAATGACCACGTGGCCTAGGGAGGTCGTGGTCGTCTATTATGGCCCGATGCGGCGCTATCGGGGCTCGTTCGTATTGCATGTTTCACTTTATAGAATAGTTGAGAATGTTGATCATGTCATGACGTTAAAATTTATGCTCTTTAGAAATTTTCTTGGAAAAAATATTCGCTTTGGGACTTAGGATCATCTAGCTAAGGCATGGAACAAGGTATGCTGGTCTCAGTAAGTTTAAGCGGTTTCAATAATGTTTCCCTCATTATTGGAATAACAAAACTTCTACGGGACATCATTACAAAACAGGCATCATTACAAAACTTTGAGGGTGTTGAAAAAAGCCATCAATAGGTACTTAGGTCCTATAGAAAACCAGCAAGCAAATCAAAGTTATAAAGGGTATAAAATGTCTTATAAAGTTGGATTTTTGACTGTCTCATTATCTGTTCTTCTATATTAAATGGTGATACAATAACATTTACAATCAACGTTCAAACCTTTGACGACGTGTTTGGCGCAGGGGTACTAACCCGCCTCCTGCGCTAGAGGTCCCGGGTTCGATCCCCGGACAAGACAAATATTTGTGTGCATGAACATGTCTATTTGTCTTAGTCTGGGTGTTTATGTATATTATGTATGTATTTCCGAAAAAAAACGTATATATGTATGTTTATATCCATATCTAGTATCCTAACACAAGTTCTTCATGAAACTTAACGTGGGCTAGATCATTGGAGTGATTGTATGAATTATTATTTTAATCTTTATCTGTTTATAACAAACAAGGTAAGTAGTCCGTTCCGTAGAAGAAATGAGGTCAGCAATCTAACCTAACCCAAAACCTATTCTTCCGCAACGAAACTTAATATTTAAGTCACTCTACTTAGTAATTTTTAGTCGATCTGTTTATTGTATTCCTAACATATCAGTGTTCATATGCTAGAACAGGGGGCAGATAAGATTAGTTCATATTGTAGTTATACCAAACAATATGACACAAGGAACAAACCACTACCCGATAATAACATACACAAGTGTCGAATCAAGAAAACATTAACACAAGCTGCGAACAGCATTGCAAGCTGGATGGGTCGCGTGACTCACTGCGCAAATATTTACTCAGTACCAAGTGGTTCGAATACGATCGACATTCATGGGTATGCCGACAGTTGCTCCAACGTGTTAGCTCTAGAGATGGGCGCCTCGGAAACCAATGTTACCTTTGCCAATGTAGCACACGACATGAGTTCAACAATGTGATGATGTAAAAAAATTGTAATAAATATTTAAAATAAAAATTGTAAAAACCCGAATAAATACCCGTTGGGTGGATTCAATAGGAATATTTCTGGGTATTTTCCCATTTCGGGAATATACCCGGGTAGAATCCCATCTCTAGTTAGCTCTCATTAACAATTACAAACTTCGTTAAAAACCCATTAGGAAATTGTTTTAAAGATATTTAACGATATTCCTCGCTGCATGTGCATTCATTCCGAACTATAAGATTACGAACTGTATTATTTGTGTTTTTTTACTAATAAAAATAGTTAGGTAGGTTTCTGCGAGGTTCACTTGACTTGTAGTACGATTGATAAACTATCATATTCATCGAAAACTATCGAGTGCTAGTGCATCCGATATTTTTCGATGAAGATGTATGCTGTTATAGATGTATGATAGTATACTTAGCTGCTCATATCAGTAAAGCAGTATTTGGATATGAAGATAATATATGAAGAAGACAAAGCGTTAGTTTTCATAAAAGAATATATGTTTAAAAAATAACATTAATTTCAAAAAGAAACATCAAAAAAAAAATACAAAAATTTCAAAATTTATTTTGTGTGTGTGTGTGTGTTAGGTCAGGTGGCGATTGCAAGGAGATCCTCGGTCTCCTTGTAATACCTATATGGGTACGTGTGGACCTATATAGGTAGGTAGTTTGTTTGTAAAACTCGTCCTAGCTAGGGGTACCTATTACAGTCCGCGAGGTGTAAGCTGAGCTTTGCATTTGTGTTAGTGCACATAGATAGTTTATAGGTAGCGTGTAAAAAAACAAAAAAGCAACAGGTATTGCTACTAGTACATCTATGTGCACTCACACAAATGCAAAGCTCAGCTTAGATCTCGCGGACTGTACATGAATCTGTAAGCATTTAAAGAAATTGTGAATAGTTATCATTCCTAAAGAATAACATTCCAGTATCTCGCGCATCCAACATCATGGCTTATGACAAATAAAAGGTTCTTTTGTCCAAGAATGTGTCACATAGCGGGGTATTCCAGTCTAATCAAACCAACAATTGCGGTCAAAATCGCATTGCACGACTACAGATCGTCAGCCACTTTCTCTTGGCATTCGGAACCAGTTTACACTTTGCGCCCGCGTAGTTGATCAGGTACACCACCAATCGACTAATCTTTCACCGATGGAAGAATTTAGAAATTAAGGTACATCCATATTATTTGTATTGAATCTGATTACAAATAGTGCGTATAGTTCATCCTCAGTAATATTGGTATCGATATTGTTTTATCATTGATCCCTGATGTTTTGGAACTAGTTATCAGGCTTAAGGCTAAAAAAGACCGTCTAAAATATTGGTCAGTAAAATACAGACAGACAGACAGATCAAAGATCACAAATAAGGAGATAAAAAGAATCTTTTGAAAAGGACAAAATTTAACGAAGCCAGCACAAATTCAATAACAATCTAATCGATTGTAAAATCTCACGTAGCGAATAAGAACCTTCAAGCAAGAAAATTGTCAAAAAACGAAGAAACTTTTTTCCTTCGCAACCTAATAGCACTTCATCCACATTCTTATGAAATATTTAGCGAGTAATTGAATTTGCAGCATAATTCAGTCCGGGAAGTGTTGTCTGCACTCGCAACGGGCTTAGACGGCGCCGGAATTACGTGTATTGTCTGAGAGTAAAACGACTCATCATTGTGAATAAATGGTTTAACGGTTAATTATAGAGGTACAAGCGGATGATTAAGCTGAACTTGACTGCGACAATACGTCGGTAGCAATTCAACCCGGCTTTGATAAAAACAGCGAAACAAAGTAGAATGATGATGTAGAAACCTTTGAGAATGTTTTGTTGTAAACTTGTAAGTGACTATCAAGTCAGAAACGCAGTTAGGGTTCAAAACCATAGAATAGAGCAACGCGCCTTCCGTACTAGGAAGCTGCATTGCTCTATGTTCAAAACTAATGGTCGCATCATGAATAATTTAAGATCACATGAAAATACATTATTCAAAAATGTCAGTGTACTTATTTCAATTTCAGCGTCTTTCATAACGAAAGTAACATCGTGAAGTATTCCTACCCTATATTGATTATATAATTATAACTTAAAATTAGCTAGTTAATAGCAGAACTTCTATATTGATTCAGAATTAAAACGAATTTTGAGATGGCATGCATAAAAATAATTCTAAAACCATCAAAAAATGCTTAAGGAAAGAAGTAAACTGAGTAAAATTCAGTTATCCTTTTCAATGTGATTTAATGAAGTATTCGTTTTGAGACAATAGTCAAAACATTAGATCATAGCCGATCGAAAATAACATGAAAGTGAATACTTGGTATCAGTCTGCGAACGTTGTGAAAAACATCGGTTATCGTATTGTGTATAACAAAGGGGTCCTATGGTAGATCCTTGGCGCACACTTGGGCAAACAGACGTTATCGAATAGAGCTTATTGGCCAGTCAGAGGTGACGCAAAATTACATGACGAATAAAGTCATTAAATGTAAAGTCAAATCGGTACATTTTATAAATAAAAAAAGATTTTACGAGCACTAACTGTATTTTAGAACGATATTGTCAAAAGCCCTATATAATTATAATATTGTAACCAAAGCTTCAAACGAATAGCATATTTGCGGTGCAGTCTGCCTGTATTATTGCTTGACTGCTCGTTGCGTAAACGGAATATGTTGTCATAATCAACATACATTTTTATTTATATTCATAATACCTGAATAAGCAAAAACCGAACTTTGTACACCCTAAAAAGTTACACATACTTAATTTCATTAGACGAATTAATTCGTAATTTTTCCGATATCCTGTTGTTTGTAGTAAATTGAAAGGAGCTGTTACTATAGTCAAGACTTTAATACGAAATATTTTTCTTAATACTTTAATATTTAATACAAAATTATAATACGGGGCAAAATTATTTACTCTATCTAATTAATAAACCTGTAACTACTATCGATCTAAGAACTATTAAGTTAATTTATTGTTATAACGCTGTTGGTTATCTTAATAATTTTTTTTTTAATCTCAGAAACTAAAATACGTACAATTTTTAATTATTATCACAGGCAAAATCTTTTTCTTCAATGATTTTGTACACTAATTAATTTCAACCTTTTATAATTTGCAACAATGTAACTTAATAAGGCCTTAATAAAAATGCTACAAACTATAGCGGATCTCACAAGGTCTGCAGATAATGTAAAGTAAAACAATGCTTTTTCTCTATATTGCGTACCACCTTCATATAAAAGTGAAGCATGATAATTGGACATACTAATATCCAAGGCTAACGACACGCTTCTAAAACTTATTCTCACGTAGGATTGTGCAATCATGATTATCATGAATGAATTGGTAACTCAATACCACATACCAATAAGAATTTGTCTTGTAATACTAATGTGACTTAATGCCATGACAAATACTTAGGTTTTCCTCACAATAATAGTGGGACTTACTATCAAAACGTCATCGTATTTATGTTAGGTAAATATTAAAATGTTGACACTGTCATCATTAGTCACGGTTTGATTGGTTCACACTATCATCAACTTCTGAATGTCCCAATAATGCTGGAGTACATACAAATGCATCAAGTTATGTATATCTACATTAATTAAATAACTTAATATTTAACTCCAAATTTAAAGATTATCAAACAGTATCAACGTTTCAGGCGATTTTTTTTACAGATTTTGACGTGAAAACGTGAAAGTCGAAAACTAGGTGAATTTCAACCATTTTCTTTAAGTTGGTAGAGCCAGTAGATGCATTATGTAAGTTATTGTGTTTTGAAAATATCATCATTTATTTATCATCTCATCGTAACGTGATATTTTCAAACACATTTATAATGATATGATAAAGATCAGGTAGACTGATGATCAAGATGAGATTAGATGGTAATTGATAAAAGGCAAATGAGATCTTTCGAAGGAAAAAAATGAGTACCTACAATTTAAATAGGTGTATTGTAATGTCGCAAATGTTAGCTTTAATTATTGGTGTCAACGGCTGACCTTTTCGGCATTTTTAGACAGATAAGAAATATTATAATGAAGAACCGTTGTTGTATCCAAAATAATTTTGAAGGAATTCATTCAAAGGCAATATTCTGGGCCCGTAGACAAAGTAACATCGTTATGTAGCGAAACGATAATTCGATTCGTTTTTGTCTATATTCGCCAATTAACTTGCGGTAAGACCACGTGATTTAGCGCGGCTTAATCCAATCCGCCAATCCCATACATTTAATTCTCTTCGAACTTCGTTATCGTTTTTGAATTGTTACTTTGGCTAGGGGCCCAGAACAGAAAGATTCCACAGTTTTCTTGTTTCTTGTCACGAATGGGGTCGATTTCAGGAGTAATTTAGTAAATGCATAATTAAGCGGTAACCCGCGGTTACGCGGTTAGGTACGCAAATCTTGCGGCGGACCCCCGCAAGATTAGGTTAGCTGGTCGCGTGCCCCACTTTGAGAAACCTGCCTAATTGTCTAATTTCAAAATCTATCACAATCCCTTTCAAAGGTATTGCGAATGTTATAGTGATATAAGGAATTGTGTAACTTAGTCGCTATCCCTTTCAGAACGAATGATGTTTGAAATGACACTTAATTTGACACTTCTGCGTAAGTACATTTGAATGTTTTCGTCTGTCACTTTGCTTACAATCCCTATACTTTCAAATAACAAACAGTGACGGCCTGAAGTATTTAAATATCTATCAAATTACGAATTAAAAGGGTTTACAATAGGTTTTAAATTTAGACAATTAGATAGAGGCATTCCTTGAACTATCAATAGACTTTACACTGTTTCTACTTCAAAATCTAGCCTTCAGTCAATGTTGCAACAAATCCTTAAAACAAGCTGTTAAAACAAATTGCATTTGCTTCCCGCCTACGACGCATTGTCGTCTTTCAATTAGGGCACACCGTGTGCAAACTTGTAATATTCTAGAACAACAAAGTAAGTCATCAAATTAAAGGTGCTGATCAATGATATTTTATAAGTATCTTCAAGTACACACATATAATATCATTGGTGCTGATAAATTCTGCATAGGTACCTAGTATTTTTGTTTGTGGGATATATGGATTATGCAATTCCAATGGGAACTGTACCTAGGCAGTGCGACCTAAAATATCTATTGTTATTCGCCTTGTAGTTAGAGTACCTAAATCTATTTTAGCTTGGAGAGATCCAGGAAGTTAAATTTTTAATAGTTCTTTCGGTTCCGGTCGAATTACGTGCCGGCATAAATCTTACGAAAAATTGCAACTAAAGTAAATATCTTTGACGATTTTTAAGGTACCTAGGTAGGTACTAGAAAATTGTCCCGTCTGATCTGAGCAAGTTAAGGACTAGTTGTATTGTATCTTTTTATAGAAATAAATTAGTATTTCAAGATACATTTCGTGAGATAGAGGATGCCTTAGGTGAGTAATAAAAGAAAACAAAGCATAGAGGAAATAGGTTTATGACAGCGTGGGACCCTGTCGATCTGAGATCTTGTTTATGTTGTTTATATGGCTTTTAGCAGCAATCTGAGTCGCTTGGGAAAACCCAACTGTAACGTTCGTCTTCAGAAGTTATGAATGATATAAGCAAATTTAACAAGCTTGATCTATGTTGATGATTTCTTTACCTTCTTCATCTAAGATTCAGTAATTTAGTTTAAAGCTTAGTGGGATTTGATTTCGTGATTTTTGACATTAACAATGTCTACATCTACTAACTATCTCTCATATCAAATCTCTAACATAAAAATCAGGCTAGATCAATTTGTTATTATAATATAGTTATCTATATTCAATCCATTCATCATCTAGATAACACACTGCACTTTAGAAGATAATATCAAAACACACACACACGCACACACACACACTACCGAGTAATGGGGCACACTATATGCAAATCCGTGTTAACATAAACTTTCCCGTCATGTCGATCACCATCAAACGTGTCATACTCTTCACCAATGTGAGAAAGCCAATGTATTAAGACATTAAATAAGTTCAATTGTCTTAAAACATCTGGCACACCACGACAGATCATCGCACTTGAAACCACAACCACCGAATCCCAATCACCTAAAATGAAACACTTCACTGATTTCACAAACTAAGGCACCATAACTAAGCTAAACTTTTTATAAACACAAAAAGTTCGAAAAAATTAAACGGCCGACGTAGACGACACCCGCGGCCCACCGACTCAAACAAACTTAGTCCAATAGACCCTACGTCGTGCGCGCGAGACAGGTGATCATGCGTTTCATTCTAACAAGCAATCGAATCAAATACCCACGACCTCACTTAACCCAGCTCACTATAAACTGCTTTGTAACACGGTCGCGTTATACTGCCAAGGAAATATCCTGCACGCGTGAGAAAGACGACAACAAGCGTGAAGGAAGGAAATAGATAATCAAACAAGTTGAAAAGGGACGCCAATATACGCAAAAAAGATTATCTTTCGTCACGTGCGTCAATCATGTTCGACAAAGGTTTTAAAACGAACCTTACGCCTATGCAACAAGTTCTATTTTGTTTTCTTTTTCGACTCTGATTTAATGCTGACGGCGGTTTGCCGCGATTTTCAAACTCATTCGACCAGTAAAAAAAACAACAATACAAATGCACAGTAGTCAATTTAGTATTAAACTTACCTTACTGAAAAAATCGTGGGTTTCCTATCGACGGCCTTATTTTCATTAGCGTTCGTCCAGACATCGTTGTTGTTGATGTTCTTCGTTAATTTCAATTTTTTCTCAACGACTTTCGGTTTCAAAGATGGCGGTAAAATACTTGGCGTAACCGGTGCGGGTGGTGCGTGGGACTTTTTCACAATTTGCAGCACCACTTGTGGACTCCTTAGGTCATTTTTGGTGTCCTTTGGGGTTATTGGAGTGGGTGGTTCAGGTGTTGAAGCGGCAAGTCTCCTCTCGGGCTTTTTCGGGTTGAGATTTAATTTGTCAGGCCTCCTTGGTAGCGGCTTGTTAGGGTCAGTGCGTTTTACCTTGGTCCTTGATGTGGATTCCGTTAGTGTTGCTAAGAAAAAAAAAAGATTAGGTGAAAATCACAAAATCCCTTCGTAGTAAATAGCTATTGAAACTACACGATGCTGAATGTTATTGATGTCCACCAATTAAACCAATTTCTAATAGTATATACAGATGTATGTAACCTCATTTGAGAATAATGTTTAATTTACGTATTTTAATAGAAAGATAAAACAGTTTGATTTGCTAAGACACACACATACATTCATAACATTATTACACAAATAGAAAAGAAAGATATAAAAACGACAAAGAAAATTAAAAATTAAAAAAAACGACAAAGGAAATTAACATTTATAATATTAACAAAACAGAAGAAAAACAGAAGTCTTTTCGAAAAGAAAAAGTGTGCGTGTTTGTGAAACTTTACAAATCTAGATAAAGGTATGAAGAAATATAATATATTTTACTAGCTGTGCCCCGGGGCTTCGCTCCCGTGGAATTTCGGGATAAAAAATAGATAGTTGCCGATTCTCAGACCTACTCAATACGCTCACAAAATTTCATAAGAATCGGAGAAGCCGTTTCGGAGGAGTATGGGAACGAAAACTGTGACACGAGAATTTTATATATAAGATTACCAGTTGTAACATCTCTGATTGCCCTATAGTTTTATTACAAAAGTAGGTATTTTTTCTGCAAAGCGTCTTAAGCACGTTAATTTATTCATTAACACATTTCAGTATAAAAAAATCGCGAGCTTCACAACCACTAAAAAAGTTATTGAAAAATCGGCGGGAAATCCAGAACTTTTTTTTACAAAACGCAACGTTCATCATTCCTTTACCACAGTTTATTTTTTAATAGACTTGAAAAAAGGAGAAGGTTCTTCTTCTGTACGTTTGTTTTTGTTCGGCTGAAGGCCAAAGAAGCCAGGATCATCGGTAAAACATTTACAAAAAATAAAAGTAAAACTTTTTTCTCTCACCTGTCCTCGGCCTATTCCTAGTGATAGGTTTGGTCTCCGCACTGCCTATCTTGGTAGTTTCTACGACCTCTGTGGTGGAACTGGCGGCTGGCACCGCCTTGCTGCGCGAGCTGAAGGTGGCTCTGAAGAAGTTGGCTGAAAAGGCCCTGGATCGGACTTGGGAGCCGGAGGTTTGAGGATGCCTGTAAAGGTTGGAGGTTTGATAGAAATATGAAGATTCTGTGATGTGAAGAGGATTGACAGTGCTTTTTTTTCATTAAGAAAAGAATAAAAAAAAAAATAAGAGTCGATGATTAATATTTTTGAATTTACAAACAACGCGCGCTGTTTTGTATAAGAAGGGAAAAAAAGTAAGACAAATCGACTTACAAAATATATTATAGGTACACAAAAAATAATAATCTATAATAATCCCGTCAGGAGATTAGTTGCTTTTTTCTAGTATATTTTCTTGTTTAATATTTATCAAATAATAATCTATCTTACAGATCCCCAACTTTCGGATTTGTCACTAATCCAAAAGTTGTGATTTGTAGCCGATATTACAGGATAATTACTGAAAATGTAAATTAACAATTTTGACATTTGTTAGAAAAGGAAAAAGTTGGGTTAATTCAGTTTATCTTCAATGAAAACAAAAGAGAAGTTGATTTCCTAAGTATTTTCCTCAGAAATTTTCTTTCTTCAAACCAATGAATAGGTATTCAAAGCATAAAATAAAATGTAAATATATAAAACATCCAAAAGAGGATTTTAGGGGACACCCGGGTTTGAACCGGGGACCTCTCGATCTGCAGTCGAATGCTCTACCACTGAGCTATATCCCCAATGAGAGAGGCGGCGAAAATAACGTAAAGTTGTTTCGTACTGTGACGTCACAAACACGACGCTGCAGTCTATTATTAGTTCGCCTTGAACTGGAAAGATGGCGCTACCGTTCGTACAGAATTTTCTTATTCAAAAAAACTCCAATCGTTTTATCAAAGCAATTTTATTATTCTTGTAGAGAAACCCAGAATAATAAGTAATTTCCCGTGATCTTACAACTTTTCATGTTATGTAAAAAATGAAAGGTATGAATTTTAATTTAAACTAACTAACCCAAAAGTTTGTACAAAAATACTTAGATTTCTATATATTTAGGAAAGCAAACTTACTGTAATTTGATGTTATGAGGCACCACTGGCCCCCTCTGTTGCATAACCTCCTCGATCTAGAACAAAAAAACCCACATTTAAGCAAAAAAAACAGGAATTTTCACAAAAAACAACCAATGACATTTTTTATTTCTCTTTCGGATACACAATTATATTATATCATTTTGATCTGAAAGAGTTCGATTTTAGCATAATTGTTTTTCTTCCCATTAAAAGAACCTTACGTTATCAACATTCTTAGCCATTTCCATATTTTTTTTTCACTTTTCTTACTAAGTAGTTTATGCCAGTTTTGTTTGCAGTTAAATTACTGATGCAAATCACTTTCCTAACATCAATTATTATAAAATGCAACAAACAACAAGTAGCAAGTATCAATCAGCTCTTATCGTATCTTTGAATGACATGATTAATGATATCGATAAAGATAATATTATAAGCTGTACCATTATAAACTTGTATTCTCTCGTCCTACGAACACCGGTCCACATTTTTATAAACAAACAATTACTTATTTAAAATAATAATTATATGTTTTTGTTTACAACTTTGTCAACAAAGAGTAAGCAAATCACATGTTTCTTTCAAAAACTAATGTTGTCAATGTCAATTGTAATTTTTTTCTAAGCAATGAGTACTAAAATTTAATTTCTAACTTTTAAGTAGGTGGAGTGCGTGCCTGATGTTTAAAAAAAGTTTTCATTTATTGGTAATCGTGTTAAAATTGATTTTGGTTTACATATTCAAGATGCAATCTGAAAGGCTTCGGGTTCAAGTAAAGAAAATTAACCATGTTTTATTATTTCGCAAATTTTATTCGTAAAGATAGGGAATCAAAGAGTACAAAAACGCTTCTGGGATGCCAGAATAAACTCGTCGCTAGGTTCATAGAATAAACCAAAACTAGAGGTCGAAAACGCGGATTGAAAAAAAATACTTTCTTTTTTTCTTTATAAATCCTTTTTTAAAATCCTAAGTTAATAAAGTAGGTACCTTCCTGCTCTTCCGGACAAACTGAAGAACACCCATGTTAATTCACGATATTGATTTTAGCACGTTGCCTAATCTAAGGCATGTTGCAAACAACGACACTATATGAATACCAAACAATAAATGACACCGCAGTTTAAGGTGTGCTAAATTCGCAAAGTTCGAGCGATCCATGCTATAAGAATAAGCGGAGTAAATGTTGTTGTTTCTGTTAAAGCTGATAAGTTTCTTGCGGCCGTTCTTCTTGTCAGTTAAAAGATGTCCTGAATGGCTGTTAGGGAAAAAAAAGGACGATTCGAAAGCACTTATGTATGTCTATTTGAATAAAAATGTTGACTTTGACTTATGTTTTACTAGAAAAATTCTAGAAAAAAAACATATTTATTATTGACCTGCCTTAACACTCGCTTTCGCCCGCGTGGTTCCATTCCCCTGGGAATATCGGAATAAAATGTAGAACATGTCTTAGTCCAATCCAGACAGGAAGAAGTCGTAGCATTTTATGAAACATAATTAATTAATGTTTCAAATATTAGTAAAATTTTCAAAAAATATCCGATATACCGATCTATCGATAATAATCGTAGCTCAGAATCAGTTTATTGATGTGTTGGCTCCTAGCGTGCGAGATGAGTGTATCTAGCCCTAGATTCAGAAGTCCAATGTAATCTAATATATAAAATTCTCGTCGTTCCCATACTCCTCCGAAACGGCTTTACCGATTCTCATGTAATTTTGTGAGCGTATTGAGTAGGTCTGAGAATCGGCTACTAGGTATCTATTTTTTATCCCGAAATTCCACGGGAGCGAAGCCCCGGGGCACAGCTAGTATACTTATAAAGTTGTAGAACCTCAAATAGGTTTGTCAGTTCCTTTTCAGCCAAGTCCAGCTGAACATATTTTTTTTATCAACAACTGGGCGTCTCTTAGCCTTCATCATACCTGATGTAAAATATTGATAAGGCTGAAGATGGAAGCGAGCCTCTCCCGGAATACTCATCACTGAGGAACTAGCCTATATCTTATCTGTAACTGCTGGAACACAATATGCTGAAATGAAAACATTGTTGTTATGACGCCAGACTTAGATAAGATGGTGGTAGCTATAACCACCCAGGCGGACTTACAACAAGTCCTACCACCAACCAAACCGAATACAATATGTACCCTCGCTGGGAATCAAACCCGGGACCTCTGGGTCTGATACTAGTGGTTGCTACCACTACAGAGGTGGATTTTTAACAGTAGGCGTAACATGAGGCGGTATGCACTTGAAAGTAAACCTTTTATTGTTTCAGCACCATAATTTTTAACTTTTTATTCAGCACATAAATTGAATAAATATCATCGTCATCAGTTTGTACAATACCTTCGTCTAATTCGATTAATTTATTTAATGAACTCTGAAAGGTAATTTTGAAGAGAAAACTTCTTTAGCGGCGTTTAAATTTTTGTTTGTCGCGTCAGGACACGTGACCTGATCGAAAATTCGTAAGACGGAGGGAGAGTAGACCGCCACCCGGCGCGACGTAGGAGAGGAAGAATGTACGAGGGTGGATTGAAAAGTAGTCGGCCTAACCAAGAAAATAAACACATACTATATCAAATATATTTTTATTTTTCTACATAATCACCATCAAGTTCAATGCACTTTTGCCACCTTAACTTCAAAGCATTTAGACCATTGAAAAAAAATATTCTTCCTTAGAGTCAAAATATGCGTCTACTGCTGCTTTGACCTCGACGTTTGTCGAAAATCTTTGACCTCCCAAGTGCTTTTCTAGGTTAGGGAACAGACAAAAGTCTGATGGTGCCAGATCAGGTGAATAAGGCGGATGCGGTAACAGTTCAAAGCCACAGTTGTGGATTTCAGCCATTGATTGCACAGACGTGTGAACACGAGCGTAATCTTGATGAAACAGGTCTTTTCTCCTGGACGTTTTTCCTTTATTTCCTTTCGTAAATGACGTAGTAAGGTGCAGTAGTAATCAGAGTTTATAGTCTGACCCCTTTCAAGATAATCAACCATAATTACACTCTTCGAGTCCCAGAATAGTGAAGGCATCACCTTATTTGCCGACAAAATCGCCTTACCCTTTTTAGGGGTGGTGAACCAGGTCTTCTCCACTGTTTTGATTGTTGTTTTGTTTCTGGTGTACAGTAATGAACCCATGTTTCGTCCATAGTAACAAAACGATTCAAAAAATCATCGTCATCGGCTTCAAATAACTCCAAACAGTCGCGTGCAATAGTCAATCAAATGCTTTTTTTGTTCAACTGAAAGCAGTCGCGGAACCCACCTCGCAGACACCTTGTGGAAACCCAACACGTTGACTATGATGTTTTGAGTTCGTTCATAAAAGATGCCTATAGTCTTGGCTATCTCTCTGATTTTTTATCTGCGGTCTCCCATAATTAAATCAAGTATTTTTTAATATTTTCGTCAGGAGTGGACGTCGAAGGCCGCCCAAAGCGGGGTTCGTCTTTCACACTCTCTCTACCACGCTTGTATTTTGGTATCCATTTTTTGACGGATGAATATGACAGAGCGGAATCCCATAATGTACTGACTATATCATCATGGATGGCTTTTGATGACAGCCTCTTCTTATGGAGGTACTTAATGACGGCACGCTGCTCGATTTGCTCCATTTGCTGAGATTATGTCCGATTGTTTTGTTAATAAATTTATAAAATCACAACTAAGTATAGCACACCTTTCAAACTTCACACAATTAACTAGTCTGAACTGAACTAAATAATGTGGGTAGAGTTGATTTTTAGAATTGAATGGATCTGTGTTAGGCCGACTACTTTTCAATCCACCCTCGTAGTTGCCACTAATTTTTTGATACTTGATGACATTGAGTTGGTGTCTTGAGAGAGAAGTAGAGTTTCATACTACAGTACCAGATGGCGTTTACATTGTAGATTCATTATTGATAAATAACTATTGTATTTGTAAATAAATTAATTATTTCAAAGTTTTCATTATTTGTTATTTTTTAAGCTGTTTTCACTTCTGCCGGCACTTCCGGAGTGCAACCCGTTGTTTTTTTTTTTGTTATTCTGGAGCATGGGATATGAAGCATTATTTATGTTTGTGACTTGGACCACACCTCAACCGTCCCACACACCTCAAGACACCCTTCGACTCCGACGGAAACAAAAAGACGCTAATTCAGTCGTTGAACCTGACGCTGCAATGATATCATTAACATTGGGTGTTCTCATTAATATTTTTTAATTCAAGTGACAGATACACGAACGTCTCCCTACGTCATTTTTCGTCAAGCGTAGGTGGATAAGACAGTATTATGGTAGATAATCAAATTTTATTCTTTAGCGGCGTTGTGCACATCTTACTGAGGTACAGTGAGGAACAGAACCAGGACGGCCAGTGCCCCAGCAAAGGGGACATTAAAAATGGCTGATGGCTGTGATTACCAGTGATTAGCATACAATATTGTAGATATATTTATGTAAATAAAAACAATTAACGTGGTATCGTAAAGCCAAATATGACACACACGCATGACTTAATTTTGCAAACTGCAAGCGATATCAAATTAATTCGTAGCCGATTAAACGTGCAAAACTAGTCCTTATTGGGTCGATATAAGATTTATTACTGTTTTAGATGACGCAGGATCGGATTGCCTAACGTAACGCAAGCGCAGCGGGCAATAAACTACATGGGCTGATTGAATATCAATACTGTATATAAACAGATTTTGCAACTAGGAGTCAGTAATTTCACATATGACGTTAATAAGGTAAATGGGTCATTCTTCTATTCTAAACTGTAAAATTTGTGTTGGATTTAAATAACTTTAATTATTTAATAAATATGTGTAGCAAAAGCAATGTGAATATTATCCAGACAAATAAATTAATAATAAACATATAAACATACTACACTACCATATACTAACTATAACAAGAAAACGCCGTACTGAGAACACTGGCGCTGTTGCCCCGCTGAAAGACTGTATTATTCAGTTATTGTAATTCCTATAGCATTTAATAATTACATGACCATTCGCCATGTTTGAATTATTAATGATATTAGCAAGTCCGCTTATTATGTAATATTCATATTTGCGTGCCAGTACCTGGTACCTTGTACCGTATTTGTTTGCAAATAAATGATTTGATATGATTTTGTTTTAAAAACCATAAACCAGTAATTCATTTGGTGCAACACTAAAACATATCGATAAATTCGCTAATATTTTACAGTTAATGCGTTTGTCAACCTGGATGGGTCAACCAGCTTAGTACAAACAACAAACATTGCTAACTGAGCGCCGGTTGTCCACCTTGATGTGACAGAAAGACAGCACGGTGATATTTGGGCCACAGCCTGCGCCCACGCACTCGGTCGCGGCGAAATGCTGATCGATATCTACTGATATTGTTGTGATTGTATCTGTTTAATTTAACAGTTATTTATACCTTACAATAATTATAAGTTATACCTAAGTAGTTAAAGACTTATCTATACTTTTTTAATATTATAAAGCTGAAGAGTTTGTTTGTTTGAACGCGCTAATCTCAGGAACTACTGGACCGATTTAGAAAATTCTTAGACCATTAGAAAGCTACAATTCTCCCGAGTGACATAGGCTATACTTTATCCCGATATTCCCACGGGAACGGGCACCACGCGGGTAAAACCGCGAAAATACATTCTTTTACCAAAGAATACTAACTATTGCTATTTACTTAGGAACCAGCAGTACCTAGTATTTCGTAGGAACTATCTGAAACTAGCAGCAGCCCGCGGTTTCACCCGCGTGGTTCCCGTTCCTTTAGGAATATCGGGATATAAAGTATCCTATATTTTAATCCAGGCTACTACTATCTCTGTGCAACATCCAAACTGACATTCCTATTTTCGCATTTATAATATTAGTAGGATTAACGCATTACTAAAAGAGTAAAAATATACGAATGTTACCATAGACATAACAATTTTCCTTGAAAAAGTTACTTGAATTTATGTTTTTTAGTTTTTTTTTATTTGAAACTCTGACTGAGCTGAGTAATGAACTGAGTTGACTTTTCCAATATTTTTCTATTTAAAATTTATCTTAAGTATAAAATTACTTGAAGTTATAATTAAGTAAGTTTATCGCTTTTTAGATAATTTTCTTTTCACTTTTAAGATCTACTATCGACATGAAAATTTATTGAAAATTTTCACGAAAAATAGCGAACTACTTATTTTATTTTATATATTTTATTCGTATTAAAATACTCATATCGTAAATATAGAAATCAAATTTAAAAAAATATGTTTAATGAGTGTGGCGTATACAATCAGTCAACAAGTCTATTATTACTATTAGTCAATTATTATTTTTTTTACTGAAAAATGATAAAAAATTGTGTGTTGTATAAATGTTAATTAGTTATAATGTCAAAACTGGTCCACCGAGATCTCCTTTATCTGTTTCATCATCAGCCTGTGGAGTCTACTGCTGGACATAGGCCTCTCCTAGCTCACGCCTATTGTGGCGTTCATAGGAGGCTATTAGCCTACTGCTACCACGCTGGCCGGGTGGTAGACGGGTTGGTAGAGGGTTTGTTTCAAGTTTTCCTTCTCTCGAACAGATTTTCAATGCGTCGAGCCTCTTAGTCGACTCTTACGACATCCCAGGCATGTAAGGGAGTGGTGGCACTTGTATTCTAAGGACATCACCATACGGCACGTTATCTGTTTATTAACTTGAAAAAAACAAAATCTCCGAAAAAGTTGGAAATTGATTTATCAGTTTGAAAAAACAAGTGAGTTTAACAAAATTAATAGAAAAAACACCTTCTCAAATCGCTTATCTCCGAGTCCGAAGACTGTTTGTCTGCATCCCAGTGGCTTTTAAGTTTACATCTTAGCTTTATTAATTACGTAACGAAAAACCGTCTACGCCTGCGAGCTGCGAACTCCCGACTCCTTGGGTGTCGCAACGTCTGACGCTGAGCCTGCGTGGGTGTCCTAGTCGCACTGACGGCACATTCAGAGTTGAATACTAAGAATCTAGGTCTTCTTAAGCTAGTGTTTAGTCTATACACATGCATCCTAGTTAATGTAAGTTTCTATTTTGTATCTGTACGAATTTCTAGCTTTTCTAACTTTAATTAGCATTAAATACACATGTTTTTTTTTTGTGTTGGTTGGCACTTTCTGAAAAAGCCGAAAATATATGGAGCCTCGATGATCTCCTTAATTTATTTATTTTTGCAATAGTAACTTTTACCCAAACGTTTGCAGAACCATTTGGTTAAAATAAGTGTCAAGTAACATTCAGTGTAAACCCTCCTTTAGTTCATAAATTTTGATTAACATCGATAGATTTGAACCGGATCTCGTGAGGTAATATCCTGTGGACGTTTAATTAATAGCCAGTTATCATTTAGTTTGTGCGAATTAGTTAACTTTGCGTATCTAACAAGGGCTAAATAAATTTATCATTTTAGATTAGACAGCATAATATTTTTGCTAATTCGAATACATTAAGCGCAAATATTGCAGAATTAGAATCCGCTATCTTTATTTTATGTATTATATTATATTATATTACAGAAGTATTCTCCAAAGCACATGCAAGTCACACAAATAATAGATTATTACGATGAGATAAAAAAAAATATCAGAGCAGACTGTAATAGTAGACATTACCTACATTGTTAGATGTCAAGAACATACTTATTTAATTAATAATCAATAAAATAATTGAAGATAACAATAAAATTCATAATAAAATATAAAAATGGATGTCACAGTCAATATTTTTAAAGTAGTTTAAATAGTGTCAAATACAATAATTAAAATTTTATAAAAGAAACTTATTGTCGAAATCATGCCAAAATTACAATGTCAAAATTAAAATTATATGGATAACAACGCCCAGACACAGAAGTACGGTGATTATCATAATTGTACGGTATTTTCAAGCCTTGTACTGTAATCTATCGTGGTACGAAGACCATACGGTGATTCTATGAAAAGTTTATGATTTTTTAATTTTTGCATTTTTCAATGCTATTTTTATACTTATGATAAATTTTAAATAGAAAAATATTTAAAATTCAATTCGGCCACAAGTGAATTCTCAGATGGACTGGGAGCTACCGAGAATCGAGTCGAGATAGGTGAACTACTGAGACAAAATAGTTGTACTATGTAGTTCAACGGTTGAACTAACCGGGTGTACTAGTGGAAACGAGGGAAAATGTCAAGGACAACATTTTTAACAGGTTAATATAGTTATGTAGTACATTATGTTATTTGTGAATACACGCCTTATATCATATCGCATCAGGCAAGATAACTGCCAAATCAAATTCACTTTCATGATGATCCAAATCAGAAAATGTAACATTGAAAAATTCTTAGTTAACCTACTTCTATCAGCTTGTTCGATACAGCTTTTTTTTTAATGAACCTGCCGCCTGATGCCTTGATAATACCTGATGTTAAGTACTGCTAAGGCTGAAGATGAGCGAGCCTCTCCCGGAAACCTCAATCACAGAGGAACTGGCTATCTTTCCTCTAACTGCCGGAACACAACAATACTGAATTTTTTTTTATGATTTTTGATTTTTTGCATTTTTAATGCTATTTTTATACTTATGATAAATTTAATATAGAAAAATAATGGAAAAAGTCAACTCGGCCACAAGTGAATTCCGCCCGCAAGTGAAGTGTAAGTCCGCCCGGCTAGCTACCCAGCCGGGCGGACTTACAACAAGTCCTACCGCCAACCAAACCGAATACAATATGTAAGCGCTCGGAATCGAAACCCTGGGTCTGATACCGGTGGTTGCTCCACTGACCACAGAGCTTGTTTATTTCCTTACCTTTTCTTTGGTACAATGCCACAAGTAGTGAGTTACCTTGGTATCATGATTCATGACTAACCTGGTATCATTATTTAACTATTGTTTCTCTTATCTTTTATCATTAGTCATCATTAGCCGTGGACACATCACTACATCACTGCTACGCATGTCTACGATGTGTAGAATATTTTCAGCAGAAAATATTATTTCATGATGTGAGATTTTCAGTGGACTAATAATACCTACATATTGCTTAATTTGTATTTGAAGTTTTTAGTTTGTTGTAATTATTTTGTTGCCTTCTAAAAATAAAATTTTCCATCCACAACAAAATTTTCCAAATTTTCTCCACAAATTCTAATTTTCAGTTGTACGTCATTCAAAGGAAACAATTCGCTTTTGCAAAAAAAATATGAGCTACTTATTGTAAACTTATCGTGTAATATTCGGTCTATAGTTATTAGAAAATTCATTTTCATAATATCGCTTGATACCTCGTTTTAATATTGCATAAGATGAAATCATAAAAATATGAAAACCATTTTCTTGGTATTTAAGTACCCCAATGGGACCTTTGTCACAGAATTATTGTACTTACGTAAGTATCTGGGTTTTGTTATGAAAACCTAATTTATGAAGGTAATAACTATGTAACTAATTATTTTTACTGAAGTTTCATAACATAACTTATCTAATTTTTCCTAATTTGATAACGTTTGTTTGTTTTACAAACATTTTGCAAGATAGTCTCAGGTAGAGTACCGCGCGTTTCTATTTACAGTTATTCACGAAACTTGTATTATCACAAGGTTTGTTCTTCTTACGAAATCAAGGACGCAATGTGATAATAAATTATTGTACGTTTATAAATTTTTTTATGTACAGACGTTTAGTCGGTACATCAAAAATTTTAAACTTCAAACCTAAACTGTACCTATTATTTCTGGAGAGGGGAGACCAGACCATTTCACCCGCATTCATTTCATTTTCAAACTGTACCTTAGTACCTACTATAGAAACTGTTCTGGGGGTCTAAAATGGTAACATTTAATGAAACGTTTCTAATATGTTTCATTCAATGAATTGTAGGAGAAATACTTTTGACACCTTAAAATTGTAACATTAATTTATGAAACATCTGCATTTCATTTAATATATGAACCATATTAGAAGTAGACGTTGCTCTATCAAAAAAATAGAGGGACGTTCCGTATCGTAACATTCCGGTTCAAAGTAAATCTCAGTTTTTTCATATTTACGACAATAAATATGATCCCAAATATTATATTTTAATAATTATTCATAATTTCTAGTAAAGAAATCATAAGAAAGCATAAATTTACTTATAATTATGTTAAATTCTTATATTTTTTCAAACATGGCAATGTAATGGCGTCAGTTATCACATCAGTCAACTTGAACATTTGTGAAGTGAACTTGATTCCAAAACAAAAACGTGACAAAAAATCTTAAGCGTTTCTGTGAATAATATTTAAAGATTCAAGTGTTTAGTTTCTACGTTATCGAGTGATTTAAAACTTTTAACGAATGTGTTTCCACTTAACAAGCAATATGTTTCAAGTAATTTACTCCAACTCCAAATTTTTTAAGAATTTTAGAGCTCATTTTAATTCACAACAGTGTTTGCTTTGCCCGAGGAAAGTTGTGAAGATAAAATTGGTAAGTGTTTTAAACATTTATAGTGCTTATTTTGGAAGTAGATAATTTACTTCAATAATTATTATGTCCGACATTCTTGTTTTATAGAAATGGAGCGAAGGTCAAAGAGAGTTTCTGCCTCTCAATGGGACATAGCACTAGATTTCTTGCAAGAACATCGAAATCTAGTGCGAGGCTACAACAACAGTTCCAGAGCTCGGGAACTTTCGCAACGGCTGTGGCGGGAGCTTGCAGAGTTGCTAAACGCTGAAGGGTCAGGCGCCACTAAAACCCCCAAAGACTGGGCAACTGTAAGTAAAATAATTAAACAAAGCACTATGTAAAATAAATATTATGTTGTTATCACAGATGTTAACTAAATAAATAATAATTGTATTTTAAATTGACATTTACATAATATTTACATGCTCTTCCAAGGGCGGGACATATTGATCTAACTATCCTGTATTACCAACCTACACAAACTATGTTCCAAGTAAATAAACATTTTCATTGTTTTTTAAATATGTGTTACTTAGTGCTTAAAGAGTGCTTTATATTGTGTTACAGTATTTCAACAATTTCAAATCTAAATTAAAGAAGATGGTGTCTGACCTCAACAATGAAGGCACAGCCACAGGCGGAGGACCACCAACGGCAGAATCCTTGTCCGAAGTGGAGCAGAGGTTTCTGGCTTTAATGGGCTCGGGTTTCGGTCAGGGTGCTACAAATGTAAGGGTTAATCCCTTTCCTAATATGGTTGGTTATAAGCAATATTACTAATTACTAACATATATTTTTGATATTAAAAGTGTATCTATTATTTACATTCTTATTTATTTTCAGGAAACTGAGACAGTACAGTGGAATCCCCAACCTCCTGAAGCTGAACTACTCCAGAACGCGGAACTCGTAGAAGTATTCCAGGAAGTAGAAACAGAGTAAGTCAATCTACTTATTATACGATAATCTGTCTGGCAAAGGGGAAAGAAGCCTTATGCACAAGAGGTCCGGGTTCAATTCCCGGACTATGTATGTATTTTAAAAAAGTATTTAAATAGGTTTATCCGTTATGATGTGTATCCATAACACAGTTCTTAATAAATCTTACCCTGCGCTAGATAATTGGTATGATTGAAATTAATTTATCTATTTTATATAATAAAAGTATTTGATATGGATTTTTTATAAATTTTAAGGATTATCATTGTTTTCAGAGAAGTTCAAATTGACGAAGTATTGGAGGACACCAATGTCACAAATAGAAGTCCACAACCGAGCACCAGTGATACTCAGCAGACTATTGCTAGGAACACTCCACCACCAGCTGGTAATAATACCCCTGCTCCGACTGGTGTGGAACATGGTGTTCCTCCACTACCCAGACAAACTCGCCGCACACGACGATACCATAGTAAGTTTTTTTTTAATATTTACCATGCTTCTTTGATGTATCATAAAATCAAATTATAGTGCATTTTTTTATGTTTTAATTGAAATTTTGTCATTATTTGGGAATGATTGATTCATTTTATTTATTACAACTTCATTGATTATATTTTTTAGTTCAGTTTTGTTTTATAACTTTGTTTTAATACTTTAATATGCTTTACTGTAATGAATAGGCAAAACAATGAATAGGTAATGCTTTTTAGGTAAACTTTAGTTTAATACCTATCTCAAAAAAACACTTATCTCTATGATATGGATTTATATCTAAACTATAAAACATTTATAATTTATGTTTAAACCTGTGTATATTATTGTCTTAGCTCGTCCAATGGCGCCTATAGATGAGGCTCGTAGAATATTGTCTCAGGTGGAAATGCAACGAGCAGCAGCGGATGCAGAACAAGCTCGTGCACTCCACCTGATTGGCCAGAATTTAGGAAGATTGGCAGATGTGGTGGAGAGATATTTTGCCAATAATCAAAACGCACAATGAAAGGTGATTAAAATTTAATTAACTATTTATTCTACAGTTTTTAAAATAGAATGCTATGATAGAAATATCTTAAAACTAAGTATGTTAAACTAAAATTAACTTGATCGTGCTGACCAAAGTCTTTCAATCAATAATTGTCTGGTTGTCTGCCCAGCAGCCAATTGGCTATTTCCAGCCCCAGTTGTTGAAGCGGTGTCTGAATGCACCTGTCTTATCTGAAACAAACAATTTTCTTTTCTGTAATCAGTCACAGCTAATTAATGAATATATTAAAATATAGGTAGTGGTAAAAAGTGCAGTACATAAATAAATTTAAAATACAAAGTGACGCACCTGCATCGATGCTTCATATTGTTCCTCATGTTGTGTGAGCTCTGGAACTGGCAATCTAGCACCATTGACTATGTTGTGTAGTACTACACATGCGTTTGTGATGTAGCCAGCCATTACAGGATGATAGTGGAGTTTTCTATCCACTAAAAGACAACGCCATCGTGACTTCAAAACGCCGATGCACCTTTCAACGCTGTTTCTAACTTTGCAGTGCAAGTCAGTATAATAGCGTTCAGGGGTATCCGGCTCAGTATGCACTATTGGCGTCATTAAAGTAGCACGTAGAGGATAACCCGAGTCTCCTGAAAAATTATATTCTTAAATATATATTTTTAATTTAAGACTTTTATTTTTAAAGTAATTGTATTGCTTTCCGATTACCTAATAACCATAACGTTTCATTTTCAGACGCGTGAAGATTTTGCAAAAATAATTTTATAGGATGATTATTCCACACATATGAGTCGTGACTTGCTCCACCATGGCTGGCATCGACACTCAATATATTCAAATCTGAATCACAAACCTAAAAGTTAAGGGTAATGCTTTAGTATACAAATTTGTAATGACAATCTTGATTACTGTTGCAATGTTGTGCGTACCTTTAAGTTCGATACATACTAGCGGCCGCCCGTGGTTTCACCCGCGTGGTTCCCGTTCCCGTGGAATATCGGGATAAAAAGTAGCCTATGCATTAGTCCACTACTTAAAGTCCCTTTACATAAATTTTTATCCAAATCCGTTAAGTAGTTTTTGCGTGAAACAGGAACAAACAAACTGACATATTTTCCATTTGTAATACTAGCGGCCGCCCGCGGTTTTATCCGCGTGGTTCCCGTTCCCATAAGAATAGCCTATGTGTTAGTCCGCTAATTGAAGTCTCTACATACCTAATTTCATCCAAATCCGTTCAATAGTTTTTGCGTGAAACAACAACACAAACAATCTGACATACTTTTACATTTATAATAATAGTAGGTTAAAACATTTCTATTTTATAAAGCGTAAAATAACCTTTAAGTTAGATTATTATACATGCACCATTCTTAGTTTATAAATAAGCTTGTGTAAATTATGTGTATGTATTTAGTTGATAAGCCTTTTCTAATGAATAAATAAATAAAAAATAAACCAAATACATGGTTGTATTATTTCATTGATGTATATGCTGTACATTTATACAATTGAGACACATGTAGACTTTACAGTTTTTTTATGTTAAGTTTATAAGACACATGCGAGTTCTATTTGAAATGATACATAGGTCTATTTTTAATATAGAATAAATGACTTACTATTTGTGTATTTATTGAGTGGTATCTTTTTCTATTAAAATACCTCTCTTCAAATTCCGAAGGCCTCACAATTGCAACATGAGTGCCATCCACACAACCAAGTATGCCTGGGAAAGCAAACTTCTGATAAAACCTGAAATTAAAACAAAAAAATATAGGATAAAAGATTTTTTCTTTCTTTAAGTTACTAGGTAAAACAAACACATACCCATGTTTAATAACATTTCGTTCTTGCCTGTTTTGAGGAAAACGGATGTATTTATTCCTAAAATGATCTTTATTTAGAGCCAGTGTCACTGCCCGAATGCAATTTGACACACTGACTTGGTGCATTTTATGGTGTGCATTAACTCCTATAAATCTTTGATAGGAACCAGAGGCGTAAAAACTCAAGGCTGTTAGAACCTAAAAAATCAGGATCATTAAAAAACAAAAAATTATTGTGATATCAAACCATTACATTAACTACATATACATAGTACTCTTTACAGTAAATGAATTAAGATATTTATATGATAATACTGAAAAAGGGACTTATCTGAATCTATAATATCATACTTACTTTTGACACGGTGGATAGGCCTCCTTTGCTACTTAAGTACGGTTCTAATTCTAATATTAAGTTTTGGGCTAAGTGTTTATCTAGTCTATATAAACCTATAAATTCTGGGTCAGGCATTTCAAAGGCCATCTCCATATTCCTCAACTCTGCGTTACGTCTTCTATATGTCAGGGCTTCTTCTAAACGTGCATGTTCCAAAATGTTTTCATACAATCCCAAGTCTGCCATTATTGTCTTAAAAACTTATATTTCCACTTCACACACTTTTATAATAACAAATACCGAAACAATGAAACGCAAGATGTAGGTCACCTAGTAACATCTAATAAGACACCAATTTGACATATATAGCAATTCATAAAAGTGTACCGTTTTATGCATTCTCATACAAAACTGTCAAATAATATGATTCATATATTTCAATTCATGTATGATCATTTAATGTTTCATCAATTAACTTGTCATTTTAGGAATTGAAAAATGAAACATATTATGAAGACAATATGGAACATAAAATGTTACCGTTTTAGACCCCCTGTTCTTTTAAGCTCAATAGCATCTGTTCGGTATGTGTGTAAATTCAGTGTAATCGTAAGAGCGAAATTTAAAAGATTTTTTTTCTTATCTTCGAATAATATTTATTTTATTTGTAACAATAAAATCTTCATGCTAAAAGAAATTAACCTCTTTTCAAAAAAGCTTTCCTTATACTTAAGAGATCGAGAATTTTCATACAAATAATACCATTAGAAATTTCGAGTATATTGATGGAGTGTGTATCTATTTACCAATACATTTTTGTAATACAAATTTTTTAATAAAAAAAACAAAACGATTGGGCCCTCTTTCATTCATGTCATGTCACAATAACCCTTTTCCTTTTTTTTAAATTAAGTTTATTGCAAATTTATTAAGAAAAATAATCAAGGTTAAGTACTAGAAATAGAAACAAACAGACTTATTATAATGTTCATTCATCAGCCGTATCTAATCCGACTGTTAAACTCAAGATAACAAATGAGGATTCCTCGATTATTCTGACTTTTTAACCAGATGTAAATAAAAAAATATTATTCTAATATAGATACCAAATACCTACCTACATTCTCACTAATGAGTATTTAAAAAGAATATAAGAATTATACCACCAACCTTGCAAACACTTAGACAACAACAAATATTCCAGCTTGCTGAAAAATCACAATTTCACTTCCACACTTACAAAAAATATAACGACAACCAATCACTAATATTTAACCAACTATAGCCACTTTAATGGCACAAAAGCACGACACAATAGTACGTTTACAATACCAAAGATGTACTGAATTTGATAAGATAAGCGTCGATTTTTTTCTACAAACTTTTGAATCACGTGTTTTTTTTCTAAACCGCGCGCGCGCACCGTTCGTTCGGTAGTGTATGGGCAAACGCACGTTGCGTAAACTGTGTAGGCCGTACTGAAAAACGGAGCCCTCGAAAGTAACGCTAACTTAGTTACACATTGCGCAGCGTGAGTGAAACTTTCGCCTCTAACCGTAAGCAAATATACAATGTACTGAAATGTATACCCAGTGGGAAAGTCACAAAATACGTTCTTGTTTCGTAGTATAGGGGCCAGTGGGTGTCCGATAAGATTGTCTCGCGAATTCAAATGTTTGTCAACTGTTATGAAAATGCAAAATTAAATAATAGAAATTTCGGACGACGACGACCTCGGGCGACTTTCGACACTTGTTACAATTTCGTCAGGGCTTCCTCAATTTTATGCTCAATGTAACTATCTTGTTACTATAAAGTAAACCAGTCAAAATTGTATTGCATGTATTGATATCAAAACAAGCTTAACGGTTACGGTTTGAAACAAGCTCTAATTACTAACGCGCGATTATGGCATTCAAGGTCAATATTAAACTAGGTATGTGCTGAGCTGAGGAAAATAATGTTGGTATGTTTTTCTGTACTTTATTAGGTTTTTTTATTTTTGCATTCAACTAAGTAGGTATGTACAATGCTATTTTTATGTATATATATATTTTGAACTAGAAAATATAGTAGAAAAAATCAACCTGTCTCCATGTCTATTATTAGGTATTGTCTCCCGTCTGAACGATATAGAGACAGCTTAGGTTATTTTCTTATAGTAGGTATATTTTCTAGTTTGTAATTTAGTATCTTAACCGATTTCCAGAATGCTTTTGTAACGGTTGGTGGTAGGACTTGTTGTAAGTCCGCCTGGCTAGCTACCACCATCTTATCTAAGTCTGACGCCATAACAAGAATGCTTTCAGCATTGTTGTGTTCCGGCAGTTAGAGATAAGATAGCGAGTTCCTCAGTGGTTGAGGATTCCGGGAGAGGCTCGCTTCCATCTTCAGCCTTATCAAAACTTAACATCAGGTATGTTAAAGGCTAAGAGACTCCCCATCCTTAATAAAAAATACGTGTGGCACTCGGGGGGGCTGCCGCGGTAAAGCTATTTTGCATAGCATTTTTTATCATAGATTTTGGTTGCTTAGTTACGATTGTAAATAACAAAATGGTCAATGATGAAAAAAACTGTATGAAAATTTGTGTGAAAATATATTTTCACGGAGTGGGGGTTAGGTTTTTTTCGTTACGGAATTTCTTGATTCGGTCGCCGCGCTCAAAGCCCGCGATAAAAGCTATGCAATAGCTTAAAAATATGATAAATTTTAAAGGTTTATCCAAGTTCTTAGTTAACTTGTACGTAAAAAAACATTTTATAAAAAAAAATCAAACAGACTTCAAAAAGTAAAAAATAAAACTTTTGGAGTCGGTGCCAGCCAGGGCATTCTACATTGCACTTCTATTAACTATATATTTTTTTGGCCTTAGCTAGCTAGCACCGACTCCAAAAGTTTTATTTTTTACTTTTTGGAGTCGGTTTGATATTTTTTTATAAAATGTTTTTATTTCAGATTTTTTAGTTACATCATGTGCCGTTACTTACACTAAAAATCAGCCCATACACAACAATGTCATCTAGGTAAACGACTACTTGCCAAAAGGTGATTGATATTTTTCATGATTATGAAAAAACTACTAGCCAGATCTTCGTAAAAATTATATGGGACCACAACTTAAACCATTTTCTTTCAGATAAAAAAAGAATTATAATTATTGCGTGAAACTTCAGCTCGAACAAGAATCTAACAATTACCTGGATGATATAATTGTTTCATGACTTCCATGACATTAGGCCCCATATCTCCGAAGATTATCATCGGATCTCAATGAGACTTATATGGGACCAAATTGACAGTGTACCCGATCGAACAAAAAAACAATTATTAAAATCGGATCACCAACACCGGAGTAATCGGTATACATACATCAGACAAAAAAAAATATAATAATAATAATACGCGTTGAATTGAGTACCTTGCTCCTTTTTGTTGAAGTCGGTAAAAAGAAACAAGAATTCATTTTATTTTTTTATATATATTTTTTTTAAATAAAGTACGGGGAGACTCTTAGCTTTAATCATACCAGCCATTCTCGCGCTGAGATATGTCGAATTCGACATTTTTCAAACCATAATTTCTTAATTGAAAATGTAAGTTAAATCTTTACTATGGTCAAAATATTTTAGTTTCAATGATCTTTGACAATACTATAATGTTGAAGATTGATTTCAGTGAGTTTTAAATATAGATTTATGGCTCCAAAAAATGTCGAATACGAGATGTCGAAGGCGCGAGAATTGCCCCCCTGATGTTAAGTAGCGATAAGGTTGAAGATGGAAGCGAGCCTCTCCCGGAATCCTCAACCACTGAGGAGCTGGCTATCTTATCTCTAACTGCCGGAACACAACAATGCTGAAAACATTGATATTAAAGGTGGGCGAAACTCGTGACTTTAATTGTTATTAGTTGTGTTGGTAACTAACTATATTCAATAAGATGCACACTATAACCACGTATTAATTAACCAACTCCAAATAAAGACATTAATATGCCTTTTACGGCGGCGTCGAGAAAATATATAGGTATGAATGGACGTTCGTTATGTGAGCATTATGTGTTAATTACCTAACTTCGATTTGGCCAAAACCCATTCCCATTAATTTCAATCTCCCACGCTATATGGCAAATAGTTTCACAGACCATTAAATTGTAATTTTATGACGAATACCTTAGAAGCATTTTGTTTTCTAATAAGTTAAGTACTAAAATAAAGCTCTTTAATCTTTTCAACTGAATGCCCGTAAAAATATGTAGCAGTAGACTGCTTTTCAAACGGTCTACGCACAAATTCGGTTTTTGAAGAAAAAACTTTTTTAGTGGCGTTGTGCACATCAGAGTTTTAAATTTTTGGGATGGGTAAATAATGTTAAAGTCGCGTCAGGACACGTGACCCTGACTGAAATTCGTAAGACCATTTACCGTTGACCTATTTTAAATTACATAAAGTCTCACACTTAAAAGATCTACGTATATTAGTTAATAACAACCATTATATAAAGATCTCTCATTACTACCACCTTTCATATTGATGTTTGGTCAATTTTAATGGATTTACCTGCCAAATCAAGTTGGTCTCCATTTTCCTTTATGAAGTTGGACTTGTTGTAAGTCCGCCTGGCTAGCTACCACCATCTTATCTAAGTCTGACGCCATAACAAGAATGCTTTCAGCATTGTTGTGTTCCGGCAGTTAAAGATAAGATAGCCAGTTCCTCAATGATTGGGGATTCCGGGAGAGGCTCGCTTCCATCTTCAGCCTTATCAATACTTAACATCAGGTATGATGAAGGCTAAGAGTCTCGCCGTATTTCATAAAAATAAAAAAACGGGAACCATACGGGTGGCCGACAGTTTGTTGGGCAAACATGCTACATCTTAGGCCACAGCTCGCTTTCCATCAGGCCAGTTGGTGGCCAAATGCTTGCCCATTATAATTGTAAAACAGTCAACTATAAATCATTCTCGTTCCTCATGAAGTTAGTCAAATACTCTTCCTCTAAGTAATGTAAGATAGGTGTGCCATCGTCGTCGCTGGCGCTTCTCCCACGCGCACACTTATATGTAAGGTATGGATTAAAGTTCCCCCAGAGGCACCTTTTACGTATCATATCAGTAGGTTAACTCATGTGATGAAGTTAGTCAAACGTCTACTTTCCTCTGGTATGCCATCGTCGTCGCTGGCGCTTAGTTCTCCCCACGCTCATGGCTCCGATCGATAGGTACGCATTGTGTTCGTTACGCAAACTTCGGCAGGATAACAATGTGCTGCAATGCTGCATCAGACGAGACACGACCCCGCAACCTTTGGATTTTAATCTAAATCTCATAAACATTTGATGAATTTCTAGTTCTTCAAAAGACTGCCACGCTGAATTTTGAAGTTCGAAATAGTGATGCACTTACTTATTACGTAAAGTATTGATTAAAAGTTCCCAGAGGCACCTTTGACATATCACATCAATTAGGTAGGCCGCACTCGTTTCTCATGAAGTTTCCTCTGGTGTGCCATCGTCGTGGCTGGTGCTTCTCCCACGCGCATCGCTCCGATCGATACGGTTGCGTTTGCGGTTATTGCATCTCTGACTCCGAAATTACCTTTGTCGAAACAAGATTTTAACGGCATTGTCTTTGGATCTTATTATTTGAATATTACTCGTATTTCCAGCAGAGATAGGCCTTTATAACACCATGATTAAGATTTTTATAAGAAACACTGGCGGATCCTCGCGGTTTTACCCGCGTGGTGCCCGTTCCCGTGGGAATATCGGGATAAAATATAGCCTATATCACTCGGGAGAAATGCAGCTTTCTAATGGTCTAAGAATTTTATAAATCTGTCCAGTAGTTCCTGAGATTAGCGCGTTCAAACAAACAAACTCTTCAGCTTTATAATATTAGTATAGATTTTAAACTAGGAAAAATCTAGCCTCCGAAATGTTCAGACGCCAGGCAGACAGAATAGCACGACAGTAAATGCAGAAACGAATTTCGGCGAGAGCATTGTTTTGCGATTAAAGGCAAAATATAAAAGACATTTTGCTTGTGCCAATTAAGTAAAGTTAAGAATTAATATTTAAAAATTAGTAGAAAAACAAGAAACCGTTAAATAATAAAATCTTATACTATAATAAAAATACGCCGTCCAACTCACAGCCGCGTGGCATAGTACCGAGAGCACTGGCACTGTTGCCCCGCTGAGTGCAAAGACTCAGCCGCTGGGCAAGATAGGCACCAGCTCTCAGGTCTCCTGAGGCGTGGACCAGTCTTATGGAAAGATCTTTAATAAACTTTTTGGTGTCAGACGACCAATGCAGAAAACTATATCATAGATTTATTTATTTTGGTTGTGTAACAAAGTGATTTATATCTCTAAACATTGTATGTATTGGCAAACAAATAATTACAGCTTCCCGTGACTAATCTCTTACTGATAATAGGAAAGAGAGCCTTGTGATAATTTACCAAGGTTTAAACGTTACTATCACATAAATATTTTAATTCAATAATGGGAATAAGATTGAGAATTAAACTCTTAATCCTCCCATTCAACTGGAAGGTTCAACAACCTGCTGTATTTTGAACTAGGTAATTAGTTTAGCCCCGACAAGTGTTTGTGAGATGGAATAAAGTTTTCAAACTAGTATCAACTAAGACTAAGTTTGGGGCTGTTAGAAAATAACAAAGAACCAGATTTTCTTACAGTCAAAAACAAAGTCCTAAGATAATTCAACCAATACCTTTGTATAATTCTATACAAGCTTACATCTAATTAGTAGTAATTAATAAGAGGCGGAAAGATAAAGTTTGTACGCTAAAAGGTGGACTCAAATATACTTTTACGACCAAATTTTATATATATCTAGGGCCGTTACTTTATAATCGATTTAATGCCATAGCAAATATTAATCCATTAAGCCGCATTGTGATTTAAGATTAAAATACTTACAGGTATTTTGAAGACATTTTAAATTGTTTTTATGTGATACTTTGCGAAGGTAGTTTATTATTTTAAATTATTATTCTAATTTGTTTTATTCTTTGCTTTTAAATATTTTTAGTATTATTATTGTTAACACAGAATATCGAAAGATGTATCTTTTAGTTAAGGTCTAAAAGCCTGAAACACAGGGTCACCTAGTTCAGGCAATAATATTAAATATAATTACCATAAGACACCTTTTTTCTTAATGTACTTTTAAATGATCATAGGTAAGAAGAATTTTATATTTGTTGAAATATAAAAAACTTGTTTGTTTATGTTTAGGTACTAACATATTTTGTAAGTTTGTATGTCCATAATAACAAACTATGTAAGTATATGAAGTTATTGAATGAATGATTTATTTATTATTATTATCTTTCTTAAGTATGACATAAACGTAAAACTGTCATGCATCCAGTACCCCTATTACGAGTTTGATTAACATGACATTTACAGGACTCGTGAGCGTAGACTATCGGATACACTGCTCATGTCGGTAAAACAGTCGCTAAATATGAAAGAGACAGAGCTACATTTTACATTAACGTTTACTGTAACGCCGAGTTTGCCAAACTCGTAATAAGCCTACTGATAGGTCGACAAACTAACGATATCACCGCTTATTACAATGAGAACCATTGGCAATTTTGCTGTGAACGGTACCAAATAGCGGGCAGTTCCACCTCGGAGACAGGTGGAATCCTCAGTTATTGGCAGCCGACGGATATGTCCGTCGATACGTTGTCGCGTAACGGCCGAGATTACCATCAGTCTTATAGTATCGACGACATATTTGCTTTACATTGTAGTTAGGTACACTTCTGTCGACTACACATAAAAATTACAGTTCTACGGGAAGATAAGTTATAAGTATAGACTGTTATACTATCGGTTTATTTTGTGGTTCTACTTCAAAAACCACTCTTCTTTTTACCCGATGCAAAGGAAGAGGTGTTGTATGTTTAAACGTAATATTCTTTAGTACCTCTTATGTCTCAGAATGGTTTATCGAAACACTCTTCGCAGAAATCACTTTTTTTTTCTCTCATTTATTGGGGTCAACAAACAGTTTCACAATGTATTAACTTAAAGTGTCTAAATACTTTCAAAGACTTAATGATTATGAAACCAGCACCGTTAACCACACATTACATTTAAATAAGTTGAGAGTATGGACTTCATAAATAATTTAAGAACTATGACTTAATAAGTGTTTTTTTTGAGATACGTTGTTTTATATGTAATTTTTTTAACAAATAAAAGTAGGTATGTAAACTATGTTTCGTTTGAACTAGCAATTTTAGAAAGATTTAAAATAATTGATTTTTTAAACAAGCCAATTTTAGGTATAAGTATATCAACATCGTTAAAGTTATTGTTATAAGTGTCAGTCAGCCGAGTTAAGGGCGATCGTTTTCCTGCGTTAGTTTGGAATCTCGGTATAGCGAATAGCTTATTTGTTCGACAGGCCCGCATTCGCGGTCTGACTGGCACTTGGTAACTGATGTTGTTTATCAAATCGATGCAATCATATTTATTGTGACAAAGATCATACAACAGCATCGCATGTAATTGTTGTCTCCTATGTTTAAGATATTGCACTTTAGTTAGTTTTGGTTAAGTTAGGTTTTTTTTTTGTAAAACCTTTGATTTCCAGAGTTTTGTGTAAAAGAAAAGACATAAAGTAAGAATATGAACCAGAACTGTAAGGAAAAATCAAGAGTCACGGCCAAGCCACGTTCCGGAGCGCGATTCCATAGATACGAACCAAAACGCGAACATGGGACGGGGGGAAGGAGGGTAGAGGACGGATATTAAAAAGATAGGAAAGATAGAGATACAGGAAAGAAAGGAAAATGACAGAAAGACAGAAGATAAATGGTTAAGTTAGGTTACATATAACTGGCTTTCTGAGAGGATGTTCTATAGTGTAAAAGAATTCTTGGGTGATAATAATTAATAAACCTACCTTCAACAAACAGAATTGTCCATTGAACATGTGCTGTCGGCCACGCTACGTGCCACGTCACATACATACATTAGCACGTGCGAATCAAGTCTCAAACTATGTCAATTGTCGGGAATTTTATAAATTTTACTTTTGTGCATTTTTAATAGGCTCAATAATTTCCGATTGCAGACGGCTGCCATTTGCAATGTTGACATATCACTTTTTCTTTCACTTTCACTTTTTTTTAATTTAATTTTTTTAATTGTAGATTGACATGTGAATTTAATTGTATATTGACATTTATTTATTTTATTTCTTATTTGACATTTATAATCATACATTTTTTATTAATTTATTGTTGACTTTCTCGATTTTATTTTATGATCATTGTTTGTATATTTGCGTGCTATGTAAAATGGCTAAATAGGTTAAGCTCCATTTTGTTTGCACAATTGTACTTAACAACATTATACTTAAAAATATTTGTATTGTATTTGTATTTGTATTACAACTTTGAGTGACGAAAACAAAGGTGAGCTTTTTTGTTTCAGGTAGTTTTTTTTTACTGAAAAAATTATCGATTTTTCTATAGAAATGTATCTTTTTCTGTATTTTCAGCCTGAATTATTAAAACTTTATCCTTTAAGAAACTTTTTCGACAAAAGCTCGCTTCCCCGTCAAATCCCGTCAGGGCGTCATGAGGCAGGTTGCTTTTTTATAGTACACTAGCGGCCGTGCGCGGTTTCACCCGCGTGGTTCCCATTCCCGTGGGAATTTTGGGATCATTTATAGCCTATGTTACTACTTGGGGTCTAAGGATTCTCTATACCAAATTTCGTCAAAATCGGTCCAGTAGTTTTTGAGTTTATTCGTTACATACAAAAATACAAATCTTTCCTCTTTATATATTATTATTATATTATATATTATATTATTAGTATAGACTATAACTTAAGCGCGTGCTACGCACGTGTACTCACTGGGGCCACATGTGAAAAAAAGGTTTTCTGACTTTTGACCTTGATAAGGTCAATTTAAAAAAATAAATATACTTTTCCGGCCGTCTACATTTTTTTTGTGATTTTTTAAGCTATTAGTGAAGGCTGTAGGTGTTATACTCATGGCGCTGGAGGGAACATTATAATGGATAACACGGGCCTTATATAAGAAGATTTTCTTGTTTAATATTTATCACATAAAAAAGCTCGCTTTTTGTGTACGACATCAAAGTTAATGTGTAAATCTTGCTATCTCCCATTTACAAGACACATTTTCACTGGCAATTGACGATCAAAAGTTAAGTACCTAAAGAATATGTTGGAGTTAGGCCTGCAATTTCTGACTTTCTTAAAATATCATGAAAAATACTGAAAAAGAAGCTTTATCCTTTAAAAAAAAAACACATCTGGAACAAGGGCGGTTTATAGTAGACTACTAATTATACACTTTATTCTGAATTTTCTTTTAATGAATATAAAACCAGAAAATGAAAGATCCTTTGAGGTGAGTAAGTAGGAGATATATGGTAAAAGCAAACTAGTTAATATTAATAAAAATATTTTCATTACATTTCAACATTGTTAATGTTATAATAACTCTGTTGTGAACATTATCATCTACCCCACTTGTTTATTTGATACTATTAATAAACGTGATCGGAAAGACGATAAATTAAGTAATGATAGTGTCTGCTGACATTGGTGCCATGTGTCGGAGATACAATGAGTGGCTGTGACATATCATTATTGTTAATGGGTGTTATCGCGTCGTGGGCAGCTGCCTTAGTGCCGACAGTGACGTATGGGCAGCGAACAAGTTCAAGGGGAACAGGACGGAACGTGATAAAAATATTATCTAATTTGACCGAATTAAAGCATTTGACCTTTGTCAAGTACTGTCAGTGCAGGTCCGCGAGTACAATTCCAAAGAGTCTTAAATAATTCAAATTGATTGTATGATGAACAAATCGGGGCCTTACCATAATTTCTTTGCGATTCTTTTTAGGTTGTGAGAGTGGGATGTTTATGGCGCTTATAGCGGCGTCTCTTTCTTACTACCTGAAAATAACCTAAAATGAATCGTATTACAGTTAATGGCAGGCTCCTAGGGCTAAAATAAAATAAGATCAAAAATCTAAATATAGGAATGCCTAAACAACGCAATAAATATAAGGGGTCAAAAAAAGTGACATAATGTAACTATTATCAAAGCGTATTCTGTTAATCACCTCCGGTGGACATAATCGATACGATTTTGGGAGATATCCTTTCGTACAAAAAAAATACCAAGCCGGGTTGATTTCGCCTACTGATGGATACTGAATTGGTCACGAGGTCGGGACGAATTCAACACGGAAAAGGAAATATGCGTCCGGGAATACAGTGACAAAAATCTTTAAATATTTTTTTACTCGACTGCAAAGATTGAGACCGGGTTCGATTCCCAGCGTATTTTTTTAGGACTGCCTAAGTCCGTCTGGCTAGCTACCACCACCTTATCTAAGTCTGACGCCATAACAACAATGTTGATAGCATTGTTGTGTTCCGGCAGTAAGAGATAAGATAGCCAGTTCCTCAATGATTGCGGATTCCGGGAGAGGCTCGCTTCCATCTTCAGCCTTACAATACTTAACATATGATGAAGGCTAAGAGTTTACCCGTTGTTCATAAAAAAAAAGAAAAAAAAAGATAATGCTTTTGACTGAATTTTATGTGCCTCTGATTGTACCAACTTGTGGCTGTTCTAGTAATCGGCGAGAGAGCGTGCTGTTGTTTTCTAAAATTAGGGTAACCATGAATCTCGTCTGGTCTAAGTTTTAATTTGTATTTAAGCAGATTTTTTAAATTCGTAAAAAAATGGCTTTTTCTTTTACGAAATTATTGCAGTACAATACGTATCTGGGCATTTTATGTTATGTAAAGCAAAATATAGAACAATACTAATTATTTATAGTGATATTTTGGCCAGCAAAAATTAAAAAATAAAGAAAAAAATACAAATTAATATACATTCTGCTAAATTTACATACGTAATGCTGATAGTGAACAAAAGACATCAACGAGATCAACTTTTTTAAGTGTATGAAATATCTTTCAAAAATGTTGTTAATTTAAAATTATCAAGAAAATTTATTTACTTACACATAGTTGCGAACGGCGTCCTTTTCAAATATTCTGAAAAAATGTTGCGTAGTCTTCGGTCTTCACTTATATCTGCTTATCACAAAACTTTTTGGATTTTATTCAAGCACACTTACACTTTTGTTTGTAAACAACTAATTATACCACACACTGACACTATTTCTATATTTTCCTCTTTGTTTCCCAATTGTCCTACTGAAACAAATAGTTTAAGTACCTGAGTTGAATGAATTCAATAAACTTAAGTTTTAACTGAGGTACTGTACCTTAGTACGAGTTTGGCAAACTAAAATCGTTTTCGAAAACTATCGCTTTGTCTCTTTCATATCCATAGACTGCTTTACCGACATGAGTAGAGGATTCGATAGTTATCGAAAACGTTGACAGTAAATCGTACTAAGGGCTAAAGGGTTTGTAATGAAAAAAGTTTTAACTGAGATAATGAAAAACGTTTGTACAAATTTTAAATAGAAAAATATTGGAAAAAATTAACTCGGCCACAAGTGAATTCTCAGGCTGGAATCGAACCAGCGACCTTTGGAAATCCGGTCCAATGCATTGGACCGGATTTCCAAAGGTCAAAAATTTCAAAAAGGATATTTCCTAGCATTGATGTAACAACGCTGGCCTACAGCGTATTAAAAATATAAAAGTATTGGAGAATTTCGACGGTGGTTCGCAAGTCTCGGTAGCTCAGCGGTAGAGCATTGGACCGGATTTCCAAAGGTCGCTGGTTCGATTCCAGCCTGAGAATTCACTTGTGGCCGAGTTAATTTTTTCCAATATTTTTCTATTTAAAATTTACCATAAGTATAAAAATAGCATTGAAAAATGCAAAAATTACAAAATCATAAAAAAGGTTTGTACAAGTTGTTTGTTTGTTGGTAGGCACGATTTTTTTACTTTATTCGTGTGGGTTTTTTATATTGTTAGTATCCACGAATTCACTTCAACATTTTATTATGTAATCTGTTTTTTGTTAAGCTAATGCTCCCATTTGTGTGAGCTTAGGTCCCAAAATTTAACCATTATTTAGTATATTCGCCGTTTCGTTTAACTTTATCCTCTATTGTCTCAGAAGAATGGTGCACCTATCGAGTTAATAAGCATTAACAAAAGAAATCAGCCTGAGGTTAACCGAGCAAAAACATCAAAGACCGTCGGCGACGCTACTTTCGAAGACACTCATTGATCATGGCTTTTCAGTAAAGAAGAAATCTTCTAAATTAGGTCCAAAATATTTGTAAACTAGCTTCCGCCCGCGAGGTTCCCGTTCCCGTGGGAATATCGGGATAAAAAGTAGCCTATGTTACATTCCGTTCTTTCAACTAACTCTATGCCAAAAATGAAGTCGATTGGTTGGTTAGTTAGAGCGTGAAAGAGAGACAAACAAACACACTTTCGCATTTATAATATTATTATAGTTAGATTAAAGTAAAATTGCCGTGTGGCCGGCCCAAGAATACACTGTGTCACCATTGCCTTACATTGTAATGATGTTGTAAGAGTCGATTAAGAGGCTCAACGCATTGAACACCTGTGCGAGAGAAGAAAAACTTGAAACAATCCCTCGACCAACCCGTCTGGCCAGCGTGGTAGCAGTAGGCTAATAGCCTCCTATGAACGCCACAATAGGCGTGAGCTAAGAGAGGGTTATGTCCAGCAGTGGACGTCCACAGGCTGATGATGGATGGATGATGGATATAATTAAAATTAGGATTAGGATGATAGAGAAATCGTAAATATCAATAATGAAAATGAAATTGAAAACGCGTCATAAGAATCTGACTAACATTTTACAGAATGGTTAAAAGCATATTTTCTTTGACTGGAGAAAATCTCTTTTGCTAACTCTTCAAAAAGCAAAATGTGGCTACATTGCTGAGTGTCCTTTTTAATTAAAAAAATACGTCTATTGTCTTGGTTTTATTCCCTAAAATTAAATAATTACTAGCTGTGCCCCAGAGCTTCGCTCTCGTGGAATTTCGGGATAAAAAATAGATAGTAGCCGATTCTCAGACCTACTCAATACGCTCACAAAATTTCATGAGAATCGGTCAAGCCGTTTCGGAGGAGTATGGGAACGAAAACTGTGACACGAGAATTTTATATATTAGAAGTAGCCAGTACTCACTTAATAATAATTGTCGTTAAAATTATGAAATTAAAACTGTTATAATTTGCCAAAATTGATGGGAACCATGGGCGTAGAACGAAAAAAATAAACAATATCAACCTGTAAACGACACAGTCATGTGCATGTCAGCTGTTTGTACAGTCGGGGAACTTCCCGGTAGACCAGTAGAGTTTTTTAGGGAGCTTTATTAAAAAAAGTAATAAGTAGATAAATAAAAAACTTATATATCACAAATAATAGAACATTAACAGGTATTTCATTTTAATAATAAATTATTTAACCTTTGAACTTTCCGAGAAAACGTTTCCCAAAAAGCTTTACTGGTCAACCGGGACTTTCCCCTTGCACTACCAAAACGGCCATTACGTACGAGCCACAAAGCGCTTTATTATCATTTATGATTTTTGAATTTTTGCATTTATCAATGCGATTTTTATACTTACCTATGATAAATTTTAAATAGAAAAATATTGGAAAAAGGCAACTCGGCCTCAAGTGAATTCTTAGATCCCATCTGAGAGATCACTTGTGGCCGCTTGTCGCTTTCATCATGTTATAGAAATTAAATAGTTCCCGTGGAAATATCGGGATAAAAAGTACCCTGTGTTTTAATCCAGGCTATCTTCTATCATTGTGCTAAATTTCATACAAATCGGTTCAGTAGTTTTTACGTGAAAGAGAAACAAACAAAAAACAAGAAGTAAACAAACAAACTGACATATACTTTTGCATTTATAATATCTTTTAGTAGGATTGAGGGGCTCTTATCGGGTTCGTAAAAAAGCCATTTTCGTATCATAGCTGTAAACATTTGTTATGCTTTTGACAGTAGGTACTACAATACAACACGGCGAATCCGGTAGCCGATATGACAATAGGATTGCAGAATGGGCACATTCCTGGTGCTAGCTTTGTGCGCACCTAACGGCCCGTGGAGGTCGGCTTCTTGCGTCATAGCCATCCGGACCGTGACCGCTGCACATCCTCCTCGTCCTGTAGACCTTCGCGAGGGAATTGTTATTGTATGTTGCATTGTAGCTCCATTGAGAACTGCGACCTAAAGATTTCTTTACGCGATCGCTAGGGAATAGAAAGAATTCGTTTTTTTACGCCCATGGCCATTGGTCTGCAACAGGAGGATAACCATGGAGGTCGGCTTCTTGCATCATACCTAGTCATCTCGACCACTCACACCCTCCTCATCCTGTACAGGACTACCACGAGGGAATTATAATTATTTGTGTGAGATAGCCTGTGGCGCAGTGGTTCGCGCGCTCGGCCTGCGATTGTTGAGGTTAAGCAACTTCGCAATGGTCGGTCACGGGATGGGTGACCAAAAATTTACTATCTCCAGCTCCTCCGTGCTTTGGAAGGCACGTTAATCCGTTGGTCCCGGCTACGTTTGCAGTCGTTAAAACCCACCAATCCGCATTGGAGGCCAGTGCCCCAGCAGTGGGGACATTAAAAAGGCTGATGACGAATCTCTTTGCGCGATCGCGAGGGAATAGGAATAATTTGTATTATACGGCTTTGAACTCGATTAGAATAGCGAATATTTCTCATGGAGAGACTGCGTCTGTGGTCTTTTGGTAATACCACCGGTATCTGACCCAGAGGTCCCAGGTTCCCGTGGGAGGGGCATCAAACAAAATTATAATGGAACGCGAAGTTATAAGGCTATTTAGACTTATTAAACTCTGATTATGGCATCAATATTTCCTACGGCATTCATATTTCCTACTGCTTATAAATATAAGCCTCTAGACGTTTATGAAGCTTCATACATATGCAGACATCGAGCGAAAGAATAGTTTTTTTATATTAAAACTTTTTGACAAATTGTAACCGATACTTTTTAGGGTTCCGTACCAAAATGGTAAAAAGGAAAGGAACCCTTATGGTGCAACTCAGTCTGTCTGTCATATATCGATATATCAAGAACTACTAATGCGGTCAACTTGAAATTTAGCATAATTTTAGAAGACATGTGCCTAACTATTTTGTAAATAGGAGAGAAAAAAATTATTTTTGCAACAGGGACTGAAAAGGGTGTCTTAAAAATTCAAAGTGGGGCTACTAGGGCTTGTGGGGTATCACATGAAAGAGCGCTGCTTGCACATTCTTTTCTTAAACATATTTTCTTTTTTTTAGGCCGCATAGTTTTCGTCTTATGATGAAAATTAAAAAAATATACCGTTCATATTTACATAGAGAAAAATTTGAAATTATTGTACACGATAGAAGTTTATGTAAGGATTACAGGAAAATAAAACGTCTCTAAATAGTATACGTACTATTTCAGAAATCTTTAAAAAGTTATTTTATACTTATATTTGCTTTTGGTTTGATATGTATGTATGGGGACAATATATATGATTGTACGAAACCCTCGGTGCGCGAGCCCGACTCGCTCTTAACCAGTTTGTATTTATTGTTTTGTTTGACTTGATTTAACACTTGCACACGAAAACCACCGCTATAACGACCTTCTTAAGGACGCTCTCAAGCTTAAACCTGTCTTGCTGCTGACTGTCCTACAGTCGTCTCAGCCACATAGCACCCACTGCTGGGTATAGGCCACAGACATAGATCTATCTATCTAGATCTATGTATGTGGTATAGGCCTCCCCAAAAGGGGGGGGGGGGGCATAATCCCCACGCTTGGCAGGCGGGTTGGCGATCGCAGTATGGCCAATTTTTGGAGGAGACGCTGCTGCCCGTCTCCTGAAGGCTGAGTCCGTCTCCTGCAGGCTGAGACCTTTAAGTCGCCTTTTACGACACCCACGGGATGAGAGGGGTAGTGCTATTCTAAGCCGACACTACGAGGCCTGTACTACAGTACTATTGCAATAATTAACAGTGATTTAATATTAAACTAATCTAACTAGGTGCGTAGATAACCTTCTTTTGAACATTTGTTCTCTCTTCGCAATTTGAAAGGCAAAATCAGCGAACTATAAAAATAAGTAAAACATGCTCGAGCGGTATTTTTACGGAATTTGCGTTTAATTTAGTGCCGTTACAAAAACATTTGCATGGAGAAAGTACTTTCCGCTAAATTAATTAAAACATTATGAAAAAAAGCAGTCATAATAGTACGGTGACCACGATACAATAACAAAACGAGAATTTTATCTTTACCTAATAAAAAAATGATTTTTTTTAATTTGGTTACCTACATAGAAAATGTTTTCGATATACAGGTGAGAAGAGGACTTGTAAGCAATATAAGTTAGGTAGGTATCTGTGTATATGGAAGAATAGATTTTTTTTCGGTCTAGCAATCTGCTTTAGTTTCTTGCCTTCATTGTTGTAAGCAGATCAACAAAAAATCGCAACTAATAATAGTACATCTAATAATACTGCATAAACATTGGCCACCAGGCGATTTTACCAAATAACCATAATCGCCGACCATAAAAAAACTGGTAGAACGAGTTGGCGAGTGTTTATCATTCGAAGAATGCGAATTAACAGATATTTTATTGAATGCCAAAAATTAAAATCCTGTTAGGGAGCTACACAAATAAGATAATTAAATTAGTCTCTAATATATATATATATATATAAATGACATACGCTCACACAAATAGGTTCTTTCAATGTCAACTAATTATCTAATCAATACCCAATTAGCCTGAGACTATTTACAATAACACTATTTAATTTATTATCGAAACATCTGCACTCAAATGCAGAAAATAGGACTGCAAAATCAACCAAACAACACAGTAAATACGTAACACTGCACCAAATGCAATACAGCGCAAAATCGATAAACCGGCCGCACTGCACTCACATTTCCCGCGTTTTTAGTCCTTATCGAGCGATTCCCGCGCAAACATAGCTTTTATCGAATCAAGTAATGTAATCTTTGTTATTTCTTTTTTTACACACAAACGGTATTAAAAGTCACATTGTAAAGTACCAGAAACGACAGTAACTACGTACGTCTGGTTACTAACTACGAGCAGCGACGAGACGGACGCTAGCGCGCGCACATACTATCGTGATTCGTATGGTTAGCGTATTTCTAGCCGTTTTACAAATAGTAGGGTGACGGGAGCAAATGTTCGGGACCCATTCATGGGGTGCGCGCGGGCTACGTGCAACGGACCGGAGGAAAAAATGCTTACCTGTTGTTTGAAGTATTTCTAAAGCGTTATTCGTAGTCGCTTTGTTTGTGGCCTGTTTAGGATTCGCACACTAAAGTTATGATAATGTAACGTAAAACGTACCCTTTTGTTTTGGTCAGGTGTTCTTCAGGGGGCAATTTTAGGCCACTTTATTTTTCTTTCGTACGGATTGATTGGTAATATATAGGATAATATATAATAGTATTAGTTTTTGTTTGTATTATCTGTATCTATTCTGGGTGTTTAATATGTATATTATGTATGTATTTACAACAAAAAAAAGTATATAAGTATGTTTATCCGTTATCTAATATCCATAACACAAGTTCTTCATGATACTTAACATGGGCTAGATAATTGGTGTGATTGTATGGAAATATTTATTTATTTATTGGTTTGTTGTATGTTTACGTGATCTATACTAATATTATAAAGAGGAAAGATTCGATTGTTTGTTTGTTTGCGTTGAATATGCTCCGAAACTACTCAACTGATTTGGATGAAATTCGGTACACAAATATATAATAAATAGTATTTGTTTTTGTTTGTATTATACGTATCTATTCATTGGTTTGTTGTATGTTTACGTGATCTATACTAATATTATAAAGAGGAAAGATTCGATTGTTTGTTTGTTTGCGTTGACTATGCTCCGAAACTACTTAATGGATTTGGATGAAATTCGGTACACGGGTAGTAGACAGCCTGGTTATGAACATAGAATACTTTTTATTCCGATATTCCCATAAGAACGGGAACCACACGGGTGAAACCGCGACCGGCCGCTACTATTTAATAAAAGACGAGGTACTATTTCATACAAACTTTATTTAAATCAAAAAATAAATTCTACAATAACTCTTTAATTTTAAAAATTAATATGTATAGTTATAAATTTGTTTTAGCTTCTCAATTTTATCGTTAGCAGGTTTTCATACCATATCGCAACCCTTCTCCTTTCGCAAGGCATTTATTACCCTCAAATTACATACTATCTACCTGGTTTTTATAAAAATATCCGTCACTTACATCAAAATTCTATAAAGAAAAACAAAAAGGTATTGTTTTAAACTAAAAAATATCATCTGTTGCACTCATACGATGTAAATGACAGGTTGATATTAATTTACTAGAACCACATTTAGCTTAACAAATTATATTAACTCTTTTACATCTAAATTACAATGCATAAATGTAATATTTAATAAAAATACATATCTCATATATCAAAGAACACTACCTATGTAATTGTTGTTAAGTCGGTAACGAATGAGGCACATCATTATTACAATTCTTTATTTTAACATTTTAGTGTGCATTGTTCGTGACAAAAACACTTGTGGAACACATATCACATACATGTTTCCCCTATAACATTTTTCACAATGGATGCTGGCAAATAACGCAAAAACAACCAGTGATTAATATTAATATAATATACTCCTCAACCCCGCAAGAAAATAAAATAAAAATGGTTTTTATCTACAACTAATTAAATAGACGTCCGATTCTACTTAATTAAAAATTAAAATTCATTTACCTACATTAAAAATAGCATTCTTAACTAAAATAACGTCGTATAGAGTTTACTGCAATAGTTGAAACTACTAGAACAATAACAAATATCATAATTATATTTTCGCATCAAACTACGCTTTGGTATGGAACCCTATGATCCTTCAGTGGGATTTGAGATAAATCTATGCATACACAGCACGTAAAATTACATATTTAGTTGGTCAAAATGTTAAAGTTAGGTCACAAATACATGGTAAACATTTGTAAACAAAGTTGAAGTAACATGTTGGCGAGTTGTGTCAACATGTGTAACATCGTGTGTTGGAGTGTTAGTCAATTCATCAATGGTTGACTAAAAAAAATGTCTTTACTGTTAATTTGTGTATAAATAAATTTCAATAGGTATAAGAAATACTTCTTTTCCTCTGATTATTACAAACTAGATAATGGCAGGACGTTGATTAGACAGTTAACTATAACAATATCCATTTGTATTACTGGAGTTGTACAATGAAGGAAACAAAAACCAGCTCAATCATTTACCTTAAAATCGATAAAATTTTTGTTATTGAGTAAAAAAGTAGTCGTTATATTTTTTAAATGCTTAAATGTGTGATAAGTTATAGTTGGTTGCATATTAAATGTTCAAGTATAAAAATATTCGTTTTGAAATATAACCTTACTAAATAGGTGTATGTTATGTTGGTCAAATGAAGTCAAACTTTGGAAGCTATTTTGAAATGTCACGAACAATACACGCGAAGGACTGTTGTTACAACTAATTTTATACAAACATTTATATTACTAATAAGAATCTTCAGTCAATTCTTAGGTACTTTAGTCAAATCGTTTGTGTTTATATTTGTCGCAGGATAATTAGATTAATCGATTTATTGCGAAAATCTTAGGGATATTGCGAAAACACGGATAATTAGACAATGGTGTTGTGATTTCTCAATCCTACTGAAAAAGGATAGGAATTTTGCGAAAAAACTGGTTGCCTTAGTAAGATTGCGAAAAGAATCGCTGGGTATTATGAAATAAGAACACTGATTGGCTGGTCAGATCGTCCAAAACAACATCTTATCTGATTGGTTGACGACTTGACGTTTCAAATATCAATCCATTCTCTCATCTCTCCATCCAACCAATCAAAGTAAGAGTTAGCAAGCAAAAATTAAGCCAATCAGAATAAAGAATATCTAATGTTACTAAAGCAACCCGTATTTTTGCCAAAACCTTATCTTTTTTCAGTAAGATTGAGAAATATCAACACCATTGTCTAATTATCCGTGTTTTGCAATATCCCTAGGATTTTTGCGTAAATTCTATTTATCAAATTATCCTACGACATATTAAAGCACATCCGGCAACGCAGCAAGCTACAATTGCACTAAGAAAACCACCTCTATTGCTAACGCAATAAAGGCTAGGTAAAGTTGAACATACAAAATTTGTTGCATTGCCGGTTGCACATTTTTACAGTATTAACAAGTTGCATTCACACGAACCATATTTGGTTTCAATATACATCAATGGTTTCATAATCACATCATTTTGATATTTAACGATATTTTAAGATATATTGGAAAATGCGATAAGTATTTCTATATAACGTCAGGTCATAACGGAAACAGGCATTCGATTTAAAAAGTAATATTCCACAAACGCACATACAATTTATCTATTCGATATGTTCGGATGTTACCTATGTGTTCGCGCAGAGAAAACCATGCTATTAAACTCTCGACAACTCTCCACCGCGTAACAAACTTTAGAACGACTAAATCAATAAAGCTTATCAAGGAAGTAATTAAATTCTTTTCCTAAAAGAATAACATACATATCTGATTCCCAACAGTCGTACTCGTATAGAAAAAATACTTTCCACTACAATAATTTAAATGAAAATTTTGGTGTCTTTACAAAAATGTCTCTTCTGTACATTACATCTAAACATTAATCGTACATATTATTAGCACTCTTATTTAACATTTTGAGAAAAGCACTCTCGGTAATAGAATCCACGATTATCATTTATTATAATTATAAAGTTCGCCTCGACGAGGTCTCGGATCGGAGACGATACGTCGGACGAGCGGCGGCGCGGCCTCGGCGACCGGGCCGATGAAAATTTGATTTTCATACGCGGCTAAGTTAAATGCAACACGAAAATCGCTACAAACGTAGATAGAACAAATATGTAGACAGGATTAATCCGTTCCGATCGGTCCGCGCGACTCGCGTAAATATTCAATAGAATCTCTTTGTACTATCGTTACGTTCGACTGCGGATCGGGGGCGGAGGTCCGACCGGGGCGCGGTCGGCCTCGTCCGAAGGCGAGGGTACTTTGGCAGTACTAGAAAGGCACCGTTATCCCACGCTCACAGGTAACCACGAATTATGCTAGGAGGGGTTTACGCTACTTGGCGAGGCGGCGGCGCAGGCGGTTGCGCAGCGCCAGCGCCGGCGCCCACGGGCCCGACGCGCGCTTGCCCAGCGCGCGGGCGCAGCGCTCCGGCGCCAGCCGCGCCGCCTTGCTCGCGCCGCCGCCGCCGCCCGCCGCCGCCGCCGCCGACTCGCAGCGCGCGCGCTTGCCGCCCGCCGCCGGCGTCGGCGCCTCCGCCTCGTTGCGCGAGCGCAGCGCGCGGGGGCGGGGCGCGGACGCGCCGCACGGCTCGCCCGTGGTCGAGTGCACCTCGGGCTCGTCGCGGCCGCGGGTGGGCGCCGCCGCCGCCGCCGGCTCAGGGCAGGGCGCGGCGGCGGCGCGGGCGCGGGCGCGACGCGTCGCCGCGCCGAGGTTCTCCTTGCTGCGGTGGGCGTGCGGGGCCCCCTGTCGCCGCGCCGCCGGGGCCCGCCGCGCCGCCCCCGGGGCGCGCGGGGAGTTTCCCGAGCGCGCGCCCGCCGCCGCCGCGCGCAGCTCTCGCGCGACGCCGCTCAAGCCGCGCGTGATCTTCTGCGCGAGCGCGGGCGCGCCGCCCTGCGACCGCGTCGTGCGCCGGTCGTCGTCGTCGTCGCGGGCGCCCGGGGGCGGGGGCGGGGGCGGGGGCGCGCGCCGGCTGAGGATCACGACGCGGTCGAGGACGGGCGCGGGGGCGGGGGCGGGGGCGGGGGCGAGGGCGGGCGCGCCGCGCGGGCGGGCCGCCTGGCGCGTGACGGGGCGCGCGGCGAGCGAGGGCGGGGGCGGGGGCGGGGGCGGAGGCGGGTCGTCGTGGTGGGAGCGCAGCACGCGGTCGTTGGGCGGGGCGGGCGCGTCGCGGCGGGCGTCGGCGCGGGCGCGACGGCCGCGGCCCCGGGGCGGCGCCTCCACGGGCGAGCTGGACGACACCTCGTTGATCTGTATGCCGCCGTCGTCGGCGGGCGCGTCCCCGCCGGGCCCGGCGGGCGCGGGCGGCGCCGCCTCCTCGAGCTCGGCGTCGGGCACGACCGTGCGGCCCTCCGGCGGCGGCGACGCCTCGTGCGCGCGCTCCGCCTCGACGACGCGGGTGACGATCTCGTCGTACACGGTCGAGAGCGTGTTGACGACCCTCGTCCGGTTGAGCAGCCGCGTCATGAAGTACGACTCGGCGGGGTTGCCGTAGTTGGTGATCGCGTCGTCGTCGTCGGCGTCGTCGTCGACGTCGGGCGGCGCTATCGAGAGGCGCGCGTCGAGCGTGGCGCAGGGCGGCAGCGGAGCGTCGGGCGAGGGGGCGGGCCGATCGACATCCGAGTACCGGGTCATGATGGTGAGACCGTTTTGCGGAACTTGCCGGGCGTCCGCCTCGGGGGCGGCCTCGGGCTTCGTCTCCTCGGCCTTGGAGGGCACGGGGGCGGGCGGCGCGACGTTGGTGGTGACGGCCGTTGTCGGCTTCTGCGAGGTCCGCGAGCGTAACACGGTCGCTCGAGGGGGCCCGGGCGGGTCCAGCATCAGTGTCACTACTGAGGTGTTATCTGCCCTCATTCTCGTATTTGACCATCTAAAAGACCGAATTAAATTTAATACATACATACTTGGGAATAAAACATTTTACATAAAGCCTCATTTCCTGAATTGTACCTTTCTAATGCATGATCCACTAAGCTCTTTGAAGGATTGAGCCAGTCTCTTGGTTGGGTTGCATTGCCACCGACCAATGCTGCTTCGTTATGTCTTTCAGTTGCTTGCACTAAACTGACGGCTCCTTCTGGTGAAATCATGTTCCATAAACCATCCGTGCCAAATATTAAACACCTGAAAATAATATTTTATTTTAGGTCTAGTCTCTAGGATAATGAAGGCTGCGCTTAGAATATTCTATAAATTTTTATATTTATATTTTTTTGAGACAAACAAGAATAGGTGTATTCTTTCTTAGGACAATTTCTTTTTCATGTAATCCTACTAATATTATAAATGCAAAAATATGTCAGTTAGTTTGTATATTTATTTATTACACTTTCATGCAAAAACTACTTAATCGATTTGGATGAAATTTGGCACACAGAAGATAACCTGGATTGAAACATAGGCTACTTTGTATTCCAATTCTCCCACAGGAACGGAAACCATGCGAGTGAAACCGCGGGCGGCCGCTACCTTTTAATTATACTCGTCCATTTTAACAAAAAGAAAACCAAGGCAAAGTCAAGATTATGCATTATTGTACCTAAATTTGGATGGGTCTATCGTCAACACACCAACATCAGGGTCAGGACTAACAATAAACTCATCATTCTGAGGATTATAACTCCATAGGTCACCCAATGACCGCGCTACTGCTAAAAATGGTATTTCATCCATAGGCGTGTTCTTTTTTATTGGTCCTTTATGCCCCAAACGAGGTCTGTTCCACACTACTCTAGGTACACCAGCCTTTGACACCACTTTGCCACCACAACGTTGGATACGTTCTATCTCTGCTGTAGATTCTGGCTTGTGGTCTGAGGTTAATGGTTTCGCCGCCCATTCTTCACAACCTGAAAGAAGTAGTTGATCAGTTTTGATTGATCACACTTTAAGATATCTGTATTGATGATATATGATAAGATTGCTCACACATTGAGAAACTACCTTGGATTTATTATATTCTAATACTAATTCAGTTGTGTATGAATACAGAAAAAAAGAGATATTTCTTAGCCACTGTAATAATTATTAGGCAAAAATATAGACTGTATCTTTCCACTTTTGATCTACTCAACGTTTGAGATAAAATAAAATTAAAGAACATATAATAAGCTAAAATAAAACCTTAAGTATAAAACTCGTTGAAACAATCCTGATTAATGTTTGTAAAAATAATATGAATTGATTGAATATGCATAATAATGATACAGGGTGCAAAATATCAAAACCTTGAGACTGGAAACACTAGGTTTACTCACCATCTTTTTGGTAACCAAGTACAATCGCCGAGTCTCCGACATGACCTATGTATATTTTGCCGCGTCTTATGAATGCAACACTTGCAGTTGTGCCTGCCGTGCTTGGCAGTCCCGTTACTGTCTTGGGCCATTTTTCTGTAACATATAAAATTTATTTGGGTGGTATTTTTCGTATAAATATAATAACCATGGTATTATACCATGATTTACTGAATTTTGTTACTTTTTCTAAGGCTTAATATTTGGATAAAGGTGTTATTTTAGACCGAATACAAAACATAACCTCAAATACAATGGCATTGATAACAAATACCCAAATGCCTTTGATATAAAAAAAGAAGAAAGGTTAGGCTTTTAGATAGTTGAAACAACGACTTTTGTCTGGTTGACCCGATATAAAAACCAACCAGTAAAACTGCTTTCACTTTGTATCAAATATGCCCAATATAGTTGGGTATACGTAATTTTGCTTATGTTACCTAATATGCGTTATAAATGAGCACTTTTAGCTAAGAAGCGTTTGAAAACTTTTGTTGACTCAATGTCAAATCACTCGAGAAAAAATAATGAGCTGAACAAGGTCGAACGAAACATCCGAACAATCACTTTTGGTGTCTCCTTCGGATCACCCTGGGAACAAACGACAGCCAAATTGTAAAGACCTATTCAATGTGATCTTTCTGCAGTGTTTACCTAATTCTTTCCACATGTCCAAATGGGTCAACATGTAACCATTTCTAATTGCTTTGAGGACGTCTTCATCATTGTCGGACCAAAATTGGCGTTGCTTCACTATTGAGTCCATCAAGTGTTCCTTAGCGAATGCTGCAGCTTCGCTGCCTCCATGACCATCATAAATACCGAAGAAAGCGTACTCCAAATCCCTCTCATCCTCCGTTTGTTGATAAGCAACGGAAAACAAGTCTTCCATATACTTTCTCCCGCCTTGACTGCAGTGGCCAGTCACTCTTAAATTTACACCAATTGATGCAGGCATTTTAAAACTATAACACTACAAATTAACAACAAAATATTAGGATTTCATTGTAACACAAACGTTTTTGTCACAGACATTTTGCATTTGCAATTACTCGAGTAGACTGACGACAGATCACGTGGACATATTGATCACTACGCGTGCCTCAAGCCCTATGACTTTCGCCATAAGTGCAAAAGAGACAGTTATATTTTTGACAGTACTAGTTGTTATTTGTTCGACGCCATGTTTGTTTCCGCCATAATTACTCGTGACTCATTTTAGACACTTTATAAATTTTGTCCTGAAAATAATGTATGCACTCAAATGTTGTGATAATTATACACTGCAAGAAATATTTAATTATTATTTAAATCATATAAAACCATGCTTAATCAACCTAATGGCGTTATTTTAGCATTTTATGTATGCCGGAAGCAGCAAGGCATAGACTAAACAAGATTTCAAACATTACGTTCTAAAATGAAGACGAATTCTGAACCTGATAAAAACTAAGTATGTACCACTAATAATTATTTATTTTTATGAGTGCGGATCTAAGCCTTCTAAAAATTAAAAGGTGCAGAAACTTACACTGCACACTGGTACAACTCGTTGTAATAATAAATAAATAACATCGTTTATTATAGCATTCTGTAACTCCATCAATTAAGGCCTTTCGAGAAGTTGTCCCCCGAATGAAGTTATACAACAAAGTTGTAACTTGCTTTGTTACAACATGTTGAAACTCCTGTAACTTTGTATAGCATTTTGTTACATGAAGGGGTTTAACATAACTAAAATCTAAATGTCTTGGTGTAATCCAAGTAGTTGATAGTCAAAATCAATAGTTCTAAGTAACATTTCTTGGACAATAGAGGTTCGAACATAGCGGCAAATGAACTATCTTTTGAAATGTAGAGTAGACTGGGGAGCAAAGAGTAAAACCTGGCTAGGTAAACAGGTAATGCAGAACGTTTTTGTTTTAAAAACAGCAGAGGTCCCCAGTATTGTACCTTGGGGCACGCCCTTAACTCCTGAAATCCCAGAGACAGTGTGACTTCAAGTCTTCAAGCGCGTCGAATCGCACACGCATTAACATAACATAACCGCTCTGTAGTATTACAACAAAAAGTACCTACTTTTCCGTATAGCGCTTATACAACCTAACATGTCAAACAGTTCCTAACGTAATTCGCCGGTTTGCCATGGAATCGCGCGCGCTTGAAGTCAAGCTCTGGATCTCAAGAGTTTAATAATGGAGGCTCCACCAGAAACAGTGTTATTAATTAAATTTATATTATTTATTTATTTGTGCTATAAATACATACAGAACATAATTTAAGTTAATAGCTACTTAGTCTAGGACTGTGTCGCAGTTATTAGCGCCCACCTCGAACCTTATCTAACACTAACAAATAACACAAATTTACAAGCCATTTAAAAAAAAGTTATATGTAGGTATAACTAACAAAAGGTATGTGATAATTAATTATTAAAAATAGTAACTTAGAATTAACATGCAATGCTATGCTTTTTCACCTCACACTCTCTGAAAAGGAGGTTTTGTCAATCAGTTTAAGCGTAGAAAATAGCTTTTTGCGGCCTAGCGCGGCAAAGTACTTTTTTAATTTGATACCTAAAAACATAGAGATACAACAGAACTATGGAGGCGCCCTATAGATCTATATAAAATTTGCTTATACAAATATATATTAAATCGATACATTCTTATCAAATCGATGTTTGTCTCTTTCTAACTTACCTATGTTTGCGTATGGGTAAAGAGACGGATAGTGTTTGCACAGTACACATTTTGGCAACATTTTCATGTGACGTCATGAGCGTTTTGACGCGTGCCGGCATCGCCATCTTTAGTTCCAAGTTCTGTGGTAGATCTGCTGTCAAATTTTTATTAACTCTCAACAGTTTTGTTTATTTTTTGATAAATACGCACAAAAACCTGGTTCTGCTCCATTCAGAGCCTTGCTAGAGTTGGGAACATCATGCCTTCGTGTTGTGTTAAGCAGTACGGTGCAAGGAAAAACATTAATCAACCTTCATTGACTCTCCATAGGTTAGTATTAAATTTTCACAATTACTGTTGAATCTAAAACGATATTGTGTAATGAAATATAAGAAAAAGTTGTTTTGAAAGATTATAAGGACATATATTGTTTTAAGTTGTGGTATTTCGAAGTTTTTTCATATTAAATTTCGAGTTGTATTGCATTTGTAAAATTAGTGATGTCATGGGTTGTGTTGAAATATCGATACATTTGTCATTTTATTCATCAATGGTGTTTTGTCAAATAGATTTTCTTCGAACAAAATTTCGAAGCAGAAATGGATAGAGGCTATTGGTCAAGAAAATATAAACACGCGACATAAAATTTGGTATGTTTGCTCTGTGATGCATTTTGATGAAAAATGCTTCTACAGAACTTTCGATGTAACAAGATTGCGTGACTCTTTTGGTAAGTGATTTATACATTGTAAATAATTTTATAAAGCAGAATAGTGTATTCTTCTATCTTATTCTGAATCCTATTATAGTTTGTAGAAGTTGTATCAAAGCTATTAATATATTTTCAGCCTAATCAAATCTGTTTGAAGAATCAAAAGAGTCGAGAAATGACTAGTTCACTAGAAGGTGCGTCAACATCTACTACGGTGAGGATATGTTTTATAATTGTCTTAGTAAAAGTAAGAGAATTAAATTGATTGTTTTTTACTGTTTGACTTACTGTACATAAGCTATGTGTGATATTACTTTACGTAGCTATAAAATTGCTATTAAACATAGCTTTAGTACAGTATAATAGTGATAAAAAAATTTACACACATGACCTTATCATTAACTAAATTAAATTGAAAGTAATTAATGATTCTTTTGTTCATTTTCAGCCTATCAAATATTTTTCAACCAACCAGGCAAAAACAAATACTAACAAGTCAATCTCACAATAATCAATGCGATGGTCAGTATAAATAAACTGTATAATATTTGACTTAATGTAATATAGGCTAGGTTAATTATTATAAGTTTTATAAGTAGTCTTTTAAACCTGATCATTCCTTTTATTTTCAGATTAAAAAAAATATATATTTAAGTCTTGCAGAAAAGTGTTCTTAATTAAAGAAGAAAGTAAAAAACTTAAACGAAAGGGTATGAAGACGTGATAAAAAGATTGCTATATTCGTTAATGTAATAGAAGATCTTCAAAGAAGAAAATCAATTAATATTGATGAAACTGTTATTTTGGAAGAATGTACAGGATCAAAAGATTTTTTGAAGAGGCAAATTGCCAAAGCCAAATCTCTATACCTTTGAAAAGTATGGCGAAGAAAACAGGAAATTCGCCCTTACTCTCCATTTATAATTATCAAAAACTTAAAATTTTATGAGGAAAACCTAAAACACTTGTTTACCACACCCTCGGACACTAAGTAAATGGTACCAACATGTAAATGTTGAAACTGGCTTTACTAAAGAATCTTTGGATCTTTGGAGATGGATGGATGGACTGCTTATTAAATCGATTATCAAGGTTATCTCGATCTTAGGTTCCGATACCATGCTAAAAAATTTGTGATACAGTATTGTTTAGAAATTATTTTATTAAATCAGTATTATTTAGAAATGAATAAAAAAATAATACTATATTTTAAACAATCAAACGTAACTTATTTTTCCTCCTCTCACTCCTGTATACCATAACTGTTTATAGTCAAGTGTAATGTAAGTAATACGTCAATAAAGGTAATTATTTAAGTAACTATTTTGTATGAAAAAAATGCATAAGTATAATTTACTTTTAATTAACTAGGTAGGTAGTTACTTACACTTGACTATAATAAATACAAGTGTGAACTCTCGTATTTATAATAGAAGGCAACTAACTTCTTGAGTAAAAGTAATTCAAACTTATACAATTACTTTCATACAAAATAATTGCTTAAGTAATAATTACTTTTAATGTAGCTTAAAATAGGCATACATAGACAATGAGCTGTTTTCTTAAAAAAAAATAATGCTTTTACCTTTCAAACGGATTCCATAAGAATGAGTTTGATTATTAAATTTAGCCCCTTTTTATGCTATGGCCGTACCTACGTGTATCGCCCCGAAGCTTCGGACAATGCCACGATACACGCAAGTGAGGCCACATGCTTTAGCGCGCTAACACTTTTGGTGCTTACTTCGGAACGATACTCGCAAGTGGGAAAATTTTTAACGTCTATCGTACGAACTGTCGGCCCGAAAGACTATAATAATTATTTATCTATATATTAAACTTAATTAAACGCGCTAAACCCAATTACATAATCACGTAAGACTATTGGAGATGGACTTCGCACTACATTATGTAACCTCCCACCCCAATTTGCCAAATAAATGCTTAAAAAAGCAAGTGAAGTAGTTGGTTTCAAATCCATTTCTGGGCCTAAGCCGGCCTTTTTTTGTTCTGAGGAGTATAAATTAATATTTAAAACGTATATTTATTATAAGTTTTAATTGTACCTATTTCGATATCAGCTATTCAATATGGTACAACACTAGGGTGAGCGGCCATATTATGCGCCAAACATAATATAGGTATGCACGCTAATTTTGTAGGTATGGCTGGTCCATTAAAAATATGGCATAATGCGTTCCGAATCGGACTATTGACTTTTTCGTTATATTTGATTCTTATTTTAAATAGCTTCAAATTATTTATAATACTCCGTTTTAGTTTTACTATATTATTTTAGTTCATTGAATTATAAAAACAATAACAATAAGATTAAACTATTTGTTAAAAGAATTTTATATTAGGCTAGGTAAGATTTCACAACCTATAATTGGATTTCGGACTGTTACATAAATCTTTATTTTTAAATTGTCTTTGTCTTGAACCTCATGTCAGTGTCAACATTTACGGAATCGTTTTTATTCTTATTAATAAGTAACAATATATTCCTACTTTAAATTAACTATAATACTCCCTTTTTATTATTTTAGTTTTTTATATCATTAAAACAACGAGAATAAGGTTTATTTAGATTAAACTTTATGTTTAAAGACTTTTTTTACCGGAAGTTGACCGCGGAAACAACCATAAAATGTTCCTCGCTGTTGTGAGGTGAAAAATTGTGTGTTGCGCTCGGCAGAAAAGTTTTTAGCGTCTTGTACCTTTGAAATCCTCGCTTCGCTCAGGATTCAATCTTTCCTAGAATCCTAGAAGTTTTACACTCGCGTAATGGGAGGTTTTAATTTTTTTATTTATAGTTGATTTTATTATATAATACAGAGCTAAGGAATATGAAGCTTAGCCAAAACAGTAGCTACACCTTTCCACTTTAAAAATTCTATTGGATAAGCGTTTGTTTAAAGTTAATCAGGGATCATACTCGCAAGATGTATGTTTGCGTAAGTTAAGGTAAATAAATATTAAAATTGTTCCGATTCCGAGGAAGTTAATGGTTATTTGTATGTATATATTTACTTAGCTAGTAGAGAATAATAATAAAATAAAAGTTATTCATTCAACTTCTTCTTCTTTCTTAATTAATGGCGTGCTCGCGATAAATTTCGAGAATTTTGCCAATGTCAAGTAAATATATTTTTTATTTTATGGAAATTGTACGGTAGATTGAGTTAAAAATTGAGCCTCACAACACGTGTTATTACGAAAAGAACTCGGGTGAAACTCCTATTCATTCAACATTCTTTTAATCAAGTACCACTGTCACTATGTCGTCTTCTGTTCTGTGCGTAGACTGAATTCATTTACTCTAGATTCTGTGCCACATTAAATCTTCTCTTTATTGTTTCCAATAAGTCATTTTATATTTATACATATGCTAGAACTAACAAATACGTATCTTCTGCTTTACTAGGCCAAGCCTAGGCCCTCCTGTCCCCCCATCGAGCCTTAGGACTGGATGGGAGGTCGGGTTTGTATGGGTCGTGTACTCCAGGTGAGTCCAGCATTTCGAATCGCCCCTGCACCTGGAGGCGAGGGATGCGTAAAAGCATTTCTCCTAGTATAAAAAAAAAGGCCAGGCCTAGGCCCTTGGAGCAAGATCGTGTAAGTCCAATTAGGATAGAAATTACTTTTAAATGTAAGAGAAGGTACTGTGGTGATCGGAGGCAATTAAGAAGACACTGTTTTAACTTGTAATCAATTTATTTTAACAGAATCATAACATTTCGTGCGCGGGCGGATCAACCGCTGCTACGCAACAGTTTTAGAAACGAATCTTTTTTAATACTTATATTCTAATCATGACATACCGTTCGATTATACGGAGGAGTTTGCATTGCGATGCAAATACTCCACATTCCCCGGATACCACGAAAATTTATTTATTCGTGATAATGATAAGAAATAAATTTCCTACAAACTCGTTTCTTTACATAGAAGTATCAAAAACCTACGCTAGAGGCCCTACCTCTGGTGGACAGTAATTATTATGCGGGCAGCAGCAAGTATTTAACGTCCGACTGCAGGAGTGTATTTTAATGTCAAAGGTGTCGTCTGGCTGCGTCCTATCACAAATAGAGAAACACATATAATTTGTTTTAAGGGTGTTCAGTGTCAGTAGATTTATCTTCAACCATTCGCTGATTTTACTGAGACCGAACTCGGCTTCTAATTTTACGTCACTCCACGAGTTACCAGTAAAAGTGACGGCAGTGACGTCTCAGCGTAAGACAAAATTTGGCAATTATTTATCTGCATGTTGCATAAGTCGTCGGTATAAGTCAGGAATAATGACGGGTCTAAAACACTTCCTTGTGGGACACCGTTTTCCACTTGGGTCCACTTATTTTTACCCTTTGTTTTCTACCCTCCAAGTAGCTTTTAAATAGGTTAAGCGGGATTCCCCTGACACCGATATTCTCCAGTTTCTTTAGCAGAATGGAGACGGGAGACGGTGTTAAACGCTTTTTTAAGGTCCAAAAACACAGTAAAACATTTTTATTACTATCCAGAGTATCAGTTATCACTGATGATAAAGCACTAACAGCGTCTTCAGTACTTTTACCCGCACGGAATCCGTATTGAGAGGATGATAAGATGTTATTTTTATCAAGGTAGCATAGGAGCCTTTTGTTAATCAGTTTTTTTTATGATTTTCGATAGCGTGGATAGCACTGAAATTGGCCTGTTTTTATTGACATCGTCTCCATCCCCACCCTTGTGTATCGGTGTTATGATAGACTCTTTCAGAAGTGACGGAAATATACCTTTACTAAAGCAAAAGTTAGTGAGATGGGTGATTATCGGGACTACCTCCTTTTTTGCACGCTTAAGGAAGCTTGGAGAGATATTGTCCCATCCTGGAGCACTGTAGGATTTCAAATTCATTATTATCGTAAATACTTCATCTTGGTCAGTATCTAATAGAACAAAGGAACTGAGCGGAGATGGTCTGAGTAGATCATGGGCGTTAAGATTAGAAGTAGGTGGAGCAATGGCGTCCGCAAAATTTTTCCCTATGTCACCGAAAAAAACATTAACATAGTCAACGGATTCCTTTGGAATATTTAATATTTTTGTATTGTCAGACCGTCGCTGTTTTATATGTGTAATTGCGCAAATGTTTTTCCATAGATGTTTAGGGCTAACACTACCAGTGGAACTTTGCAACAGATTTCTTTCGTAAATTCGCTGCAATTTTTTGACTAAATTGTTGCAAAAAATCCGATACCTTCTATAGGTAATCTTAAGTATTTCGTCGTGCGGATTACATCGCAGTTTCTTTTGTAGCTTGTTTCTATTCTTGATGCATCGCACAATCCCAGGTGTTATCCACCGTTTAATGACACAGTCTTTTTTACTAACGCCGATCTCTTTCGTGTTATCTTTCAGAGACTCCGTTATTTTGTTAATTAATTCCTTCTTTAGGATCATTATACAGTGAGCAAAACCGCTAGGTTTTTCTCCATAAGGCTATGCAATGCACCTTCTTGATCTGTAATTACTTTTGTTTTATTACAGTTTTTATTAACATGGTATTTCATAGGAGTGTGCATCATGACATTATCCGTCACGAAAGCATAACACTAATGTCAGAAGATAATTTTTCCTTCGCTTAACTTTAAAGTAGCATAACTGTCTAAAGTCATTATGAAGCATAATAAATTAAGGAACATAATAAACCGGTCGACTTAAAAATACTAAATCGAGCGGCTAAAAACGTAGGTTGGGTTGCGGAAAAATAGGTTTAGGTTAGGTTAGGTTAGATTGGCGACTAACGGCCAGTTTCAATAATCTATCCCTAACAAGAGGTAGGCCTACCTTAGTTACGTTACTTAGCAACCGCTGTTATTTTGGGTTATTTTAGGCTGAATATCAAAATTATCTAGGCAACAAAGCTCTAGTAAGCCTATCTCTTACCATAGACAAGTTATTGAAAAAAGTCGCTCACCTAGTATTTTTGTCGTTAAAAAAGTTTTTTAGTCGATCGGTTAAATACTACCCATAAATTAAATCCCTAATTTAATTGGGCATATTATAGGTAGTCCTAAAATGTTTAACCATAAAAATGGTAAAAAAAATGACAACAATTTCTATTATAGTTTTCATGGTTAATTCGTCCAAGGTTTTCATACTAGTCAGTGACAGAAACTAATCGCCTAAAAGCCTAAAAATTCCACGCAGTCTTGTATGCCCTACCCCTAGAGTGTAATTTAAGCTCGCGTAGGCGCGGAGGGGAGGCGAGCCGCAAGCAGAGGAGCAGGTGTGACCGAAAACCATCTGCGACGATAAGCTCGCGTGGGACCGCCAGAGCCCCGCAGCGCCGGAGTTATGACAGAAACCATACATGCTGCATGCATGCCTGCTTGCATACTGCATGCCTGCTTGCATGCTGCTTGTATGCTGCATGCCTGCTTAATTATTATTCCTTGTGTTTGTTATTGTAACAGCAATTGTGCTTTTAAAAAAATATTCGTAATTCTATTATTCCTTGTGATTATTATGCTATGCATTCATTATGCTTTAAAGAAAATATGCGCTAAGATATTATTAGTTGTGATCATTATGCATTACGTAAGTTATGCTTTTAAAAATTCTGCTTAAAGCTATTCTGCCTTTCAAAATTTATGCCTCTAATACTGATGACAAACAATTTTAGCCTACACTATATTCGGACTTTTAAAATTATGTGTCGTAATAATATGCAATATGATGATTATTGGTATTAAAATTATGGAACATGATATTACGACAATAAACTTTATGCTTAAAACTATGGAGCCGTACCTATAATGTTGTTTATACCACAAGGACCCCTTACTAAATTGTTATTCTGATATGGAGGCTATTTACCAAGTGTTTGTGAACATTAATATGATTTCTATCCTAAAATTAATAATGTTACAATACAAGTCATAATATTTGTTCCAAACATAAAAACGCACCTGTTTATAATAAAAAAACTAACAGCAGTTTATAATTTAATTAATTCTAATAAATAACCATGAAGAAACTATTCATCTGATACATCCCAGGGCTTTTCAGGTCTGAATTGATCCCAAGGGTTTGGTTTCTTATAGATTTCAGGTTCTCTTAAATTTATTCCTCCTTTTACAACCTCATTGAGAAACTTTTCAACTTTTCCTTCTTTTGCTGGTGTAATATCACAGTATATTTCAGTTATGCCTGACTCAAGACACCTTTGAGCCAATACTTTTCCAAGATTTATGTATGCACATGTATCATTAATGCTGTACAACTGTTTGCGCAGAGCCCACTCAGAGGTCTTTGCTTGAATAACAGGACCATTTAAAAAATGTATTACCTGTGCTGATACTGTCCGGTTGCTCGGTTTTAGAACAAGCCTGAAACAAAGAATCATAAGTACCATTTCTAAACAGAGTACTTATTAGTGGAAAGTACTTATAATATGAATTGGTTAAAATGGTCAAATACTACAGTAAGTACAGAACTTTATAACAGAGTTCCAACCTAAAAAAAAATACAAAATAATAAAGAATATTATAAACTAGCGACCACCCGTGGTTTCGGCCGCGTGTTTATTGTTCCCATGGGAAAATCGGGACAAGTAGTTTTAATTCAGGCTATCTACTAGCTCTGAGCCAAATTTCATCCATATCCGTTCAGCAGTTTTAGCGTGAGAGTAACAAACAAATAAACAAACTGACATTCTTTCGCATTTATATTAGTAGGACATGTTTTACATGTATATAATAACTTACTTATGCCAATATTTTCGTCCAGGTTTATCTAAATGGTAACCATCAGGTTTACGAGCTATTCTTATTCTCTCAAGATTCCTAGGGTTTCTATTAATAAATTCAGCTGTAAATGTAGAATTAAGCCTAACTGCTTGTTGTGTGACGTTAATTTTCAGCAGAGAGTTCATTTCTTGTCTTTTTTATATTAACTTTATTTGATTTGATTGAATAATAAAAATATAACCTCAAATTATTTCCGCAAATAAAGTTACCTAATAACTAATCTAATCTGTGATTATAGGTATTTACACAATTTTTTTTTGTAAATGGTTCTACCGGCCCTGACTTCCATGGTCTTCAGCCGGATTATTTCCACAAATATAGGTTTCAAAGTTTGACGTTTAGAAATTAGACTGTTAGACTTACTTCATTAAATTCAAGAAAAGATGCCCATTGGCATACGTACAAAAATGAATTGCAAGCAAAGGTTCATTTCTTTTCTTAAATCTACCTTATAGGTAGGTAGGTTTTATTATCCTAACCAATTGTTTGAAGGCGCTGTATGCATGCATACTAACTAACAGTAGTAACTGTACTGTACATACAGATACGAAATAGACGTCCGATTCTCTATCCGATTTGCCATTTGACTCTCTAGCGCATTATTTTACTCTTTGCACTGAGTTTAGAAGAAGTCGTATGCAAAAATCGGACGTGTATTGCGTGAATACGATCCGATAGTCTGGGGCCCGATTCTTGCGCCTTCGACATCTCGAATTCGACATTTTTTGATAAATGATAAATGATATTTTATTTGCAAAAAACAAGTTTGGAGTCAAAAATCTGTTATAAAAGATCACTGAAAGCAATCATTTGACACTAGTAGAGTTTTTATTTACATTTTTAATGAATAAATTAAGGATAGAATAATTTTCGAATTCGACATATCTCAGCGCGAGAAAGAATAGCCCCCTGACTGATCAGACAATCGGAAGCAAAATCGAACGTCAATTGCGATTTGCGAGCCTTACGTTTTAGCTTTTGTCAACAACAGGCAATGCGGTGCGAACGTATAGTCAACACTTCAATCAATCAAGTCTTCAACAGCTGTGCAATAATCGAATGACACATGCATTGTTTAATTAAGCTAATCATTAATTATTTGGTTCCTTTTAGTTTCCAATTTTCCATTTCAATAATAACAATAATTGCTTCTATAAGGTATTCTCATTTTAATAAGTGTTCATTGAATGATTGGTGAAATGTCGCCGGCTGAAGACCATAGAAGTCAGGGCCGATAAAACCCTTTACAAAAAAAAAAATGGTGAAATGTCGAATTTGTCCACCCACACGTCGAGTCGAGATTCATTCATTATTGTTTGATAAACTGTTGAATTGCATTCTGTGCGCGTCTTGCTAAGATTTTATTGTTGAAACTTTAAAATAGCATAAGTGTCGGTTTGCTTACTCGGTACCTATGTAATTTGTGGTTTGCTTATTGTTCGGTGTAGCCACATTGCTTTTCCTCAACAGTCGCGTTCGCGTGAAGAGAAGAAGCATTGCTCTGTTTTGTTTCATCGACGGGCGTGCACAACTAAACGTCCAAACAGACTGTTTAGCAATAGATAATTCTTACAAGTGGGCGACTGTGGTGGTGTTGAAAACAGGTGTGCGTGATGTTACTATCCGGTAAATAGTTGGTGAAAAAGATAAAGATGTCCTTGCAGAAGAGTGTTAAAAGTTCTGGCGGAGATAGGTCTGAACAAGCGGATACAACCTCGATATGTTCGTCGGTGACCACACAGCCTGATAGGCATGGTTTCTTCGGCGGTGCTCAGTACAGTCCTGAACCGTGAGTAATATTTACTTTTCGCAATAAACACAATCCACCAGATAGCTCTTATCAGATCTTACACAAGATCTAAATTTGCACGAACAATGTTTATAATGTATTCAATGTCTAATGTTAATATGATTTCCCAATTTGTGTTCATTGCCTAACCCATACAGTAGGTAACAACCAATTTTTCACACTTTAATGTGAAGTACTAGAGTACATTCAGCAAATGTTTAAGATTACTTCTTTCTTGATAGTATTTTTTAAAGAACTAATATTTGTTTATTTAGTTTATTTGCACTTCTCATGTTACTTATTTATTTATAATATTAATTAATTCATCAAATCCTCTCTCATAATCCGGGGCCTCAGAAGTTAAAAGCTTAAAGTGTAGATTTCAGTAGATACTTTAATACCCTAATCAGAGAACAGTTTATTCCATCATCATTCTATAATGTTGTGCTTGTGTGTCTTGTCCCAAATACTCAACACTATTAGAAAATACAAAATAAAAGGACAAAGATATTATGTATTCTATAATTTCGGAAAATTTGCAGGAGATGGTGAGACATGAAATGCCAACATTTATCGGCACTAAGACATCAAAAACATTGTTTTATTTCAGTTTATGTCGTGCATAGTTTAAACCTTGAACACACCTTATAACTCATGTTCATGTCAACACAGCTGTTCCCAACACACAAGTTACTTCTCAAGTAGTTGCTCCCAATCACTTACACTATGAAATAAAACAACTTTTACGGATTTCAGTGCCATCTGGCGTGGTCATAGATGACTGCCTACTTATAAGTCTACACTCGAAAAGTTGTTGTATTTTGTCAATTTCTATTGAATTATGAAATGAGTTTTAAGAAAATACCAGTCCACCACTCTTAAATTGGTTTCTTAACTACATATTATTTGATTTTGTCAATAATATAGTTAAAGTTTAAACTTTATGGCTATTACTGTGAGTCAGTACTATCACAGAATACTAAATAGTACAAGTACAGAAAGTTGGCTCTGCAAACCCAACCAAACTAATAGCTAGTTTTGCTATCATTGAAAACATATTTCCCAAGGAAGCATATTGGGCCCACTATTGTTTTTGATTTATATTAATGACATAACTGCTGTTTTAAATGACAAATTGACTTTATTTTCTGACGAAATTTCGGTATTAGTATCTAGTGACAGACATTGGTCAATAGAATAACATAAAAATGACATTATTAATTCTTTGACATGTATAATAAATTGGCTAAATAATAATAATTTACAATATATATAAAACTAATTTAATTAACTTTAACAATTTCAAAAATCAGTTGACTAATATTGTCATAAATGGAGAAAATATAAAATGGGCTTTGAATGTAAAGTTTTTAGGTATAATTATAGATGTTAAATTCACTTGGAAGGACCATATAGAAAATGTTCTTGGAAAAATAAACAGTTTTGTGTTTGCTCTATAAACTCACTAAAGAAGCAAATAATAAAAATGGCAATTATGGCCTATTATGCATTTGTCGAATTCATTATCAGATATGGCCTTATAACCACGAGTAATGGTATTAAAATACAAAAAAATATGTAGCGCAAAAAAAGGTGTATTCGGGCCATATGCAATATTGCACCAGACATTTCATGCAGACCCTTTTTTAGGTCACTTAATATCTTAGCACTACAGTGTCTATATATTTTGGAAATCTGAAAGTTTGTACAACAAAACAGTCACCTCTGTCAACGAGCAGGGGATAGAACATACAGAAGCTTAAGAAATAGAAGCAGACTTGTTTTAAACACGGTAGCTAAGACTACAAGGTTTAGTAATAATGGTTATGCGATGGCTATTAAAATCAATAATAAAATACCAGAGTACATCAAGGTATTGCTTTTCAATAAATATAAGAATGTCTTAAAGAACTGGCTGATGGATAAAGGCTTTTATTCTATTGAAGATTTTCTCAAAAATAAAGAGTAAGTAAGATCGATGTAGTTACTAACCAGGCATTTAATTATTATGACAAATTTTGATAGATGATATAACAATATTAAATTATCATAAAATGTTTTTTGTACTAATTTGCATGCTGTTTTATATTTAAAACAAAATTCAATATCATTTATACAGTCTAGGCTGTTACAAGCACTTATGAATGTCACAGAAGCTACACCATCGGTTCACAAACCCTACGGCGGGACAACTTGTAATGAGAAAAAACAAATCTCCCTGTTTTATTTCATACAGAGTAATTAATTCATCCCAGTTGTATAACACCTACAAAATTGAAAAATTTGTACCCTATTTAATGCAGATAAAGAATTTATTTAAATACTGCACAATGTTTACTTGCTTTAATGATTCTTCATTTTAAAATCGGTAAAGTAGGTGACAAACAAAACTCGCGCGTCGTGCGTCACTGCTCGCTCGTGAGTCCCTGCTAGATTAACAACGCCCGCCGGCAGCGTTGCCGCCGCGCGTAGGTATGTTTTCGAACCTACACGGGAAGTGAAACAGGCCTGGTACTATTATATTAAAGTTCGGTGAATCTTATCATGATTTCTATATAATAGCAATTTTCGTTTATATTGCACATATGTATTATTCAATAAAAATATGAACCGGGCTATAACATTAGTCACTGATGACTGATTTAAGTTACGTGGTGGTGGATTGTAACTACTTGTATGTATTTTATGTCTATTTAAATAAAATAAATAAATAAAAAGCTTTGTTATTCCATGCCTTTTGTCTATAAAGGCATTTTAAGGTTTCAGTGCTGTTTATTTGATGCATATGCAAAATAAAAGATGACAGCAGGATATTTCTTTGAGAATGTGAATTAAAGTCAACATAGACAAAGCCGCGGGTGGATACTAGTATTTATAGTTTGTATACCATCGCAACGCCAAAACAGTCACCCACCTATGATGCCTGTTCTCCGCAACATTTATTACTTCATGTAAATAGCGTTGCCAGCCAATTTGGCGCCAGATTTGGTCAATTAACTCTATTTTCAGACCTGACACCATATTCAGAATGATTAGCATAGTATCTATAATTTGTTGTTTCGGTAAGTGTTTGTAAACAAAAAACATGTACCCTATTTGTTTCAATTATCATTCATGCCATATCAATGCTTTGTTAAATCAATTGTTTAGTTAAAACTAGAACAGTAATGTTTTTTATTTTTCATATAATTATTTGCCAATAAATTGAAAAATTCATTTATTTATTTGCCAAGTTACATTAATGGTTTAGTAGTATCTTAAAAACCTAAATTAAGTTTATCTAGATACTAGGTTCTCAAAAATAACTTAATAAAGAGCAACCAACAACATAATTATAAAACATAATTAATTTTAAACAATCGGGTAGATGCACATACCTAAGTATGAAAAGCATAAAAAGTGAAAGCTTATTATCATTTCTTTTCTTTCACTTGAGAAATCTTTATTATTAAAATAAATATCAATTGGAATATTTTATAATCTCACTATTAAGGGTGCCCTATTATTATTATTAATAATAATAATGGTACCCTAAGCTCCAAAAATTACTAGTTGAGTTAACAAACATTTATTTAAATTACGTGTAAAATGGAAAGTCTAGACTTCCCAGTGGGGAAGTAGCTTTAATTAACACAATCTATTCAGTGGGCAGCTAATTATCCTGTTTTCACCTGCCTAAGTAATTGAGTAATTATTACTCGGATTTCTCATTATACTATTCATCATCAGCCTGTGGACGTCCACAGCGGGACATAGGCCTCTCCTAGCTCTCGCCTATTGTGGCGTTCATAGGAGGCTATTAGCCTACAGCTACCACGCTGGCCAGACGGGTTGGTAGAGGGTTTGTTTCAAGTTTTCCTTCTCTCGCACAGGTGTTCAATGCGTCGAGCCTCTTAGTCGACTCTTACGACATCCCAGGCATGTAAGGGAGTGGTGACATTTGTATTCTTAGGCCGTCACCACACGGCACATTTATACTATTATCACATTCATATATAGTTTATAACTTGGTTAAATTTCTTGTTTAACCTGTCCAATGTTAGAATTGCAAATGTATTTCATTGTCAAATTCATCAAAGTCGAACCGGACTCCAGTGTCCAGTGAACAATGGATTATCTATTGTGCCCAGTGTTGGGTTGGCAATATACTAAAACTTGTAAGTACATTAACTGTGGGTAAACGCGCCGGGTACGGCACAGCTGATTTCGTGTTTACTGACTAAACTACCGATGTGTTTACACAGGAAAAGTCATTCATGTATACGTCATTTCCGCAGTGTATGACGTGACGTTGTTCAAGTACTATCAGTATGAATACTCGGTGCGATTGCGTAATAAACGACTTAAGGAATGACTACAAGAAGCCTACGCAACGACAGCAGTTCAAAATACTTTGTTTTTTAACCGACTTCAAAAAAAGGAGGAGGTTCTCAAGTCGACTGTATTTTTTTTTATTTTTTTTTTTTTATGTATGTTCCACCATAACTTCGCCAGTTGTTAACAGATTTTTATAATTCTTTTTTTATCTGGAAGAAAATGGTTTATGTGTGGTCCCATATAATTTTTACGAAGATCTGGCTAGTAGTTTTTTCATAATCCTGAAAAATATCAATCACCTTTTGGCAAGTAGTCGTATACCTAGATGACATCATTGTTGTGTATGGGCTGATTTTTAGTGTAAGTAATGGCACATAATGTAACAAAAAAATCTGAAATAAAAACATTTTATAAAAAAAAAAAACAAACCGATTTCAAAAAGTAAAAAATAAAACTTTTGAAGTGGTGCTAGTTAGCTAAGGCCAAAAAAAATATAGTTAATAGAAGTGCAATGTAGAATGCTTTGGCTGGCACCGACTCCAAAAGTTTTATTTTTTACTTTTTGAAGTCGGTTTTTTTTTTTATAAAATGTTTTTATTTATTAGACATGTGGTACTGATTAGTACTATGCTATGTTACTGTGCTTTCTGAAACACAATGGTATTGTGGTAGGGTAGAACCTAATTATGATTTTAGCGAGACAGACGATAAACAAACAATAAATAACAAGTGATTGGAATTAACCGAATTATTTTCGTAATAGCACGTGTTGTGAGACTTTATTATAACTCGATCTACCGTACAATTTCCTTAATATTATTATAATAAAAACTGGATACTGGCGAAATCCAGAAGGGCACCGCCATTAAATATAATAAACAGAAAAACAAGTGATTATAACCTATCAAATCTAAGAAGTATCATATTTCATATACGTTTCATATTATTCAAGCCGACATAACTTTGTACAGGCGTAACTCACACAATAATTTTTTTTGTTGATTAATTCGTAAAATTATGAAATTATGAAGACTTTTTCATTTAAACGCAAAATAAATTAACAATTCTTAATCACTAAATTAAAATTCAAATCCATCAAATAAAGCCAAATAAATATACACTAAAAATTAATTTTTTCTGTACTTTGTTACGTTCTTTCTCACAGTGTTGCGACACTACGAATTCACTTGTTTTCGAATAATTGGTAAAAATCTATAAATACTTAATTCAGGTTCGCAAAATTTGTGACGACTCGATAGGGACTTTGGCGCGTAGTACGCGGCCGAGTAAGGTATCAAATTAAAGGTACTCGAGTCTATTTGTTCCGAAAATTATAAAATATACAAAATGTTAAACGTGATGATCACAAACTGCAATTAAAGATTTTCGCATAATTTGGAATTTTTCGTCGATTGACAACCCGAGTATCGGGTTGTAACCGCCCTAGTATACGATATAATAATAATCTCACTTATTGATAACGAGTCGTTGTCATTCCAGCCGTACTTTTATATTTATTGATACCCAACTTTCAACTAACATCCAACTTTCAATGAAAACACATAATTGTAATTATAAGTATATAAGATTATTCATTAATCTGGCCAAACTATAGTATTTTCTATTTCATATAACTGTCTCTAATATAATGCGGCCACTTTAGGAAGTGTTAAATTAATAAATCTATCTATCTGTGTGCAAAATTTCAACCAAATCCGTTCAGTAGTTGTCGCGTGAAAGAATACTGGTGAAGCGTGTAAATAGCTACCACCTGAAAATGCGGGGATCTAACGGTTTCTATAAAGGGTTGATAACGACGGCTTAGGGAGAGGTTAACATCAAATAATGGATACACTCATCAAAGGGCAAAATATGTCGCAATGCCTCAAGCGCTTACCTGATGTTCCTCCGCTCATCCACCTTCAGACACGACGGCCAGGAGCCGACCCGACCGGTGACCAATTGTCTAAATAGTCCGTTACATAAATCAACACATCATCTGTATCTTATGGCGGGTTTGTAAAGATGCACTTCACACACACTATAGTAGCGAAAAAAGCGTAAAAAGACACGAAGTCCAATATTTAATTATTAATTAGCGGAGGAGAATTATAATTTATCTTCATGCGTTCCAGAGACCTTTTTATTTTATATAAACAAAAAACGAGAGCCCGCCAAAATGTTCTTTTGTTTTGTAATTCTTCACGGCATTGGGACCGTGGCAGATTGGCCATCCGGCAGGTTCACAGATATCCCACCAGGTGGCGCAAAAGAGCAGTTCACCAATCAAACCTCTTTTTTGAGTGAAATTAAATGATGTTAAATAATCGCCAAACCAAATACCAAACAAACAATAATATATAATACAATAAACAACAATTTATTTTCTCATCACAATAGGTGCACTTAATTCTAATACAGAGATAGATAATTATTTATTTGTGTGTGACCTGCATTGTGAGGAGACTGGTGCCTGAAAAGGTTTCCAATGAAACCTGACCTACAGGTCACCAGGGGGCTAATTGTCTAATTTACAATCTATCGCAATCCCTCTCAATTCGTAATTTGAAAGATATTCAGGCCGTCACTATTTGACATTTGAAAGGGATTGTGATCGGGACGCGTTTTAAAAGGTATGGAATAAACGAAATTGAACTGTCTAAGCAATATGACAGACGAAAATATCACAATCACAATACCTCTGAAAGGGATTGTGATATATTTTAAATTAGACAATTAGGGGGCAGGACCCTAAAGACATTGTAATTATTCTTAAACAAACAAACTGACACACTTTCACATTTATAATATTTGTTTGAATTCTGTAGTATCGCTAGCAATTATTTCGTCCAACCTACTTTTCCTCCTGATTTTGTTTTCACTCGATTCACAAATGAATGATGCGCATGCCGTGTGCGGCAGTCCTACATCCATGACGTCACTGACACACTTATTACTGTAGGGCAAGCACGAACAACTATCGAAAGAGTATCGAGTAAGTATCGAGCACGTAATGTCAAAAAATGTATAGGAAAATGTAGTTCCGTTTACGTCCGGTAGGACCGCTGCTCAATAAGTCATACATTTTTATACTTTACTTCCTCGATACTTTCTCGAAAGTTATTCGTGATTAGCCTCCTGGTATTCATTTGTGATCATATCGCAATTAACGTAACCGTCTTGATTTAGTACTAAAATACATAATACTCAGTAAGAAAGTACGTTCCTGTACAAGTATTTTTAGCACCCGCCCGGATAATAATATCCTGCCCAGCTGAGAGATCGTGAGTCCGATTCGTGTAAATCAAACCCGCTATCTTATCTGAGAGAAATAAACACCAAACATAGGATAAAAATGGGTGTCTACCTCATGAATATTTGTCCCAGGTAGGAATCGAACCCACGAACCCTGGTGCAGTAAATCCGTAAAAAAAGATGTATGAATTGTATATATTTTTTATGATAGTTTTTGTGAAAAGCTTAGTTACCTTGTTGTTATTGTAATAAATACTATCTGACCAAGACAATCAGGCGCATGACAGCAGAGAAAAGCTTAAAATCTCTAAGTAAAAAAAAACAAAATTTTAAGAAGGGTAATCAATCAGTTAATCACTGTAGCGCTAATTAATCACATAGTAACAGAAGTGCGGTGATAGAAGTGGGCTGCAGGTGCCAAAAGTGCAAAACAGCAATGTTGTTATGCGCCTTATTGTCTTGGTCGTGTAGTACTAAATGCACTGAGTTGCAAAAATGCTTAGTCAAGTTCTTTCATCTGGCTTCTCCATATGCGGTATAAGAAACTTCAAGCTAGAATCAAACCACGCAATCGGCCGCATAACGAACAGTTATTCCCAGTTACTAAGAAGTACCGAGTGCCATAACAATAGCTCACTGTTACGAAACCACGCGTGGGAAGGTGGGACCCCACTCGGAGGGGAACCGGTATCGCGTAAAGCCATCGCGTGGATGCAAATATATCTTAACACGACGAGGGGATCACTAAAGAACTACTTATTCATTAGAGAGATACACTTTCTGTAAGATAATGTGGAAAATGTTTTAAATGTTACGAATCTTTGCTATCAAAAGTATAATCCTCGATAATATGACTGACATCAAGGAAAATATCATAAATCCCGTACTTAAGTCTAGGAAGGAAGAAGATGGATGGAAATATTGATAGGAAGGTCAAAGGGTCAGCTCTTCTTCCTGGTGGCCGGGTGTTGTTAGGCGACATTTGTTTATCTTTAACGGGCAAACGTTCAGCTGGGTCAGCCTTTTATGTACCTGATGTTAAGAAGTCTTCTCATCAACCAAAACCTTTATTATAAATAACTTAACATTTTTATGCAGTACCACAGATTGGGAAATAGTTAGTTCCCTACAAAATTAGCTGGCCGGCTGCAGTCGTACAGCTGTTCAATCGATCCTCTTTCCCTGATAGCTATGCTGATAACACAACACAAGATGTAACATCGATAATCGCTGCGATAGCACATTAACAAAAAAAAGTACAATACACAAATATCTGGTAAAGGCAAAGTAATCTCCTAAGCATTTAGAAGTAATGTAAAAACACTGATCATGCCCACATGCTGAAAATTAAGATAATTGAAGATTTAATCTACCACGCTCTACTTTACCAGCTGTTAACTTTGCAGGTAGTGAAATGCCTATCAAAGAATAGAGTATTCGGAGACTTGAAGGGCAACAGGCCGGCAACACCTGTCACTGTCACTATTGTTCTAGACTGCATCTTAGACCTAGCTAATGCTAAATGTGGTGTAAGTAGTTAAGTGTGACTAAATCTAAATGATGTTTACTCGTATTCGCTGTACTCTCAATCTTTTTGCTCTGTTAATGGCAACGCCGCAAGGCATTATTAATTTAATTAATACACGGTACTTTTTCGTGGATAGCCCAGTAACCATTTTGCGGTTTCACGTCATCACAACCACAAGTACGATTAGGTGTGGGACTAAACCCTTGCTTGTCTTGGATTTCCCATTCTTGTGATGAACATTTACGTGTTTGTTCCTTTTTAATAATTCGTAATGCTTTTGTTAAGTTTTGATATCCGCAAGAAAAGCTTATCTCACATGCAGTGTTGTATGTGATGTTCTGATTTTTTTTTTCATATTAACTTTATACCATTCGTAGTTCCGTACATTTCGGCCATGGCATCCTTCGCTTAGTCAATGGAAAACTTTCAATTTTCACACAATGAAAGTAGGTGAAAAATTGAAATGTAGCTTACTCAAGAGATTCCTCATGCATTAATTAGCCGCTGAGAATGAGTTTCTAGAATTTGCTTTCGTATTTAAAATGCGTACATTAGAAAACCAGTTCAGTAATAATTTCTTTTAATTTGAAGTAAAAATAATGTTAAATGCGTTTTTATTTATGCAAAGTTTATGCAGAGATAAGTATGAATAAAAATGTTAGAAATGTACGTCTGTGCAATGTTGTGATGTGTTGTGCGAAGATGATAATATCATAATTATTATCTTTAATATGTCATATAATATTGTCGCATGACACCCACTGCTCGGTATAGGCCTCCCCCAAGGATATCCACGACGATCGGTCCTGCGCTGCCCGCATCCTGCGTGCGGCTTCCCGTGACCGCGCACCAGATCGTCGTCGGTCCACCTTGTCGGGCGGCTACCCATAGAGCGTCGTCGTCTGTTATTTACAATATTGCACTAAATAAATCACAACCTACGTACATTATTATGTTTTGGCGCGCACTGTTCATTGAAATGAAACAACTTTTACGGATATCAAACGCGCTATATTTCACGAACTAAGTTGTAACTGTCCGTATTTTTTGGTTTTTGATTTTCCCGACGTTTCGGCACCTTTTCAGCTGCGGTGGTCACGAGATGACTGTCATACCGTGACCACGGCAGCTGAAAAAGTGCGTAATATCCGTAAAAGTTGTTTTATTTCAAATCACTTGTTGTTGCAATATCTGCCTGAATTCCTGACCTCAAAGGAATAGGAAACATCTCTCAGCAAGTAAACATATTCGTGGAGAAAAAGGCAAGTCCTTCCGTCTTGTAGGCCAGTAGGCTCTGCAATCTAGACATCATTCGCCAAGTCCTATTTACTACGGTGTACACGGAAATCTAGACCTTAATTAAATGACTTACGACCTTCGATTCTGTTCAAAGGTAAACAAGGTTCTAACAAGCAGATCTAGCATCTTAGCTCTGTATTGATTTCTGGATTTCTTGGTAAAGGCTTAATGGGAAGTGCGTTAATATTTACACAGCAAAAAATATTTAAAAAAGTGCTGGAGTTCACTCACTAATTTTCTAGTTGATATTTTTTTTAAATGCACTAGATATTTTTTCATTATTTTTAAGTTGTCTTTTAATAACGTCGCGTTTTAGAATGCCCATTTTAGAATATGAATAATTTTATTTTGAAAGAAACACGGTTACATGGATGTTGTAAAGATACTATGGTCAACATGTTTCGCGGGTCAAATAGCATGCAAAGTTAAAAAAGAAAATGTTGAGTTCCTAATTTAGACTTACTAAGTACTTAACAACATTAGTATGTAGGCAATGTAGGTAAAATAAATAGCTAAAATTATGCAATTGAGATAAAAAGTCATTAATCATTTAAATAGGAATCGAATATCATATCTTAAAGAAGCAGTATTGATACCAAAATAATCAGTTATAAAATTATAAAAAATAAAAAAAAAACCTTTAAATAGAACGGGGTACGTAAAATTTCAAATAACATAAACATAAAAGTCCATAATACTTTAATTAATAAATTCTTGCAATGTGTAGAAACACTTGTCACAAAGCCATTTGGTGAGCTGACCAAATGGCTTTGTGACAAGTGTATACGTATAAATAATTATAAAAAATATCAATTTCTGAAAGATAAAAATTAAATTGCTGAAACTTCATTATTATTACAGTTGTTCATTAGCAGTGCTAATTAAGCGATCAGGTTATCTAATAACTTAACTAGCTTATTGATTAAGCCAATTTATTCTACTCGTACTATTACGAGTTCATAGTCTGTTAGTTATGTAAGTGGTTATCAATTTTACTAAAAAATAACAAATAAACATAACCAGTACCTTACTTACGTTTATGTGTGGCACACTTGACCTTGTTTATCAAATCTGAGCTAAAAAATATGATTTTTGTTTATAAGTTATAAGTTTGACGACCTGTTTGGCGCAGGGGTATTAAACCCGCCTTCTGCGCCAGAGGTCCCGGGTTCGATCCCCGGACGAGACAAATATTTGTGTGCATGAACATGTCTATTTGTCTTGGTCTGGGTGTTTAATATGTATGTATTTACAAAAAATCAGTATGTTTATTTGTAATCTACGAGTAGTAGGGTTGCCATACGTCTCCTACTCCTCCTTCCTATATGGTCTGTGGTCCCGTATATTCCGATAAATTCCGATAAAATAAGGGAATAGAGATAATTGGTGGTAGTTATAGCCATAACGGTAGAGATTTAAGGGTAGTTGAAAAGCTACATGAGTAAGCGGCGGTTTTTTTTGTCATCGAAAAATAAAACGTCCCGTATTGGTTCCTAGAAGTTATGACAACCCTATATATAGCCATTAGAACTTATAACTTGCTGCATTTTATTCAATACAAAAGCGCAGAGCATAAAACTAATGATTAAGTAATGATGGTCAAGGCACATCCGAGATTTGATGACTCAGGTCAATGCCTCTCGACCATGACGACTTAGTTTTTGCCATGCCGTGTTTTTGCTCGGATTTGTAAGAGCACCGTGCAATAGGTCTCAAACTAGATTCTTGGATTGCAAATGAAATCCTGTCTAAGCTAGGTTAGGTATGTCTTTTGGTGTACCTTGAGTATGTCAGTTTGTTTATTTATTAGAAAACGAAAAATATGCAGCACAACTCGAACACCCACCCAGGGTGGGCGGTGGGGGTGCGGGGTGTGTCGCTGTGTTGCATCTGCATTTGTTTGCGGGCGGGCGGTGCATCTTGCATGTGGGTTTTTCTTGCGGAGTTGTGCTGCATATTTTTCGTTTTCTACTAAGATATGGATTTCCGCCAAGTAACGCCTGCTTCTATCAAATAGTTTGTTTATTTGTGTTTGTTACTCTTTCACGCTAAAACTACTCAACGGATTTGGATGAAATTTGGTTCAGAGATAGAAGATAGCCTGGATTAAAACATCTGATACTTTTATCCCGATATTCCAACGGGAACGGGAACCACGCGGGTGAAACCGTGGGCGGCCGCTAGTAAATAATGTCCACTGCTGGACATAGGCCTCTCCTAGCTCACGCCTGTTGTGGCGTTCATAGGAGGCTATCAGCCTACTGCTACCACGCTGGCCAGACGGGTTGGTAGAAGGTTTGTTTCAAGTTTTCCTTCTCTCGCACAGGTTTTCAATGCGTCGAGCCTCTTAGTCGACTCTTACGACATCCCAGGCATGTAAGGGAGTGGTGACATTTGTATTCTTAGGCCTTCACCACACGGCACATTTATACTATTATCACATTCATATTATAGTTTATAACTTGGTTAAATTTCTTGTTTAACCTGTCCAATGTTAGAATTGCAAATGTATTTTATTGTCAAATTCATCAAAGTCGAACCGGACTCCAGTGTCCAGTGAACAATGGATTATCTATTGTGCCCAGTGTTGGGTTGGCAATATACTAAAACTTGTAAGTACATTAACTGTGGGTAAACGCGCCGGGTACGGCACAGCTGATTTCGTGTTTACTGACTAAACTACCGATGTGTTTACACAGGAAAAGTCATTCATGTATACGTCATTTCCGCAGTGTATGACGTGACGTTGTTCAAGTACTATCAGTATGAATACTCGGTGCGATTGCGTAATAAACGACTTAAGGAATGACTACAAGAAGCCTACGCAACGACAGCAGTTCAAAATACTTTGTTTTTTTAACCGACTTCAAAAAAAGGAGGAGGTTCTCAAGTCGACTGTATTTTTTTTTTATTTTTTTTTTTATGTATGTTCCACCATAACTTCGCCAGTTGTTAACAGATTTTTATAATTCTTTTTTTATCTGGAAGAAAATGGTTTATGTGTGGTCCCATATAATTTTTACGAAGATCTGGCTAGTAGTTTTTTCATAATCCTGAAAAATATCAATCACCTTTTGGCAAGTAGTTGTATACCTAGATGACATCATTGTTGTGTATGGGCTGATTTTTAGTGTAAGTAATGGCACATAATGTAACAAAAAAATCTGAAATAAAAACATTTTATAAAAAAAAAACAAACCGATTTCAAAAAGTAAAAAATAAAACTTTTGGAGTGGTGCTAGTTAGCTAAGGCCAAAAAAAATATAGTTAATAGAAGTGCAATGTAGAATGCTTTGGCTGGCACCGACTCCAAAAGTTTTATTTTTTACTTTTTGAAGTCGGTTTTTTTTTTATAAAATGTTTTTATTTATTAGACATGTGGTACTGATTAGTACTATGCTATGTTACTGTGCTTTCTGAAACACAATGGTATTGTGGTAGGGTAGAACCTAATTATTATTTTAGCGAGACAGACGATCGGTAAACAAACAATAAATAACAAGTGATTGGAATTAACCGAATTATTTTCGTAATAGCACGTGTTGTGAGACTTTATTATAACTCGATCTACCGTACAATTTCCTTAATATTATTATAATAAAAACTGGATACTGGCGAAATCCAGAAGGGCACCGTCATTAAATACAATAAACAGAATAACAAGTGATTATAACCTATCAAATCTAAGAAGTATCATATTTCATATACGTTTCATATTATTCAAGCCGACATAACTTTGTACAGGCGTAACTCGCACAATATAATTTTTTATTGATTAATTCGTAAAATTATGAAATTATGAAGATTTTTTCATTTAAACGCAAAATAAATTAACAATTCTTAATCACTAAATTAAAATTCAAATCCATCAAATAAAGCCAAATAAATATACACTAAAAATTTATTTTTTCTGTACTTTGTTACGTTCTTTCTCACAGTGTTGCGACACTACGAATTCACTTGTTTTCGAATAATTGGTAAAAATCTATAAATACTTAATTCAGGTTCGCAAAATTTGTGACGACTCGATAGGGACTTTGGCGCGTAGTACGCGGCCGAGTAAGGTATCAAATTAAAGGTACTCGAGTCTATTTGTTCCGAAAATTATAAAATATACAAAATGTTAAACGTGATGATCACAAACTGCAATTAAAGATTTTCGCATAATTTGGAATTTTTCGTCGATTGACAACCCGAGTATCGGGTTGTAACCGCCCTAGTATACGATATAATAATAATCTCACTTATTGATAACGAGTCGTCATTCCAGCCGTACTTTTATATTTATTGATACCCAACTTTCAACTAACATCCAACTTTCAATGAAAACACATAATTGTAATTATAAGTATATAAGATTATTCATTAATCTGGCCAAACTATAGTATTTTCTATTTCATATAACTGTCTCTAATATAATGCGGCCACTTTAGGAAGTGTTAAATTAATAAATCTATCTACCACCTGTGTGCCAAATTTCAACCAAATCCGTTCAGTAGTTGTCGCGTGAAAGAATACTGGTGAAGCGTGTAAATAGCTACCACCTGAAAATGCGGGGATCTAACGGTTTCTATAAAGGGTTGATAACGACGGCTTAGGGAGAGGTTAACATCAAATAATGGATACACTCATCAAAGGGCAAAATATGGCGCAATGCCTCAAGCGCTTACCTGATGTTCCTCCGCTCATCCACCTTCAGACACGACGGCCAGGAGCCGACACGACCGGTCACCAATTGTCTAAATAGTCCGTTACATAAATCAACACATCATCTGTATCTTATGGCGGGTTTGTAAAGATGCACTTCACACACACTATAGTAGCGAATAAAGCGTAAAACGACACGAAGTCCAATATTTAATTATTAATTAGCGGAGGAGAATTATAATTTATTTTCATGCGTTCCAGAGACCTTTTTATTTTATATAAACAAAAAACGAGAGCCCGCCAAAATGTTCTTTTGTTTTGTAATTCTTCACGGCATTGGGACCGTGGCAGATTGGCCATCCGGCAGGTTCACAGATATCACACCAGGTGGCGCAAAAGAGCAGTTCACCAATCAAACCTCTTTTTTGAGTGAAATTAAATGATGTTAAATAATCGCCAAACCAAATACCAAACAAACAATAATATATAATACAATAAACAACAATTTATTTTCTCATCACAATAGGTGCACTTAATTCTAATACAGAGATAGATAATTATTTATTACATTGTGACCTGCATTGTGAGGAGACTGGTTCCTGAAAAGGTTTCCAATGAAACCTGAGCAACATGTCACCAGGGGGCTAATTGTCTAATTTAAAATCTATCGCAATCCCTCTCAATTCGTAATTTGAAAGATATTCAGGCCGTCACTATTTGACATTTGAAAGGGATTGTGATCGGGCCGCGTTTTAAAAGAAAAAAATTAACAAAATTGAACTGTCTAAGCAATATGACAGACGAAAATATCACAATAACAATACCTCTGAAAGGAATTGTGATAGATTTTAAATTAGACAATTAGGGGGCAGAACCCTAAAGGCATTGTAATTATTCTTAAACAAACAAATTGACACACTTTCTCATTTATAATATTAGTAGAATTCTGTAGTATCGCTAGCAATTACTTTCGTCCAACCTACTTTTCCTCCTGATTTTGTTTTCACTCGATTCACAAATGAATGATGCGCATGCCGTGTGCGGCAGTCCTACATCCATGACGTCACTGACACACTTATTACTGTAGGGCAAGCACGAACAACTATCGAAAGAGTATTGAGTAAGTATCGAGCACGTAATGTCAAAAAATGTATAGGAAAATGTAGTTCCGTTTACGTCCGGTAGGAACGCTGCTCAATAAATCATACATTTTTATACTTTACTTCCTCGATACTTTCTCGAAAGTTATTCGTGATTAGCCTCCTGGTATTCATTTGTGATCATATCGCAATTAACGTAACCGTCTTGATTTAGTACTAAAATACATAATACTCAGTAAGGAAGTACGTTCCTGTGCAAGTATTTTTAGCACCCGCCCGGAATATAATATCCTGCCCAGCTGATAGATCGTGAGTCCGATTCGTGTAAATCAAACCCGCTATCTTATCTGAGAGAAATAAACACCAAACATAGGACAAAAATGGGTGTCCACCTCATGAATATTTGTCCCAGGTAGGAATCGAACCCACAAACCCTGGTGCAGTAAATAAAAGATGTATGAATTGTATAATTTTTTTATGATAGTTTTTGTGAAAAGCTTAGTTACCTTGTTGTTATTGTAACAAATACTATCTGACCAAGACAATCGGGCGCATGACAGCAGGGAAAAGCTTAAAAAATCTAAGTCAAAAACCAAAATTTCAATCAGTTTATCACTGTAGCGCTAATTAATCACATAGTAACAGAAGTGCGGTGATAGAAGTGGGCTGCAGGTGCCAAAAGTGCAAAACAGCATTCCTGTTATGCGCCTAATTGTCTTGGCCGTGTAGTATTAGATGCACTGAGTTGCAAAAATACTTAGTCAAGTTCTTTCATCTGGCTTCTGCATATGCGGTATAAGAAACTTCAATCTAGAATCAAACCACGCAATCGGCCGCATAACGAACAGTTATTCCCAGTTACTAAGTAGGTACCGAGTGCCATAACAATAGCTCACTGTTACGAAACCACGCGTGGGAAGGTGGGACCCCACTCAGAGGGGAACCGGTATCGCGTAAAGCCATCGCGTGGATGCAAATATATCTTAACACGACGAGGGGATCACTAAAGAACTACTTATTCAATAGAGAGATACTCTTTCTGTAAGATAATGTGGAAAATGTTTTAAATGTAACGAATATTTGCTATCAAAAGTAGAATCCTCTATAATATGACTGACATAAAGGAAAATATCATAAATCCCGTACTTAAGTCTGTAGGAAGGAAGAAGATGGATGGGAAGCCACTGATAGTAAGGCCAAAGGGTAAGCTCTTCCTCCTGGCGGCTGGGTGTTGTTAGGCGACATTTGTATATCTTTAACGGGCGAACGCTCAGCTGGGTCAGCCTTTTTGTACCTGATGTTAAGAAGTCTTCCCATCAACCAAAACCTTTATTATAAATAACATTTTTATGCAGTACCACAGATTGGTAAATAGTTAGTTCCCTACAAAATTAGCTGGCCGGCTGCAGTCGTACAGCTGTTCAATCGATCCTCTTTCCCTGATAGCTATGCTGATAACACAACACAAGATGTAACATCGATAATCGCTGCGTTAGCACATTAACAAAAAAAAAATACAATACACAAATATCTGGTAAAGGCAAAGTAATCTCCTAAGCATTTAGAAGTAATGTAAAAACACTGATCATGCCCACATGCTGAAAATTAAGATAATTGAAGATTTAATCTACCACGCTCGACTTTACCAGCTGTTAACTTTGCAGATAGTGAAATGCCTATCAAAGAATAGAGTATTCGGAGACTTGAAGGGCAACAGGCCGGCAACACCTGTCACTGTCACTATTGTTCTAGACTGCATCTTAGACCTAGCTAATGCTAAATGTGGTGTAAGTAGTTAAGTGTGACTAAATCTAAATGATGTTTACTCTTATTCGCTGTACTCTCAATCTTTTTGCTCTGTTAATGGCAACGCCGCAAGGCATTATTAATTTAATTAATACACGGTACTTTTTCGTGGATAGCCCAGTAACCATTTTGCGGTTTCACGTCATCACAACCACAAGTACGATTAGGTGTGGGACTAAACCCTTGCTTGTCTTGGATTTCCCATTCTTGTGATGAACATTTACGTGTTTGTTCCTTTTTAATAATTCGTAATCGTCGATGAAGTGACAAAACCTGCTAACTACCATTTTATAAGAATGAATATTATGAACATGTTAATATTTTCTTGTGCATATAGCAGGTATTTCCACAGAGTTTTAATAGCTTTTTAAAAATGCAAAGTCCCGATAGTAGAAACATTGGTCTACACAAAATTGAATTTTACGTCTATCACATAAAAAAAAATATTTGGGAGAGAGAAGATTTCCTAAAAAATTATAGTTAGGAGGTATTGTCACTTCATCGACGTAATGCTTTTGTTACGTTTTGATATCCGCAAGAAAAGTAACAGCTTATCTCACATGCTTTACAGTGTTGTATGTGATGTTCTGATTTTTTTTTCATATTAACTTTATACCATTCGTAGTTCCGTACATTTCGGCCATGGCATCCTTCGCTTAGTCAATGGAAAACTTTCAATTTTCACACAATGAAAGTAGGTGAAAAATTGAAATGTAGCTTACTCAAGAGATTCCTCATGCATTAATTAGCCGCTGAGAATGAGTTTCTAGAATTTGCTTTCGTATTTAAAATGCGTACATTAGAAAACCAGTTCAGTAATAATTTCTTTTAATTTGAAGTAAAAATAATGTTAAATGCGTTTTTATTTATGCAAAGTTTATGCAGAGATAAATATGAATAAAAATGTTAGAAATGTACGTCTGTGCAATGTTGTGATGTGTTGTGGGAAGATGATAATATCATAATTATTATCTTTAATATGTCATATAATATTGTCGCATGACACCCACTGCTCGGTATAGGCCTCCCCCAAGGATATCCACGACGATCGGTCCTGCGCTGCCCGCATCCTGCGTGCGGCTTCCCGTGACCGCGCACCAGATCGTCGTCGGTCTACCTTGTCGTGCGGCTACCCATGGAGCGTCATCGTCTGTTATTTATAATATTGCACTAAATAAATCACAACCTACGTACATTATTATGTTTTGGCGCGCACTGTTCATTGAAATAAAACAACTTTTACGGATATCAAACGCGCTATATTTCACGAACTAAGTTGTAACTGTCCGTATTTTTTGGTTTTTGATTTTCCCGACGTTTCGGCACCTTTTCAGCTGCGGTGGTCACGAGATGACTGTCATACCGTGACCACGGCAGCTGAAAAAGTGCGTAATATCCGTAAAAGTTGTTTTATTTCAAATCACTTGTTGTTGCAATATCTGCCTGAATTCCTGACCTCAAAGGAATAGGAAACATCTCTCAGCAAGTAAACATATTCGTGGAGAAAAAGGCATGTCCTTCCGTCTTGTAGGCCAGTAGGCTCTGCAATCTAGACATCATTCGCCAAGTCCTATTTACTACGGTGTACACGGAAATCTAGACCTTAATTAAATGACTTACGACCTTCGATTCTGTTCAAAGGTTCTAACAAGCAGATCTAGCATCTTAGCTCTGTATTGATTTCTGGATTTCTTGGTAAAGGCTTAAGGGGAAGTGCGTTAATATTTACACAGCAAAAAATATTAAAAAATGTGCTGGAATTAAATCACTAATTTTCTAGTTGAGAATTGAGATATTGTTTAGATGCACTAGATATTTTTTCATTATTTTTAAGTTGTCTTTTAATAACGTCTCGTCGCAAATGCCTATTATAGAATAAGAATAATTTTATTTTGAAAGAAACACGGTTACATGGTTGTTGTAAAGATACTATGGTCAACATGTTTCGCAGGTCAAATAGCATGCAAAGTTAAAAAAGAAAATGTTGAGTTCCTAATTTAGAGTTACTAAGTACTTAACAACATTAGTATGTAGGTAGGCAATGTAGGTAATTGAGATTTAACGTCATCAATCATTTAAATAGGAATCGAATATCAATTTAGTAAATGTCACAATAAAAAATGTCAATATACCTAAGTAAATGTCCCATTATCAAAAATTTTAAATCTATTATAAACAATTGTTACAATCTTAAAGAAGAAGTATTGATACCAAAATAATCAGTTATAAAATAATAAAAAAGTAAAAGAACCTATAAATAGAATGGGGTACGTAACAGTACAAATAACATGAACATAAAAGTCCATAATATTTTAATTAATAAATTCTTGCAATGTGTAGAAACACTTGTCACAAAGCCATTTGGTGAGCTGACCTGGCTTTGTGACAAGTGTAGACGTATAAATAATTATAAAAAATATCAATTTCTGAAAGATAAAAATTAAATTGCTGAAACTTCATTATTATTACAGCCATTCATTAGCAGAGCTAATTAAGCGATCAGGTTATCTAATAACTTAACTAGCTTATTAATTAAGCCAATTTTTTCTACTCGAACTATAACGAGTTCATAGTTTGTTAGTTATGTAAGTGGTTATCAATTTTACAAAAAAAATAACAAATAAACATAACCAGTACCTTACTTACGTTTATATGTGGACTTGACCTTGTTTATCAAATCTGAGCTAAAAAATAAGATTTTTGTTTATAAGTTATAAGTTTGACGACCTGTTTGGCGCAGGGGTATTAAACCCGCCTTCTGCGCCAGAGGTCCCGGGTTCGATCCCCGGACGAGACAAATATTTGTGTGCATGAACATGTCTATTTGTCTTGGTCTGGGTGTTTAATGTGTATGTATTTACAAAAAATAAGTATAAGTATGTTTATTTGTTATCTACGAGTAGTAACCTTAACACAAGTTCTTCATGAAACTGACCGCAGTGGGCTAGATAATTGATGTTATACGTATTTGTTGATTTTATTGACTAAACCAAGAAAAGGAACCACTTGGCGTCAATATAGGAACCAGATACTTACTAAAAGATTTTACAGCACAGAATTATTTCAGCCACGTAGAACTTACAGTCGACTTATACGTCATAACTATTTATAAATTTTCAAAATAATAGACAAATACTATCATCACAATTTTATAAACAAGCCTTTTTTTATTTACAAATTGGATTTGTGAAGACAGGCGCTTGAAATAGGTATATAGCTAGGGTTGCCATACGGAGGCGCAGTGGCTGTGGGAATTGGGCGGCGGGACGAGGAATCCCGTCGTCCAGCTAGGACCCCCGAGGTGGATGGGCATGCCAGGTGTTCCCGCGCGCCCAACAGTAATGGTAGTCTAGGTCACTCTACCGACCTAGAGAAGAAGGCCCAAGAGGGCAGACGCGGGGCGGAGACCCGGTAGACTGCTACCCTTCCCCGGTAGTCTTCGTCCATACGCAAGGAAGGAACACCCAGGGGGTTTTAGTGGGTTCAAGTCCCACATAACCTCTCTGTCTCCCCGGACGGGGGGGTATGCGCGGGCATTTCACCCTGGAAAAAAAAGGATTGCCATACGTCTCCTACAACAGACCTATATGGTCTGTGGTCCCGTATATACGAGACTGTCACCGTATTTGACCAACCCGTTCCGTATAACTACATGTCCCGTATTCCGATAAAATAAGGGAATAGAGATAATTGGTGGTAGTTATAGCCATAACGGTAGAGATTTAAGGGTAGTTGAAAAGCTACATGAGTAAGCGGCGGTTTTTTTTGTCATCGAAAAATAAAACGTCCCGTATTGGTTCCTAGAAGTTATGACAACCCTATATATAGCCATTAGAACTTATAACTTGCTGCATTTTATCCAATACAAAAGCGCAGAGCATAAAACTAATAATTAAGTAATGATGGTCAAGGCACATCCGAGATTTGATGACTCAGGTCAATGCCCCTCGACCATGACGACTTAGTTTTTGCCATGCCGTGTTTTTGCTCGGATTTGTAAGAGCACCGTGCAATAGGTCTCAAACTAGATTCTTGGATTGCAAATGAAATCCTGTCTAAGCTAGGTATGTCTTTTGGTGTACCTTGAGTATGTCAGTTTGTTTATTTAGTAGAAAACGAAAAATATGCATCACAACTCGAACACCCACCCAGGGAGGGCGGTGGGGGTGCGGGGTGTGTCGCTGTGTTGCATCTGCATTTGTTTGCGGGCGGGCGGTGCATCTTGCTTGTGGGTTTTTCTTGCGGAGTTGTGCTGCATATTTTTCGTTTTCTACTAAGATATGGATTTCCGCCAAGTAACGCCTGCTTCTATCAAATAGTTTGTTTATTTGTGTTTGTTACTCTTTCACGCTAAAACTACTCAACGGATTTGGATGAAATTTGGTTCAGAGATAGAAGATAGCCTGGATTAAAACATCTGATACTTTTATCCCGATATTCCAACGGGAACGGGAACCACGCGGGTGAAACCGTGGGCGGCCGCTAGTAAATAATGTCCACTGCTGGACATAGGCCTCTCCTAGCTCACGCCTGTTGTGGCGTTCATAGGAGGCTATCAGCCTACTGCTACCACGCTGGCCAGACGGGTTGGTAGAAGGTTTGTTTCAAGTTTTCCTTCTCTCGCACAGGTTTTCAATGCGTCGAGCCTCTTAGTCGACTCTTACGACATCCCAGGCATGTAAGGGAGTGATGACACTTGTATTCTTAGGCTAAGAATACAAGTGTCATCACTCCACACGGCAAATATATAATATATCAGTAAGTAATTAATTATCATTCCAAATGGTTAAAAAATGAATGTGGTTCCCTCTTGAAGCTTTAACGCATAGCCAAATTATTACCAAACCTGCCGAAAAATACTTAAGCTGTATTTTATCTTGAAACATCATGTTAACACAAGCGACGGCTAGTAAATATATAATATATCAGTAAGTAATTAATTATCATTCCAAATGGTTAAAAAATGTATGTGGTTCCCTCTATTTAAATTCTTCTATCTAAATTATTACCAAACCTGCCGAAAAATACTTAAGCTGTCTTTTATCTTGAAACATCATGTTAACACAAGCGATCACAGCTGCGGGCAACATCTAGTTCGTTATAAAGAAAGGGTATTTACGGTGAATTTTAATTTGTTTAATTTAAAACTACTTCTATCATAAAATACCACTGAAAATAACATGGAATGTGTAAGTGTGACGCACAGATTTGTAACATTCGTTTTACTTTTCCTATGTGTTGGAAAGATAATTATGTTGATCTACTTTAACGGGTCGTTCACTTCATTTGATAAGAGATAACGTTGAAATGTTGATTGAACAGACATAAATGTGATATACATACGTCTATCATTCGTCTCGTCTACTCTGTACAAGTAATTAATTACATTTTGTGCCGACCCATAGATTGTAACAATATCGTAAATTAATAGCTGATTGAATGTTGAATCGTTATTTGATTTGACGATTTATAAACAACATGATTAAAGATTGCGTGATTTCAACTGCTCGTTAGTGTGTGTGAGTCCCAAAACTAGTTAAAACTCCATTGTTATGGCATGACGATCATCACGTCGACCAATATCAGGTTTTTCCTGAATGAATTAGGACTTCGGTGATGCCAAAATGTCAGATCGTCAGTCGATATTGGAAGATCTGCAATGCAAACCTGCTAAGAGTGTGTCCATTAACTACGTCAAGCCAAATCTCACGATATCTCACATGAGGGAGAGGGGGAGCCCTAGCAAGTATCACGTAATTTTTTTTCTGTAAGAGGCAGTGTAAAATTTCGAGAAAACTGGTCGCTTATGCGAACGCCACAAGTACACACAGTAGCTCTAAACAATTTTACAATTTTTTTTTATAAATCATTATTATTTACACTAAAAATACCCATTTTGAATAATTCACGTGAGACTAGGGGGAGGGGGTCGAGCCAAATCCCACGATATGTCACCAAAGGGGGAGGGGGGTCCAAAAATCGCCATAAACACCTCTCGTATTTAATGGACGTGTCCTAAGGTCTGTCCAGAAAGACTTCAGAATTCTAAACAATACAGTTTCACATCATCAGCCATTTCAAAGTTCTGCTGGCGCACAGGTCTTCCATTCTGATATCTGTGGGACTTCCTTATGGCTGGATAATGAGACAAGGTCACTGGGTCACTCACGAGTATGACCCACCACGTGGGCCAAATGATAGGGTGATATATATCGTCAGCGCCTTCCGAAGTAGGAAAAAGCTTGAGATAATAAATTCTTTATACCGATCCATTGACTGACCATACCGAAAGTTGGTTGCGGCTGAAATAAGTAAAATAAAATGCCAAGTATGTGTCACTTCCTATAATCGGTTAAGGCAGTACGATTTTCCCGTTGTGACGTAATGAACACGTCACGAGCTTGGATTTCACACAGGAATTGTTCTCACGTTGACTTCCTAGGTTTTAGTTATAAAAACACTTTCTTCGAGACACTCATCTATATCAACGTTCAAAGGAGAAAATTTCCTATCTCAAAAAAGACCGTTTTCTGGTTGCACTTTCTCTTCAACGATTGCGACCATTCTGTTCTTTCTTTCATTTTTATTTTAAAATAAAATACTATATACCTATGTTTATATTTATTCTAAAAGTTATCGTTAAAGACTCACAGTATAATATGAGAGGAATAAGAGGTTTGCTTGAATCTAACGTCACAAGTTTGTTAATGTACATTACTTTATCATAATTCTAAAGTAATTTAACTAACCGCAACTGCATTAAAAGTATGCAATTAGAAATGCATTATATGTTTACTTAGTTTATTTTCTAAATGTGCAGAAACTCGTTGCTAATATGAAGTGAAAAAGTGACCTCAAACCGAGGACGTCCGGAGCTGCAACAAATCAAGGCATCACTCATTATTAGTAAAGGCAGATCTATTTTACTGAGTACTAACGACAGACATTTTTTTTTATCCAATAGGCTTACTCTTGGTCTTATTCTGAATCATTAGTTGTTGAGGAGTGAACTAGTCTAGAATAAGTCTATGCACTTGAACTTTAAATACAGGGTGAAAAAAAACTATGGGCTCTGGAGGGGAATAACCTTAAATCCTTTAGTTAATTTTTCTGAAAGGAAACATTCCTTTACTTCTTAAAAGAATCACAACAGCATTGAAAAATTTTAAAAAAATACGCTTCCCACCAGGAGTCGAACCGGCTAAAATCAGTAAAAAATATCATTCTGTACTTTTATACCATCAGTCGATAGGGTCAATCAAAAAGATAAACTCTCTCTAACAAACATAGTAAATTAAATTAAAGGAAACGTATGAAAACTCAACTTATACGGGGATAAATGGGACGGATAAAGCAGTTTTATTCAAGGCTCTTTTGAAAAATTTACAAAAATCTTTGAAAAAATGGGCTAACTAAAGGTTTTAAGGTAGTTAGATTTGAATAAACAGGGCCCATAGATTTTTCCACCCTGTATATCAGAGCTTTATGGTTCCGGGGACACAGACGCAGGCAGAGAATTTCGCTCCCTGGCTGTGCACAGCAAGATAAACAATTACTCTATGAAAACGGCTCGAATTTCTTGCGTATGCAAAACCATAGCTCCCGGTTATTTTGCAGACTTGGTGATCACTTCAATCGTGACAAAAAGGCGCATGCCCTTCTCCAAAGGTCCAATTTTATCTACATAATTTCTACTACCAGAATTATTTATTTATTTATTTATTTATTTATTTAGACACAATAACAGTTCACAAACTTAGATTTACACATACAATCCAGTAATACTAAAAATAAATGTTAGTTTGGAACCAATAACAATTTCAGTGGTTTAGGCATGGTAACATAAAATATTAGTTAATATTGATTGCGGTCGGTTTTAAATATTGTTAAAAGCAAGGCAAATGTTTTTAGTCACGTTATATACATACGAATATACACTTTTTAATTTCTATCTGGACGTAAACTATGACTAATCTTGTAATCGTGATACACACGAAATCGATACGGCCGATGACCTAATTTTTTTATCAAAATATTTCACGGCGCGTTTGAGCTGTTTATTGCAAGAAACATGCTATATATGGAAGTAATAGAAATACATGGAATTTTTAATAGTAAATTTGGGTGGGTTGAATATAAAAAGCGCTCCGCCCACGACTTCATCCACGTGATAATTATATTAATTAATATTCGAGTTAGAAAGTTGTCATATATCATTAAAAATTTATGTCCCTTTCCAAGGTCTGTATACATGTCAAAATTCGTTCAATTTGGTTCAGTGGTTCAGACGTGAAACGGTCACTGACATTAACTGCTGTAGTATGGATTGCGTGTTTCATATTATGAGTTGACTTTGTAGTTATTTATAGAGAGATAAGCAAGCGTAGCTTTTGGAATAAAAATCCGATTACGACATTGTTTCAGTGTAAAAGTTGATAGTATTTTATTGTTAAAACAAAACATATTTGTAATGTTTCCGTAGATAATGATTTTTATAGTCTACCTTGCCTGATGCCCGATGTACACCAGCCAAGGCCAGTGGCGAGTACAGTTGGCGAGAGCGCCTGAAACAGACAGCGCTGATTTTCAACCGACATCAGAAAAAGAAGGAGGTTATCATTCGTGTGCATGTTTTTTTATGTTTGTTACCTCGGTACTCGGTCATTTATAAACCGATTTGAATATGTATTTTTTTGTTTGAAAGGGTGCACTTTTAAGTTGGTCCCATTAACGTCAAGACATGATCTGATGATGGGATCTTGGTGAAATCGAGGGAACTCTTCAAATATTATGGGCACATCTACATAGATTTCGATATTTTCTTAAGTAACTCGTGTTTTTGCTTCCGTTATGCACCATTTCATGGAGTGGAACTGATGATGAAGACCGCAAATGGTCATCGAAACTATTAAATACTTAGCATTTCACGGAAGCGATACGATGACTCTAATATGGTTCAAAAGCAATTTATGCTCGTCTCAATGCATGTGATAAAGTGGAGCTGATGATGAAGTACCAGGAGAACTCCTCAATAATTAACGTCCCTGCACCGGCAAATGCAGCATTTTGTAAAAGGTGATGAGCAGTTGACATAAAGTTATTAGTGTAGGTTTGGGACTTCTACCTTTAAAAAAAAGTAAAATATTTTTTTAAATAAAAAAATGAAGACCTTAAAAAAATCTTAAAAGCAGTTTAGTTTTATATGGATCCACTTGCGAGGCAGCTTGTAAGCCAAGTTCATTCGTCACTGTCCGATCGTTTACACATCTACTGTACTTAAAAACTACTTCGCTAAAGACTTGACTTGTAAATCGGACAGATACGTTTTTGGTTCCAAACTTAAAAAAAACATTTCATTTCTATCCCTAGATTTCATCACAATTAGTAGTAAAAGTGGTTTACGCGTGCAAATGTATCAGACATACAGGATGAGTGGACAAAAATGGTATTTAATAATTTCTAAACATTTGATAGAATCAGGCGTTACTTGGCGGAAATCCATATCTTAGTAGAAAATGGAAAATATGCGAAAATATGTAGCATTCCGCAAGAAAAACTTACAAGCAAGATGCACTGCCCGCCCTTCCCGCAAATAAATGTGTGTACCAGCACCGATTGAGCTAATATGCGAAAAATATGTAGCATAATTCCGCAAGAAAAACTTATATGCAAGATGCACCCCCCGCCCGCCCGCAAATAAATGTGTGTACCAGCACCGAGTGAGCTGCTGGTATTGCACGGTCTAACAACTCCTGAGGATGCTCCGTGTGTGGGCGAAACACGTGTAGAGTAGTCGGTGAAGGTGCAAGGTGTGTCACTAAGTTTTTCTTGCGGAATTATGCTACATATTTTTCGTTTTCTACTTAAATTTCTAAACACTTTAGTAGCACGAGCGTGTACAGCCAGTGTTCTAGGGTAATCATAAATAGTTGTAGTTACACTATAAATTCATGATAGTATAGTAATAGGTATATATATATATATATATATATGTATAGCTAATAATAGTCCTGTAACATTAACCATTTAACCTTCCAGTAATCACGTGGGAGGGAAAGGACTATTCTGATCGTTCAACAGGGCTAACAATGTTAAGGTCAATTATTAATAAATGTAAAAACGTATTAACAGTATGAGATTGACCACAGACCTATATCGAGATAAACTAAAAGAGCGCTTCAAACTGTATGAGAATCTAGCGTGTTAAATTTTTGTACCTACGATGACGTCACGAGCGAGATTTAGTTATGGGTAAATGTAATTGACAAATACAAATACAAATACAAATATATTTATTGTTTCATGAGTAGATGTATACATGGTGGTATAGTAAATAATTAGTAACATCATGAACCCCGTTAGGGCACTACAAATTTTATGCTTAAGTATTTAAGATGGTGCAAACATTCTGACCAACTTTTACATAAAATAGGTACTTATTTATGAGTTATGTTTACAAGCTCTTGCAAGGAAGCACTGCACAATTAACCATTTTTGTTTCTGAGTAACGAGTGTTTTCATGGCAATGGTCTCAAGCGAACTGACTTAGATCGTAAAACTTTGACCGTGGATCAAACTTTTGGCACGTAAGGTATGTACACTTTTACCGACTCTCTCGATATGGGTCTGTGAGATTGACCGGGCATGTAATGCTTTCTGTTTTCTCCAAATTTCTACTAGTTTTCTCCGCATTTTTACCCGAATGGTATATTTTCCATTGAGAATATTGTGATGCATATCTTTGTTCTAAGTATTCCGAAAAAAGTCTATCTGTATATTATACTTTACTACGAAATAACAAAAAATAATCCCATTTAGGGATGATCTAATTTTTTTTATGAACAACGTGGAGACTCTTAGCCTTCAACATCTGTCACAATCCGTAATCTTTCTCACTCTAACAATTATTGACGGTTCTTCGCGACAGAAAAGAAACAAGCGACGGAAATGCGATTTTATGCTGATAGATATAGCTCAAACTCAACCCTTAAAATATGCAGGTGCATGTTATAAATGAGGATTAATGTAGAGCAGCAGTTTTTTCTTGTATTTTTAAAGATATAAAATTCGAGGTATTGGCCTTTTATTTAGGCCCGAGTCATCATGGCAAGTTCACAAACTTATTTACCTAACGATTGACGCTATACACCATTTATGCCATTTCAGTAATAGGTAGTCAAGTATAAATTCCGTGCTTCGAAGAGCACGTCGGTGTTGTCATCTAATTGTCGTTAAGCCAAGTCAGAAGCCTTATAGGCGGCTTGATAAACTCTGACACCAGAGGTGGCCACTAATCTACTCTCGATAAAAAGAAGAAGAAAAATGGAGAGTACAATATTTTAAACCACGATTATTTAATTGACATTTGGTGAACTTACATACCGAATAACACGGCAAATAGCATTCCATTCCAATTCAGTTCCAATCATCAACCATTAGTATTTATAAGGGACATTACAAATAATCCGGGCCTTAAAGGTGACGTCACATTATGGCTGTAACTAGAGTATCGATGTTATAACAAAATGACAAAAGGAAACTATCAATTTCAGCGTTATCGACCCAGATAACTCGACGAGCTGGATCGGTTAAAATAAAACAATGTAAAAAAAAAAACTTCAACGGACTTCCAGCTTAAAGTCAATGTAGTAGAGTCGAATGTACTTCGAGAAATATAAAAAAAATGTGTCATGTTTCTGATTCGTTCTGGTTAACTTACAACTCTCAACTTATTATTTTCGAACCCCATCATTACACATTAATTGCTGAAATCGTCATGTGGTTAGAAACTGATACCGAATGATTTCTTTTAAAATTCACGTAGGTAGGTAGAGTTTTTTCTTGGAAATTATTTCTTAACCATGGACATAATAAAGCAGTGCATTTAATAAATTACTAAGTGTTCGCAAATTAAGCTACCAATCGACTTGATTTTTGGCATACAGTTAGGTAGTTGACTGGGCGGAGAGTAACAAACACTACTTTTTATCCTGATATTCCCACGGGAACGGGAACCACGCGGGAAGCTAGTAGAAACATATTATTATACACTTTTTAATGGTACCATTACTTTACATAAAAGCGCGTTTTTATAATAAAGTTTCGTTAATTGGTTAAATCATCATTTTTCGTAGTGCAACTGTAATTCCCCGATGTCCTGTCGACTGTACAATATGATACTATCGTCGTCTCAGCCATATAACACCCACTGCTGGGTATAGGCCTCCCCCGAAAGGGGGGGTTTGCCATAATCGCCACGCTTGGCAGGCGGGTTGGCGATCGCAGTATGGCCAAGTATGTAGGAGACGCTGCTGCCCATCTCCTGAAGGCTGAGTCCCTTAGTCGCCTTTTACGACACCCACGGGATGAGAGGGGGAAGTGCTATTCTAAGCCGACACTACACAGCTTATATGATACTATGCCTTGTGTTAATTACAGAAAGCGGACCGTGTCGCCGAGTACGATACTGAAACGCGAGCAGAAATGGCTGCGTATGCTCAACAACTGGGAGGCTTTTATGAATAAGAACTACAAGAAGGTCCGCGAGCGCTGTCGGAAAGGTGAGCGCCATACACAACCGGCATTTGATGACACAGTATTATGGTATTGAATTTTTTGCTTAGAAGGTATAGGTCCCGGCACGTAAGTTGTCCTATGCGCGGCAAGACAAAAGATACCCACGCAGTAACTACAAACATGTTACTGACTCACAAAGGTACGCGCATAGGTCAAGTTACGAGGGTGTCAAGCGACCTATACCTTCTGCCACTGTCAGGGCAGATTAACTACGTGGATATCTAAGTGGGTTTGACCCACAACCCCTGTTGAGTTTACTTTGATTGTTGAGTTTAGGTCCAGAGAATAGATACAATGATTAAGCTTTCATTTCAAGTTGACATTCTGCGCCATATCCTTAAACCAGATCAAGTGAAATAGTATATACAGCATTTAAAACCCCCATACTTATTTTTACGAGATTAGATTTTTTGCGTTTTTCAATGCTATTTTTATACTTATGATAGTCTCGGTAGCTCAGTGGTTAGAGCAATAGGCCGGATTCAAAAGGTCGTGGATTCGATTCCCATCTGAGAATTCACTTATGGCCGAGTTGATTTTTTCCAATATTTTTCTATTTAAAATGTATCATAACCCATTCTTTTCCCCAGGTATCCCAGCATCAGTCCGGCCCAAGGCCTGGCTGTACCTGTGCGGCGGGCAGCTGTTGCTGGAGAAGCACCCAAACGAGTACGAGGCGCTGTTGCAGGCGGATGGAGACCCGAAGTGCATGGACGACATCAGGAAGGACCTGCATCGGCAGTTCCCCTACCACGAAATGTTCATTAGAGAGGAAGGAGTCGGGTAAGTCGTATGTCTGAGCTTATCCCGCCAGCTCCTTTTTACCATCGGGAAACCAGACGTACCGTAGGCTATCACCCCTACCTGGTTGATATTCCACGTCAGCGTACAAAGCGCTTTTCCTCATTTTCCCTGCCTGCAGCTGCGTATGTATTTCCGGGTGCCCACAAACCTGGTATATTTAAAGCTGGAGTGAATAGGCCTATTCTAAGCAAGGTCGCTCCATCTTAGGCCTCTTCCTAACGGTTCAGAATGAGACCCAAAGTAAGCCTTTTTAATGTAAAAAAACGCGGTGGGCATAAGCTATAAGTCGCCGAGATCTCGAATTGTTTTTAAAAACTAAGTCAAATCGTTTTGAACGTTTATTGACGCAGAAAACGGGAATTTCCGATATTAAATTCCAGTCGGTAATTTCCTCGTTACAATACAACAAATTTGTCTCGGCAGTTCTTCAGAGATACTTAATTTTTCTAATATTTTGGTATGTGTTAGAACACAAATATTATTGTGATCGAATTTCTCTATATATACCGTTTATAATTATCATCATTATCCTTGTGACATCCTTTTATAGAAGTCATTTCATTGTTTCTATTTCCTCAGAGATCTACGACAAACACCTGTTGATCGTCAATCTATCAAATACGACAATAGAGTGATTATTATAATACTACCATATCAATGTTTTATGGCGACTTATATCGACATAAAATAAATATTTTTCAATTTCTATATTGCTTAGAGTCGTAATCGTACTATAAACACACACAACATAGCATACTTAGTTGTGTTACGTTGACATTGTTGATGACATGGCTGGTCAGAAATTCCGTAACCACCGCATAAAAAAGGAAACGACGAGAACTGTTAAATTTATAAAAAAAAACACTCCGGGAGTTCCGGCAGAAGTGAAAACCGCTTAAACGAAACAGCATGAGCAGGCATACATTTACGCCGCGCGGTAGAAAGAGAGGGATACTACTTCCTCCCCTACGCCCGCGCCGGCGCTCTACTCTCTCTCCCTCTTACGAATTTTCGATCAGGTCACGTACCTGACGCGACTTGAATTTTTTTTTCTTACAGACTCAAAGTCAAAGATTTTTATTCAAATAGACTTATATATAAGTACTTTCGAATAGTCCAATTTTTTTTTTCCCTACCAGCAATTTAGGACATCTTTTAACTGATAAGAAGAACGGCCGCAAGAAACTTATCAGCTTTAACAGAAACAACAACATTTACAATGGAACATGTTGTTGCCAAACACAAATTTACAATTTTGAAATATATTTAATATTAGAGGAAAATTTTCCATATTAAATTATTAGAATATTTTCCTTTTATCCAATTTATAATACTTATGTTTTATGTTAGTATCACATCCATGGATTTTGGTCTTTTAAATAATCATCTACCTTGTAATAACCTTTGCTTAAGAGTGACTTTTAACATATTTTTTAAATTTATGCAAAGGTAGCTCAATCACTTATCGTGGAACTTTATTAAAAAAAGCTATACCTTTCCCCAAAAACGAGCGTCTACATTTTTCAATTCGAAATCTTGGAACGGCAAGCTTGTTCTTATTTCTAGTATTAAAATTATGGACATCGCTGTGCTTAATACATAAATCAAGATGTTTCCTTACATATACTATATTATCATAGATGTATTGTCCCGCCAAAGTTAGTATATTTTTTTTTATGAACGACGGGGAGACTCTTAGTCTTCATCATACCTGATGATAAGTATTGATAAGGTTAAAGATGGAAGCGAGCCTCTCCCGGAATCCTCAGCCACTGAGGAACTGGCTATCATATCTCGAACTGCCGGAACACAACAATGCTGAAAACATTGTTGTTATGGCGTCAGAGTTAGATAAGATGGTGGTAGCTAGCCAGGCAGACTTACAACAAGTCCTACCACCAACCAAACCGAATACAATATGTACCCCCTCTTGGAATCGAACCCGGGGCCCCTGGGTCTGATATTAATCTCTTTAAACAAATCCTTAAGAGAATCTCTCCGTCGAAGGTTGTAAATGGCGCGCACAGCTCTTTTTTGCAGTATAAAACATTTTCTATATTAGCTGCTGAGCCCCACAACAACAGGCCATAGGACATTACACTATGAAAATAACTAAAGTAAACTAGTCTTGCTGTTTCAATATCAGTTAAGAGCCTTATTTTCTTTATTGCGAAAGCCGCAGAACTAAGTCTACTCGATAAGGCTTCAATATGTGGATCCCATTGTAGCTTTGAATCCAATGTAATGCCAAGAAATGTTGTACTCTCAACTAACTCTACTACTTTCCCATTCAAATTGATATGCATATCGACCTGCACTACATTAGGTAATCAGAATTTAACAAACTTGGTTTTAGTAGGGTTAAAAGACATATTATTACTGTTGAACCAGTGTGCGACTTGAGAGAGAGCACTATTTACTTCGTCAGAACAATTGTTTCCTCTATCAATTTTAAAAATTAAAGATGTATCATCTGCAAATAGTACTGTCTCACATAAATGACTCGTGTAATAAGGGAGATCGTTAATATAAATTAAAAACAGCAAAGGGCCCAATATTGAACCTTGTGGCACGCCCATAATAATGGGGGCTCCAGTAGAAGCAGTATTATTTACAATTACTTTTTGATTTCTATTGTGCAAGTATGAATGCAAAAGGTTAACAGATTTTTTAGAGACACCATAATGTTCTAGCTTCTTTAAAAGTGTAACGTGATCAACGCAATCGAGAGCTTTAGACAGGTCACAGAATATATAGATAATGGTGATATCGTAATGGTGATAGGTTGGTTTCTGCAGTAGTTCCCAAGATCACATTATTCCAAAAGAACTGCTACTGGATGTGTATAAGGGTCTTAAATAAAATACCTGATGACATTAAAAAGTTACCGTTACACACGTTTAAGACGGCACTTTATAAATGGTTACTTAAAGGAATGTTCTACAATTTAAATGAATTCTTTAACAATATTCAATGAACATACCTTTTCGATGTTTTTGTGAGATGATAACATTCTATCATTATGCAAGAGATGAAATCGGCCATATTTAATGACCGTGCGGTTCTTATCGTACGTGTAGTTCGTAATTTAAAACGTCATTAAGCAAAGCTAGTTGGTCACACAGCCTAGATAAGTACCAGTTGACATGTAGGTAATAAACTAGACAATTTTGGGACATTTTATTTTATATATTGAATAATAGTTTGACATTAATTTTAAATACCTAAATATATTTTTTTTTACATTTTCGTATTGTGTTGATGATGACCATTAAAATTACTGACATTAGAATTAATCCTTGAAATTTGCTGACTTGTAAACTTTGAATGGAGGAATGAATCAATATTGTATTAATCTAATTTTATTATGTATATGTTTTGCATGCTATTGTAAATGGCTGATTGGGCTGATCTATATTTTAATGTCATCTGCAGTGTACCCCAAACAAGTGCAAATAAATGATTATGATTATGATATACCAATTACATCTTTCTTGCCCTCCCAAGCCTCAAAAATATGTTTTAGGAGTGCAATGCCAGCATCAGTAGTATTTTTACCTTTAGAAAAGCCGAACTGATTGTTATGAAGATTTGATTTATTGTTAAATAGTCTAATAATTGAGAGTATATAATATTTAAAAAAAAAATACTAAGTGCCGGTAATACTGAAATCGGCCTAAAATTTGTGGGGTCACTTTTGTCACCCGATTTAAATAGTGGAATAAGCTTACTACATTTCATTATTACAATCGGGAAAAGTACCTTCATCTATGCATTGATTAAAATGACAGCTAAATATGGAGCTATTGTATCAATAATTGATTTAATAATGTTGGTTGATATGCCCCATAAATCTTCAGTCTTTTTAATATCTATAGACTTGAAAGCTTTTAAAATGTCTTCACTATTAATATGCTTAAAATTTAATACTTTATTACACTTATCAACACAAGACTCTAAGAGGGCAGCAGCAACGTTTGGACAGGAATTTATTTTACTGGTAGTTTTTAGAAACTACCAGTAAATTAAATTCCTTGAAGATTTCTTAAGGTTTTCCCCTAAGGGTACCCGAGAGAAGAAATCTTCAAAACACAGGCAACCTCAACGTCAGATTCAATTAATATATCACCTACGTTATGGCAGAAGGATTTTACATTATTTTTAGTTTTCCCAGTTGTTTGGTTAATAATATTCCAAGTAGCCGTTATTTTATTATCCGCTAATTTGATTTTATTTGAAAAGAACATCGCCTTAGCAGCTACACATACATTTCTAAACATTTGAGAATACTTCCTGATATATCCAATAAAATTTTGGTCACAGGAAGTATGCTTTACGCATAGAGGTCATATAGTTTCCTTCTGCTTGTTTAAATTTCCGGCGTGGCCCAATCACTAAACTTTACTTTATCCGAATTACAATTGATCACTTTTTGCTTAAACGTTTTACTAAATTCGTCTTCAACCACATGAAATAAATAATTATAAAGATAATTAGACCCGAAGTTCAAAATAAACTCATTTTTCTTATTGAAAATGGAAACGGGTATTAAACGGGTAGAACGTGATAGGTATTTCACCTACCTAATTTTCCCGACTTTTCGACCAAGTTACATCGGCCGTGGTCACGGGCTGACCGACTCATTGACCATTCATTTTTCTTGTTCGCAGGCAGCAAGAGCTGTTCTCAGTGCTTAAAGCATACTCAGTGCTGAACCCCAAGGTGGGGTACTTCCAGGCGCAGGCGCCGGTGGCGGCCTTCCTGCTGATGCACATGCCCGCGGTGCAGGCCTTCTGGTGCCTCGTCAGCATCAGCGACAAGTATCTCAGCGGCTACTACAACCCCGGGCTAGAGGTCAGTTGGGTAATTACAAGAAATATATTTTTATCATCATTATCATCAGCCCATCATCGTTCACTGTTGGAGATGGCCTCTTCGAGTGCACGCCCCATTAAGTACAATTATTTTCAGAATACCGTTGAGGCAAAATACTGCTGTTCAGCTTTCCTCAATTGTCATCATCGTCTCAGCCATTTTAATTTCCCCACTGCATTGGGGCACTGGCCTTATGAAGGATCGATGAAGGAGAATAGGCCACGTGGCTCACCACGCGGACCCAATGCGGGTTTAAGCGACTGCAAATATAGCCGGAACTGATGGCTTAACGTGCCATCCGAAGCACGAAAAAGGTCATTGATTCTGGACCGACCATTGCGAAATTTGCTCGAAATCGAGCGCGCGCGAACCACTGCGCCACCGAGCTCCACTTCTTTTTAGTAGTAGTAACAATTTTAACGTTATTTTCGCAGGTCCTACAGCGAGACGGCGACATTCTCCACGCGTTACTACGTCGGACCGCGCCGGCCGTCCACCGGCACTTGGCCAAGCACAAGGTGGAGCCCGTGCTGTACGCCACCGAGTGGTTCCTGTGCGCCCTCACGCGCACGCTGCCCTGGGACAGCCTGCTGCGCGTCTGGGACTGCTTCCTGTGCGAGGGGGTCAAGGTGACTGTCCTCTATGAGTTAGATATCCATCAGCACCAGGTGGAGCTGTACGCCACCGAGTGGTTTCAGTTTTGAATCGGTCGGTTCAGCGCATCGGTGACCAGCCCCTTGCTCAGGGCCCTGTTTCATAAAGCTTGACAAGTCGACAATTTGTCAACTATGCTCGAACATACCTTTTTTGTCACTGATCTACGCAATTTGTACCTTTGTCACCATTGCAGAAGGTAGGTTTTCTATAAAAGGCAATCATACATTATAAAGTTCTCTTTATCAAAACCCTATTACGAACTCTTTCGATCATGTGAGAATTTATAAAAGAAAAATATCTGTCACTCCTCTTCCTGACACAGACCAAGGATGCCTATCAAAAAACCAAATATTTTTTGAAACATTAAATTGTAGAATTGTCGCGACAATTTGACAATTATGTCGGCTTTTCATAAAGCACCAATGTTATAGGAAACGTACAATCGTCAAATTGCGACCTGTCACCTGTCGCTGACAATAGGCTATTTGACAGGTTTTGAAAATCCATTTTATATTATGTAGTGGAGTTTAAGGAACCCAGTAAAAGTTGTTTTTTTAAATTCTGGTACATATTTGCTGCAAAATATCAAATTAAAAATTCAATATTTAAATAGCGCGCCAAAACGCTACTTTGACAATTTGGCGCTGCAATGGGGTCGGTGACGTCACTTGCCTGTATTCTGCATATCATCCACATACGTAGTCAAACGAGGTTTACAAGCAGGTGACGTCATTATAAACTCGACGAATCAGGAGCGTTTTGTGTCACGTGACAAAACTTAAAAAAAAATGCATTTTTATTTACGGATTTTTAAATATATTTATAATTATTTTCAACTTACGTTAGTAAAAAACCATTTTTAAACTCATAATTTATACTGATAACAGTAATTGACACTTTATTTTTCGCATTGTCAAATAGCCTATTGAAATCTTTATGAAACAGGGCCCTGGTGCCTTCAACTTTTCCTTGCACTACAAGTCGCTTACAGATGTGTCGTCTATAGTCTTTTTTAACTGGGATGATACCTGTGACGTTTCATGTTTGACAGTTTTAGAGATGGCCTATAATTAAATCCTATCGATTTATCTATCGATTTTTTTTAAGAGTGTATAATGTATATACCTACTTTTGGAGAAAGTGCAATCTATTTTACTACTTTTCCGGCCACGTGGAATACGGTTATAAAACGTAACTTATATGATCCCAAGTAAATATATTAAAGGATAAAAAGTATTGTATGTGCTAATTTATGTGGTAAAATAAAACATTAAGCTGTCGATGTCAATGTCAGAAGAATCATTTAATTTAAAGCACCAAAAAACTCGCTGAGTTTTGTTTTGTTTAAAATTTAAAGTATCTTCTTTTTCACTGATATCGACTAATGAACAGCGGCAGTTGTCGATTCTGTTGTGTCTTATCTCTACCCTGGGGGACTATCGCGTAAAAAATTTGGATATGGACATGGGCTTCATTTGACAGTTAAATGACCATATATGGTAATTTTATGAGCTTCAACTGTCAAATGAAGCCCATATCCATACCCAGATTTTTTACGCGATAGCCCCACTGTTCCGAATCGCACATTGCACTATTTTAAAAATGAAATGTTTTCTATCATATTCAATTAAAATGTAATTATTAGACAGATTTTACTGTATATTGCTACAGGGGTAGCTTTTAAAATTTTTTTTTTTCGAGTTAATGGCTCCAGTTTTTTTTTTAAACATTTGTTGACGCGAGTGTCACAGGAATCATCCTAGCTGAAAAAACTATAGAAGACATGTAAAGAGAATCCAAAGAAATTTAATATGTATTTAAAATATACGACACTGGACAATGAAAGAAAGGTCAAATTTTTGGAGGATTAAGTTCAAAAACTTAATCCTCCAAAAACTTGACCTTTCTTGAAGAAGACAAAACTCCAAACCAACGTTTGGACTTTTGTCTTCTGGCACCACGTGAGATAGATAGCCCCTATTATGGGACAGCCTGCTGCGCGTGTGGAGCTGTTTCTATGCAAGGGCGTCAAGGTTATTTGTGTCCAAACGCAAGCTATAAACTATTTGAGCGCCATTCATCCAAATTCATTCAGCCGTTGTCAGCCAAAATGGTTTAATTCTTAGGCGCCACCAAACAACCAACAGCAGCCAACTGCGACTGTCGTCAAAGGCAAGTGCAGTTTTGTGTGCTGGGCCGTCGACGTGTCGAATATCCCTGCTGATCACCAGTTAGCTCTGTCGACAGCTAGCTAGCTAGCTGCTGGTCCTGTCGACAGATGCATGAGCCCTTAAGAGACAAATGTATTTGGTTTAAGCGAGCGTCTCTGCAAGCCGCTAGATAGCGCTGTTTTAATTGATGATTTGATTTCACCCAGGTCCTCTTCAAAGCGGCGCTGGTAATCCTAGCCGGCGCGCTAGGCCCAGCTAAAGCGCGGCGGCGTGCGGGCGGCCTGTGCGAGACGCTAGAGCTGCTGCGGCACCCTCCGGACGCGGTGCTGGCGGAGGACTACCTGGTGTACCACATGCAGCGGCTTCAGCTCACGGAGGAGGACTTCGAGTTTGAGCACCAGCGCCAGACTGCGCGCCGTCGAGCCATGCCCAACAGGAGGTGAGCATTTGTTATGCAAGACAGATATTTTTAATTCACAGTATCTAATCTGATTCCTTGTCGTTAGGTTGCCTTTATATCCTCGTCAGGTCTCGGTAGCCAGTCGTTAATAACGTCGATAGGCAGCTGTCTGTCCCGTCAGTCCTGCAGTCCTGTCATAGGTCTTATCCGATAGCCACTCACTCATACGTCAGTCGAAGGAGCCCGGACTCTTAGATGACCCTTGAACTGCTGCGGCACCCTCCCGATGCCGTGCTGGCGGAGGCCTACCTGGTGTACCACATGCAGCGGCTGCTTCGAGTTGGAGCACCAGCGCCCGACTGCGGCCTCCGAGCCATGCCCAACAGGAGGTGAGTGGGTGACTTACAGCTGAAGGTTTAGTGCTGGTACCCGCCCGACGGCGTGCTGGCGTCTGCTGATTTAGCTATGGAAATATTTGGTTAGCCAAATTCAGCTCCTGACATTCTAGGTGGAGTCTGAATGGTGGAAAAACGAATTTATTTCGACTAGGCTGTTATTAATAAGGAGTTGTGAATGTCAATGATCATCTTCGCGCTCCTAATCAACTTCACTTTGACTACTAATTGGGGCGCAATAGACCAAGCATTAACGGTTTTATCGACTCGATAACTGTGTCACTGTCCCGCTCACATCGTACCGAAGTGAGCAAGACAGCGTGATCACATCGCCTATGAACAAAGCTATAGAGATTTGTTCATACTAGGGCGGCTGAGGCTGATTTGCCATTGATTTTAAACCTTAATTTGTTAGCAGTCAAATTCAAAATTGATACAAAACAATATGTTATGTTACATCATCATAACTTAAGAGCCACGCTATTGTCTGTGTAGCTTTCTCCATTCGTTTCTCTTCAAAGCCAGCTCCTTGGCTTCTTGAGAAGATACGTCCACAACCCTATATCGAGATAGACGAAAAGAGCGCATCAAACTGTATGAGAACCAAGCGTGTCGAGTTTTTCGTACCTACTAATAATTGACCTAATTTGCATGCCATAACCTTGGCAAAACATGTGTGTCCTCAAAAATGTAACACTTTTTATACCATGTTTTAGCAAATAAATGATTTATGATTTACGATGACGCCACGAGCGAGATTTAGTAATGTGTAAATGTTTGTCACGAGCTCTTGCAAGTAAGCACTGCACTATTAACCATTTTCATTTCTGAGTGACGCGTGTTTTTATGGCAATGGTCTCAAGCAGACTGATTTAGGTAGCTACACTTTTACCGTCTATCTCGATATAGGTCTGTGGACACGACGTTTACCTTCTCTTTGATCTGTTCCATGTAGGCTATTCTTGGCCTTCCCCTTCCTCTCTTACCTCTTCATATTATGTTACGTGTTGTTACAAAACATAATGTTTCTCATTGCAGTGGCAGCTGATTCAGCCAGTGTTCGTACAAGCGTTATTCGAAGAATAACGCGCGAGACATTTTCCACACTCTGTGAGTAAGTGCAATAGACTGCCAAGCTAAAGTGTACCTAAAGTGCTATGTGATAAGGATGGCGACCGAACGACCAACACTCGACTGACGACAGTGTAGACCTAGCTAGTTTAGTGTATGCGTAAATCTCTTCTGCTGTTACTGTTTAATTATTCCATATAATAATAATAAAGAAATTTTTTGGAAAGGAAGAAAGCAAGAAATTACAATATAAATCGCAAATTTTTAAAATATTAATACAATAATATTTTTCAATCAAGATTCATTTTCGTAAAATAAAATAATTCTTGGTTATTTTCTTAATATTAATTGACATAACTTTGTTTTCGTAATACTTTTATAGCTGTTTTAATATTAGTATAAATATGAATAATTTTTGACCACTATTATCATCATCGAGTCCATGAAATTTCTTGCCCACTTTAAAAAAGGAGGTTATTTTACAAATATCTATCTATATGACTTTTCTATATTACCGAGTTGCAGTAAATAACAGTAGAAAAGATTCGCGTCCATACAAATAAATTACTGTGTATAAAAAAATTAAGAGAGACATTTTCATATCACATTATAATTGGTAAGAAATTGTACTAATTCATTTATACTTATATAAATGGCGGCACTGTTGGAGCGAGACGATGAATTATCGAGCGTATAACACACTCGTCTCTCTCATTCGCCTTTGTTTCGTGATAACACAATACTATTGAATATTTTGGTCGCTATTTTGATGTTACGTGACTTTTGATTCGTGTATCTATGTAGATAAAAGTATGGTTTACAAAACACAATGACTACATTATTTGATAAGCAGGGTAAGTCCCATTAAGCTACATATAACCTAAATGGAGCACGCACTCTCAAAACCTACTTGAAGCCCAAAAAATGATGTATCTCTGTCGACGGTACGACCTCTCTTTCTAATTGATTGCCGTAATTTTTGAAGTCGAGTAAACATGGCGGACACTGTCGACTCGCGATTTTGTAATTGTGCATAAATCGGGGTTGCAGAAGTGGGTACTATTTATCCTTTTACTTACAGTATTGTTAAAATAGGAAAACAAAAATTACTGCAATCGATTAGAAATAGAGGTCGTACGGTCGAGATAGCGCTACATAATTTTTGGATTTCAAGTAGGTATTGAGAGTGCTTGCTCCACTTAAGTTATAACTTCATGGTAATCCCAACACGACTAAACTATTTTGACCACGGTGGCCATTCTTTATCCGATTAATACATTAATTACAAGCTAAGTTATTCAAAATAGATACCAGACTATTCATAATAATTTAATTATATTTTTATCTCAACTATTATTTTGTAAATAATTCTGTTATTCGTGTAAATTATATAAATGTAAAACTTCAGCATAATAAAAATACTATTAGTTAACACTTAAAACCGGTAGCACATGCCACTTGGTGCGAAAGAATAGCCAATCACGGTTCAGTGTTTTAATAATAAACTTGCAAACACGCGTCACTCCTCACTGCTCTTTGTCAATTCAGTTATTCTTTTAGCTTAAAAACGATCGATATAATATGAACGGAATACTTTTATTTGATTCAGTAAAAGGCCATGTGTCGTTAATAACATTTTCTTAAACAGTAAAATAATATTTAAAAAGTGACTTCTTATTCTAGTTACTAAAACTTATTTTCTAAACATTAAGTGTATTATGTAAATTAAGTCAATGATTTGACTAGTTTGACAAAGTAATATTAGCAGACCAATAAATGTATAGCGAAAATCTAGTATTACCCACGCAAATATGTGCGTTTTGATTCTAAATAATTGTAGAGATAATTCGTAAAAAAAAAATTTACAAGTGCAATATGTTGTTTGTGTATGCATAGCTGAGTGTATAGTCATCGTATACAAATGTGGTGGCAATCAAAGGCAAGTGTAATTTTAAAATATCGTTATTTAATACATATCTATGAATTTAAATATGGTAAAAAGGGGAAAAGTTGCCTATAAATAAAGTAAAATTAAAATTGGGTTGCTCTGTTAAAATTTTACTTTAGATTTAGATGGATCAAGCTGCAATATGTGTACTAAATAAAGATGCAGGTTTTTTTTTTCAAGTACGGTCGTGCCAACTTTTTAATAAGCCATAAGAGATACAATTTTAACAAATTACGAGTATTACTTGTTGTGTATTCATGAAGTATGTTCTAATAAAATTGTGATTGCGTATATTATTCTAATATTAGTGTTACGATATTACGATACTACTGGTTTCCACCTGTCTTTTCTCGTGTGTTCAGCCCTCAAGAGTACAAGGTCGCATGATTATGATGTGAAGATCTGTATTTTGTTACATTTTACAAGCGTGATAGCTATTTATCAGATGCAATATATTTTCCGACTCTCGTTAAATACGTTTTTTTTTATTTCAAATATACTGTTAAAAGCACGTCAGCCACTTACACTTGATTTGCAAAAACCGCCGCTTACACTAGTGACTTAAACTCTCAAAGGTCAAACTGTAAAGTCTGTTTACAGTGTGACCTTGAGAGCGTGTATCAAATGTGCTGTTGATAGTATATCAAATGACAAAATTGAAAATGATAACTTAATTATATTGCGATTAGTTGATGATTAGCAATCCACCAACCGTTGTAAGCACTGCTCTGAGGCACTAACAAGAGCTGTCATTGCAATTTTGTACTTCAAAATGCAATGACAGCTCTTGTTAGTATATTCATTTAAGAACGGAGCTATACACTACGCATAGCGCCATTTCACTTACAATAGATTGCTCAATAGCTCGTGGTTACGTCTCCCTGCTACAAGCGAAGCTTAACGAAAGGTGAAGTACGGAACATTTTTAAAGTATGAAATGACGTAAAACGAACATCGCTTAACATCGGTCGCAATTACCTACTCGAGTGGTATATTATAATATATTTTTCTATTAGTTTGAACGCTGACGCTCGCTTAACAGTTTAAATATAAGCAATAAACCATAAAATTACTATGTAAGCATATGTAAATAACACAGGATGGGATTAGCTAACTACAAACGTCATGTTATTTTGCTTTTTTCGTAGCGCGCAAAAGAATAGAAAAATCGCCTCTCAAGTAGGGATGATCCTTATTCTTTAAACGCACTGAACGTTGTGTTTTATGCCTAATGTTATATTATATGCTTCTAATTGAAAACGGGTTCAAGAGAGGTTATTTCTCATTTTTCTATGTCATTGGAAGTTCAGAATAGATCTGTCGAGACTTCGGTTTGCAATATGGCCGATTCCGTTCCATCGGACAGCACTTCGAATTTAGGCTATGGTTTAGTTGATAAGTTCACTTATCGGTGCATAATTTTATTTTTGAAGATTTTTTTAATTTATATAATTTAGTTATTGTAATCATTTATGTAGTATTCAATTTTTATGCTCGAAATGTGTGACTGTATGCTGTGTACCAGATATAATGAAGACAATAAAGCCTTTTTAGTTAGTTTAATTTAGCGTTGTTCAAATCTTTATTGAATATGTTATTTACACTCCAAATAAAGTAATGAGACCGGTTTTTTTACATTATCAGTTACAGGATTTTTATGATGGTTATTACGACAATATGCTTTTAAAGACGTTACAAAGTAACTATTTATTAATTTGTGGTGTTATGAAGCAAAAACAGCAACTAAATTAGGCGAACCAAAAAGGCTTTTGACTTTTAGGTATCTTCTCTTTAATGTGCGTTTCGGCACGGATTGTAAATATCTATTAAAAGTTACCAGGAGTCTGATTATTTAAGTCGATATTTATCTCGATCGAGCACTGGATAGTTATTGTAATACCTACCGCAGTAATGTTTGTAGTCAACTATGTATGTAAGCACGATGGTGGGTCAACACCCCGACCGCCTAACGGTATAGCTTGTGCTATCGCTATAGCTATCAAACTTCAAACTCTCATAAAACCCTTCAACGATGGGGTTTTTGTCTAATTCCTACATATTTCTATTCATCTATTGGATTCACTATTGCATGTTTAGTATGAAAGTGATAGCGTCAGCGAGAGACCTTGGTTTAAAAAACGATAGCTATAGCGATAGTACAAGCTATACCGTTAGACGCTCGGGGTGCTGTTACTTGTAAAAAAAAACTGATAATTAGACGAAATTAGCATGATCGAGCTCCTGGTATAAATAAGAGTATTCGGCTCAATAAAGCCGTCAGTTTGAATGGAATGGCTAACAGATTGTGAGTGTTGTGTGTGCTATTTGTTTTCCTTTTACGAGATTTTAATTTAATGTTATTTGTATAAACTTCGTATTTTGTTATCATCAGCTAGAGTTAGAATGTTCCGCCGGCGTATCCAACGAATGACCCTTCAGTATGTTCCAATAATGATCCATCACATTCCACAATTCAGACTGCTGTTATAGTTATTATAAATGTTTAAATCTCTAATATTTTTGTACAGTGGCTACATGAGATACGTGATTACTGCAATATTTGTGTTGTAAATAAATATAATGCAAAAATTTTTTTGTATTTTTTTTTATTAACGTCTAGTCGGCTACTCCCTAAAGGGGGACAACGCAGGTGGACCACGAGTCTGGAGTAGACATGTTTTTTTTTTTCGAAAGATCAGCTAAGACGTTTGAGTTCCGTATTCCGTAAAAGCGACCTTGCCCGTATATACATAGCTTAGCTTTTCGCCTGTAGTACCGCCTCCCAACGCGAGCGCGCGAGGGGCAAAGTGAAAAGCGAGCTATGTCCACGCATGCAAGGTCGCTAATCGCCTGATCGCCTCGTTCGCCTCGCCACTCGCGCGACGACTGATTCAAAAATAGAGGTCCAGGAGCAAACCCTACATTTTGCTCGATATAGCATAAGGGGTCAAGACGATATCTATGATGGAGAAAGGTTACAGAATGTTTAGGTTGCCTTGAAAATAATCGGGAAATGTAAACTCGGAAATATAGACTCAGGATGAGATGTCCAGTCCTTTGACAAGCGCATGATGCAAGAAGTCTACTATCCCAAAAGAAATTAAACAGGATAACGATTTGATATACTTTTAATAAAGTTGGCACATGGCATTATTTTATCACAAGTCGATAATAATATTAAGACAGTCATTTTCACTACGCTTAGAAGTATTTACATCAATAAATTTAACATACCAACATTACAAAATTGTGCATGTAATTTCAAGATATTGTCCTGTGATGAGCGAGAAAGAGATATTTAAGCAATCAAGAGGTTCCAAATTCACACGATGTTGCATGCATATTTCGGTTTTTTTTAATAAGTTGCAAGTAGTCGATTTCCTTGAACGACTCGGTGAGTGTCGTTGTGAACCCATTCGATTGTTGCTGCAAACTGCTATCACTATCGCGTTTTACAGGGGTCACATTATAAATCTTAGGATTCTTTAGTTTGCTCAAATATCTCTAGTAGATAGCCCATAGGGACAAACGCAACCACCTACACTCTAAAATATTTCATCAAAATGCTTTATGCTACAATTATCCTACAGTACAGAACATCTTATATACAACATAAAATAGAAACAATTTGAGTAATAAACATGTCATAATATAATAAAGATTTATAGGAATTCTTGTGATATAGAGAAACAAAAACTTATAAATTAATTTTGTGGACAGTTCTTATATTACCTCTCGTAGATGGCAATGTCGTTTTTCTAATATCTTTCTTTAAATTATCTTTGTGAGCAAAAATGTGAAATCAATCTCGAATACATTTGTTGAACGTATTTTAGCATAATTTCATTATTAATTTAGTACGTAGTCTGTTTTTTCTTACTTGTCTTAAACTGTCAATAATATTTACATGTCTTTTTACAGGTTTTCTTAGAACATAAAACGATAATACGAAATGGTTTTGTCATGAAAGGTATAGATTGACATTAACATGTAATTTTTTTCGTTACAATTCAATAATAAGTCTTGTCAAGATTGTTTACATTTTAAGACAAGTAAGAAAAAACTGACTATGCTTATTTATTATACATCAACTCTATTCTAAAAATATGATGGAAGAGGCGAGAGATTCCATTTTATGCTCGTTACTGTCATAGTCCTTCTGGAAATAGCAACTGCCCACATAAATATAACGAAACAGTTTGGCGTTGGACATTCAATGTCTAGTGATACACCTATAAATAAAGTTTTAAATATAATCTATGAAATCGTTTTAAAACATTAGCCCTCCATTTTGACTAGTAAAAGTCTGACAGACTAGTTCTTAACATCACATATTCTCCCTGATTCCAATAGAATATAATATAATAATTATAATTGTGTTGTGACGGTTTCATATTTAAAATTATACTTAACATTAGAATTTTAGACGCCTTATTATGAAAATTATAAAGCGTATACGTTTTTTTTGGTAAAATTATTACAGTCAGTATTACTTCCGTTTCTTGATATATTTTATTTTAAAAAAAGTTTATTGTAGCCAAAGATTTTTTTTAGTATGTTTTGACTGATCGACGACAGGAATAATGTTGCAAAGCTCAAACCAGCATAATTTCCTCTTTATATCTACGTAACCATACTATCTTATATTTTATTATAATAGAATAAAATACGACTCAATCAGTCAAGTTTTGGCAACGCCATAATTTTTTATTAAGTCAGTCTTGATTGGTATATCAGCTGTTAAAAACCACCATTCATATTAAAAACATTTTCAGTCAATATTAATTAATGTATCTTTTTAAATGAAATTGAAGACTAGGACATGACGAAACTTAACTGTCCTCTTAATTTCTTTAGAAACGGAAGTTTTGAAATCATTAATATTATATTGATAATTGACACAGCTCGCCTTAAATTTAGGCCACAATTTGATAACATTTAAATGCTAAAGAATTAATTTATATATCAACAGAATAAATAAAAACAATTATCTTGCCTTCGCCACCAGACAAGTACACTCTTAGCAATGCAAGTATAACAAATGCAAGAAGCCCTTGTTAATAGTTAAAATTTCAAACTAGTTATTTATTTCTAATTAAATTCGTCTTACAATTTAATTAAAATCTCCAACGAACAATTAGAGAAAAAAATTATTTTATTAAAAAGCTTAATAAATAAATATATAAAAACGTTAGGATACATTTTCAGAAGTTAGTTTGAGCTTCAGATAAAAATATTGTCAGTATTAGCCTAAACCCTTCGGTCCCGAGAACCTACTACAATAATATAAGTTTTTCAAAAGTTCTATACCTAATGAACATTCAATTGATAGATTTTTATTTCTTAGCATATTATATAATTTTAATATCTACCGTATACCATTTAGATTTCAGTTAAAATTGTATATTATTAAATACCCAACTGACAAAAGATGAACAAACGTGTGCTAGATTATTTTCCCCCTTAATACACCATGTGACGCTTTGACTAAATACTTTCTATCATGTTTACTGTCAAAATGTCATCACAACTAACTAACTACACCGGCTAAATATTTATGTAATCGTACGCCTAAACAATCATATTGTTTTAATTCTAATTCAACATTTAGAAAAACAAAGCGTGCTTATAGCAAAAATACAAACTTATTTGATTGGAAAAACAATAGCAAGAAATACAGAAGATAATAGGAACAAGAGTAAAAATAAATAAATAGACAAAAACAGGTCAAATAAATTTTATAAATTTAAATAAAATAGTCACGTGTTTCTTTGAAATAATGACATTCGCATCTAGGATACGGAAATATTATTCTATTATCAATGTTTAATCTTTTATTTTCTCGGGCTGTTGCGCCTGCGCAAATGTTCTTAAACTAATTCTAACATGATATAATATAGCCTTCGCATGTGCATCTTTATCGACACTCGTAGCTCGATAACGTGTCACTGTCCCGCTCTCATCTTAGCGAGTAAGCAAGACGGCACCATGCGACATATCATATCGCGTGATATAGCGGCGTAAGCGCCGCCTACTTAATGACTATTGTGATGCTAACAACGCTCCATGCTTGACACAAGGTCGAAACATACTGGGTGCGTGCGTAACGTGCACGTATACGTACGCGTTTAAACGGGTTACCATGTCTTGTAATATCAAGTTCAGCCATTTTAAATTTCCTCACTCTCACAGACCTATATCGAGATAGACGAAAAGAGCGCTTCAAACTGTATGAGAACCTAGCGTGTCGAATTTACCTGTGTACCTACCTACGATGACATCACGAGCGAGATTTAGTAATGTGGAAATGTTATTGACGAGCTCTTGCAAGAAAGCACTGCACAGTTAACTATTTTCGATTCTTAGTGACGCGTTTTTTCATGGCAATGGCCTCAAGCGGATTGACTTGGGTTGGAAAACTTTGACCTTTGATCAAACGTTTTACACGCAAGGTAGGTAAACTTTTATCGTCTTATCTCGATATAGGTCTGTGCCCTATCCTATGGATAAATAATGAAGGTAACATAGGGATGATATTAAATATATTGTAACATGGTGCACGTCTACGTGTACGCATCTGGAGTTGTTCGGAAGTAGTGTTCCATGTTTTCTTTGATTTTGAACGAGTGTACAATAATATGATTCTTCTACCTCGATTCCTGTGTATGATGGCGCATTCAATCCAAATATAGAGGATTGGCATCGCGTCGGCATCGTTCCTGAAAAAAAAATACTTTTGTTTGATCGTTACATTTTGTATGTGAGTGAATAGAAGAGAATGCAATAAATTATTAAAAAGATGCAACTCTTACAATAATATTATTGTATTAAGTAATGCCATAAATAATACTAGAACTGTGTTCGCCAAGCTCAGTAATGAAGACTACAAAACGGGGTCTAAAGTTATACTTGGTTTAAAACTGAAGCCGTCTGTTTTCTTGTTAGCCACTGAAAATGAAATTTTCACAGCTTAAATTTTGAACTTAAGCCTAGTTTAGCCGTGAACCACGTTTTGTAGTAACACTATTTTAGGATTAGCAAAGATTCTTATTTACTATGCCTATAGTATTAAAGTTTATTTTCGAGTGTTATATTATATGACAGTCCTCTCCGCTGCGCTTCTCTCCTATGGTCTGCGTTGACCATCTAAGGGGTAGTGTACTACCCTGATCCCCCATGGCCTACGGCAGTGTGATGGCATGCAGTGAGGGTTTAGCTGGTAGTGCTCACCCCTCCGGTCCCTCCCTTCTACCGTCCTCCCACCAAGCTTTCGAGCTCGGTAGGGGGATGTGAGCGGGTTCGATTCTACCCCGAACCCCCGCCGTGCGTATTAGGTTTGACGGCGTGAGGGCGGCGCTGGACTCGCGATTCCGGTGTTCTAGGTGAGCCCTGCATAATCGTTTGGTATGCGTCAATGCATTTCCCTCACTCAAAACAAAAAAACAAATGGTCTGCGTTGACCATTAGATCATTTGGTAACGGATAATAATTAATCGAGCCAAAAAATAATGATGTTGTATCCAGAAATACTATTTTGCTTACCTTGTTGATTTCACTATAATTTGGTGAGAATTTAGCTATTTGAGCGAGTATTTGGCTATTTCGGTAGCTGGTTAATTTGAGCCATCTCACTCGGTGATCAGGCAGGGGATGACGGGCAGCTCGTAGGGTGGGGGGGATCAGGTCATTACCTGGTGGTCGCTGATGAGGTACACGGGCAGCTCGTAGGAAGGGGGGGGGGATCAGGTCTTTACCTGGTGGTCGCTGATGAGGTAGACGGGCAGCGACTCGGTGCAGAACTCGCAGGGGATGACGGGCAGCTCGTAGGGGTCCGGGTGGGGGGCGGCGGGCGCGGCGGGGGCGGCGGGGGCTGCGGGCAGCTGGCGGCGGGGACGAGGTCGCAGCTGCGCCAGGTCCGGCCGGCAGCCCGTCTGTCACACAGACAGTACGTGGGGTACACTCTAACATTTGCGTATCACATTATTAAAATTGAAAAAGGAAAAATATATTAAGACTTTTTGAATTTTTGTATTTTTCAATGCTATTTTTATATTTAAGATAAATTTTAAATAGAAAAATATTGGAAAAACTAACTCGGCCACAAGTGAATTCTCAGATGGAACTCGAACCCACGACCTTTGGAAATCCGGTCCAATGCTCTAACCACTGAGCTACCGAGAACCGAAGTCTCGGTAGCTCAGTGTTTAGAGGAGGAAAAAAATTATTAAAAATACCCCGATTTAATTATCCGTCGGGGGCTACCATTAAATGAACAAATTTTGCAGTTTTATTGCAACGTACTTATTTATATTTATGTTGAAATTTAAAATAGTGATGGCAGGCCCCGACGGATAATTATAATTATATCCGGTTATTCTTTAATTATTTTATTCTTGACAAAATACGTTATAACCATCGTGGGCTTTTATCAAATTTTTTATTTTGCTTTATTACCAACTTTTTAAAGGGCATTATGTATTGTGTACATTGTACTATATAAAACCCTTTACTGAAAACCGCATCAAAATCGGACTGGTAGTTTTGGTTTTGCACGAACAAATGTTTACTGCAGCGCCCCCTAGTGAGTTGTCACCGTATCACCTATTTAAGAACATGCACCAATCAAACCGAACCCATCACTGAAAACCGCATCCAAATCAAACTAATAGTTTTGGATATAATAAAAACAAGTTGTATGAAAGCGAAATATTATTTTCTTTGTATTTCGAAGTATTTTTTTTTTGCATTTTTTTATTCGCTACAATCAGGGAACTTCCTGCACCCTGACAGCCTAACGGTATAGCTTGTGGTATCGCTATAGCTATCAAACTTCAAACTCTCATAAAACCCTTCAACGAAAGGGGTTTTGTATAATTCCTGCATATTTTTATTCATCTATTGTATTCACTATTGCATTTTTAGTATGCAAGTGATAGTGTGAGCGAGAGCCCTTGTAGGGGGTTTGAAAAATTGATAGCTATAGCAAAAGCACATGCTATAACGTTAGGCGGTCGGGGTGCTGGTTGATCAGTAGAGTTTAGGGAAACGTTTTCTCGGAAAGTAATAAGGTTAAAGAGATAATTTACTTTTCAAATTAAATACCTGTTAATGGTCTATTATTTGTGATACCAACGTTTTCCAAATATCTATTACTTTTTTAAATAATCTACTGGTATTATTGGTATTGGTATTGGTGATGGGCTCTTTTCTCCGCATTTAGACTCCCATTTAGTCCGTTATGCGTGAGCATAGCATCGGTATGGCTAGTCAAGCCATCCCAGCTCCTTCCAGAAGCGCAGAAGCCTCCTGGGGCGTTCACAGGCTTCTAGGAGCGACCTCACGTCTTTGAGGATTTCTGCCCGTTGTGCGGCCAAACCCACGCACTCCAGGATCACGTGGGCGGCTGTTTCCTCTGCGTCCAGGCATCCCCTACATAGCTGTCTGTCGCATTCATGATGAATAGTTGTCGGTTTGAAGTTTGGTGACCTGTAAGTGTGCCTACAACTGTTCGGAGGTCTGGACGATTAAGGCTGAGCAGTCTACAGGTCAACCGCGGCGAGACTGCAGTAATCGGCAACTTGGACTGTTTACAGCTTGTTTGATCTATCCAACGCTTATTATGTGCAGCACGAGTACGCTGTCTTACCCATGAGCGCAGTTGGCTGAACGGGAGTGGCAGAATGGGTATGGGTCCAGCCACTGTTGTGGAGGATCCCCTTCTTGCCAGCTCATCGGCGGCATCGTTCCCGTGTGATCCACTATGCCCTTTAATCCATTGTAGGAAAAAAATCTACTGGTCAACCGGGACGTTCCCCGACTGTACAACCATTTTTGAAAGCACGAAGACGATTGATCCGTTGGCATGTTTTTAAGTACTGATAAAAAGATATCACTGCCTCTTCTGCGATTGTAATAGTGACACCTCTTATTAAGATAAATTTTAAATAGAAAAATATTGGACCTTTAGAAATCCTTGACCATTAGACCGGATTTCCAAAGGCCGTGGGTTCGAGTCCCATCTGAGAATTCACTTGTGGCCGAGTTGTTTTTTTTCCAATATTTTTCTATTTAAAATTTATCATAAGTATAAAAATAGCATCGAAAAATAAATAAAAAATTTAAAAAATCATAAGTCTTAGAATTTTTGAAAAACAATAAATTACAAGGGTACGTAAAAACAATATAAGGTAATCAATACGATTACCTTACGCAATCACACCCCAGGTACGTACCCCATTTGACAGTTCATATCGTATTCAACCGGCTGCAATTTGTATGGAATGACATACAGTATGATTCAATATTAACTGTCAAAGAAATACGATCACTCTTACGCAATCGTCTATCCAGTTCCTTTTTGTTTAATCATACCTGATGCTGCACCAGGTTGTGCAGCGGCTGCAGCTGGCCGCAGAACTCGCAGGGCAGCTGCACGTCCCCCCCACCGTCCCCGGCGCCGCCCCACTCTTCTTCTTCGTCTTCTCCACCCCCTCCCCCGCCCCTATCGCGCCGCAGCGATCCCCTCGAGCGGTGACGATCGCTAAGAATTGCAAATGAACTACGTCTTTATGTGCACTGTAAATGATTCTGTCGTTTGCGTAATATCCCAGTCTCTCGACAGCCTATCTGAGTGGCGTTCATAGGAGGCTATTAGCCTACTGCCACCACGCTGGCCAGGCGGGTTGGTAGAGGGTTTGTTTCAAGTTATCCTTCTCTCGCACAGGTGTTCAATGCGTCGAGCCTCTTAGCCAACTCTTATGACATCCCAGGCGTGTAAGGGACTAACTATTGAATGTATATTTATTATGGAAGTGGTAGTGTCACGTCCGTCCGAGAGCCTTGTATTGTATACTAGAGCCATTACAAACGTGCGAAGCTAGAGTCATAAATCATTACGTCATAGGAATATGACAATGCCGCGTCAATCGTTATCGATAAAGGTAGCTAGGACGCCAAGGTCGTTGCTCTCATTACCTGGTATTGACTATCGACAAATCCCTTTGTTATTGTTACACACAACACTAGGAGTGCGAGCGAGAGTTCCGATATGCCTATAAGTGTGAGCAAAAGGTCTGATAAAAAAGATTTATGACTCAGTTCGCACGTTTGTAATGGCTCTAGGTGTAGATGGTACGATGTGCCATAATAGCGAGTTAAGCGGTCAAGCGGGTCGGGCATTCCTCGTCAATAATAAATCAATTAAAATACTTTCTATAAACTATTTAAAAGCTAAACAAGTCAAGTTAAACCAGTATAGGTCGGTTACCGAAAGCTGGCGCGTTATGAACTCACACTAATGCAAATTCAAAAAATGAATAGACTAATAGAAAAATGTTTACTCTATAGTAACAAAAACAAAACAATAACTGTCTCCTTCATACTCCTAAGTTTGAGAGACAGACAGGCTTTTCTTGATGAGCATGCAGTGCAACGTCACGCCGCGCGTTTATTCACAGACACTACGTGTAAATGTGTTGAACGTGCCATCTTTTGTTTACCGAGCTGTAGTCTAGTTTGTGTAATATCACCATACAACATAGTAGCCTTTAGGCGCGGAACGGTAATTTAAAAAAAAGGTAAACGATCGCAAATGATAATCCTTGTGAACTGTACTTACTTGTAACATCCTTGTAAACTTTGTGACATGCAATAAATAAATAAAGAAGCGAAATTGTTAAAGAGCATAGCGTCAAAAGCGATAAATTGAATACTCACTTGGCCGGTTCATTTGCCATCGCGTTGCTGTTGTACGGCGCGGTTACCTGTTGCAAACAAGACTAATATTAATCTAACTATGTTGCTATCGAAAACTACCGCTTTATCTTTTACATATCCATAGACTGCTTTACCGAAAGTAGGTTTTGATAATATAAGATTTTGATAATATATACTCTGATTTTTAATTAGATGGACTAAAGTGACATTAGTAATGATACCACTTTACGGAAAACAAAAAATAGTGTTGTACCCTTACCCAATTGAAGTTCAATTATATGTTCAATTTCGAACATTCGTAACTGCAAAACACTCGGACTGTGTTATCTTGATAAGAAACTACTTACGGTCGGTTTCAATAACTGACCCTCAGTAAGAAATAAGCTTACTAGAGCTTTGTTCCCTAGATATTTTTGAAATAAAACAACTTTTACGGATATCAGACGCGCTATATTTCCACGAACTAAGTTGTAATTGTCCGTATTTTTAGGGGTTTTTTGATTTTCCCGACGTTTCGGCACCTTTACAGCTGCCGTGGTCACAGGATGGGGGATAGATATTTTTGTTAATCAGGCCAAAATAACAGCAGTTGCTAGGGTTAGATTATTGAAACTGGCCGTTAATTAAGTAAAATAAATGTAACCCAGTTATGATTAATACTAAACAAGAAAATATACTAGAAAAAAACAAGCAGTCTCATGTCGCCCTGACGGGATCCCGTCAAGGCGACATGAGACTGGTTGCCATTATCGGTGCTCCTGATATTCTATACAAGAGTAGTGCTCAAACTTCTTATCTGTGGTCAATAAGTATACTACACGACCAAGACAATTAGGCACATGGCAAGAATACGGTTTTGGATTTTTGGCACCTACAGTCCACTTCTATCATCGCACTTCTCTTAATATCTGATTTATTAGCGCTACAGTAAATAACTGAATGATTACCGTTAGTTGAAATTTTGGTTTTTAGTTACATTTTTTCAATATTTTTATTTTTTATTTTAATAAATTACCCGCCTAAAGAACCACTTATTGTAAATCTTACCTCGTTCAGCCCCCTTCTCAGCTCTCTCAGCGAAGACTTGATCTCACTAAACCTATCTGCATTCGCTCGTCTATCTTGATTTCGACCATTCCCATTGGCAGCGCCACTATTCCCATTTGCCCCGCTGTCATTCCCACTGGCCCCGCGACCGTTCGCACTGCTCCCGCCGTCTGAAGCTAGTCTGAGAGCATCAAAACGTCGCACAAACTGTTCAGAACTCATCGGTTTTAAGTTTCGTAGCTCTTCGCTATCCCATATTTCCTCTGGAGACACGGGGGATACGAGAACGTTTCGAGTCTAAAAATAAAAAAAGTTATAGTTATTATAATAAAACATAAAGTTTTGACCATAAACAGTAAACTGATTCAATTAAAATTAAAATGCTGAGCCAGGATATTTATTGGCCCCACATCTGCATATTCCTTAAGTATAGTTTGTAAGGTTTGATTTTAAGATTTTTTATTTTTATATTTTATTCTATAGTGTGTGTGTGCCAATAAATGTTTTTTCTTTCTTTCTTTTCTTCTTTCTTTCAATTAGTATTATTTTTTATCATGCAGAATCCTGAAGTATATTTCCAATGTTATTTATAATAGTGTTATTGTACCACAGAGCATTCATTAGCAGGGCTCGTTTATCTGGTTAATTTTCAAACCTATTGAGCAGCGAGTTTAAAAATACCGGTTTCTTGAAAGTACAAATAGAAAGGGGTTTTGCGGTTAAGCGGTTTTTTCCTATCTTTATAAGTACCTTATCACAACACGAGCGCGCGAGTGGCAAAGCGAATAGCGACCTCCTATACACAGACATAAGCTCGCTATTCGCCTGAAATTCCACTCTCCTAACGCGAGCGCGCAAAAGTAAAACGACTAGCGACCTTATGACTATAATAACCGACTTGGTCAATATTAATAAAAGTATGATTTTTTTTTTTCTATCATTAATAATTATCAACTGTCTTTGGTAAAAGTAATTAAAAAAGAACATTTGAATGAGTAGGTATTATTTAGTAGTTAAAAATGAAATTATACCAGTGTTTAATGGTAGCCGAACAGTCTGACACCGCCTTTAAACCTAGAAAAAATTCAAGTGAAGGGGGGACGGCCCCCTACCACCAACAAGGTATGAAAGGTACGAAACGAACCTCTAGGTTAGAACTGTGACCAAAAAGACGCGCGAGCCGAGCGGCCGGCGAAAAATTTTATACAATTTATTTTCATACATTTCGAGGTTAGGTTTAATAAAGTTCCAAAATTGATTTTCGAACAAAATGATTTAGTATAGGCCTTCTTTCTTTTTGCTCCTTTCGAGATCAATATTTTTGACTGACTTCTTGAACATTAATGACATTGACCAAAAGTCAGTTGCAATTATTAATAATGTGAGGTAAAATTAATTAATGAATCACTTTTACCTTTAATCATGGTAATTTAATTATAACATTTACCATACAATTACAAATACACGGGGAACGTCGCTATTCGCATAGCCAGTAGTAGGTACATTTCGTGAATTTGGATTAAACCGGTTTATTAACCTATTAATGAAGTACGTTGGGTACGTACGTCTAGGAAATACGTTGGAAGCGATTTTTGTAAAAACCTAAATAAAAACCTCTATTAACCAGGATTTTTAAACCGGTTCCAAGCCCTGGTTCAAAATTCAGTCAACAACATGTCAGGCTTTAAGCTTTGGATTAGAGAGCTCCCTTATGTAGCTTGTAATAGCGGCGGTTTTAAAGCTCATGTAAAAGCTGACGTGATGTTGACTGTACAAGAGCTCTGTGACTCCCCGCGAATCCATACAAATCAGTTGGGCTGACGTCATCAGAAAAGATAGAATGAGAGACTACATACAACCGTTGTACAATACACAAATACGTAACGTAATACACAAAGAATCGCGACAGACGGTGACAAATCATTTTTGTAGTGGATATGCGTACGCGCACGTGGACTGTAGAAAACATTTAAAATACTTCTAATTAAGCCCATTGGTATCGATAAACAAACAACGCACATCTCTAGGTCTTTGTGACGTCGACCATAAACAGTGCAAGTGCAAGAATCGACCATGCCGTGCGCCCTCTCATTTCCACGTTTTATTGAACCGTCTGCCGTGCGTGCCTGTGTCGAATATGGGGGACAGCGTGTGGGTGTTAAGGGCTTATTACACTTGGCTAAATTCAGCATCTGAATTTAGTAGTTTACCAGTACATTTGTAACGATGCCATTTCGTTCTAGCCTTATGGATGGATAAAACCTCCATAATGGCTGGAAACTCCGTAGTTTCACTCTATGGAAATCAAATTATATTTTTATCTGTTCTGTCTAAATTCATATTTTCTCCGTTCCACGATCCCTGTTCAGCTCATTTTGACGTAATCTTACAAAAACCATCAAGCTGAACAGAGCTTATTTAACAGAACCATATTTAAGTATCTAAAGTTGTGGATGAAGGAAGCATAATCTCATAAATAATTCTCATAAATACATCAGGAACCCGTGTATCGGGTTCCTTATTTCTAATTATTACAAATTAAACAAGTCGCCTGAAGAACGGTATTTTATTTAATTTTTCCTATTTACTAAATGAGTGCGGCGGTTCCGACGTCCCGGCGACTGTAGTGCTGCCGGATTAGGAGCCCCGCTACACATTGCTGGTTTTGATTGCATCACTTGTTAAAAATGAGCTCAAAGAAAGCAATGTACTGCTAAACTACTAAATTCAGATGCTGAATTTAGCCAAGTGTAATAAGTTCTTTAGTGTTACCGGCGGCGGCGCGCGGCTGGGCCCGGGCGCGGCCCATTCGGCGTCGGGGTTCTGCAGTCGGTCCATTTTACGCAGCTTCTCCAGCTTCTGGGCAGGATTCAGGACTGGTGGCAACCCTAGCGGAAGGAGTGCAGTTGTTACCACTAGCACGGCATAAAGAAACGTCCAGTATTTTGTCTTGTACCCATTTGCACTAAAAAAAGATAGGAGCCTTAGGCGATTCTTAAGTTCAGTGCAAATGGGTGCGAGACGCTTGCTGAGCTCTCGCCGAGACGAGACGCGTCGGGTATTACTCGCGACCGGACCTTTTGTGTAAAGATAAAATACTGTATGTATCTTTATACTGTGCCACTGGTGAAGTTATATACCTTACCCCCGTTTTAGAATTTAATACAATATTCAGACAGAATTCAATAGGTACTGGAGTGAAGTGGCTTTTACCAATAAAGTCGCTCATTAAATGCCAGCTGAAAAATGACACTTGGTGATATTGGGCACTCAAACATTAGTACGTGCACGTTACTTTGTTTATACGTACTGTAAGTACGTACTTTGTGCAAAATTATGCACATTCTGCTCGTGGAGCTGTTTGCGCTACGCCGTTCGTTGTCACCTTCTTAATCGACACTTCAAAGGAAGCTACTCAGAATCAGTAAATAAACACGGGCCGAAATACCAGTGCCCAAACAAAAATCATCATCATCATCAGGCTATTGTCCTCCACTGCTAGACATAGGCGGCTTCAAGTGCACGCCACCGAGCACGATCCGCGGCTACTCTCATCCAGCTCTTGCCAGCTACCCTGCGAAGATCGTCGCTCCGCCAAGTCTGAGGGCGTCCTACACTGCGTTTGCCGATACGTTTACCCCAGCGGTTGTCGGTTCTGCAGCTTATATGGCCGGCCCACTGCCACTTCAGTTTGCTAATTCGGTGGGCTACGTCGGATGATTGATAGATTGATTGATTGTTAGATTGATGATAGATGATAATTCGGTGGGATGTATATAACTTTGGCTCTCTGTCGGATCTTCTGGTTCCGGATCCGATCCCTCAGAGAAACTCCGAGCATAGCCCTTTTCATAGCTCGCTGAGCAACTTTACACTTTTGAACCAGCCCTGCCGTGAGTGTCTACGTTTCGGCTCCGTATGCCATGACGGGTAGGTAGCACTGATTGTAGACTTTCGTCTTTAGACATTGTGAAATGGGCGACGTAAAGTCTCGACATAGTTTCCCATATGCTGCCCAGCCCAGCTGTATTCTTCGGTTGGCCCATCTTCTCGAATTTGTTTTACCCAACTGCACTATTTGGCCGAGGTAAGCATAATCCCTAACAGCTTCGAGAGTACTGCCTTGAACTGCAATCGGCTCCGTGATAACAGTGTTCATACCATTGAACATAACTTTGGGTATGTCCAAATTCATCCGGAGGCCGATGTGATGGGAAGAATTAGCTGTGTTAGTCCGCGAATCGCAAGTGTGAGATGCATTCGCCATTGATATTAATGCCACGTCCTTTCCAGTCCAGCGTTTTAAACATATCCTCCAAGGCATTTGTGAACAATTTAGGGGATACGCCATCCCCTTGTCTCACACCTCGTTGCAAGGGAATATGTTTTGTCTGTTAGTTCTGTACTTGGACGGCTATGGTGGCGGTGTTGTACAGATACTTCAACACTTAGATATATCACCAATCGACTTGGCATCGTTGCGTTGCAGTGATTCTAGAACAGTCCAGGTTTCGATAGAGTCAAACGCCCTTTCATAATTCACAAAGCCTAAGCACAGGGGCCGGTCTTCTGTATAATCTGCCGCACTGTGAAAATCTGGTCTATGGTGCCGTATCCTCTTCGAAATCCAGCCTGCTCCAGGGTTTGGAATTCGTCGAGTCTTCGTCCAAGGCGGTTTGTGATGACTCTTGAGAACACCTTGTAGGCGTGGCTTAAGAGCGAATAGGTCAGCAGTTTTTGAGTAGCGTCTTGTCTCCTTTTTTGAAGAACACGACGACACTCCTAGTCCACACCTCTGGAGTTCTCCCATCGAAGAGAACAGTATTAAAAGTATTTTGGAGTTCCTTAAGCACAGGTTTGCCACCTGCTTTGAGGAACTCAGATGTAATACCGTCCTCGCAAGGGACTTTTCCGTCCGTTGTCCAAGAGCAATCTGAGGATTCCAAATACATTTTCGAGGGCCTGATTAACGTCAACAGCGTTTGTGGTTTCCACGGCCACGAATCGGTCCTCCAGGTTTGACTGAAACCTTTCAGATCCTACGATGGTTTGGAGAAGGCTAGGACGGAGCCCGGACTTCATCAAGCGGACGCGTTCAAGTCGATATTTAGAGAGCCTCAGACAAGTCGGTGATCACTGCCGGTATTAAACCTGTTGATCACTGAGACATCTCTAAATATATGTTTTCTATCCGTCATGATAATGTCGATCTAATTTTTTGTCACAAAGGGTGTACTGCGAGCAGGAGAAGTTAACTTCGGACCCGAGTGGTGTTGGTTGTTTTACCTTACACCACAAAAAAATCGACTCGATACAAATCAGGCAGTCCGTGATTGATAAGTGAATTGGAGCGACAAGTCCGAAAAGTTTCTGCGTATTTCGACCTATATTTCTGAAAGAAAATTCTTTATTTACAGTACCCATAATAGTACGACTTAATATTGAATATGATTTTGAGTTGTTTCCCTTTAGTTCCGACGACGGGCATTTCCGTTACCACTATGTATGTATACCCACCGTGCGGCAAATTGTACGCGTTCGGCTTACGCTCCTTCTGCGCGCGCTGTAGTATAGTAGCTCGTTTCCAGAACCATCTACCATATCTACCAGGGAATGCTCTCGCCATTGCCGATCTCGCGATGCAAGGTCTCGGCTTCGTCAAAATCTAGCAAGATTACCACCAGATAGTAGTACCGACAAATATCTCGACCAATGCGCGGTGACTAGTTTTTGTAGGTACTTACCGCGGATCTTTTTTCTTGCAGCCCATGTATCAAGTTATTTGCCTGCACCCCGACCGCCTAACGGTATAGCTTGTGCTATCGCTATAGCTATCAAACTTCAAACTCTCATAAAACCCTTCAACGATAGGGTTTTTGTCTAATTCCTACATATTTCTATTCATCTATTGGATTCACTATTGCTTTTTTTAGTATGAAAATGATAGCGTCACTGAAAGCCCTTGTAGGGGGTTTAAAATAGTAGATTGTTTACCAAGGGCTGTATGACACCCATAACAGTCGAGCGTTTTGGCGCCCGAACGAAGTGAGGGCGCCGATAGTTCGAGACTGTTATGGGTCCATACACCCGAAGTAAACACTCTACTTTTCATTTTGAATATGAGGAAAGTAAAAACAAACAGAATATTCAAAAAAAAATTTTGTGAGGTTTCTACAATTTTAATTATTTTATAATGTAGCAAAATAAGCTGTATAGGCTGTATGCCTTTGCCTACATACCTTTGTAAATAAAAGTACAAAGAGATTACAGATATCGATTTGACATGACACCCCCTATTCTTTTTTCAAATTTATTACAGCCCTAGGGCCGCCACATATCACTTTCAATTCGCATTTTAGGCAAGTTATGAGTTACTTTCAGAATATGAGACATGAAAAATCAATAGCTATAGCGATATCACAAGCTATACCGTTAAGCGGTCGTTGTGCGGGACCGAAGATGCACAGTAAAAATTAGTCACTGCGCATCTTTTGGGACGTTTACCCACCGTGCGCCAAATTGTATGCATTCTGCTCGAATCGTTCACGTTCCTCCTTCTGTGAGCGCTCCATGGCCCTGTAGTAAGGCAGGTCGCGGGTGGGCGAGGGCGGCGGCTGGCGCAGCGCCGGCCGCCGCGGCTGCGGGGGCTGCGGGGGCTGCAGGGGCTGCGGGGGCTGCGGGGCTAGACGCTTCTTGAACCTAGCGCCGCAAAGGGACATGAACTTGTCTATATTCATATCAAAATGACATCGATTTGACGACCTGCCCCCTAATTGTCTAATTAAAAATCTATCATAATCCCATATGAGGGTGGCTGAAGATCTCCAAGCCCGCCCGAACAAACGACGCCGCGCACCGCCAGTCTGCTTGTGACCACGGCTATTGCAACATAGCCGAAACGTCAAGCTGTAAGTACATAGTTGTACTACATAATAAATGTCGCGTTTTAGTATATAACAGAGGTAATGTGATTGTGATATTTTCGTCTGTCATATTGCTTAGACAGTTTAATTTCGTTTATTCCATACCTTTTAAAACGCGGCCCAATCACAATCCCTTTTGTCGCGGTGTACGCGAGCTGCCAATAACAAGTCGGTAAGTAAGAACAAATGTCATAAATTATGTTGTGTGGCAACACTGCTTTTGCTTGGCTAATGAGTACTATGTTTTTTGGAAAGAAAAGATGGCGGCAATTTTGACGTGCGACACTCGTGTTCCGATATAAGAAAATTAGAAGAATCACATGCTGCGAGGAATGTTCCAGCAGGGAAAAGTAATTCCTTCCTACATGTATAAGGTTAGTGGTTCTTATAATAATGATTTATTATACGATAACCCTCATGTGTAACTGAGTGAGACGTTGGGGGAGGAGATGTGTGCTCGTGGGCATCGACCGATGCCCACTAACCAAATCTTCAATTCAATGAAGCAATGAAGTCAGGAATTGTACTCCCGGGCATCTCAATAGATGTACGGTCAAACTATTTCAATAGAGTCAATTCCAAGGCTATTTATCAAGTACACTCAAGTACAAGAACAACCATTTGATAATGATTCCCGGAGGTAAGGGAGGGTCTAAAGGGGACGGTTTGGAGGACCCTGGGGAACCCCAATTGGTTCCCCACCCATCACAAGCGTGGCCTGTGATGGTTTTATCGCTGGAGTCAAAACTCGCGAGAATGTAAGCAAGCAAAACAATACAAGCTCATGTCTTGTCTCTTAGCGTCTCTCCTCAAATCCCTAGCATATACAATTTCTTCTGACGCCTATGATCTGGTGCAGACCTGAACCCAGGTCATGGTAGATCTGTACTCGTGGCGACACCTTTCAAATGTCAAATAGTGACGGCCTGAATATCTTTCAAATTAAATTACGAATTGAAAGGAATTGCGATAGATTTTAAATTAGACAATTAGTCCCCTGTTTGGCGCAGGGATACTAATAACCCCGCCTTCTGCGCCAGAGGTCCCGGGTTCGATCCCCGGACAAGACAAATATTTGTGTGCATGAACATGTCTATTTGTCTTGGTCTGGGTGCTTAATATGTATATTAAGTATGTATTTCCAAAAAATAGTAAGTATATAATTAGTTTATTCGTTATCTAGTATCTATAACACAAGTTCTTCATGAAACTTAACGTGGGCTAGATAATTGGTGTGATTATACGCAAATATTAATTTATTTATCCATTTATTCGATACTAGCTTCCGCCCGCGGTTTCACCGGCATGGTCCCCGTTCCCGTGAGAATATCGGGATAAAAAGTAGCCTATGTTACTCTCCGTCTGTACAGACACCGTCTCGAACCAATTTATAATTACCTTTTAGCTCGATAGATGGCGCTGTAGCATTTAGAATTGTTTTATTTGGCATCCCTTTGTTGCATCCCTCGTATTCGTATTTTTAATTTTATTAAAATTCTAATATATTATACGTATTAAAATTATTTTAATACGTATAATATATTAGATTTTTGTCGGCAATGATGTATACACGTCCGCTATTGTTGCTCGTAGTCTAGCGCTAATTTTTATGGGCAATGGCTGAAAACCAGCGTTTTGCTCTAATTTAGGGCAAATATGTCGCTGAGCTTTTGCCTTTTAGCATCGCTGTGACACACATGTTAGTGTAATTTGTAAGTATGTTTTTTTTTATAATTGTTTATTTTTAGATCATTTTTTTTTTAATGTAATTGTTTATTTATTTCATGTGTGTTAAAGATGCAAATAAATTTTTTATCTATCTATCTATCTATCTATTCGACCTGTAACTAACCCCATCTGGGTTGTACACCGTCCTTTCAACTAACTTTATGCCAAAAATCAAGTCGATTGGTTGTTTGGTTAGGGCGTGAAGGAAGGACAAACAAACATATCTTCGCATTTATAATATTAGTTATGATGAACATTAAAGTTATTTTGTCTATCACTTTTTTCAAAAATGAATCACTAAACCTGCATCCCGACCGCCTAAAGGTATAGCTTGTGCTATCGCTATAGCTATCAAACTTCAAACTCTCATAAAACCCTTCAACGATGGGGTTTTTGTCTAATTCCTACATATTTCTATTCATCTATTGGATTCACTATTGCATGTTTAGTATGAAAGTGATAGCGTCAGCGAGAGCCCTTGTAGGGGGTTTAAAAAATCAAAAGCTATAGCGATAGTACAAGCTATACCGTTAGGCGGTCGGGGTGCAGTTCAATATATCTTAATGCAGATATAAAATATTCGACGTGTAAGAAGATCGTCAGAACTCTGTCGAGCATCTGATGCCAACACTAGTTACACTGAAATATAATGATCAAAAACATACATAAATACATTAAATAAATACAGGGTAATTTTAAAACACTATCAGCATTTTTAAGTTCAACTCCGAATCTGTTGTTGACATTTTATTGGCAGGCAATTATTGACATTTAAGATTTGACATTATATTCAGTTGACATTATTAAGTTTTGACATTGTATTATTAAATTTTATTTAGACAAATATTTATAAAATGGTCAATGTATGAATGAATGGTTATAATTAATGTTTAATTTTGTGGTTGCTTTATAATATTTTATTTTATTTTAATGTTAAATATTTACTGATTTCCACGCCGAACTAAGGCAGAACATGCCGAACTTATATTATTTATCAGCTTAAATTGTATATCATATTCTGGGAAATAAAGATTATGATTATGATTATGATTATGTAATTGTAAAATTGAAAATATACTATAGGAAGTCCAAAAATTGATCTCGTATTTCGCCGATTTCGAATTGAACTCAAAAATTTGGATAGTGTTTTAGAAACGACCCTATATTATAACTTACAACTTCTTAAGCGAGGCCTTCCCACAATCCGTAGTGTTAGTATTGATTTGCGGCTGATCGTTAGTCCTTTTTGGCAATTTATTCTTGGTCCCAGTCTCCAACAACGCTCGATGCTTCCAAACCAACTTGGCCTCATCATCGCTTTCATCGGAATCCTCGTCTTTAAACCGAACAGTGAGACTGTTTCCATTGGTTGTGTTGGGCTGGGAGGCCTGGGAGGCTGTTCCGTTGAGCTGGTTGGGCATAGGGCGGCTAATGGATGGCCCAGCTGATGTAGATGCTGCAGGAGTCACTGGAATGTTCATGGGTTTTGGTATCCGAGTCACCTTCGCCACCTCTTTTTTGGGTGGTGCTGGATCTGTAAAAAAAATGGTTTTTATTGTTGCTTGTAATGTAATCTTAGAATGGCAATGTGGGTTGCACTGCACTTGCCCAAAAAAGTTGCGATATATAGTCTTTGACCCTTTGAACGCATTGTAAAATATGTGAGCATTTGCAAAAGACTCTTCAATATTATTATTTTTAACTAAGTATCATGCGGATAAGAAATAATAGATTTTAAGATGTTATTGAATGTGTCATAAATCCTGTGATTTCATTGTGCAACAATAGCATGAAGAGTAGATAATTTTCAAAGAGACGGGATATCATTAAAATTGGCTGTTAATAATGATGACGCTACGTGGATCTGGTCGTTAGTTAGTCGCTCGTCGTCGCTGTTAGTTAGCTAGTCAATCACCGTCGCTGAGCCGCAGGAAGCCGTGGTTAGAGTCGAGGTGCAGCTGGCGGTACTTGAGCATAACCCACTCGCGGCAGTCGGGGCACTGTTCAGTGCGCACGCCGCAGTACGCCTCGTGCGCTGGTAGCTCGCCCCGTGGGAGCTCCAGCTCGCAGAACCTGAAATAACTCTACACTAAAGTCTGGCTGCTAAGAGATTGCATTCCTGATACAGAAGTATGTTAAGATTATTTCCGAATGATCGAAAACGTACATTATTCAGTAGACTTAAAAAACTAAGAATCAAGAATCAAGAATTTATTTGCTAGAATGCGGTACATAAAAGATCTTAAATTTATGGAAGTCACATCACATTCACCAGGAGCTGGCATGCAAAACATTAGTAACATAATTATTATATAGTATGTCAACATTATTAGATAGGTACCATTACAATATATCATAATCTAATATAATTGATATTGATATTAAATTGATATTATTTAAATTATTTTACATTTTAAATTAAAAAATTCATTTAGATTATAAAAACAGTTTTTCACTAGCCATGACTTTAATTTGGTTTTAAATTGATTGAGAGACAGATCTTTAATGTCGTTAGGAATACAATTAAATATTTTAATAGCCATAGGATAACAACTCCTTGACCTGAGTTCCGTTCTCATCTTTGGTAATCTCAATTTATTTGGATACCTTGTAGGAAATTTTTTGATAAATTCGTAATTTCTTTTGAATAAGTCAGGATGACTTTTAACAAAAATACATATTTCTAGAATGTATAAACAAGGTACAGTTAGTAGATTCAGGCTTTTAAATAATGACCTGCATGACACCATGTTGTCTACGTCACATATGGCTCTGATACAAGATTTTTGTGCAATGAGTACCTTGTTTATATTGCGAGAGTTTCCCCACAAAAGAATACCGTATCTTAAGATTGAACTTATATAACCATGATATGCTTGAAGAGCTACTCTATTTCCAGCAGTTTTTGCCAATCTCCATAAAGCATAAGAAAATGGATAGATTTTGTTACATACATTATCTACATTTTTATACCACGTCAAGTGTTCGTCCAGAGTTATACCTAAAAATTTAGTGTTACTAGTCTCTTTAATCGTCTTATTTTGGTAAGTTATTTGGATGTTTGTTTTCTTTCCCTGATTATTCCTAAATTGTATATAATTTGATTTGTCAATATTTATCTTCAAATTGTTACGTCTTAGCCAAAATATTATTTCCTCTACAGTCTTATTAATGTCAGTATTTTATTCATTTATGTCATCACACGGAATAATAACTGAGATATCGTCTGCAAAAAGAACACACTCATGTTTTGTAATACTAGGCAGATCGTTTATATATATGAGGAATAGCAATGGCCCTAAAATACTCCCCTGAGGAACGCCCGTACCGTTAATTTTTATTTCAGATTTGTAACTGACTTCTGTGTCATTTTCGTCCAATTTTGTTATGACAACGTATTGTTTTCTCTGATAAAGATATGATTGAAGCCATTGGTTTGCTAAGCCTCTAATGCCGTACTTCTCACATTTATGTAATAGTAGATTATGCGAAACGAAGTCAAATGCTTTTGACATATCGAAAAAAATTGCAGTGACAGATTTACACAAATCAATGTATTCGGTTATTCTATTGACTAGTGTAAAAGCGGCCATCGTTGTCGACTTTCCTTTTTGAAAACCGTTTTGTTCATTTATAATGACTTGATATAATGTCGATTTTGATAACGGAAACCTATCAAAATCGACTTCCATCTTAAGGGAACTGTCACCCAATGGATTGAGAAATTAAAATTCAACACAAGGTTTCAAATGGATGCGAAGATTCCTGGACAAATTAGCCCAGCAAGCAATACAAAGGATTTTTAAATATTTTGATCTTTAGTTTTAGGGGAACTTGAAGTTAAATAGTAGATATAATAGGGATAAAGCAGTGTCTTCTGTCGCGGGTGACGATTTAAATCGGGAGCGTAACGAAGGACTCGAGGTTTAATCCCGAGCGTAGCGAGGGTGGTGAAAACTTAAATCACGAGCGAAGCGAGGGATTTAAGACGAGTCCTGAGTGTAGCGAGGGATTTAAGTTCACCCAAGACTAAGACAGCTTTATCACCGAGGAAAATACTCTACTTTTCGTACCATTTGCGAAAAAAATTACACAATAATAATATGAGATGTATTTGAAGAAAACAAAAACGCGGCAAATTCCTAGACTAATATTTTTTTGTTATCATACGGCCTCGTCGGTTTTCGTAATTTTATTTAATAATCATAACTGCTTAATAAATGCGTATTCCTTTTTCAAAAAGATGTGTAATGCTTTATATACAAACTCAATGGTGTAAACACAGATGTAGTTCAGTATAAAGTTCGGTAAGTATTCCAAATTTAAATCACATTCTCCCCCTAGAGGATGAATGAAATTCAATACAATTTTCTTTCCCTGTTTTTAACAGATTAAAAATGACTATTGTTATGTTCGCTTTTTGTGGCATAGAATGTCACTTTTTTGAGCAAGTGGTACGAAAAGGGATATTTAGTCCCAAAAGACTCCAGGTCAAGTTGCAGACAGAAGGACGAAACTATAAACTAAAAACAAATCCTAATTCTAAAATTTGTACTAACACAATAAATGCGAAAGTGTGTTTGTTTGTACTTTCTTCACACCCTAACTAAGCAGCCAATCAACTTGATTTTCGGCATACAGTTTGTTGAAACAATGGAGAGTAACATAGACAATTTTTTATCAAAATATTCCGATGGGAACAGTAACCACGCGAGTGAAACCGCAGGCGGAAGCTAGTAGTTGATAAAATCAATGTGCAGCTTACTTGCAGGTCTGTATGGTGAGCGCGCAGGAGTCCCGGATATGATCCTCTAGGTCGGATCCACACACCTGCTCGCCGCATTTCTTGCATGGCACTGCGCAGCACAACACCTCAAGTTTAGCATCATTTGGAGATGGATTAGATGGAGCGTAGTTGGATTAGAGGGCAAATGAATCTTGCACATAAAACCTCAAAAATAATATCCAAAAACTATTTAACTTATTCCGTTAAACCGTTCCTTAAACCATTCCTTTATTGAGAAACGTTTTGGCTACAAAAAGCTATATTTTCCATATAACAAATGTCAAAAGTTAACTGAACAAGGCTAAAAAATTTGTTCATAAACTAGCTGTTACATTTCCACTATAAAATAAGATTTTTTATTACTGTCCGGTGGTTAAGAATTTTGTTAACAAATAGATGTTTAATGAAGGCTAAAAATCAGGTCCAATTATATTTGAAACATTCAAAATATTTGCAGTTATCAGTAAGGCATGCCCATAAAAAAGTAGTAAAGACATGTTTATTATTACATAGCTTATGCATCTTGTCATGGTGATCTTGTAGCTCAGCAACAGGCACTGGCTCTTTGCAGACAGGGCACACGCGAATGTTACGGGCACAGTGAACTGAATGGATTGTAAAATTCACTGCTGGTATATCACGTTTGCTGTGGAAAAGGCACAAATAAATCATATGAAAATGGATATGGTGAATGGTGAAAATTAAAATAAACCTATGTTTTACATTTTACATTACAGTGAATTTATTACTGTATAGAAATAAATCATCTACAAATCATGGATTGCATTGATTCTGCTATTATCAGAATACAGGCAGTTGCATCAACTGCTAGCCTGTTAAATAATAATAAAAATAAGTCAGTAAATAATTGATATACATGACAATAAAAATAATTGGTGAAAGTTGTATGATATATTTTTTTTTATTATTATCTTATCAGTATAGTCTAGAAAGAAGTCCTTGGGCCTCTTTGAAATTCCTAGATAATTGATATGTTATCAGAAAATATTATGTATACCCATAAAACTTCTCTGACACAAGATGTATCTTATTATCCTAACTTAATATTATAAATGCGAACAACGCAATGCAAAAAATCAACTTGTGTTTGAGGCATAATAGAGTTAGTTGAAATGATAGAGAGTAAAATAGGTTAAATTTTTTCCAGATATTCTCACGGGAATAGGAACTACACGGGTGAATCCGCGGGCAGAAGATAGTGGCAAATTAAACAAGAATAATATTAACTTATCAATCAAGGAGGATTATATTAAACATACCTTCTTTGTTTTTGCCTCTCAAGAAAAAATTCTTTGCCCAAATCCTATCATAATATAAATTGAAAACCTTGGTCTTGATTTTAGACAAAGTTTTTAGAACATGTAGAATTTAAGAAAGATACATGACTGCTTCTTTGTTGTAAGCTTGTGCAAAATGATAAGGCAGTTCCGTGCAGTTTTTATAAACAGTTTACAACACTGAGAGGTAAACAACCGCTCAACACAGCCGAACAGCTGTATCGCGCACTGCTCTAAATAATCTAAAAATACACCAATAACGTGTGTCGATATAAATAGGGCAACTGTTGACACAACATTTTGAACCGTCTCGCGTCGCTAACTCACCAATTTGAACAAGTTTTTGAGTCCGGTTCATCCATTTCTCGTGCAGAGTTCAACTTCAATCACAATTTTAATACAACGTAACGCAACGTAACTTTTTCACTGGCACCATCTGCAGCCTCAAAGCTCTAATTTTTAGAGTGAAACCAGTATTTTTTAACGTTTACTCAAACAATGACTGCTTAACGAACTCGACTTCAGTTTTATCATTGTTATCTACCGTCACTTTTATCACTTAAATAATTGTAAAACAAAAATTTAAAAAACGTTTGGGTGAATCCCACAAACTTTTTCTGTCAATGAATGACAGCAAAAGTGTTGCCAGACGCCTAACTCAAGATTTGCCCAACCTCATTCAAAATACTTCGAAAAGGATTTGAATAAAGAAAATTATTTGATCTCGTATAACATAATTTAAATTTTGTGAGTCTGGCTCCGTATCTGAACGATGTTGTGCCGGTATGCATATTATATTGCTGATGCCTCAGAGCGGTGTAACTAAAAAAATCCCTGCGAAGTAAATTACAGTTAAGAGCACAGAGAGCGATTTTATTACTTATAAAAATCTGAGTGTATATATTTTTTAATGATTTTTTAATTTTTGCATTTTTCAATGCTATTTTTATACTTGTGATAAATTTTAAATAAAAATATATTGGAAAAAATTAACTCGGATTTAAAAACTAAATCGGATTTCCAAAGGTCGTGGGTTCGGTTTTTACTCTAGATGACCTTGACTTAATGCTTTGGTATCCATTCCAATAGCAAATATATAATTTTCAATTTCAATAATCTTAATAACAATTAGACTGGTATCGTACTCAGAGGGTTCCTTACTCTGAGGTTTCGTATGATACATTTGGCAGCAGCTGCAGCGGCATAGGCAAACAAATTAAGGCCCTTTCACACAACCGCCCCCGCGACAAACAATACCGTAGCGGTACGCGGAGCTGCTCTCGCTCTAACTCTAAACTTAAACTAACTTTAAAGCTCCTGTGCGAATGAAGGCTTAGCTAGGTTTGCTGAATTGGACCGACTAAAAGCTTGTGAATCAACCAACGAGACGTCCTCGCACTATGGCAATCACACCCAGTCACACCTAGTCGGCAGTCATAGGTTGTTGTTCACCTAGCTTTACCACGGGCACTTTTTTTGCCCGTGGTACACCGGTACACCTTATTGTTTATGACTATATTATTTCTAACATCTATGGGCCGCGGTACACCTGCGCCCTATCGCGTAAAAATGGATGGATATGGGCTTCATTTGACAGTTGAAGCTCATAAAATTACCTTATATGGTCATTTAACTGCCAAATGAAGCCCATGCCCATATCCATATTTTTACGCAGTAGGGCCCCTGATCTACTCAACCGATAAAATTATAAATGTGTGTGTCTACAGCTTCCTCATAAGACATAGAGAAATTCTAAGCATGCCATATTTTAGTGCATATTAGGAGCAATCAAAGCGTGCCAGTGATATTTTAGGTGCAACCATAACTTCGTTACTAGGAGTTTTTTTTTGTGTGTTTTAGCTGGTGAAACGTGTCCCCAGCTGCGACACATGCCGTTTTAAGGCAAACCAGTGAGGTTAGGGCTTTAGACTATAGTCAGAAATTTAGTGCACAATAGGAGTAATGAGAACCAAAAAAACTAACCGTCACACTCAAATACTGTTGAAACTACAATCATCAACACAAGTGTGTGTTAGCTGGAGACCCGTGTCTCTGGCTTACACACACACACCTGTATCTTCGTAATTATTTGAGGTAGGATTATGTTTTATACCTCAAATTTTTGAGTCGAATTGGAGCAGTAAGCTCCAAATTTTTCTAATCTCTAGCTCGAATAGTTTTTAAGCTACGAACCGATAAGCATGTGTAAGCTGGAGACACGTTACACGTTTTGAATCACTGTAACCGTATAAGTTAGATTCTCGTATTAAGAATCAAATGATACCTTATAATAGGTGCACACGGCATGCAAAATTTCAAATCACTGGGCTTCTTAGTTTCAAAATTATAGGCAAAAAACTGGTTTCCCGCCAAAAAATTCAAAATAAATGGCTCGGACGCAGCTAAAGCGCGGTTGCCGTTCCGTGCGCTACACTGTTGCAATCGACTTTGAACCTAACGGCTGGTATTAATTAGAGTCTTTAATTTGCGCTTTCGATCGTTTTAATTTCTGTTTTAAGAATTTCAGACCAGGAGCCGTCCGATATATCTACGCTGATTACAAACCATCTATGGTAGTTACTTATAATTGAACTATCTGATTCTCCGAAGTAGTTTTTAAATGTTAGTGATAGAAAATTCACAACATTTGTTGATATAGGGCATGGATGATGGGCAATTTTCTATGAAACCTGGGCGTTAAACCAACAGAAATGGAACTACTATTTAGTACTTAGTAGGTACTAGAAAATATTTTCTTGTTATAAACTATCATAAGCCCCCAGGTTTGCTTGAAAATAACCAGAGCGAAATACACTATTATAAATTCTGTACCTAACTATACTTTTTTCTCTCTTATTAATTCAGTGATCGGAATAGGCTGAGTGTATTTCATAGAACAGAGACAAAAATCGGAGACTTCCTTTATACTATTTTTTTTCCGGTAAAACTGGGAATTTAATTAGGCGAACTTCGTTATTATTAATATTTATATTATAAATGCTTTTCGTTTTGACACAACTACTCAAAAATAATTAGAATGATTTCATGGTTCACGTGATTTTAATTTCCTAAAATTTCATTAATATTCACCATAACCAGTGATCGGATAAAGTTAATTTTTGGCTGAAAAATTGTGGAAGCGGCATCTTAAAACATTTTGTGTTTTTTTTTTAATATTAATCCCAGGATTCCAAAAAATTCGGGAATGCAAAAGTAGTCGATAACATAGTGTGGAAACAACGACTTTAGCGTTATGGTACTTATTATAAAATAATTCGGGACTCGCGATCCAGGTGTTGCAAAAGGGGTTACATATTCGTATTTTAGTACTTTTATAAAAAAAACTGTCGTCTCTGGAATTTCGCCGGCCACTGCCGCGGCACACTCGCTTTTCTAGCTCGATTCGCGCGGCTTTTTGGCTTCTAACCTAATCTAATCTAGAGGTACCTTAAGTACTGTGGAGATCATACATGTCTCCGCACTACAAGGAGGCCGCAACACCGGCGTTGCTGGCTGGTTTTGTTTTTAATAAAATTAAGCAAGATAGGACCCGTCGTGCGTAGATATGAACAGTTGCCATGTCAAATAATAATATAATTGCTGAATATAAAAACAGTATCGAAGTCCTCCGCTGCTCTTCTATATTTTTTATATATCTCAGAAAAGGTGCATCGTAGCACAAAAATAAGGTATTTTTCGACCCCCTACGTAACCCATAACACCCCCTTTCAGCATCAAATATCAATAATAATAATATCAATAATATCGATCGATTTTGTATGGCAAGCGACTTATCCAAATTTTAGAGTGAAATTACTATGGAAACTGCCCCTAATTGTCTAATTTCAAAATCTATCACAATCCCTTTCAGAGGTATTGTGATTGTGTTAATTTCGTTTATTCCATACCTTTCAAAACGCGTCCCGATCACAATCCCTTTCAAATGTCAAATAGTGATGGCCTCTGAAGTATGTAAATATCTTTGTAATATTAATGAAATTTTAGGAAATTAAAATCACGTGAACCATGAAAACATTCTAATTATTTTTGAGCAGTTGTGTCAAAACGAAAAGCATTTATAATTTAAATATTAATAATAAGGTGTTAAAGTTCGCCTAATTAAATTCCCAGTTTTGCCGGAAAAAAGGGTATAAAGGAAGTCTCCGATTTTTGTCTCTGTTCTATGAACTATAGGTAAATATATATAGAGAGAAAAAAGTATAGTTAGGTACAGAATTTATAATAGTGTATTTCGCTCTGGTTATTTTCAAGCAAACCTGGGGGCTTATGATAGTTAGTAAACAAGAAAATATTTTCTAGTACTAAGTACTAAATAGTAGTTCCATTTCTGTTGGTTTAACGCCCAGGTTTCATAGAAAATTGCCCATCATCCATGCCCTATATCAACAAATGTTGTGAATTTTCTAACACTAACATTTAAAAACTATTTCATAAGAGAATCAGATAGTTCAATTATAAGTAACTACCATAGATGGTTTGTAATCAGCGTAGATATATCGGACGGCTCCTGGTATGAAATTCTTAAAACAGAAATTAAAACGATCGAAAGCGCAAACTAAAGTGACTCGAATTAATACCAGCCGTTAGGTTCAAAGTCGATTGCAACAGTGTAGCGCACGGAACGGCAACCGCGCTTTAGCTGCGTCCGAGCCATTTATTTTGAATTTTTTGGCGGGAAACCAGTTTTTTGCATATATTTTTGAAACTAAGAAGTCCAGTGATTTGAAATTTTGCATGCCGTGTGCACCTATTATAAGGTATCATTTGATTCTTAATACGAGAATCTAACTTATACGGTTACAGTGATTCAAAACGTGTAACGTGTCTCCAGCTTACACATGCTTATCGGTTCGTAGCTTAAAAACTATTCGAGCTAGAGATTAGAAAAATTTGGAGCTTACTGCTCCAATTCGACTCAAAAATTTGAGGTATAAAACATAATCCTACCTCAAATAATTACGAAGATACAGGTGTGTGTGTAAGCCAGAGACACGGGTCTCCAGCTAACACACACTTGTGTTGATGATTGTAGTTTCAACAGTATTTGAGTGTGACGGTTAGTTTTTTTGGTTCTCATTACTCCTATTGTGCACTAAATTTCTGACTATAGTCTAAAGCCCTAACCTCACTGGTTTGCCTTAAAACGGCATGTGTCGCAGCTGGGGACACGTTTCTCCAGCTAACACACAAAAAAAAACTCTTAGTAACGAAGTTATGGTTGCACCTAAAATATCACTGACACGCTTTGATTGCTCCTAATATGCACAAAAATATGGCATGCTTAGAATTTCTCTATGTCTTATGAGGAAGCTGTAGACACACACATAAATTATAATATTATTAGCTGTAAGTATATACCAGTAGGCCTAGCACGACCTTCTTTTATCGACTCGATAACGTGTCACTGTCCCACTCACATCGTAGCGGAGTAAGCAAGACAGCATGGTGCGCTATATCATATCGCATGATATATAGGTAACGGTGTTCATGCTAGGGAGCTGGATCGCATAGCTAACTAGGAGTTATTTTTTTTAGATGTTCGAATCCTAGTTGGTTATGTATGTTGCCCTGTCCCCTTATCGCGTAAAAATATGGATATGGCTTTATTTGACAGTTGAAGCTCATAAAGTTACCATAATTATATTATGGTCATTTAACTGTCAAATGAAGCCCATGTCCATATCCATATTTCTTACGCGGTAGGGCCCCCTGGTATTTTTTGTTCAATATTTATTCTATTAGTGAATAAAGGTGAATAGAATAGAGCACTACCTCACTCCGAAGCGTGCAAAAGTTGGACAACAGGGCAGATAAAATGCACAGTTCGTTCTCCCAGGCGAACTAAGAGGCAAGAAAAAGAGTCCGTAGTACACCCAGGTGAACTAAGGTGTACCACGGGCACGAAAAAGTGCCTGTGGTACCTACACCTAGGTGAACGAAAGTGTACCACGAACGAGCCATAACTGCTAGTTGGTCTTGTATTTTCTATAGTATAAATAGCGGCCACTCGCGTGGTTCCCGTGGAAATATAAAAAAAACTCTTTCATAGAGCTCGCCTACATCGTTATAGGATACTGTATGCAAAATTTTAGGTTTCGATTCAGCCGTTTGGGCTGTGCGTTGTCTGTCAGTCAGTCACGGTATTGTTTTGTTTTATTATTATAGATTTGTGCTCGTCCGCCCGCTTAAGACTACGCTAGCCGCTAGATTCAGAGGCAAGTAAGTAGGAGATACGGAGCACTTTGAAGGTTTTGTGACCTTGCCAGTATTGCAACTGAATGATCCAACATAGTGGCTCCTCAATCCAAATGGACATGTGTTGCTTACCCTTTGCGTCAGTTGTACGTTGTACCCACTGTACCAAACATCAATGGTGCTACTACCAAGACAATTAGGCGCATTGCGTTTTTGCACTTTTGACACCTGCAGCCCACTTCTATCACCGCACTACTGTTAATATGTGATTAATTAATGCTACAGTGATTAACTGATGATTGATTACCGCTTTCTGAAAATGTTGGTTTTTACTTAGATTCTCAGCTATCATGCGCCTAATTGTCTTGGTCAGATTAGTACTGAGACATGTTTACATCAGTAGTACCATTGATGGTAATGTTATGGCAATGGCAGAATGTTAGAAGAAGAAGGGGATCGAACCCATGACCTCTGGCGCAGAAGGCGGGGTTAGTACCACTGCGCCACACAGGTCGTCGACGACAGTTATCTTACAGTTACAGTCGTTATCTTGCCAGACGACAGTCATATAAATAATTTGATCTAGATTATGGTTCTATTATTTTGTGGCTGTGCCTAGGAAGGAAGCGATCTGTCATCCAGTGTGCGCGTTGCGTTGCAGCCTGTCTGAAGTGTGCGATATGTTAATGTAAAATGTACGAGTGATGTAGAATTTTTGCCATTATCTCCACCAGCGAAGCACACAGTATAGGACCAGGCAAATTTTTATTTAAGTTCAAAATGGACAGCTTTATGCAGTCCGTTTCAAGGTTCTTGTGCTCATCTCTCAATACTAATTATAAATATGAAGCAAGGTCTCATAAAAAAAAACAAAAGTTTTTCACTGAATTTTATTTCAATAACCTTAACTACGATGGTTAGTAAAACTAATAATCATTGCGTAAAATGTAACAAAATAGTATTTATCTACATACGGAATATGTTCGATAACTGAAAAGACTACCCAATGATCATCATTTTTACCGATTACGATCTAAAATAACGTTAATTTATATCACACAAACGCCCATGCGGCAATAATACACCTGTAGAGTCCGTCTCACGAATTATGTGGCACTAACGGCCACCCGCGGTTTCACACGCGTGGTTCCCGTTCCCGTGGGAATATCGGGATAAAAAGTAGCCTATGTGTTAGTCCACTACTGGAAGTACATACATACCAAATTTTATCTAAATTCGTTCAGTAGTTTTTGCGTGAAAGAATAACAAACACAAATTTTCACTTTTATAATATTAGTAAGATGGGAGTGGCGCTGCAATCGCCTTCAACATTCGAAAATATACTTATCTCTATCACTATGGAGATAAGCAACCACATTTGAGTTCCAGAAATATTCCTCGTGCCTTCTATTGTGAGACAGAGAGACATGGTGAGTGAGACTCTACCAGTTATACAAGTGGCTAACTTAGAAAAGAAAACTTTTTAACACATATTAATCTATTTTTAGGTCAAAATATATAAAAACAACTTGGCGATTATAATCCTATGACATGTTGTGTGTTACTATAAAAAATATACAATGAAACTTCTTTATAATCAGCTACCAACATATTTCAGTGAGCGCATAGAAAATTTCTTCAACAGAATTTAAGCTATAAAGAAAGATACCTACTAAGCTCAAAATCAATGAAAGAAAATTGACATGTTTAACTTTTAAGTTATGATTTAAGTTTATTTTAGTTCCTAACTTTTAAGTTATGATTTCTGATTCTGCATTACACAACAAAAATTGACCATCAAAATTATGCAGATATTTTACGAATACAACAAATTATGCGTCATACCTATATATTTGACACAATTTTATAAATCTTTATATTCTGATTAAAGCGTGAAGATTTTTACAGCTATCTCATTTACTAATATTTATATACAGTGTTGTTTCCATTAGACCACCTCATGCTAAATATTTTGTGAAATTGAGGTGAAAAACCACAATTTTTACTTATGTAACCAAAGATTTTCCCAGAATCAGCTGAAAAAAAAACCACAAAAATAACTTTACAGCTGAAATTTACAATTGACCTTTAAATAAGTTTTTCTGAGTATGAATAGGATAGTCAACAGCCACATAACCATTTTAGTCAAACTATCTCCATCGTCGCATACTAATCTGTGTGCCACAGTATAACGTGTATGTTACTCTATGGTCACGCTCTCTCCTTCTGGGTTCTCGAGGCATGCTAAAAATATAAATAAATCCTTTTACTGAAAGCTGGCTTTCTTGATTTACCCTTTCCCAATCTCCTTAGACACCATTGGCGACGAGTAATTCGTATAAAACGGAGATAGCGGGAAAAGGCCGCAACGAAAAATACGTTTGTTGTAAGGTGCAACAAAGTGGTGCATACGAAATGGCGGAAGGGCAAGGCGGGGAAGCTGCTCTCGCGGAAGAGCCACCTGGACATGACGGCGTTCGACAGAAATAAGTGCCCATGGAAAGTTTATAATCAGGTGTTCGCAAATAAAATGAAAATTCACGACATCGAAGCGCCAAATGGCCGATGTATTTTCTGAGTTTCGTAGGTTTCGAAATTATCACCCTGCTTTTAGAATTATTTTACCAGGACAATAGCGAGAATAAGTCGTATGAAGATATTGTGGTATATCGACATCCATCAATTCCAACATATATGTGTAATGTTGTTTCCAAATAAATTGAAACATAATTTAACAACTGTTGTTGATAGTACCATTAATCGCAACCAAATGAATAATCGAAATAAACAAATGAAATAATTATTTTTCTCTTTTAAAATGTGTAAAATAAAATAATTTCCCGAGTTTCCTTTAGTAAGACCATAATTGGAATAGAATAGATAATTGTGATTTTAAGACTTTCAAACATTAGTATTATAAAGCCAGAAAGGTGAAAAACAAAACTTATACTAATAGTTTTAATAATAATTGAATAAATCTTATATCGACATAGCTGATGGAACTTTGACATTCATAACATATTTTATTCGTTCACTATACACTTCATATTGTGGAAAACTTCGCAAATCTGCATAGTAAGCAAGCAGTTACAATTCTGCTGAAGATATGTAGCTGAAGGTAGAAGCTTTCAGTTTGTTTGATTCTTACTTAACCTTTGGACTAAATCACAAAATCCTTGAATATATGCCATAAGATGTTTAGTTATATGTTTTAGGCTTTTCATCATATCACGTCTTTCTTCATTCAGACAGCAATCTCTCTCATTTCGGATAATCTCATCTAAGAAGCAGCATAATCATCAGTATTTTCACAAGTTTCTTGATTGTTAAGCCATTTTAAAAATGTCTTTGAATATACTAACATTGTAAATTATAACATTTATGTGACACAGACAGTGGATATAAAATATGACAAAAAATACACAAAGATCTTACAGCAAAATGGCTGCATCAAAAGGGATCTATCAGCATGTGTCAGTGCTGAAGCTGACGCTGGTTTTCAACTAGACCCCTTTTTTTATTGACACGTCGATTGTAACATTTTTTTAATAGTAATTTTGAAGTATAATCTTCCGTGTTTTTACAAGACATTAAATACACGCATTGCCTCTATTTGTATATGCTTTATTAGAATGGAGCCACTTAGGCGAAGTAATCGAAAGGCGAAGTAGTCGAATATGTCACTATTTATATTGTGCTCCAGTGTGTAGGAAGCGATTCTAGCACCGCTAGTTAGTACTTGTTGTGTAGGGTTTTTTTTAACACTTTGACGACACTTTTATGTTTTTATAGAGCTACTTTAGAATGGTGAATATATGTTGTGTACACTTTGACGTCACTTCAGGAGCAGTGCTAGTAGTTAGCAGCGCCAGAAGTTAAAACGGTAGCGCGGCGTTGGAACTGGCCGGCACTATTTGTATGTTCTTTTTTAGTATAGATACTGTCAGTCACGTGTTTTAGTTTTAGTCAGAACAGAGCAGTATTTGGTATCGGCCAACATTATTATTATGAGTACTGTCTCCGCTGGAAGTTGAGGCTGACGCTGTGCGTGGTGGTGCTATTTATATGTCATTTGTATAGCTATTGGCGTTGGAATTATATAATTTAAATTATTTATAATATATATTATACAATTCTAACGCCTATTATAATTGTATTCGGAAGTTCTTCTTTAGTATAGATATCGTTCGTCACTATACGATCTTTAGTCGGTACAGAGCAGTATTACATATCGCCCATCATTCAAGAGCGTCGCCAGCCCATGGCCCAAGGGGCATGTTGATATTATGGAGTACGAGAAAAATATTAATTGTAGGTACAGTCAAGAGAAGCTACACTTGTAGCGGGACTCTTTGCCTCTATGTCGATGATTTAGCACGGCCTTGTGCTTCGATTGTTTGCAGTTAGCTATTTTTATTTTATTTTAGGGGAAGGGGGGGAGGGTTTTGCTCGGCGGCAGCTGCCCTGCCCCCTTGCCATCATTATTAGTATGATCGTTCAGTATCTCGCAGCACTAGTACTGCCCCCGCTGGAAGCCGAGGCCGACGCCGCGCATGGTGTGCGTGGTGGCGCGCGCCACGTCGTACTGCGCCTGCATGGCCTGGAACAGCTCCTCCTGCTTCTTGACCGGGTCCGCCACCGGGGCCTCCGCCTTGGCGGCCGCTGGGGAACACGGTACGACGTTAGTGTCTGCGGTTGGGAACTCACGCAGGGTTTTGTTACATGCTGTGCTAATTATACAGGGTGGAAAAAATCTATGGGCCCTGCTTAAGAGCTAGCGCAGACGACGGATAACGGAGGACTTTTAGTCCGCGACACGTCTTTATTGTTAACCAAATAAGATTCAACTTAGATCGCGTATATCCATGAAAAGTACGCGATAGTCCTCGTTATTTATTCAACTTTATGTTCTTAGTAATAAGGTCGTGTCGCGGACGAAAAGTCCTTCAATGTCCGTCGTTTGCGCAGGCCATAAATCCTTAAGTTAGCTCATTTTACTGAAAGGAAACATTCTTTTATTTTTTACATATATGCGAGCAGCGGTCGGCAAAAGCTGTATGAAAATCCATATCTATCGTGTTTAGCAGCCAAATAAACTACATAGTAAACTCATATCTGTCGTGTAATTTAAAATGGAACGATCTTTTTACTACGAAATATGACAACCGAGGAGGTAACTTATCAAAAGTTTTATTTAAATTTCGAACTGGCTTGCAAATAGAAAGCTGTTTTAGAAAAAAAAACAACAAATGAAAACTTTATCGCGGGAAAAAATATTGTTCGTCTGATTTTGAAAAGTAGTTTTAATTTCCGCGCATTGTTTGAGAAAAGTACTATACAAGCCTTGGCCACAACTAGGCATTGATGGACTTACGTACGTGTGCCTCTGCCTACATTTACGTATTCGTCCATCAATGCCTCTTTAGCTGGCCGCTGCAGTAATGTACTATAAAATACGTTTACTAATAAAAAAAAAATATCAACCTGGGTCCTTGATGCCCATGAGGCGCATGAACTTGGAGGCCTGCTTGCCGTCGTTGTCCTGTGCGAACCGAGCTCCGGACCACTTGGCCGCTTCATCAGCTTCAGACTTGCTCTTGTTCGCCCACAGCAGCTTGCGCTTCTGTAGCTGTAATAAATGTTTATTTATTAGTAGTTGTGTAGTTAGCCGAAGCAAAGCACTTGTCTATGTGGCAAGACATCATTCCCCCAGCGCTCATGGCCGCGCTTGACAGACTGCGTATTCGATCACGTTTGTTAAGCAAAATTCGACCCGGTCAGGTGACGGTTGGGGGACCGCAAAGGGGCATTGTAACTGAGCGCTTCCGTGCTTCGGAGGGCACGTTAAACCGTCGGTCCCGGCTGTTGTCATTTGATTACTGTCGTTAAGCCAAGTCAGAGGCCGTATAGGCGGCTTGATAAACTCTGACATCAGAGGTGGCCTCACTCGATAAGACGAAGAAGAACCCCCCTAGAGTCTAAGGGGAGAAACAAACCACTTGTCTTAACGTCTGACTGAGCGGGTTCGAGAACCCGCATCCCGCAACTAACTTCCGTATGAGCGATATAAAACAGGTGGTTTTGTCTAGTATATTTTCTTATTTAAAATTATCACATAAAATAGCATTGTCAAATTTAATTAGATGGTTGTCAAAACATAACAGTTTGACAGGAGAGGACAAAAGATATGCCATTGTCTAAAGCAGGGGTGGGAAAATAAGTTTAGAGATCGGCCATATCAACTAATCACAACATTTACGCGGGCCAAGGGAATTAATTATTACATTTTAAGTAGATAACAAAAAATATCAAGTAGGTCCTTTTTAAAGTTTATTTAATAAAGTTTTAACGTACTGGTTCCTTCTGATTGCGGAAATCATTAATTAAAGGGTGTAAAATACACTGGTGAATGATGCATGCGTTTGTTTGCGCCCCGCACGGGCCATCAAGGTCCAATGGCGGTATATTGTTTTTAGTTGTGCGATTTAATCAAGATAGCAGGCTGAATGGAATCTAGTCGCGGGCCGCTATTTCCCCATCCCTGGTCTTAAGCTTAAACAATGGCATGGCATCTTTTGTTCTTTTTAAGCCCTTCCGATTTCCCACTGCCTTGTTATATGACGAATCAGAGATCTTGAGTGTGAGAAAACTATTTGTTCTTAGAGTTGTAGCATTAGTTCATCAGGCAGTAGTCGCTTCCAAGGACTATAGAGTCATGTTGGAAAAAGAGTTTATAAAATTAAATCCCGCCCGCAAAAACCGCTTTTGCACATCGTTTCAGACCTCATCTTTTCCCTCACATATATAACCAGATGGTCAATAGCCTCAATCTTAAACCAAAGTCCGTCCGGGAAATAAAAGCCATTCTACCCAAAATGCTCCTAAGGTTCACTTATGATGAAATGGAAAATTTACTCAAAATAGCGGAATGGTTGTTTTCCTCAATGCACACGGACACCTCACCACGCTGCCACAACACAATGCATAGGAACAATGAGTAATATACTACGAGGGCTAATTGATAAGTATCCGAAACGACGAACTTAAAAAAAAAAGATTACTTTATAATTTTTGAATTTTTCAATGCTATTTTTATACTTATGATAAATTTTAAATAGAAAAATATTGGAAAAAATTAACTCAACCACAAGTGAATTCTCAGATGGGAATCGAACCCATGACCTTTGGAAATCCGGTCCAGTGCTCTAACCGCTGAGCTACCGAGACTTGCGAACCACCGTCGAAATTCTCCAATACTACAATATTTTTAATACGCTGTAGGCCAGCGTTGTCACATCAATGCCAGGAATATCCTTGCATTCGAAATTGCACTTGTGGCCGAGTAAATTTTTTCCAATATTTTTCTATTTAAAATTTATCATAAGTATAAAAAAGATTACATTATATTCTGGCATCTTTTCGAAAATAAAACGCCAAATTTGGATTATATCGAACTTATGGAATTTGTATGACAGGACCTTGAACTTTCTGTGTCGTGAATTTTTTTAACAATGGAAAGAACGCGCCTGTACGCCTCGTCTATGGTTGCAGTCGCCAAACTCCTGAAGAATTGCGGTTCGAATTGCTACTGCATCCACCCTATGCCCCAGATTGCCCCATGCGACTTCCACCTATTCCCAAACTTGAAGAATGGGTAAGGTGGCTAGAGATTTTCAACAAATGATGAAGTCATTGTTGCCGTAGATGAGTATGTTGAGGGGTTGGAGAAAACATTTTATCAAACTGAATAAAGACTAAATGCATTGAGGTAGAAGGATACTTTGTCGTTTCGGAAACGTATCAATCAGCCTTCGTATTAGGTTTTTGTTTATTGTTCTTATGAATAGCGCCTCTTTACTGCTATAGAGATTGCCAATTTCAGACGTGTTATTGTTTGTGAACAAATAGTGCCAAATAAAGTGTAATGGTAAACGCTCCACCTCCACAGGACAGCCCCAGCCCAGTGTGGACGCCATATGCTTTGTAAATTGGGTTTTTTTTTTATAAATTTATTTATTATTTATTATTATCTGTCCTGCGTACACCTGTACTCGCGAGAACCTTTGTTGTATTGATGGCTGAGATGTTGTCCTAATAAATATAAATGCCCGAGTCAACTGGCTCTGATTTAGTGAATTTTTATTTTGTGATAAATAAAAATTCACTAAATCATGTGCCCGCCCGGGCTGACTTGAAAGCCCAGGCGGGCACAGAAAATATAGGTAGGTAATAGATCTACATAAGCTTCACTGCGCAAATTTATTTAAATAAATAGCGACTCTTATTCTGACACTATAAAGGGCAGTTCCATGACAATCCAGCGCTGACAGCACTGTTTCCCAAACGTTATATTTGTCAATTATAGTGACAATGTCCTGTTCAAGAAAGCAGACAGAAGCTAGTATTATTATTATTATTGACGGTAGCGAAGCCGGACGGGTGATCAGTCTTCATAGCCGGAACCATTTCACCCAGTTCCCCGAATCCCCTGAAAGTAAGGGGAGGCGGGTTATCATTCATCCTACCGTCGTCGGACCTTCGAACCTACCTGTTCCGCTTACAGCACCTGTTGAGTCTACTTACTGCTAACTGCTTTATATCCTTATGCTTTAGCTTGTCCGCTTCAGAGCTCTCAGCGCAGCGATGCGTACATTGGGCATTCTGCCCTGAAGTTCTTCCCCTACTTTACATTGCTGACAGATATCCCCTATCCGTTTGACCGCCGACAGGTGTCGTGTGTCCAGTGTAGTGACAGTACCTGTTCAAGAAGGCGGGCTGAAGCTGCAGCAGGCGCGCAGTAGGCGGTGGCAGCAGGGCCAGGTTCCCCAGCAGCTGCGCGGAGTTGCTGCGCCGTCGCCATCGATCCGTCTGGGGTCTTTATCTGGAGCCCTGCACACGAATACGGTCGTATAACGGCACTGATATGACAATATGATGACCTCAAATAAAATCTGTGACTGTTTGCATTTTGAATACATACACAAAAAACATCTTGATCCTCAGAATAATTATTCACTTGAAAATCATTAATTTTCGCAATAAATCACGTTCACAAATATAGTATACAATAAGATAATGAGAATAATAAACAATAAATATGTACCTTTAAAATACGTAGAATTGTGTGAATGCTTCGAATAATTCAGATATATTTGGAAGTAATCTAAACAAAACGCAAAATAATCTATTAAAAGTAAAACGTGCACTCACCCATCTTCTCCATGACTTCGAGTTTCTTGTTGACCTTGTAGGACGACGGGCGATAGTCGCCCGAGTTTGAGGGCGGCGAGCCGCGACGGTCGCTAGAGCTGCTAAAAATAAAAAAATAAAATATTGTTGTCAAAAAAAACATCAGCTTATCAACATCATGTTTAAAATTTTTTCAACCTTACATTGGATTCTGATATACAGTGGTGGTCATGTCGCAGCTAACTGGTTACTCAGCCGTTCGGGCTAGCCCGTTAATTAAACGCTGACATTCAATGAAATGGCTAAGGGACAACTACCTAAGTCGTTGAATGAAACTAACGTGTAACCGGCTGAACGCACAGACCTATATCGAGATAGACGGTAAAAGTACCTCCCTTGCGTGTCAAAAGTTTGATACACGAACAAAGTTTTACGACCTAAGTCAGTCCGCTTGAGACCATTGCCATGAAAACACGCGTCACTAAGAAATGAAAATGGTTAATTGTGCAGTGCTTTCTTGCAAGAGCTCGTCAATAACATTTACACATCACTAAATCTCGCTCGTGACGTCATCGTAGGTACGAAAAATTCGAAACGGTAGGTTCTCATACACTTTGAAGCGCTCTTTTCGTCTATCTCGATATATGTCTGTGGCTGAACGTCATATTTAGCCGTCTCATTAAATGAGATGTCATTATAGACTCAAACTGTTCGTGAAAACTTGTAGCCGGCGCCGGAGGAGTAATATTTATTAGGCATATTTTTATCACACATTTTTATTATATAAATATTGACATTAATAAAACTAGTCTAGTCATTGTCATACAAACGAGGTAACTTGGAGTCTTGGTTCTCTGTCAAGGATGGACCGAGCTGTGATCTGATAATGGCCAATATGGTCATCAAGGGACTGCATGGAGCCATTATGGAGTCACTAGCCTTGTAAGAAGTTCATTGGGATCTAGCTAGTGTATTTGGAATCCTCACAAAGCCATACTTATACATACTAATGTTGGAAAAGGTTCAAAAAGCTTTCCTTCGCTATTATTATAAACGAATTTATGGTTATTATCCGTTTATGTATCCAACTAAATTCTTACTCGGTATGTTAAGGATGAATTCTTTGGAACTCAGAAGAGCTCGTATGGAGGTTGCTACCGCTATAGCACTGTTGCGGGGTGTCATGGATTCGCCTGAATGTGTAGAGCAATTGTCGCAGACATCGACTGTTCGCGCCCCCGCCCGCCGCAGTCGCCGCTGGCACTGAACGCGCTCCTGCTCACGCACCCGGAGTTGGATATATTCGCTGATAGTGCGAAGTCCTTCTCCAATAGTCTTACATGATAATGTAATTGGGTTTATCCCGTTTAATTACGTTTAATAAATAATGGAGGAGAGAAAGATTGCTATACACAACCAACTGTTCTGATCTACATTCTAAAAGATGTAATGATGTAAGGATCGAGTTTCCAGTTTCAAGAATTCCATACATTTTTATGCTATTTTTTTTAAACATATCCATACATCTCTTAGTGTACGGGAAAGGCCGCGTACATTAAGAAAAAGGGGAATGCTAAATGTAAAGTCACTGGTTATGGTAAAACACTAAAGTTTATTATAAGCACACGCGACTATGACAATTATAACAATGATAAAACAATGGTAAAATAAAATAAACTACGAAACTAGAATGGTATGGTGAATGGATGGTAATGGTATACGCGCTATTGGTATGGTGGTAAATATGCGACTAATATTAGTTGAAAAAACTATAATAAGGTTAAATGCCGCGCGATGCATAAAACGCTTACTATGCAATACACACGCGCCAGCGGGCGGCGCGGAGAAGTTCAATGTACGAGTAATAGAGCTCGTACACTTAGAAAGTTTATCATATCAGTTGGGTGTGTATAGCCAGTCTGGATCTCCTCTATTCGCTCGCTGGATGGCCATTGAGATCAAAGCACGGTCAATCCTTGGCGGAGAACCAAGGCTCCAAATCTCTTACCTCGTTTGTAGGAAAAACGACTAGAGTCGTTAATTATGTGACCACCACTATATCTTGTTCTTGCATTAGTAAAACATGGTTTGTGATTTTTACCAAACTCTTAAGTAAAAAAATGATTTCGATGGGTAGAACCGTAAAACCTAATCTGTATCGTCGCATAAATATTTGTCTTTTAACTAAAAATGCAGATGAAAACAGACAAACTCTTTACTGTAATCTCTTCACGGAAACGAGCTAGTACTTAGTACTGAGATAATTGTTGTTTGTGATTGGCTGAATGTACGGCGCATTGCGTATGCGCGTTATGTCTAGCCAATCACGAGAGCGGGATTCGAACCCGCATCCTTTGTAAAATGCAACATTAAAAAGTTACACCAAAACATTGACTACAACCGCCTGAGATGATATCTCGTGGATCTCGTGGATCCGGCTCGAAGGACCAATGTTTTGGTGCGAAATAAAACGTAAGTGGACTGTATTAAATAGGTTATATAATGATAAAAGTTCTAGACTAATTGTTAGCAAAACGGTACAATGGACGCGATGTTTGCGTGGCCGGTCGATCGCGAAGTGCGGAGCGGGCGGCGGAATTCCCCGCTCGCCGCTCAGCTAGCGATGTGATGTTTGTGCGTTTGCGCATGAACATTATAATGGCTGTTTCATCTTAATCGACAGTCAAATATTATTTTCTTTCGAATGCGAGGGTATTTCTCTCATTGATGAAACGACGGTGGCTAACACCATAGAAAGGTGAATATACTGGAAAAATTCGACGTGTCCTCATACGTCTCTGTATCATTATTGGTTAGTGCATTGGGCTGGATTCCCAAAGATGCGGGTTCAAATCCCGTCAGGGCGACATGAGACAGATTGGTCTTTTCTATTATATTTTCTTGTTTAATATTTATCACGAGAGAACGGATTGCCTTTGCGCCGTATATTCAGCTAACCAAGAGCGTGAAAATTCTCGCAGTACTAGTTCGTTTCGTAGAACAAGACTATAGTTTAGCTGTAGCAAGACAACAAAGTTTATATTTTTAACAAGTCTTCGATCGTTAAAGATGTCCCTACACAGCAACCGGTTTGCACAAACAAAGCAAAACAAACAAATTAGGAGCAAACTGCCCACACCGGATGTTTATAATTTGTTTACAAACGTTTCTTAACACCGATATGGGAACACCTAGTGATCGAAGACTTTTTTTTAATTATTTGATAAGTTTTTTTTATCAAGTCTATCAAATTCTTATCAAATATTTTTTTATCGTTTTTATCAAATTTAGAAATTCACCTTTAGAAAACAATAATTTTGGTACCTAGAAAATTTTGGAAAAAATGAACTCGGCCACATGTGAATTCACAGATGGGACTCGAACCCAAAAATCACAAAATAATTTTGGTATCACAAACTTGGGCAGTTATTCCATTATTGCAACTTACCTGGACGAAGGCGGCGGAAAGGCGGCGCCCCGCGACCGCGACCGGTCGCGCCGGTCGTGTCTGTCGTGGCCCCTGACAAGCAAACTTGAATTTTGTATTCTTGGTAATACAGATGATTGCTTTCGCGTTTAATAATAAGACAACTTAATTATCTATACTAATATTATAAGAGGAAAGATTAGTTTGTTTGTCTGTAACGAATAAATTCAAAAACTACTGAACGGATTTGGATGAAATTTGGTACACAGATAGTAGAAAGCCTGGTTATGAACATAGGGTACTTTTTATCCCGATATTCCCACGGGAATGGGAACCACGCGGGATATTCCGCGAGCGGCCGCTATTTTATAAATACAGTTCACAGCATCCATCCATAAGGATTCTCCTTATCCATCCATATGGAAGGCCGAGGCATTGGCCTGCAGTAAAAATGGCTGACGACATAGTCCACAGCAGAACACAAGAAATAGATAAGGAGTAGTAAGTTGGCCGTCATCTTTTTACTCAAAACTGTCAAAACACAGAAGCAATCTGTACAAATACCTTTGTACGATTTTGATATTCCTTCAAGGCAATGTGCCCGTTATTCAGGCGATTCTATCATTTCAATACTACTAAATACTTAACATGCTCCTTCCCTAGCCTTTTCACTTTCTAGTGTTCTGTCTATGGTATATTATTTGAGACTGAATTATGCATTTTATCCTACAGTTTCTGGCATAAATGTAATGGCGTAATTTACTAACCTTTTCTCTTCAGACCGCCGGCTATGTCTGTCTCTGTCTCGGTCGCGTTCTCTATCTCCTCTGTCTCTGTCACGCCTGTCACGATCCACAAATCTAAAAGCAACAATTAGGTTAAACGCTGAAAGTTTCTTATCATCGTTAAGTCTACTTAACCTTTCAGGGCCATTAGCCAAAATAACAATTCAAAAACGACAACGAAGTTCAAAAATAATTATGTGTATGCGACTGGCGAATTGGCATAAGCCGCACTAAATCACGTGGTCGTAGTCGTCGTCGTCTCAGCCACATGACACCCACTGTGTAGGCCTCCCCCAAGGATCTCCATAACTATCGGTACTGCGCTGTCCGCATCCAGCGGCTTGCCGCGACCTTCACCAGATCCAGACGGACGATCGGCCCACCCACGGAGTGTCGTCCTGTGCGCGGTCGCCATTCCAGAACCTTTCCGCCCAACGGCCATCGGATCTTCTCGCTATGTGTCCCGCGCCCACTGCCACTTCAGCTGAGTAATCCTTCGAGCGATGTCAGTTACTTTAGTTCTCCTACGGCTAACCCTCTCCTTTGCACGCTGGGTGACCTTGAGCTTTCTTATCAGACTCAGTCAGGGCGACTAGACAAGTTGCTAGTACATTTTCTTATCTAATATTTACCAAATTAATCTAATTCATTTATGATTATCCGGAAAAGATAGTCAAAAACAAATTTTATTTATTTGATTCAGGGCCGGCTTAACCACTGACAGATAAGTTCTGGATAGCTTAAGTGATGGATCATTAACAGTTGTAATACGAAAAAGATGTCCAATTATCTTCCAAGCAAACTTTAAAGAACTTATCAGTCGATGGTGAAAGCGGTACTTAGTAATGCATTCTCTCAGTCAGACTAAAAAATATTTTTTTTTAATTCAAGACGACTTCAAGGCGACTCTTATCCTTCATCATACCTGATGTTAAGTATTGATAAGGCTGAAGATGGAAGCGAACCTCTCCCGGAATCCTCAATCACTGAAAGGAACTGCCGGAACACAACAATGCTAAAAGCATTGTTGTTATGGCGTCAGACTTAGATAAGATGGTGGTAGCTAACCAGGCGGGCTCCCAACAAGTCCTACCACCAACCAAACCGAATACAATATGTACCCCCCGCTGGGAATCGAACCCGGGGCCCCCGGGTCTGATACCGGTGGTTGTTACCAATAGACCACAGAGGCAGTAACATAACATAAAGAGAGAGAAAAGAACAAATATAATTAAACACAAGTTTTAAAGGGGTTTGAGTTTTTTGTATGTACGCCATTAAAAAAAAAATGGCGTCGCACGATAATACCTAATTACCTACCATTAAATAAACAGGAGACACACAGGGGAACAAAAACTGTTATGATATATATAATGCCCTAAAGTGTGACATTGGCCAGATAATTGTTAAAAATTAATGATGCCGATCCAAAATATCACCGTTGTATAATTAACTAATTTTTTTTTTTGTTAACTTTACGTTCGCTTTCCATTAAATATGTTTTGTCATAATTTAAACAAAAATCTAAATAGCGGACCTTGGACGAGGCCAGAAGGTTCAAACCCCTATAAACCAAGTTCAGTACATAGAGTAGGTCATAACTCCGAGATGGCCGAGCCATCTTCCAGCCGAGAGAGGGCCCGGGTAACCGGCCACGGCTGCCTGGTCTTAGGGGGTGATTGCGAGCCCTACCCCCCGTGACCATTGGCGGCAAGGACCTCTATTTTTGAATTACTCATCGCGCGAGTGGCGAGGCGAACGAGGAGGCGATCAGGCGATTAGCGACCTTGCACGCGTAGACATAGCGTGCTTTTCGCTTTGCCCTTCGCGGCTCGTGTTGGGAGGAGGTATTACAGGTGAAAAGCGAAGCTATGTATATACGTGTAAGGTCGCTTCTACGGAATACGGAAACTCAAACGTCGCACGAAAATCAAAAATAGAGCTCCAGGAGGGCAAGTACTAGGAGTTTTAGTTGGTAGTACCCAAGAGTCCAACATACGAATCGCCCCTGCACCTGGGGGCGAGTGATGCGTAAAAGCATTTCTCCTAGTATAACAAAGGTCATAACTCGGCGCCAGTACCTGGGCGAGGCGGCGTCGCGGGCGTCGTGCGAGCGGCGCTCCAGCCCCGGCGGCGCCTCCCCGCCGAACGGCTTCAGGTCCATCAGCGCCGGCACCTTATTATAATATTTTTATTGGCAAGATCATTAAAAAATAAACCTCATGAAGAGAGGCTCGCTATGCTGAGAGTTGAAACGTATAAAAAATTACACAGCCACTACGACCTCAAAAATTATCAATAATTTTATTGTTCCAGTACTATTATTCTATATTCTAATCATAATATTATTTCACGTCTCCACGGGCCCACATTACGTATCCCGTCAGAGCGAGATGAGACAAGTTTATTTTTTCTAATATATTTTCTTGTTTAACATTTATGACATATAAATAGCATTGTAAAATGCAAAATTAAAAAGTTATAAAAAAAGGTATATAAGTATGATCCATTTATCTAGTATCAATAACACAAGTTCTTATGAAGCTAAACTTGAGCTAGGAAATTGGTGTGATTGTTTAAAATTTATTTATTATTTACTTTGTTATCAGCTTGCCTGTCGTCGGGGCGGTCGCCCAGGAGGCCACGCCTCGCCCCGACCTCGCCCCCGCCCCCGCCTCCGCTGCCGCGACCGCGGTCACCACGGTCCGCCCTAACGTGAAAAAGTCTCGCTTAGTTTAAGAAAGAAAGAAAGATAAACACATTTATTTGACACTGCACGACAATCAACTATAATACGTATTTACAGATTATAAACACAAAAAACCGTACAACAATGACGTGCAATGTCAAAATTGTGCTCAGCTCAGTTTAAGCAGCAGACAGGTAGGTAGGGCCTGCTGCAATGATATTCTGCTGAAAACAGTGGTGACATATCGGCACACAATAGAAAGTTTCTAGTCTTGTTGCTATATCAAACAGGAAATTAAAATAAAAAAACTAAAAAAAAAAGCAAAAAATAGGAGATCTTATGTTTTGGCGCGCACTGTTCATTGAAATAAAACAACTTTTACGGATATCAAACGCGCTATATTTCCACGAACTCAGTTGTAATTGTCCGTATTTTTAGGTTTTTTAGGGGTTTTTTGATTTTCAAAAACTCAAAAAACCCCTAAAAGTATTTTTAGGTTTTTAGGGGTTTTTTGATTTTCAAAAAACCTAACCTAACCTAACCTAAAAATACGGACAATTACAACTTAGTTCGTGGAAATATAGCGCGTTTGATATCCGTAAAAGTTGTTTTATTTCAAAAAATAGGAGCTTAAAGTAGAATGCCTTATCCGGCACCAACTCACATCGTCCGAGTTAACAAAAATGCTTAAAAAATAAAAACTACCAGGCCAATCTGAACTTCTTATGGGACTAAAAGGCAACTTTTTCGCATCGAACGAAAAAAGAATCACGTAAATGATCGCTGTACATACATAAAAAAAAAACATATCGGCCGAATAGAGATCTTCCTACTTTTTGGAAGTCGTTTAAATAGGGATAAGTCGTTCTTAAGATTGACTTATTTCTTGCACTTAACCAGCAACTGTGGCGATGAAGCCACTTCCACAAAGGTTGGTCAAGAGATAGTTTTTTATTTTATTTTGAGCTCTTCCATGCACCTTAACTCTTGGTCCCGGTAGCAGCAAGCAGTAGCAGTCGTTAATACCCACCGACCGATACACGTGGTGAGTCATCATGAATCCATCCATCCATAAGAAAAGCCAGTGCCTCAGCAGCGTAGACATAAAATAACCGACGGCGGTGATGATAATACCTATTGTATCTGTCATCTCTGCGAGGCGAGCGACGGTCCCTGTCGTTGCGTGGTCGCTGTGGCGAGTCGCGGCGGCGGTCGCGCTCGCGACGGTCGCGACGCCTGTCGCCGTCTCTGTCGCGGTCGCGATCGCGGCTGTCATCTGCATGTAATACAGTCACTTTAGTGACAGCTTAACGTAACTTTAGTTATGTTAGTAACTTACGTTACGTACTTCAGCAACTATAGTGGCACCTTACTGACTTAATATAAATTATTAACTAATTAATGATAAAATGATTTACCTAATTCATTAGCATTTTCAAAAACGCATCTCTAGTGAATGATATTCTGAGTAAGTTATTTAGCAATAATAATAATAATAATAATAATTTATTTATTGGCACATTTTTCTTACAAAAATATAGATCAATTTTCTTATATTAAGTACATCTTAGATCTAGAAATTGACGTCTGCACCTGAACTAGTTTACACTGTATCTCAGGTGCAGCGCTCTTTTTTTGATACAAAAATATAGATGTAAAAAAAAGCATTTCAACCTTAAAAAGTAAAAAATAATATATGTTTAAATATGCCAAAAGTTATGTGTGGAGTATGTCCTCTCATGGTGTGTGAACTGAGTGTGTGGAGAGGGTGTGTATTATTACATAAAATATTATATTATGGAATTATAGGTTAATTTAGCTACATATTTTCAAAAATATTTCAATTTCATCATAACACAATGATTTTATCCATACAATTACAGCCAGCATTGTTAGTTTGGATAAATAAACAAAAATAAAGCAACAACGACTATCTACTGTTACATATGATAGTTCATTGGAAATGGCTATTACGTATGCTTAAAATCTCATTATCTCTAGTAAAAGATAGGCCTAACCTATTGTTGCTTGAACTTTTTTGTTTGTGATCAACGGGGAAACTCTTAGCCTTCATCATACCTGACGTTAAAAATGATAAGGCTTAAGATAGAAGCGAGCCTCTCCATCTCTCCAGGCTCGCTTCCATCCCGGAATCCTTATCTGTTAAACAAGAAACAAATCCCGCTCACTACTCACCAATTTATATCAAAGACCCAACTAATACCTAGGAAGGTTATTGACAACAGTTTTAGGAAGACATCATTCAAATGCTGTCAATAGATATTTCGATAAGTACCTGCCCTGCCATAGTACAAAGAATAATGATTGATAATATCAATATCTATGATCAGTTATTAAGTCAAGATAAGTGCCGTGTGGTGACGGCCTAAGAATATACTTGTCACCACTCCCTTACACGCATTGATCAACTGTGCGAGAGAAGGAAAACTTGAAACAAACCCTCTACCAACCCGTCTGGCAAGCGTGGTAGCAGTAGGCTAATAACCTCCTATGCGCGCCACAATAGGCGTGAGCTAGGAGAGGCCTATCTCCAGCAGTGGACGTCCACAGGCTGATGGTGTGTGTGTGTGTGTGTGTGTGTGTAAGTGCCAGTAAACATAGAAATAATCAGAAACTTATAACTGAAACATATGAGATTCTCACCAGTCTGTTTATAGGCTTTGATAAATAACTTAAATACAATCGAGAGCACAATATGCTTTCGATATTATCATGTTTGAGAGAGAGAGAACATGCTTTCGATATTATCATGTTTGAGAGAGAGAGAGAACAATGTTATTAACCATAGACACAATTACAAATAAAACAAGAAAACGAAAATGAAAATGAGAAGAAACAAATAGCATCATTGGTCAATTTAGGCCCTGCCTCAGCTATGTGTTGCCATGACACTAGATGTGTCACAGCAACGCTGGTATTCTGACAGGACCTAGTGATGCGTGGTTTACGCGGACACAATAAACATAAAATAAGAGTAAGAAAAAAAAGAATAAAACACAAACAAATTAAAAAAAATATAAAATAAAAATATAACAGATATTATGTCAAGTGCTATGCCAGGGCCGGTGATACATATTTTTACAAAAAAAAGTTATAAACATTGTCTTTGGTTGGTTGGTATGTTTTACATCTTGACTTTTACACAAGGGCTTGGACATATTTTATTATAAGATCAATGTGATTTCTGATACTGTATTATTTATCCATCCTAAAGACCATACCTCTTCAAGGTTCAAGTGAACAGACTTCTTCTGGGCAAACTCGCTCCATCTTCGACCTCATCTACGCTCCTCGGCCAGATTGAGGTCACTCTTGACCTTTTAACCGCCTCTGTGGTCTAGTGGTAACAACCACCGGTATCAGACCCAGGGGTCACGGGTTTGATTCCCAGCGGGGGCTTCGTATTGCATTCGGTTTGGTTGGTGGTAGGACTTGTTGTGAGTCCGCCTGCCTAGCTACCACCATCTTATCTAAGTCTGACGCCATAACAACAATGTTTTCAGCATTGTTGTGTTCCGGCAGTTAGAGATAAGATAGTTAGTTCTTCAGTGGTTGAGGTTTCCGGGAGAGGCTCGCTTCCATCTTTAGCCTTATATACTTAACATTAGGTATGATGAAGGCTAAAAGTCTTCCCGTCGTGAATAATAAAAATAAATAAACTGAACGAGGCCAATTTGAAATAAAAAAAAGTCCATACCTGACCCCCTATGGTCCTCCCTGGAGGCGTGGGCCGGCGCGGGCGTCGCCTGCGGCAGCTCAGGCTCCGACTCCTGTGATTCCTGCGACAAGGTACGCGAGCCCTACATACCACAGAAAACAAACACACACCTATATACCTGACCACTCATGCACACTAGAAAGAATCGGTGATAGATTCATTCAAATGTGATAGAGCGGTTATTGGGTTATTACGTTGAAATAAAACCTTTCTTTGTCGCAGACATAAAATATATTTTGTTTTTAGGAAGCATCTTTGGATTTTTTTTAAGTTTTATTGAGCCATTAGGTAGACTAAACTTTTGTTGACCACTGCACGGCCTCACGGCGCATCGCACACGCGGAATCCGCCGCGCACCCGATACAAATACTCGACATGTATGTATCTCTACGTAGTGCGAGCGGGCACACTCACGGTATGTGGAATACTAAAATGATCAAGACATTTTATGATATTAAAGTTTTTGCGTTTTTCAATGAATTTTTATACTTATGATAAATTTTAAATAGAGATAATCCAATGCTCTACTGAGCTACCGAGACTTAAGAAAGTCTCGGTAGCTCAGTGGTTAGAGCATTGGACCGGATTTCCAAAGTAAGTGGGTCAGAGTCCCATCTGAGAATTGACTTGTGGCTGAGTTGATATTTTTCTATTTAAATTTTATCTTAAATTACCAAGACAATACGGAATTTTACACCATGCACGAAAATATATAAAAAGCATGACTATATATTTCGTAAAATGTAATCGAAAAACTTTGATATTTATTCTTTAAAATGCATTAAAATTATTATAATTCTATTTTAATTAAAGTATTTTTTAATCTGGTCTTCAAATTTTTCGGCTATTCAAAATTGAAATAAAAATTCTAGTGGTTCATTACAACCTCAAGATTGATTTAAACCACTTTGCAAAAAAGGGTGTAATGGCTTATTAGGCGCATGACAGGAATGGGGTTTTGCACTTTTGGCACCAGCAGCCCACTTCTATTACCGCACTTCTCTTATTATGTGACTAGGGCGGTTACAACCCGATACTCGGGTTCTTCGATCGACGAAAAATTCCAAATTATGCGAAAATCTTTAATTGCAGTTTGTGATCATCACGTTTAACATTTTATAGTTTTCGGAACAAATAGACTCGAGTACCTTTAATTTGATACCTTACTCGGCCGCGTACTACGCGCCAAATTCCCTATCGAGTCGTCACAAATTTTGCGAACCTGAATTAAGTATATAGATTAATTAGAGCTACAGCGATTATGTGATTGATTACCGCTTCTTGAAATTTTGGTATTTTACTTAGATTTTTTAAGTTTTTCTCAGCTGTCATGCGCCTAATGGTCTAGTTCACGTTTTGTACTTGTTTCGTACGCGGCGAATACCGCATGCACGCGCGATACGCCCGTGACTCAGGTCAGGACGCAGCAGTCTAAACGTCGAGGCAAGTGATGTATAGAAAAAAAATTAGGGATTTAACAGTAAGTAAAGAAGGTTTTATTTCAATATAATTGTATTTAGTAAAATAATTGTCGTTTTAGTAAAGTTTGTAATGGATAGTCTTAATGAAATTATTTAAATTCTGCTGAATTGAATACAAAGTCAACAAAACAATATTTTTTCTATAAATACCTTTCATTTGTTAATTCTTAAACAGTTAAAAATTATTATGAACTTTTAACTCGTCTTATGTAAACATACCTACAGAAAACCTGTTTTTCTTTACATTCAAAACAAAATAAATAATACAAACCATAATTCTCAACAAAACATTAACAGTCTTCTTTAAAGTTAATAGACCAGCACCACCTAAATATTACTTGAACCATTATCTAGTAGTCTTTTATCCATTAACTTATTCACAATAATATTAAAAGGAAATGAAGCAGAATTGATTTTTTCGTGTATCCCATATGGGATGTAAAAGAATGGAATCCAATCAAAAGGTCGGCCTGTAGCTAAGTACTTACGTGTGCGATGTACCGTCACGTGGGGCGCTCCAGCGGGTCACCTCGTCGGGGCCACGGTGGCGTCGAGGGGGGTATTTGACTTTTTTTGTGTCAATTTACAAATGGGTAACATATAAAATAATAAAAGTGTTAATATCATCGTTGAAAACAACATCTTTTCGTTTTTTTTTTATTTAAAGAATTATTTATTTATCTGTTCAAATATGCAAGAGCAAAAGAGATAATTGATGCAATAATGGATATTGTAAACTAAATGCAGATTGCATTGGCCATGTCTATAATAGGTGGGGGTAGTGACAGCTATTTACCTCACTCATGTCCATGTTGACGTCATCGTAGTTGGTGTCGTCATCGCGGCGGCTCCTCGCAGCTCCCACCTAAAATACCAGTCTATTGTCAAGCAGAGAATATTGATTAATATCATATACTTTGGTTCTAGCCTTTTGTCACAATGTCTAGCTAAAAAATTAAGAAAAATATTAAGACAAACAGGCAACCTTATGTTATATGTATTTCTAGCTGTTTTCATTTGTTAGCCAGACATTGTTCAAAGTGGCCTTTGGCATAAATACTTAAACGGGAATATAACTATATCTTGCGAAAACAACAAAAAAAATGCATATGATAATCCAAAAGAAGTTACTTGAATCTATTTAATCTAATTTGAAAAGGCTAATACCACTTCTTTACTTTGCAATCCTAGCAATGATTGATGACATTCATTTCTATAAAATAATCTTAGAGTTCTACCCTTTGGTTTCATTTTACAGACCCTGGATTATGAGACACAATAGACTTTCCATTCTTCTCTGGACACCGGTGTCCGGTTCATGTTTTTTTAGATCGACGGTAAGCCTCTTAGCCTTCATCATACCTGATGTTAAGTATTGATAAGACTGAAGATGGAAGCGAGCCTCTCCAGGAATCCTCAATCACTGAGGACTGGCTATCTTATCTCTAACTGCCGAAACTCAACAACGCTGTATTGTTGTTATGGCGTCAGACTTAGATAGGATGGTGGTAGCTAGCCAGACGGACTTAGAACAAGTCCTACCACAAACCAAACCGAATACATTATGTAACCCTGCAGGGAATCGAACCCGGGGCCCCCGGGTCTGATACCGGTGGTTGTACCACTAGATCACAGAGGCAGTTATTGTTATTTTATTTCTAATGGACGTTTATCAGGTTTAATATTAATAAACTTTTATGCACATTGACATTGATTAGAAACAAATAAAGAAATATGACAAAAAGTACACACACAATATGGTATTGTGCTGCTTCAACCTTGGGTAAAAGGAAAAATAAATAGGATAATAGGAGAATAGGGGCCATTAAAAGTGAATATGTATTAAAAGATGAATACCAATGGATAAAATAATTTAGCTATAAATTGGGATGAAATAAAAGTAAATAATGATCTTGATCACAAAAAGATCTCATACTTTGGGCCTCTCTAATACCCTTTGGTAGGATTAAGTATCAATAGATTCCACAGGTACATCTTTTAACATAGGGATCCTAGGCAGAGTAACTAAAACTTTGAAAAAAAAAAGTGAACATAATTTTTCCTTATTCCTATTTGTCGTCTCAGCCACATAACACCCACTGCTGGGTATAGGCCTCCCCCAAAAGGGGGGGGGTTTACCATAACCGCCACGCTTGGCAGGCGGGTTGGCGATCGCAGTATGGCTAAGTGTGTACTCGTAGGAGATGCTGCTGCCCGTCTCCTGAAGGCTAGTCCCTTAGTCGGATATTACGACACAAATGTATTTATTACGACACAGTGCTATTCTAAGCTGACACTACACAGCTTTATTCCTATTATCAATTATTTATTAGAACAGAATGTAATTCCATCTCCATACAGGGTAATTTTAAAAACAGTTATCTATATACTTAATTCAGGTTCGCAAAATTTTTGACGACTCGATAGGGACTTTGGCGCGTAGTACGCGGCCGAGTAAGGTATCAAATTAAAGGTACTCGAGTCTATGTTCCGAAAACTATAAAATATACAAAATGTTAAACGTGATGATCACAAACTGCAATTAAAGATTTTTGCATAATTTGGAATTTTTCATTGATCAACGAACCGGAGTATCGGGTTGTAACCGCCCTAGTATATACTGTATAACAGTAGTCTGACTCAAAATCGGTTAGTGAACAACTTTCTCCTAGAAATACGAGAACAATTTTGGATTTCCCATACTGAATGATCAATCACATGATCAGTCTGATTTGTATGAGACAAAAATGTTTTGTCATATTCGACCCATGTTTCTAGGAGAAAGTTGTACACATACAGATAAAAAATTTGGATACTGTTTTTAAAATTACCATGTATAATCATCAAACGGTCAAGAACTCAAACACGGCTCTAATCTGCCCCAAGTCACAATCATTCAGACTATTCATTATTGTCATAATCGCCACGCTTGGCAATCGCAGCATGGCCAAGTAGGAGACGCTGCTGCCTGTCTCCTGAAGGCTATCTAAATCTACTTTATACATTAACAATAATGTTAAGTATTGATTATTAGTTCTTGGTGGTTAGAAATTCTGGCATTCTGGGTTTGGGTCATATTGCACAATGTACAAAAGTTTAAACTATCGATCACAGTTGTTGAAGCACAGATCATATATAAGGTAAGTATCAGTGGCGAAGGGTCCAAAACCGATTCTCAGCGGCTTTCCTTTTAGAAATCCCACTCCACCATCATACAGTTGATAGGATTTTCAAAGAAATAATTAGTAATATTTCGACACCTCATCACTGGTAGGTATTCCATATATCCAATAATTTGGTCCACTTTCTTTGATCAAATGCACATTTGACCAAGATATTGGATAAGTGGAATACCACTCACTGTACAATGAACACAGTACCCATATGGTTGGTGCATTTGTAAAATGTTGGTAAGAATCAAACAAGACAGTAAAATGTTAATGTTATGAAAACAAAGTGAAAACATTACTGTAATAAAAAGAAAAGACAAAATGGCATAGCAATGGGCTGGGCACTAACGGACGGCTTAGAATATACATTCAAATGAGGCATATGTAAGAGGCCAGAGGCCTTTGGTAAAAATCATAATTGTGAGTAGGCTCAAATTTCCCTTTACAAATAGAATTTAGACTAGACAATAAAAGATGCTTTAGATATCTCAAGGACGTTATGGACTCACCGAAGAATGGCCTCTTCCGTAGCGTTCTGTTTCATTTTCGTCATCACTACCGTAGCCTACAAGTGAATCCATTTTCTAGTTCACTATTTATACTGCCAAAAGATATAAATCTATCAACTTTGTAGTTAATTATTTAAATGAAAAAGGACTCGGCGAAAAACATGTTAATCCACTCTCATCTCAACAATATGGCGGAATTTAGTTTTTTTTTTGTGTTTTGTTATGCCCACCAAATCGGATAGACAGCCTACAGTGCCATGACAAATTGACAATGACATGCTGATGCTGAAACAAAACGAATATTGTTCGGATACATTCAACCATAAGAACAACCCCATTATTTATTATATTTTTGAACAAGGAATAAAGTTGTTGAAAAGCCCACTTCTACTTTTGTTTAGTATTTTTAATTTGAGCAAACTATGTATTTGACTTGAATTAATTAGTTATTAACTGAATCTTAATTATTTGAGTATCTACTAATTTATGGTATTATATTAGAATATATCCGAACGGATTTCTTTGCTCTTTTTCGTATTTTTTAATATGGCGGACGCATTGACCGCCGTTCGGACGTCTGGGTTTTTGTCATTACGAAATAAGAATTACGAATTTCATTTATACAGTTTGTGAGACTTTAAAGTGAATTAGTAATAGTGAGTGACTGTTTCTATCATTTATTAGTCGAAGAAAGTGCAAATAACGTGTTGAATCACCTATAAAAATGGTAATGATAGTTTTTTGTTTTGATACTTTTTTACGAACTTTACTTTGTTGGAATACGATTTTTCAGCGTTCAAAACATATTTATCGTTATTTTATACGTTGCACGTTTACAAATCACCAACGATTCTTATGAAGTAGTCTTAAAAATTTATTTCTTTCCTTTTTTTTCTTTGTTTTCAAGTTTTATAACCAAAAAAAAAAGTGTCATAAGGTGATGGCGATTTCACATGTGATATTTATCATAAGTTTTGGCCAAATTGAGATAGTTATTTAAACTAATGGCGAGTTAATTATGCAAGTTGGGTGTGGCTGTATTGATTTTCTTCGAAGGTTCTAGACATAGTGTTAGAATACGTCTTAATATCTGCATTTAGCCTATGTTGAGCACATTGATGTAATGCGGTACTGGCGTGTTTGACCAATGTTTATATGCAAATCAAGCTAGCTACCAGTACAAAATGTTTGGTTTTAGCTTCTTACATTGCTTAAAAACATTTTGAAATAGATTTATGTTTCTTGTTAGAAGTTACATTGGCATTACTCAACCTCAGACATGACTTATCAGAATATGCTATAGTACCCATAAAATGCATTATAAAAGCTTGTTATCAGTAAGGTATGTAAGTTTAAGTGCAGATGAGGTTTTGAAACATTGAAAATTTCAGTTTTTCCAATTCACCTAGACCTAGCATGGCCTATACCATAAAAATTGATCCTGATTTAAGCATGTGCCTTTAAATGTATTTTGATTTTGATTAATGTGTGTGCCTACAAATGTATCTTAAGTATAATAAGTGTTTTTTACGAGATATGTATGAATCATAGACCTTAAACTTTTTTAAATTTTTTGGCTACTTTTTTTATACAAATAAGATCATTGTTGTCATATGAATTCATTTTAAATATAACATCTATTATAGTTACAAAACTTACAAATGATATAAAATTTTTGTTGAATACTTATTCAAATCTAAATTATTGATTGCCAAATAACTGGTAAACAGTTTACTGTGTAAACAAAAATTGATGACAATTATCAGTTGTTGTCTCAGCCACATGACACCCACTGCTGGGAATAGGCCTCCCCCAAGGAATTATCAGTACGAGATTAATGTTGAAGTACACTAATTTGTAATTTTGTTACATGAAATGAATAAATGAAAGTATGGATATGTGTAATTATCACACAAATCCATGTGTTTTTAATGATGTAACATTCATTTACTAAACATAAATAACAGATTATGTTTTGAGTATTCATGACCATTTTAATTTAAGTAGATAGGTGATAGATAAAACACTTTGTTGCACACACAAAGATACAAAGAGTTACTGAAATAAATATAAGTAATAAATAATTAACTTTTTTTTGGAAATTAGTGGTTTCACATACAGAGTAATAGTCATCATAAATGTGTGAACCAGTGGCGAAGGGTACATACCAATACATATCAATTCCAATCGGCTTCCCTTTTAGGAATCCCACTCCAGCTTCCCACCATGCAGAACATAATAATTAAGTCATTAATTATTGTCACCAATACATACAGGGTGGAAATATAAGACAGGGCAGTAAGGGCAGGTAGCTAAACTGTTGTTGCTACATGAAAACATTCTTACAAAAACCATCCTTATTTTTTTTGAGAAATATTGAACAGCATTTTGCAGGAAAATAGTCAGTTTACAAAACAATTTTTTTTTATGCCAATCGATCCCGTTTCTCATGAGAATCAAAACGGTCTAAGACACCAACTGAGGTATGAGTACTAGAAAAGTCGGAAATCGCGAAAAACGCAAAAAACACTTGCCGCGCTCGCGTCACACGTCGCGGTATCGGCTTCACCGACGAGTACCTTTGTTGATGGAACTTATTTTCTTAGAGAATATGTGGAAATAATCTAGTATTAATTGAGGCGGAGCCTCTCTTATGTTGACTCTTTTGAAAATCTGTCCGCCCGGTCATAGCGCCCAGACCGTCTAACCAATTCTAATGAAACTTGGCACATACTTAGACATCAACCATACCTAGGAGGTGACAAAAATTCGATGTCCTACCATCACCATAACCTTAGCTTTTGGCGCCAAAGAAGAGCCAAATTCGGTTTTTAGGGTTTTGCTCGAAAAGTATAGATTTTTGTGCATCGCGATACATTACAAATTTTACCAGAATGTATTATTATTATTATTTAGAAGGAGGGACGCCGGCAAAGCCGGACGGGCGATCAGTCACCATAGTCGGAACCATTTCGCCCAGTTCCCCAAAGTCCCCTGACAAGATCAGGGGAGGGCGGGTTATCATTTACCCCACCGGCGTCGGGACCTCGAACCTACCTGTGCGCTTGCAATACCTATTGAGCTGGCTTATCGTAAGCTGCTTTAAATCCTCTTCTTTCAGCCTGTCTACTTCAAAGAGTTCCCAGCGCAGCGATGCGTACATCGGGCATTCCGCCATGAAGTGATAGCTTGTTTCTTCTTTTTCTCTACATTGTGGACAGATAGGGTCCTCTGTTCTTTTAATCACTGACAGGTGTCTGTTTAGAGGGCAGTGTCCTGTCAGTACTCCTACGATGTTTCTTATGTCTCTCCTACCCAGTTTTAGTAGTTCTCTGGTTTTCTTTTTGTCCACTGATTTGATGAAGATCTTAGACTGTCTACAGTCCTTTCTGCTCATCCATCTTTGGTTGGTTTCTTTGATTGTCCTGATCTCAATGATATTTTTGGTAATTTTGTGTGAGATTGGCAGTCTTGGTTCCGGCCCGATGAACGGTTCGTCGGCCCCCTTCCTAGCCAGTGCATCGGCTTCCTCATTGCCAATGTTACCTTCGTGTCCGGGTACCCAGGCAATTTCTACCTCAACCAGGTTTGCGAGTTCCTGAATGGTTTGTTTGCTGCATGGCTGAGGTAGTCTCCGTTTTGTCAAGCGGCCTGACTGTCGCTGTATATTACTATTCTTTCTACGTTGTGGTCGCTTATCACACTTCTAATCATTAGCGCACATTGCGTTATCGCAAATACTTCCGCTTGAAATACACTTGTGTATTTTCCCAGATTGAAGGTGGCTCTTCTTGTGTCGGGTTTAGCTATGTATACTCCAGCTCCCGATAGCATAGTTGATTCTTTCCTAGACCCATCTGTGTAACATATTGCAGTGCAATCCAGATCGTCTTGTTCTGTTTTCCAGTCTTCTCTGGATCTGATGCTTACCCTGTACTTTTTGTCGAAAATCCTTTCCTTATTTATTAGGTCGTTGTTAACTAATATCATAGAAAGGTTTTCCTCATAGTTTTTGCCTATTTCTGCATGACCTTTGTCATTGTTTCTTCCTTTCCATAGATTTATGCTTTTCAGCTTAAACCATTGTTCTGTGGCTCTCTTTTTTATTTCCAGATCTATTGGACTGAGGCCTAGTATCATTTCTAGGGCGGCCGTGGGAGTAGTTCTCATAGCTCCTGATATCATGATGCTGGCTAGTCTCTGTACCTTCGTGAGTTCTTTCCTGTTGTATTCTAGTTGCGCTTTGTGCCACCATACCAGGGCACCATGCAAAATTCTTGGTAGTATGATTGATCTATAGATCCATTGGATTACTTCGGGTTTCATACCCCAGTTCCTACCAACGGCTCTTCTGCATTGCATGAGGGCTGTCATCGCCTTCTTGCTTGTTTCTTTTATGTGGTTTCTAAAACTGAGGGTGCTGTCCAGGATTACCCCTAGGTATTTGAATTCCTTTACGGTTTCCAGCTCCTCGTCCTCTATGATTATTGGTGTCATTCTATCAACCTTTCTCTTATTCGTAAACAGCATCAGTTTGGTTTTTGTAGGGTTGAGGTTCAGTCCCTTATTCCTACACCATCTCAATGTTGTCATGATTCCTCTTCTCATTATGTCTCTGACCACGCTTAGTACTTTCCCTCTCACAAGTAAGAGGCCATCATCCGAGTACGCTTGGATGTATATGTTCATAGCGGTAATCTTTTTTACTAAATCATCTATTAGAATGCACCATAACAGCGGAGATAGACATCCCCCTTGGGGAAAGCCTCTTTTGGCTCTAATGGTGTATTTACTGCCTGCTAGTTCTGCTTGTATGGATCTGTGTTGTAGCATGTTGGTGATCCAGCCTGATATTTGTTCTGTTACGCCTTCTCTGTTTAAGGCCTCCACGATGGCATGTGCAAACGCTTTGTCAAAAGCGCCCTCTACATCGAAGAAGCATGCCAGGGCGTATTCTTTGTCTTTGGTTGATCTCTCTACTCTGACTACCATGTTGTGGAGGGCTGTCTCAATGGATTTCCCTTCCATGTAAGCATGTTGATTGTCATGTAGTGGGCTTATACTTTTACTTATGGTTTCTCTTATATGTCTGTCTATTATCTTTTCCAGTGTCTTCAGTAGGAACGAGGAAAGGCTGATACACCTGAAGGACTTCGCCTCCTGATATGTGGCCTTCCCTGGTTTCGGTATGAAGGCAGCCTTGACTTTTCTCCATCCGCTTGGAATGTAATTTGTTGCTAGACTGCTCCGGTATAGAGCTAGGAGATCTTTCATTATGAACCTGAGAGCAGTTTGTAGCATTTTTGGAAAAATGCCGTCTGGTCCCGCTGCTTTGTATGGTAGAAATGAGGTGATACTCCACCTTAGCCTCTCTTCCGTGATAACTAGTTCGGCCTCTGCCTCACCGACTGATAGGTGTTCTGTGGATAGAGTATTCATCTCCTCCTCTGTGTGCTCTATACAGTCCGGGAAGTGAGTAGCCATCATTTCGGTCAGTATTTCTTTGGGATTCACTATTATAGTGTCATCTTTTTTGAGACTGCCTAGTTTGCAGGTGTTGTCTTTTGCTAACATTCTCATTAGCCTAGCTGACTCGGGTTGTCCAGAGATGTTTTCGCAAAAGGCACCCCATCCGCTTCTTCTTTCTTTTCGGCTTTTGTACTTGAAATTATTCCGTTCTTCTCTGTACTTGTTCCAGCTCTCGTCATCGTCCTTTTCTTGGGCAATTCTGAGTGCCTTTCTGATTCTCTTTCTTAGTTTATTGAGTTCCTTGTTCCACCAGGGTTGTCCCTTCCCCGACTTGACTTTTTTCAACGGACAGGCCGTTAAATAGGATTCCACGAGGGTCCTTTCTAGCCTGTCTGCTTCTCTTTCTATATCCGTTATGTTGTTTATTATCCTAGCATTACCGGGTTTCCATTTTTTCATGTGATTTTCGAATATATCCCAGTTAGTCCTCCTATTGTTCCTATAGCTTATAGTTTCAAGTTGGTAGTTCAAGCTATAGGTGATTCTGCGATGGTCTGAGAAAGAATCGGAGGTGTCAACTCTCCATTCTTTCATCCGATAGCTCTCTTCCTTTGACATGAGTGTAATGTCTAGTACTTCCTTCCTCGTTCTTGTAACGAATGTCGGTGTGTTGCCTATATTCATTATTTCTAGGTTAGTACTTAGGATATATTCAAGTAAAAGATTACCCTTGTTGTTGCAGTCTGTGCTGCCCCACACGGTGTGGTGAGAGTTTGCATCACAGCCTGCCACAATGGGGATGTTCATACCTGTGTATCTCGATATTGTTTCTTCTAGGCATGTCCCTGGAGGCTCGTAATCCGTCTCACTCGGTATGTAGACAGACATGAAGACCATCCTTTTTCTGCGCCCGCCTTCATCGCCTATTGTAACTATCGCTGCTGTGAGATCTCTGTAACATTCAACTTCTATTAGTCCTAGTGCCCGTGCCTTGTTGCTGACGTATATGCATGTCCTCGGAGTGGACTTACCATCACGACAATAGATGGTCGTCCCTCCCAGGCACCCAATACCAGCCACTCGGCCCTCAGTGTTAACATACGGCTCTTGTAGCAGGGCAATATCTATGTCATTTGAAACCACGAATCTGCAGAGCTCGGTCATGGCTTCGCGGCAGTGGTGCAAATTTAACTGAAGTATCTTTATTTTTTTTTGTTTTGGTGTTTGTGTTTTGTGTGTGTTTTCGTGCGTATTGAATGTTACTGTTTGTGTGTGTGTATGTGTCTGTGTGTGTCTAAGCCTGAGCCCTGTTGCTTTGCCCTCGGGGTGATATGTCACAGGTCAGGTGGTGACCAGCCTGTGGGTTTCCACCCTTTGGTACTCGGCTTGGGGTCCAGGCGCGTGCTTGTAGCATGTGGGTTTGTTCCACCTTCGGCTCGGTGGTGTGTCCGCAGGGGGTGTACATTGCGTTTCGGCATTGCACAGTTGTCCCTGCGAGTTCCCACCCGGCTTTCCGGTGGCCCACATGTTTGTGCTGTTGGTATTGTGTTGGCGCTTGTGCTTGGATGCTCCGTCCGTGTATCTGTGTTTGAGACAGAGCACCCCGTCTGTGGAGTGTTTTTTCTGGCCGTTTTGATAAGCCTCGCCTGTACTCTGGTAAGCTGATAGTGAAGCCAGGCATGGTCCCTCTCTTCAGAATGTAACAATCAAATTAATGCAACAAACCGCGTCTAAATCCGTCATGTCCTCACAGAGTTATGCCGACATAAAGTTGTAAAAGCTTGCGGCGCTCCGCCTCTCTTGGGCTCCAAAGCGCCTCCGAAGGTGGTGCAGTTTAGAGACGTTCCTAGTATTTTCTAGTACTCATACCTCAGTTGGTCTCTTAGACCGTTTTGATCCTCATAAGAAACAGGACCAATTAGCATAAAAAAGTAAAAAAAAAAATTTTCCAAAATCCATGAATGCAGTTCAATATTTCTCAAAAAATTAAGGATGGTTTCTTAAGAACGTTTTCATGTAGCTACAACGGTTAAGATACCTGCCCTTCGTGCCCTGTTTTAAATTTCCACCCTTTATATGCGGATACCAGGCAATTGTTAAGTGAACAAGATTTTCATGTATATAAAAATATATAGGTATAGTAGTTGGTTGTATTGTTCACTGTTCACCTGTAAATGTGTAGGTACCCTTCACAACTGATAGCTATAGCCTTGCTTGATTACACTAAATAAACATGTTCAATTGGTTATATGATTAGGGTGGTGTAGTGTAGTGTTAAGGAGGTGCAGGACTTAAATAAATTTCGTACAATGATAACTTTTTTATTTTGACAAAATGACAAAAAAAAAAACACTGCTTTCATAAGCGTTTAAAAAAGGGGAGACGGGGGGCGCAGATCCCCTCCACGGAGGAAGTACGAAAGGTTAGACCAACTGTGGCCAAATAACAGCAGCCGGCGAAGCACCAGAGACAATTTTTTTTTAAAGTCATTATTTTGTAAAAAAAAATCGTGTATTTTTAATTGATTAAATATATTGTTTGCATTTTTTGATTAGTCAAAACGTGCTGCATATGGTGGTGACGAGGACAGCCCTCCTACGCCTTCAGATGAAGATTCAGACTTTGATGATGATGAGGATCCAGACAATTTGGAAGTGCCAGGTATGGAATTCATTAGTAAATTGGTACTGATCCTACAAGATTTTGTAGGGATTTCTTGATTATTGATTATGACTAAAATTGTTGATCATACTATTTGACCAAAATTGCTCAATATAATAAAGCCTTCATTGTTCAATTTGTCTTCAATTGGCTGGGTTATAAATGAATAGTGAATAAAAAAAACAGTAATCCAGCCAATGTGTAATGTATTATAAAGCTGGGTATCCACCTGCGCAGCTTCGAAACGTGCTGCCTCATCCTGAGCGTTCTGTGGAAAGTTTATATATCTTCACTTGAGGCCACATAATATCGTATCGAGCGGCAAGCCGCAACTCGAGCCATGATTTCTCAAATTCTCATTAACTCTTAATGTTTTGCAGCATTAGGAGTATTTAGTCACAACAAAAGGAAGCAACGAAAAAAACGAAAACATCGATGGTTGATTAAAGAAATATATCTCTACCGCGAAATGTTCATGCAGAACTGGTTGTCAGTTTGCCGTGTATCGACCACACGTACGAACGTCTCCACTCAACTAAGAATACACGTCTAACACTGAGGCGTCTTTGAGAGCATGGCCATTTACCGACATAATTTGGCTCGCTGCGCCGTCGCCTCGTTTGGTTCAAGTCACGGCAAGCCTCGACTTGCGGTAGTCTTCACTAGATCTGCGCCTAGGGTCAAGGCAGCCGCTCGGCCCGAGGCTGCTTCGAATAGATACCCAGCTTAAGAATTAATATATTTTTACTAGAGGACACTATTTTGACAGAAAATATAAATTACTAAGTATACTCTATGACACACACAACGTTGCTGTAGTTATTTTTAGTTTTGTATGTAAAAACTCCATCTATGTTAAGTTTCTTCAAATGAAAGAAAGAAAGGGGGGTAAGTTGGCGTCATTTTCAAATTTCTAAAGTCGAAAATGACGGCCCTTACGGAAATAGTAAACTTTAAAAGATAATATGAAGTCACCAAATTTCGCAGACAAGTAGGGAACCCAAAAAGGTTCCCAACTTGTCTGCGAAATTTGATGATTCGATTTTCATTATATCGAACACGTGTCGATAATTCATGCCTTATTAGTGCGATGTAACGCTAGTGCGAAAAACCCTACAGCAGCGATGGCTCATTAGATCGATAGTATGTTGGTTCGAAACGGCTACTGTTATTCCTGATGTTTGATTAGAAATCTCATTATACCATCAAAGCCGTGACGACTGCCGCAAAAAGTTGTATGATTTTTTTAAAGTATAAAATTCACAATAAGTAGCATTAGATAAAGCAGTTTTTTGTTAAATCGTCTATAATGCAAAATAAGATTATTTATAAAATATCAGGGACGATAGAATATTTCGAACCAACATATTATACCAACATACTATCAAACTAATGAGCAATCGCTGTAGGGTTATTCGCAACAGAGTTTCTCGCACTAGCGTCACATCGCACCATTAAGCCATCGTTAAGATACAATGAAACATAGCACAACTAATTTATCGAGAAACCGTGTTCGATATAATGAAAATCGAACCATCAAATTTCGCAGAAGGAACCCGTTAAAAAGACACAAATAAATAATAAATAAATACTTAAGACAAAGTTAATCAGTCAGATATAGTATGTCTTGATTGTAATGCTTTATTATTACAGCAATAAAATTTTGAGGACACTGAAAAAAAAACTACGCCACTAGTCAATTCAATTCAATCATTTTATTGCTTTCCATAAGTAGGTACAGGTGTTACAAAATGTGTTAGGATCTTATGGGCCCTGAGAGGCATAACAAATTTGGTAAGAGGGAGACTTATATATCATACAATTCACATATATCTATACTAATATTATAAAGAGGAAGGATTTGTATTTTTGTATGTAACGAATAAACTAAAAAACGACTGGACCGATTTCGACGAAATTTGGTATAGAGAATCCTTAGACCCCAAGTAGTAACATAGGCTATAAATAATCCCAAAATTTCCACGGGAACAGGAACCACGCGGGTGAAACCGCGCCCGGCCTCTAGTTATTTATATATCAATTCACTTATTCCATTAATATATAATCCACAAAGTTACCTAAATCACTTTGTGTGTCATTGTCACCTGACAGGTTAAGCAAGTTTACATGATCGATTATTCGTGTACAGGTGGCGGCAAGACGCTGGCGGCTGCAGCGCGGCTGGGCTCCGGCAAAGGCAAGGGGGCGCCCGCGCCCGTCCAGGTCACCGTGAAGCCCACCACCAACCCACTGGCTGGTATGGACTTTAACATTTTATTACGGGTAGCCATCCTTGGGTTAGTGGAGCCTGTGGCGCAGTGGTTCGCGTGTTCGGTCGGCTATTGTTGAGGTTAAGCAACTTTCGCAATGGTCAGTCACGGGATGGGTGACCAACAATTTGCTATCTCGAGCACCTCTGTGCTTCAGAAGGCACGTTAGGCCGTTGGTCTTGGCTGAATTTGCAGTCGTTAAAAGCAACGAATCCCGTTGGGCCTGTGTGGTGGGTCATGCCAGTGCCCCAGGAGTGGGGACATTAATTAAGTGGGGCTGATAACGATGACGACGAGCCACGGTTTTAACCTTGTGAATATCGGGATAAAATTCTAGGCTTGGCTTCGGCAGGGCATAGGGGCGCCCGCGCCTGCACATAATCACCGTGATGGCCTGCGCAGACGACGGACATTGAAGGACTTTTTGTCCGCGACACGACCTTATTATTAAGAACATAAAGTTGAATAAATAACGAGGACTATCGCGTACTTTTCGCGGATATACGCGGTCTAAGTTGAATCTTATTTGGTTAACAATAAAGACGTGTCGCGGACTAAAAGTCCTCCGTTATCCGTCGTCTGCGCTAGCTCTTAAACCTACTATTTGAATATTTGGATAAAAAGTATCCTAAGTTTACCTATGTTATTCGAACTATATTAAATTTGTTTTATCCAAATCTGTTCAGCCTTTTTGCGTCATTGAGAACCAACATTCATCCAAACTTTCAATATTTCTGCATTTGTAATATTCTTAGAACATGGTTAATATACATTCTCTTTTTGGCGACTTTTAAACTTGATGGTTCTTCTTCGTTGTGTCGATGATTCGATTCACACTTGTTAGGCCCAGTGGACTGCTACTTGGATGGCGTTGTCTGCTGCCTCCATGAGGTCCTTCATGCTGCAGGTGGTAGGACACAGGGGGCATTCAAGGAGGAGCGCCATCGTTTGTGAGGGCTCTCCAACTTAAGATTTAAATAAGAATGCCCCAACCGGGGCCTCTACCGCGCAAGTGTCGCCGGCATCTACATCGACTTCATTTGACAGATGGATGTGACATATCGGGCGGTACGGCCGCGGGTTGTCGTCTACACTTACATCTAATGCAGTATCTAAGTCAACCTAGAAGGAATAATAAATTAATTTATTGTAGAATTTCATCTTACTTTTATAGTTTCAATAACTGCTTATCTTTCGCAGCGCCCTCTGGCGTGGCGTTCGGACAAGCGGCGAATATAAAACCAATCAAGATATCTGCTAGCCAGATTACAAAACCTATAAACATGAATATGGGAATGGGAAGAGGTGGTAAGTATTTTAACTAGTAATGTAGTTAACACCAGAAAAATTATGTAGTTAACACCGGAAAAATTATAGTTAACATCATCATTTAATAGGATATAAAAATAATGCAGTATTTTTCGACAGAAGTCTCTTAGATAGAATAATAATGGCGTTTCTACAGATCTAATACATACTGTATTAGCCGAGACGCACAGAACATGTTAACTTTTTCATATTGATTTGAATAAAATGATTTTAATGATGCACAAAACTATTGAAATTTGATAATATAAAGTTTATTAACGTAAGTGACGTTTATATTATATCTTGGTTCATATCTATCGGCACGTAGCGTGGCAGACAGAGCAGAGACTGAAAACGCACGCACACTCTTACGTATACGTACCCACGCCTGACGTGAGAGTGTACGTCACAGACCTATATCGGGATAGAGTGTACAGCTATCTTGCGTGCCAAAAGTTTGATCCACGGTCAAAGTTTTACGACCTTAGTCAGTCCGCTTGAGACCATTGCCATGAACACATGCGTCACTCAGAAACAAAAATGATTAATTGGGCAGTGCTTTCTTACAAGAGCTCTTCAATAACATTTACACATCACTAAATCTCGCTCGTGACGTCATCGTAGGTACAAAATATTCGACACGCTAGGTTCTCATACAGTTCGAAGCGCTCTTTACGTCTATCTCGATATAGGTCCGTGGTGTACGTATATTGCGTGTTTGCTAGTCGACCAAAGAGCTTAAAGTACGTGTAACTACGGGTCACAAACGAATGACGGAATCACACACCAGCACCACGCTTTGTCAAGCGAAATCAACGCGCCGCGTATACTCGTGTTGTGTTTCCGATTAAAGACAGTCTAATCAGCACCTATCGACTAGAGTTTCTTGGTGGACTATAATATAACTCTGCCACGTTACGTGTTTAAACGTCCGTCTATTAGCGTACAAGTTGTAAGCGTGTACCGCGGTGTTGTAGCGGGCGGCGCGCCGGTGGCGTCGCCGTACGCGGCCGGCTCCTCCGCCGCGTACAACGCTGCGTCGCTGCTCGCGCAGAGTGAGTAGCGTAGTGCGCACGTGGCATTGGATCACGTATCTTTTGCATCTTCTCGCTATCAAGTAGATTTGTAGTATTCTTTATATCTGGTAGCTTTGGAAGTTGTTCATGAGGATTTTTTTTACTAAAGTCTGTTTTAAGACGGTGCGGTGACCAAACTGATACATAAAGTCGGATTTTTAATTCAGTGGTGTTATTTGACAGGTGCCAATGTCAGTTTGTAAAAATAATCCTGCTTTAAACTGTTTTTCTTAAAAAAAAAAAATACGCAGATTCAGTTTCAGTTCAGTAAGGATTGATTCCATTGACGCATACTAATTGAATATTATCACTATAGCTACATTTTAATTCAGCATTATTTTACAAAGTGACATTGACAACCTGTCAATTCACTCTATTGAATAAAAAATCGAATTTATAAAAAATTACAAAGACAAAAATAATGGAAGATGTTAATAAGGACTTCGAATTTTCAAGTTCTGGTCTACGGTCTGTAAACAGACTTTAGAATTTTTTTTTTTAATATGCTTGAAAATTTTATTGTTGTGAATGGCAATATAAAATCTTTTGCTTTTATTATATTGAATTAGTTTATTTATAGTTAGACATTTCGTATCTATTGTTGATTTGCGATGTTACACATTTTTAGGGGTTAATCATTATGTTTCCTTATTTGATGTGTGAAACATAGATATTTAAATTAATTATTCCTTATGATATGTTTTATTTGAATTTTATTTTATTAGTTGGTTTTTCTATCTCGTCTCTATTGAATGACTGTTTGAATGGAACTGTAGTCTAATATGGCATGCCCGTAAATTTGATTTTCCTTTTTTATTTTACTTTAGTTTATTGTATTATGTCTTGTGCATTTTCTTTATTGATTATGCAATTAATTTTACATTGATTATTTGAAATTCAAGTTGTATTACATTAAAAAAAAAGTTTTTGGAGAGTATTGTTTGATAACAAACATTTTAATGTAATTAGTTATCTTAATAAACCTACCACCAAGATCCTGATGACCTTGATTTGGTTCTAAACTTTAGTCTCATAATAAAATAGCACAATGATTGCTATAAATAATTAAAAGCAATTTTTGATGTGAAACGGTGACCCTATTGCAAGTACAATGGATGTGAGCCAATATTGTGATTGCAGTGGAGATGGTGGGCCTACCGGGCATGAACCCGTACCTCCTTCAGAACCTGAATCAGATTTTGGCATCGGGCATGGGAGGCCCGCTGGCCGGCATGCTGGGCCAGTTCGCTCAGCTGCCCGCCTGGGGCCAAGCCAAGGCCGCCATGTGGCAACACGACAAGGTAATTAATAATTATAAGCCAAGTTAATGTCCCCACAGCTGGGGTACTGACCTTCCTTTTTTTTTATAGTGAGGGGAATGCTTTTACGCATACACTGATGGTATGCTGGGCTTACCTAGAATACCGGACTCGTGAGTCCGGCACCCTATTCCTCGCCGCTCCCCGACGCCCCGTCGAGCCTAGTAGGCTCGGCGGGGTTTCGGGGTAGGATCGAACCAGCTCCCGCCCCCCATCAAGCTCAAAATCTCGATGGAAGGATAGGAGAAGGGAGGGACCGCCGCCTCCCGGCCCCCCATTCAGCCTCAAAAGGCTCACTGGGGGGCCGGTAGGGGGGGGGGGGTACTACCAGCTAAACCCCTCACTACTTGCTCTCGTACCGTCATTAGGTCACGGGGGGTGTGGTGACAGTCGCCCCTAAGACCTGGCGGCTGGCCCGGCTATCCGGGCCCCCTCGCGGCTGGGAGATGACCTAGCAAGTATGGTCATCTCCCCAGTTGTCGGAACCGTGCAATGCCGACAATGCCGGCTGGCTCCACTATAGGGGAATGAGGCGATCATACTGTCGCCTCCTTCCCCTCAATCGTCTGCGGCGGAGTCGGGCCGCCCGAGCGTCCTCTTCGCGGGCCCTCTCCGCTGTCTCCTTCTGGAGGATCACGTCCTCACAGAAAGAGACTGCCGCCTGCCATGATCTCTCACTGCCCAGCATCTTGCTGAAAACGCTGGGCAGGGAGAGATCTCCTCCCACCGCGGCCACGAGTTCCCGACGCTGGGCTGACCAGGCAGGACACACCTCAAGTGTGTGCTGCGCGGTGTCCAGCTCCGCGTCGCACTCGTGGCACTTCGTAGACTCCTCCCTCTGGATGCGGTGCAGGAACTTACTTCCTTAGGGTTTTCCTTTTTCCTTTTAACCGCCTCTGTGGTCTAGTGGTACAACCACCGATATCAGACCCAGAGGTTCCGGATTCGATTCCCAGCGGCTAGCTACCACCTAGCTAGGTTCACCCTCATTAACTCTTCCTCACTTCGCAATTGGTACAGATAGTATAGAAAAATGTGCCCAAACCAACCACAGCCTAATGCGTATTGGTGGGTGGTAATATAGTATGGCCATACTCTCTCTGTCAGTCCGCCGTCAACGCTCGTGGCGGCAGGTACTCATGCTATTGTTTCCCCGGCTCCCACCTCGCCGCGCATACCTCAGGGAGTGCACAGCGGTTATGGTCATACTATAACTGCAATTGATTCTGAGACCAACAAAGTAATTTGTACCTTTTCTCCTTGACTAAAAGTTTGGTTTCCTCTGACTTTTAGTGAATTGTCGAGTGTTGTCTATACTAATAATATAAAGAGGAAAGATTTCATTGTTTGATTACAACGAATAAACTCAAAAACTACTGAACGGATTTAGATGAAATTTAGTACACAGATAGTAGATAGCCTGGTTATGAACATAGGATACTTTTTATCCCGATATTCCCACTGGAACGGGAATCACGCGGGTGAAACGCGAGTGACCGCTAGTTGATATATAAAATAAAAAGTGGATATTATTAAATGTAAACTTTTACAGATGCCAGGTGATGAGGAAGAAGTAGATGATGAAGAAATGGGTGTAGCAGAGACTTATGCGGACTACATGCCTCCTAAATGTAAGTTTTGACAGCTGAAATGAAATGCAACTGTATAGTTTTTATCCGATTTCTTAAATACATAGCGACCCTAAGCCAGGGTCGCTATGTTTATGTGCAAGGTCGGTTTGATCCCCACATGGCCTGGGTGAAACATTTATCTGAGGAACATTTGTGTGTTTCTTCCTTGTCTGGATGTTATAGATTTTACAAATTATATGAATGATAGGAAGAAATAATTTATTCTGCAAACCAGGATAATGAATAATTTAAGTTAATAATTTCGCGATTTCGTTTTAATAAATCATAGTGTATATTTTTAATACTTTTATTGATTCTGATAACAGCACAAGTTAGTGAATAAGCTTTTTATCTCGGAGCCAGTTCAGTCTATGCAACACTCTGATATTAGTTTATTCATATTTGTTAACCCTACAGTGAAACTCGGCCGCAAGCACCCCGACCCAGTGGTAGAGACAGCATCACTGTCATCAGTGGAACCGGTGGACGTGACGTACAAAATCAGCCTGCCCGATGAGACAATACGCGGAGGGTTGCTATCCGCGCTGCAGTTGGAGGCGATAGTGTACGCTTCGCAAGCGCATGAACATACTTTACCCGATGGAACGAGGGCTGGATTTCTTATTGGTGAGTAGTAAAAAAATATTCTTTATTGCCTCCAAAACATAAGTAATTTGACAATTCATATTTTAATATAAGCTAGGACTTAGAAGGTAATATGAATATGTATCTGCTGCCGAGCTAGGCATAAGCCTGTATTACGGCAAACAGCGCCGGTCCCCTTGGAGCAAAATATAAAATAATATAGATCCATATAGATAAAAATTACTGCTATTTACTACTTACTTATTTACTATTTACTGCTGTTTACTTATTTCTCTCATTGATGATGATTGATATACTAGAAAAAATCGACGTGTCCTCATAGGCCTCTGTAGCATAATTGGTTAGTGAATTGGGCCGGACTCCCAAGGATGCAGGTTCGAATCCCGTCAGGGCGACATGAGACTAGTTGCTTTTTTCTGGTATATTTTCTTGTTTAATATTTATCACATAAAAATAGCATTGTAAAAAGTTTTAAATAAAAATTACTTTTAATGTAACAAAAAAGAAAAAAAATTGTAAATTCCTTTCATAAACGAATACATAGGTATTTAAAGTTACGGATAGTGTTTGTGTAAGCTGTGTGAATGGTTGCGCATGTGTGTGTTGATTATTAAAAAGTTGCGAATCATATATCATCTCTACACTCCCTACAGCAATGAAACGTGGTCGCTAACTATGAGTCTCATATTAGAAGTGGCCGTTGCAAAGACGAACAGTTTTGTGTTCCGCAACGATGTTAACCGTTTTACGTTTCAAAACAGTCTTCGTCGCACCACTAGTCCTCGGATAGTCTACTATAGTCGGATAGTATACTACTATAATTTGTACTTAAAACCTACGTATATAGAGTCTAGATCGCAATGAAACCATCGCGACGACATCGTTCGTTCCGTTCATTTCAGAGGTCATTATTGTGTAGCTTATTTTAGATTCGTGTAGCTTATTGTGATTGATACAGAGTGCAAGATTCTTTAACAAAAAAAAAAATACAACGAAGACGCGACACGACGCTCGCTTACGAGTCGTGCCGAGACGAACGAGCGTCGTCGTCGCGTCGACGAGAATGAAGTTTACGTTCCGCTCGTTTGACCAACGTTGACCGTCGTCGTCCGAAACCCGTTATCGTTCTGTTATATATATTTATTGTATGTAATTTACCCGCATATACATATTTATTCCCCATCAGATTATTTCTATTCTATGCATTAGAGAGTGCAGCGAGTCAGTTGTCCGCCGGTCGCGATCCGCGTCACTTGCCACATCCAATTTACGTCTTTGTTCTATATCTAAACTTATTTCAGATTAAATTAAATTTCTTTTTTAAAAAGTGGATTTTCAATTCTCTTATAACAGTTCGTCGCTCGTTCCCAATCAGTCGAACCAGTTGCGAACGCGAACCGTTTCGAGGACTAGTTTTCGTTCTTGTAAAAACGGCTGCGTTTCGTCCTCCAAATATTTGACAACGACCCATCACTAGTCTCTATAAGAAGGCTCATGGTCACCTAGCCTGTGAGAGCCATGCTCGGCGTTTCCCTTCGTGATAGAATCGGAAATGAGGAGATCCGTAGGAGAACTATTGTTGCCGACATCGCTCGAAGGATTGCTCAGCTGAACTGGCAGTGGGTGGGACACAGCGAGAAGAACCGATGGCTGTTGTGGCGGAAAGGTTCTGGAAAGTGCGAAGGCTGGGTTCCTTATTGGTAGTTCGGACGTGCCGCCTAATTTACAGCCGACCGACAAAACTCCACATCCCTCGGGTGTGGAGAGGCCGGGCAGGCCGCCAGTCATTGGGGTGAATACCGCAAGGGTCCCCCCACTCTTGACATTTGGCAGAGGGCAAGTAGTGAGGGGTGTAGCTGGTAGTACCCCCCTCCCGGCCCCCCATTGAGCCTTCTGAGGCTGAATGGGGGGCCGGGAGGTGGTGGTCCCTCCCTTCTCCCGAACCCTAGCCGAGCCTGCTGGGCTCGACGGGGTGTCTGGGGGCGGCGGGGGATAGGGTGCTGGACTCACGAGTCCGGTATTCTAGGTGAGCCCAGCATAACCGTTTGGTATGCGTAAATGCATTCCCATCACTCAAATAAAAAATAAACTTAAAAATGGGTTCCTTATTGGTGAGTGGTGAAGTTATTCAATCGTACATTGAAGCTCAAAGCATCCTGATCCAGTAGTTGAGACGGCATCGCTCTCATCAGTGGTAGGCGTGATGTATAAACTGGCCTGTCTATCATAAGCAACTTTTATCGACACACGTAGTTCGAATACGTGTCACTGTCCCGCTCTCATGTTATTTCTTTCTTATAAAAATAAAAAATAAAAATTCATTTATTTTTCTCTTGTACAATGGTTATAAAAAAAATATGGTCGATCTTAGATGTAAGCAGCCACATTACATGATATTGATATTGCTAAATATCGCACCAAGCGCTACTCCACAGCTTTTATAGTGTTGAGCACAGCAAAGGAGTGGAACTCCCTTCTTGCGTCTATACTTCCGAGTACTTAAATAGAAAAATATTGGAAATAATCAACTCGGCCACAAGTGAATTCTCAGATGGGAACAGAAAACACCCGAGTTGACTTATTCCAATATTTTTTTATTTAAAAAAAAATTATAAGTGTAAAAAAATAGCATTGTAAAATGCTAAAAAATCATAAATCATGAAAAAGAATTGGTTGTTTGTCGTACAGGCGACGGCGCGGGTGTGGGCAAAGGTCGTACGATCGCCGGCATCATCTTCGAGAACTACCTGAAGGGGCGGAAACGAGCGATTTGGGTGTCCGTCTCCAACGACCTCAAGTACGACGCCGAGCGAGACCTGAGGGATATCGGGGCCGATCGAATCCCCGTGTACCCTCTCAACAAGGTTAATTTAATAATAATCATTAGTTTCAGATTAGATATTTAGAGGTTTTGGGTTAACGAAAAATTACTTTGTGCATTCTCGCCCCTAGTTCAAATATGCCAAGATCTCGTCCGCGGTGAACGGCGGCGTGAAGAAGGGCGTGGTGTTCAGCACTTACTCGGCGCTGATCGGCGAGACGCAGGCGCAGGGCAACAAGTACCGGACGCGGCTGCGGCAGCTGCTCCAGTGGTGCGGGGATGACTTCGATGGATGCGTATCCTTTTTTATGACGATAATCTTATATATACAATTCTCGTGTTACAGTTTTCGTTCCCATACTCCTCCGAAACGGCTTGACCGATTCTCATGAAATTTTGTGAGCGTATTGAGTAGGTCTGAGAATCGGCTACTATCTATTTTTTATCCCGAAATTCCACAGGAGCGAAGCCCCGGGGCACAGCTAGTAATTCAATATGTAACACCTATGTAACACTTAGTTTGCAAATAAACAGTTTGAGTTTGAGTTTGAGTTTATAAAAAAAACACAATGACAGCAATTATCTAACCAAAGGCCAATTAAGTTTCATTGGCAACTTTTCTATATTTATACTAATATTATAAAGAGGAAAGATTTGATTGTTTCTTTGTTTGTAACGAATAAACTTAAAAACGACTGAACGAATTTAGATGAAATTTGGTATAAAGATAGTAAGTAGATAGCTTTGTTATGTACATAGAATACTTTTTATCCTGATATTCAACGGGAACAGGAACCACGCGGCAGAAATCGCGGGCGGCCGCTAGTGTTATATAAAATGATGATTTTCCTGGTATTTTTCTATTAAAATCTATCATATATTATACTTTTTTCTACCTGCTTAGAATGCTAGGCATAGAGCTTTTCATGAAGAGCAGGAGAAAAATCATACGAAATGAAGTAAAGTTTAGATTTCCTTGTAATGATCCATACGAGTTACAGTTGAGTCCTACTCATTTTTGTTCGTTGAATTTTATATCAAGCGCCGCGCCGTAAGGTTTAGATTACCTTGTAATGATTTTAGAGCATTTAGCATTTTTGATAGAATCAGGCTTTACTTGGCGGAAATCCATATCTTAGTAGAACACGAAAAATATGTCGCGTAATTCCGCAAGAAAAAATGCAGATGCAGCCCAGTGACACACCTTGCACCTTGCACCTGGGCTGCATCTGCATTTTCTTGCGGAATTACGCGACATATTTTTCGTGTTCTACTAATTTAGCATTTTGTTTGTTTACTTGTTGACTGTGAAAAATCATATCGAATCTAATTTGACTCGTTCAACAGTGAAGTAAAAATAGCTGCCTGTAAAATTTTACAGGTGAAATCATATGAAAAAAAATATTTACTTCATCATTAAATGAAAATGCGTGTAAATTCGGAAAATCCACAGAGAAAATTTCCCCTGATTTAAACTATCCTTTGTTTCCATTTAAGTTACTCTGAACTATGTTCATTCACTCGAGTATTTATATTAAGTGGGAATCGAATCACACCATACATGGCAAACCTAAGACCACGGCTACAATTGGTATCTTAGGTGTGCAGTTGTCATCAGCATGTTGTCAATCTTAACAGAAGCAAATTCGATGTGAACAGACACGCAAACATTTTCCAAACAGTTTCATAATTTCATCGGGTCTCGTTCACGACAGAACCTTCCGGGAACTTTCCTTTACTCCCAAACCACCAGATCGTATTCGACGAGTGCCACAAAGCGAAGAATTTATGCCCAGTGGGTTCCGGTAAGGCTACCAAAACAGGCCTAACAGCGCTGGAGTTACAAACGAGACTGCCTCGAGCTAGAGTTGTCTACGCGTCAGCCACTGGTGCTTCTGAGCCGCGCAATATGGCCTATATGGTGCGGCTGGGTATCTGGGGAGAGGGGACACCCTTCCCTACTTTTATGGACTTCATCAACGCTGTGGAGAAGCGGTGAGTGGCCACATTATACCTCTTCATACGCCTCATGTATTCACAATTGCACACTACACATAAAAGCAGGGACAGACAAGATCGTGACATGTGTCGTCTGCAGTCGCGTGTGCAAGCCCTGTCAAGTTCAAGTATTTTTTTTTATTATTTAGTTATCTTTCAGTTAAAATATAGGTTTTCTAAATTTATGTAGAAGTTGCCTTAATATTTGAGTGTTGAGGAAAATGAAATGTAATGTAATCAATCCCTACATAGCACATGGACTTTTCTAAAATATGTCAAATCTCGATCTATTCAGGGTCCAACATACTAAATATTCACTGCACAATTTTTAGTTTTAACTTGTTTGACAATATCAACTAGAAAGAAATGCATTGTGTCACTTCAACAGTTTGAAGATGATAGTAGTTTCTGCTTCAACTTAATAATCAATTTTTACCCACTAAATTCCAACTAAGCTAAGATATAGGTCGCGGCACGTAACTTGGGGAGACAGATGATATGCCGTAACTACAAAAACAAGTCATTGTGCATGTTCTATCTCGCCGTATACCAAAATATCAAAGCATTTATTTGAATTCTCTAATGTATTAGTACATTACTGCAGCGGCCAGCAAAAGTGGCATTTGAACGTGTAGATACTTAAGTCCATCGATGCCTAGTTGTGGCCTAGGCTATAGTACTTTTCTCAAATAATGCGCGGAAACAAAAAGTACTTTTCGAAATCAGACGACAATGAACAACAATATTATTTCCCGCGTTAAAATGTTCATTTGTTTTTTTTTCTAAAACAGCTTTCTATTTGCAAGCCAGTTCGAAATTTAAATAAAAACTTTGATAAGTTACCTCCTTGGTTGCCATATTTCGGATTATAAGATCTTTCCATTTTTAAATTACACGACAGATATGAGCTTACTATTAGTACATTACAGCCGCGGTCTATAATGACGACTTTGTTGGTCGCGCATAATGGCCGACAGCGCAGCTCCAGGCCGACACAGCGCGGTCAGCGTGCAGCACTTGATGGACGAGCTGAAATAAAGGCCGAGACCGTAGGTCGAGGCCTTTACAGCGAGGACAGCAAGCGTAGCTAGGCTAGCTCGAGGCAATCATAGCGTGACCAGCGAAGCAGTCATTGTGGGCCAACGCTTGAATAGTGCCTTACTCAAAAATGCAAGTACCTAATCCAAATAAAATCAGCAAGTAATTTAAATTAAAAAAAATTAATTAACTAGAAATTTAATTAAAATGACAATTATGAAAAGTACAGTTACTAAAATTCAACACCGACTTTCCCGTTTTGATGTTACTAATAGTTTGCGATAATTCTAATGCGGTGTTTGACTGCTGTATTATTTCTTCATTTATTTCATCATTTTTTTCTTCATGTTCTTGAGCAGATGTTGAAGCTTCCTGGAACTCGTAAGACGTTGTTCGTTTTAATTTTATACATTGAATCGGAAGAATTTTCGCTTTGAGAGCTCATTTTTAGCAAAAAAGTAACTAAATAAAAATAAAATTTTCGCTGTACCGCGCTTTTGTTACTTCTATGGTTTTTTTAGCAATGGTAGTTGGAACTATACAGCCAAATATGGAATAAAATATTTTTGTACCTATCTCTATAAATACAAACAGCTGTGTTTTAAATAAAATCTTTTTGCATTTGATTTTTTAAAACATTGAAACGTCATAATAGCAGCAGGCAATGTTTTGCCGGCCTGTTAGAGCGACCAGCAAAACTTTGCCGGCCGCTCCTTGAAACAGAACGGCAAGGTCGACTTTGCTCAAACAAGGTTGTCAAAATAATGACCACATTACATGCATTTTTGAGTAAATATAATTTATTTGGCCGCTAAACACGACAGATATGGATTTTCATACAACTTTTGCCGGCCGCTGCTCGCATGTATGTGGCCAGCACAGCAATATTGATTTATCTCGAAGAAGGTTGTCAAAAAATGCTCATATTTCCAAGCATGTTTGAGATAAAACTATATCTAAACAGAGGCGTAGGCGCTATGGAGATAGTGGCCATGGACATGAAGCTGCGAGGCATGTACATCGCGCGGCAGCTATCCTTCCACGGAGTCACCTTCAAGATCGAGGAGGTTCCACTCTCAGACGCCTTCAAGGAGACCTACGATAAAGCTGTTGCATTGGTGAGTACAAAACTCTTGGGCAGTTCAAAAGTTCAGTAGTTTATTTGAATTAAAGAAATTGACGTTAACTTTTGAGTCGCTGACTGTACACGCAGTGAGCCAGTAAGTTAGTATGATATGTGCTGTGCAGTTAATTTGTGGAATCAATGGCTATTTGACAATATCATTGGAACTAACTTCTTGGTGAAAAACCACTCGAATTAAATTACTAAGTTTTTACCCCTCTGGTTCGCAGTATTGCTTTATATTTTTATAAATTAAATAATATATTCGGCACGGTTATCCAAAGTATATTCAAACCAACACATTTTAGGGAGAGAAATATTTAGTTTCAAAAAAAGTTAATAATAGTTGTATTCGCACAGTGGGTGGAAGCGATGCAGCGGTTCACCGAGGCGGCCGAGCTGATCGACGCCGAGTCGCGTATGAAGAAGACGATGTGGGGGCAGTTCTGGTCCGCGCACCAGAGGTTCTTCAAGTACCTCTGCATAGCCGCTAAGGTAGGTTACTGTTGGTAACATTAGTTTCAGCCATGTGCTTATTAAAAATATAATGTGCTGTCATCTTGTAGTCAACTGTCCACCTTAAAACGTCATACTGACATTTGCATGGCTGTTACGTGCAATTGTCAGATAAGTTGTTGGTGGATGCTTAATTCAATAAGTCCATCATCCATTTATTAATAAAATAAGGTCCGTTGCTTAAACATAGTATTCATAGGTTAAAATCCACTCAATCCACTTTAGAAGACCCCGTTTCGTAGACACCCTAGACTTTCATTTGATAGGCTGATTATAGGTTGCAATATAAGGTATTTTTCATTTGTGTACTGGCTCCTAAATAAAGATTTTATTATTTGCCGTAGGTAAACCACTGTGTGGTGACGGCGCGTGAGGCGGTGAAGTGCGGCAAGTGCGTGGTGATCGGTCTGCAGAGCACCGGCGAGGCTCGAACCTTGGACCAGCTCGAGCGCGACGACGGGGAGCTCAACGACTTCGTGTCCACTGCCAAGTGAGTGAGCCCTAACTAGTGATAATCGGTCAGAGCACCGGCGAGGCTCGGACCCTGGACCAGCTCGAGCGTGACAACGGGGAGCTCACCTACTTCGTGTCCACCGCCAAGTGAGTAAGCTCTAGCTAGTGATGATCGGTCAGAGCACCGGCGAGGCTCGGACCCTGGGCCAGCTGAAGCGTGACGACGGGAAGCTCACCGATTTCGTGTCCACCGCCAAGTGAGTAAGCCCTAGCTAGTGATAATCGGTCAGAGCACCGGCGAAGCTCGAACCCTGGACCAGCTCGACCGTGACGATGAGGAGCTCTCAGACTTCGGGTCCACCGCTAAGTGAGTGAGCCCTAGCTAGTGATGATCGGTCAAAGCACCGGCGAGGCTCGGACCCTAGACCAGCTCCAGCGTGACGACGGGGAGCTCACCGACTTCGTGTCCACCGCCAAGTGAGTAAGCTCTAGCTAGTGATGATCGGTCAGAGCACCGGCGAGGCTCGGACCCTGGGCCAGCTCCAGCGTGACGACGGGGAGCTCACCGACTTCGTGTCCACCGCCAAGTGAGTAAGCTCTAGCTAGTGATGATCGGTCAGAGCACCGGCGAGGCTCGGACCCTGGGCCAGCTCCAGCGTGACGACGGGGAGCTCACCGACTTCGTGTCCACCGCCAAGTGAGTAAGCTCTAGCTAGTGATGATCGGTCAGAGCACCGGCGAGGCTCGGAACCTGGGCCAGCTGAAGCGTGACGACGGGAAGCTCACCGATTTCGTGTCCACTGCCAAGTGAGTAAGCCCTAGCTAGTGATGATCGGTCAGAGCACCGGCGACCCTCGGACCCTGGACCAGTTCGACCGTGACGATGGGGAGCTCTCAGACTTCGTGTCCACCGCTAAGTGAGTGAGCCCTAGCTAGTGATGATCGGTCAGAGCACCGGCGAGGCTCGGACCCTGGACCAGCTCGAGCGTGACAACGGGGAGCTCACCTACTTCGTGTCCACCGCCAAGTGAGTGAGCCCTAGCTAGTGATGATCGGTCAGAACACCGGCGAGGCTCGGACCCTGGACCAGTTCGAGCGTGACAACGGGGAGCTCACCTACTTCGTGTCCACCGCCAAGTGAGTGAGCCCTAGCTAGTGATGATCGGTCAGAGCACCGGCGACCCTCGGACCCTGGACCAGTTCGACCGTGACGATGGGGAGCTCTCAGACTTCGTGTCCACCGCTAAGTGAGTGTCGATAACATTCCCAGTCCCGGCTCACATCTTAGCGGGGTACAGCTCGGTTAACTAAGACTGGCACGTACAACACATTTACACGTAGTATCTGTGAATAAGTGCGCGGCGTGACTTTGCACTGCATGCTCATCAAGAATAGATTTGTCTATTCGTTTTTTGAAATTGCATTAGTGTGAGTACTGATAACGCGCCAGCTTTCGGTAACCGACCATAACCATAGGGTTAGTCAAGATTCACAATAAACTAGTTTTGTATTTGGTAAAAATGTATTTATTTAATTTAGTTCGTTGTATCTGTATTCAAAGTGACATACATATCAGCTAAATTCACCCTCTCTATCGGCCTAATCTTACTCAGTTCCTTGGCAAGCCGTTGCATCGTCTCCATGTTACTTTTGTTTGGGTTATCTTTGAAATATTTGTTGAGTCTACGGAACTCATTATTGAGCGACCTCATGGCACTTTGGTATTGTATTTTTAAATCAGTCTTGACGGTACTGGGTTCATCGACTGACTCATTCATTTCAACTACGGTTTTTTCTTGTAATGATTCCAGTGCTGTATGTTGACTGGTACTTGCAGTTAAATTCAAGTACTCGTCTAGGGGATCATTAGTATCGTAATTCTCCGATTTAACTTCTAAATAATAGTAATTGTCGCCGATCTCCATACCAGGTGGAGAAACAGGTTGCTCGTCTTCAAAACCATCAACTGCCATCTCATCATTTTCATTGTCATTATCATCGTTGTCACTGGTTTCCACGTAGGAATAACGTTCTTCCATGACTTCAGTTTTTATGGTAGTTTCTTCTTGATCTATCTCGCCACCGGCTATATCAGTAAATAGACATTTCTCTTCATCAGTCAATTCTGTCGTCTTCATCAATTCTGTATCTTGCCAATTTACAAACGCAATCAGGTGATCACAAAATCGGCCGTCTTTACCGACTACGCAGTCGCAGCACCACGTATCAATCCTAAACTTTATAGATTTGGTTTTTGATAAGGTTTTGTTAACTTCGATCCTATATTCTTTAGAGCTAACGACCTTTCTGACAGACGCATTTGATACGTCTTTGCTCTTCGGAGCCAATCTTGTGTACGCAGACGCCATGTCCCTGCTTTTCGCGTGAGCTATCAACACGTGGCGAATCTTACTTTCTATTATATTTGTGACCACGTCGACCATCGTATGCCTATTGAACGACTTGCATCTCCGACGTATGAATTCATTTGTAATGCGTATCGATGCCTCCACGAGATTCATACAAGGACTGTCGTATTCAAACATCCACTGATCTCGTGTCTGCCACAGTCGATCGACACGTTGTTCTAATAATTGGCAAGATGTAACACTTTCTTCACCTTTCAAACGATTGTAGTAGATTTCTCCCTCGTCTGTGTTGTTGGAGTGTATCATCCTGTAGAATAATTCCATTACAACAGGTCTTTTTTTTGACTCAATTTTTACGTTATCGCTACAAATGTACTGCCAAGCTTCGCTACACAGCGACCATTTTGAGGAAACAATTTTAGCGGTAGGACAAAGGACGTTGACAGAGCTCCGTATTTGATTACAGTCGTTTATTGTGAGCACTCTAGGCTCGATATTTCTATTGCTAACTTTCTCCAAAGCTAATTTTACTTCAAGGAATAGTTGGCTATAAAACTCTTCGTTACTCTCCGTGTGTATTATACAAGCGATTGGCAAAGCTCCGGCTTTACTAGGTATGTAAAGGAATGTTACAAGGAGGCTGCCTACGCCTTTAGTATCGGAACCATCTACTATAATGTGGTCTAAACTGAAAGATGTCAACACCTTCTTCATAATTGGCGTAATTATCAAAACTATATCACGATTCTCGAAGCTGATGAATCCTCCAGATTTCACGAGTGATGTTTTCCGCTGTTCCATTAAGGCCTCAAAACTCAGATTATCCCAGTTATTTTGTTTTGCTTTCCCATATAAGTACCATATGTGTCGCATGGTAGGATTTATGTTCGCATTCAATAGGTACTCGTCGCCTTCACCGTATTGGTCAGCTATCATCAACTCGTGGTATGTTTTCGCCAAAGCGGGTGTGTATCCCATAGAAAAATATTGATAAATGACGTCGTCCGTCTCGGCCGTGCTCTTAAGCTTAGTAAACGCTTCCGGCGTCCTCACCCTATGCGAGTGAACAAATTCTATAGAGATCGTCATGTTCAAACTCTCTTTCAAACTCGGGTCGTTTTTGATAGTGTTTTTATTTATAAACTTTATTTTGAAATCAATTTTTGCTCTGCAGTCCTGGTTGAGTGTCATGTTACTGGACGGTTTCTTTTTATTAAACGATGAACGGTGACAAACGAATACTTTTCTAAACAAAAATCTTTTAAGTTTCGGGTAGCTGTTTCTTACAATCCATGTTGTGGCAGTAAAATTAGAAAACTTCTTGATCCATTGCAGTACGATAGCGTCGTAATAAGTTTTAATTTGATCCTCTTCCACTTTACACTTGAGCAACACTATAAACTTTTCCGGTGACAAGAAATTCATTTTTAGAATCTTACCATTTTCTGATATCTCCACTAAATGGTTAATCACACTTCGTTCTGACAGCATTTTTAATCTTTGATTACTAAAATATAGCTGTATTAACGTAGTACATTTATCTAATACAAAATATACTGAGATAGAAACGCGTTTTATATGGTTTCCAAATCGATGTAATCGGATTTAAAAGCGCATGTGCGCAGCGCGCTGAACTCGCGGAGCGTTTGTGTGGGGACGGACGCTAACGTAATGGCGGCGCGGGGTGAATGACCGGGCGCGAGGCCGAGGGGCCGACCCACGTGATGTACGATTTGATGCTAACGTTCGAATACACGCGACGCGCGGTGGCGCCTAATTTGAATTTGGTTAGCGCGAAGAGTTGATATTATTTTCACTATAGTGTTGATTGACTATTATAGTAATATTGTTTTGTTCATCACGTTATTTTTACTCTAATTAACAATACATATTTCTAGCGAATGATTAGTTTGAAGTTGTTTAAACTGTGCATTACTTGTTTGATTTTTGACGTTCTATTAATTTCGTAGTAGTTTTATCCTTTGTTGTTGATATAATTTAATTGGTTTCTATAAAATAACTTGTGAACTACCGAATTTTGTAGTAGTAGAATTTTGATGTATTAATAAATTAGAAATTATTTATTTGCCTTTAAAATTACGCCGGAGATCTTAAATACTAGTGGGCTCAGTCTCATCTAGCCATCAGCAATAGCTTGCAATGTAATGTAACTATATATTACTTACTTATTACAATCACAAAAGCCGTATAGCTAATATAAGATTAGAAGAAAGTGTTCATAGTCTTCTACACTAATATTAAAAATACGACAGCAACTCTGCCTGACTACTTTTTAACGCGAAAATAAGTGCGATGTCATTCGAGGTCCTGTGTAACAGATTTCTCGTTTTTTAATAATACTTATTCGTTAATTTTCGTGACTTATCGTTTTTAGGGTTTCATAGCCTAAAGGCAAAAAACGAAATCCTTATAGATTCGGCCAAACCGATGTATGTCACACCCTTTTTATTCCAAAACTATGAGGATTACACAGTCGAAACTTGGTAGGTAGATGTATTCTGTAAACCGCTTTACGGTTTTTACACAAAAATAAAAAAAATATATGAATTAAGGGGGGGCTCCCCATACATGGAACTGACACTGAATTTTTTTTTTCATGAAACCTATACGTGTGGGGTATCTATAGATAGGTCTTTAAAAATTGCATTGAGGTTTCTAAAACGATTTTTTCTCAAAATCAACCGTTTGAAAGAGGTACACTTCCAAAGTGGTAAAATGTGTGTCCCCCCCCCCCCCCCCCCCCCTCTTACTTTTGAAATAAGAGAGTGAAAAATAAAAAAATATATATATGCTGTAGATCTTAATAAAAACTTAACGAAAATTGGTTTGAACGAAATATGGTTGTCAGTTTTAGAAATATAGCATTTTTCCTAAAAGGGATTGGAAAAAAAAAATATTTTTTCATCTAACCTATGCTTGAGGCGTATCTATAGATATTTAAAAATTACATTGATGTTTCTATTACCGTTTTTTCTCAAAATCAACCGTTTGAAAGATATACACTTCCAAAGTGGTAAGATGTCACAGCCACTTTTTATAGTCATTTTTCTGCAACACTGAAACCGTGTTCGTGCTGTTTTTTCGTTAATGTAAAACGCAGCGTATAATCACAGGTTTACTGTCAGAGAAAATTACAATGACATGCACGAAATTGCAAATTGCTTGTGTACGGTGAACCGCACATTGAACCTAATTATTGCAACATTTGTAATTTGCAAACTTGCACTTTATTTTCACGCGCCTTTGACATGCATTTAATTTATATCACAATAAATCAGTTCTATTACGGTTTGCACTCGACACGGTTGTATCATTTTGAACTCCTTTATATCATTTCCTATCAGCATCCTTATATCATATCAATATCAGAGCACCTATCAATCTATCATACATATCATCTAAAGTGTGTAGGATAACCCCTACAGCTTGTAAGAGAGATCTGTTAATGTTAAAGAAATGTTAATAAAAAGAAATGATAAAATGAAGTTTTTTTGTACTTTGGTGCTATTACCTATACAAAATAACAAAAAGATAAAAATTTGTAAAGAACTACATACTTAATGATTTTGATTAAACACTCTCTCACCAGTCGCCTTATTCACAAACCTACGGAATCTTTCCGAGAGCGGAATGTATGCATTTGTCACTGTCACTCACTTCAAAATAGAAGATAAATCATGATTGTGAAAAACAGAAGAAGCCATAATTAAAAAAAAGACAAAGAATATGTATAGTGTCCGATGGTTTGTGAACCAGCCCGCTGTTCAAAATGACATTATTCTCGCCGCTGGGCACGGGTATTTAAGTACACACATCAAAACTGTCTAGGGATCAAATCAGTTTTAGAGTATGGTTTTAGATTATTGTTTTGCCTTTTTTGGTCGGTAATCATTCTTTTTTGTTCTTTTAACTATTTAAATCTATACTATAATATTATAAAGCTGAAGAGTTTGTTTGTTTGAACGCGCTAATCTCAGGAACTTCTGGACCAATTTAGAAAAATCTTAGACCATTAGAAAGCTACATTTCTCCCGAGTGACATAGGCTATATTTTATCCCGATATTCCCACGGGAACGGGCACCACGCGGGTAAAACCGCAAGGATCCGCTAGTAAGGAAATAATTAAAGTAAGGTGCCAGTCTGAAAGACTAAATTAGATAAATATTCATTGGATAATATTTATTCTCAAAGCACAGACTCCAAAAGTTTTATTTTTTACTTTTTGAAGTCGGTTTGATTTTTTTTTATAAAATGTTTTTATTTCAGATTTTTTTGTTACATTATGTGCCGTTACTTACACTAAAAATCAGCCCATACACAACAATGATGTCATCTAGGTATACGACTACTTGCCAAAAGGTGATTGATATTTTTCAGGATTATGAAAAAACTACTAGCCAGATCTTCGTAAAAATTATATGGGACCACACATAAACCATTTTCTTCCAGATAAAAAAAGAATTTTAAAAATCTGTTAACAACTGGCGAAGTTATGGTGGAACATACATAAAAAAAAAAAAAAAACAGTCGACTTGAGAACCTCCTCCTTTTTTTGAAGTCGGTTAAAAAAGTACTTGATCCCTAGACACTTGATTTGTATATTTGTAACTAGCGGATCCTCGCGGTTTTACCCGCGTGGTGCCCGTTCCCGTGGGAATATCGGTATAAAATATAGCCTATGTGACTCGGGCGAATTGTAGCTTTCTAATGGTCTAAGAATTTTTTAAATCGGTCCAGTAGTTCCTGAGATTAGCGCGTTCAAACAAACAAACTCTTCAGCTTTATAATATTAGTATAGATATGTAACTTCATTGTTTTTGATATTCGTAACACAATTTATTTAAAAGACTTTGGCCTTTGACAAGTGCTACTTATTTTCAATGCAAGTAAAAAGTAAATTGTATGCCTCACATACAATTCACATTCTTTAATACAATTTCTTTTCTGATATTTACTATGAATGATTTATTCTACAACTGTAACGTGTTTGTCTTAGGGGCGTGTTCCAAACCCTGGTGGAGAAGCACTTCCCGGCGCCGGACCGGGACCGCATCAACCGGCTGCTGGGCCTGGAAACGGCCCGCAAGCAGACCGCCATCGCTGCACACGTCAACAACGCCAACCACGCCAACACCGCCGCCAACGGACATGATGATGCCAACTCGTCTAAGAGGAAATGTCAGTATAATACAAACTACTCATTTTTGTAGACGTATGTGATTACTGATAATGTAATTTTGATTGGGCGATTTCTTTAGCGGCCTTACTGTCGAATACATGCTTTATGTATGAACGGAATGAACTAGAACTGTCAAAGATCCCGTCTGGACAACTTGTGAGGCGGGTCGATTTCTTCTATATTTGTAATGTAAAGTTTTTAGGTACAGCAACAACGCATGCAAGAATGATTAAGTTTTTTGTACTTAATAATATGATTTTTGTAGTTATAGAACTTTTGAGTCGAACATATTTTTATTCAACTATTTGGATTGCTTGCTCTTTCAAAAAAGAGTAATTATCAAGTAAAATTCTAACAGCTATTTTGGTCGTGACAGTGACTGCACGCCAGCAAGTGAACGCAGCAGCGAAGCGTCTCCGCGGCGACTCCTCATCCGAGGAGTGGGTGCGAGGGTCCGAAGACGAGCTCGATCTCGACTCGGAGGACGCGAGAGGATCGGACTCCGAGCCCAGTGACTCCAACCCCTTCCGCGCCGGCAGCGACAGTGACGACGGTATGACGACAAAGTTGTTGGTATCTTCATCATTATTGACCATATTTATCGCCCCCACTGCATATGTTTCAGACATTCCTTATGATGGTTTAAGTTTTTATAAAACAGATGATAAGTTTCTTTGCAGTTAGAAAGAGTTTTCAATAGGTGTAAAACAAAAATAGTGACGTTTCAAAAAAATTTTATTTTAAGTTCATTAAATTTTAAGGAAAATGGGCCGAACACGCAGGCCCGTTGGGGGGTTTTAAGTGTTAAAGATTATGAATGCAGCCGTATTACATTATTGTAGTATGGCACATTAAAATCTTTATTTTTTATGAATGACGGGGATGCTCTTAGCCTTCATCATGCCTGATGTTAAGTATTAATAAGGCTGAAGATGGAAGCGGGCCTCTCCCGGAATCCTCAGCTGCTGAAGAACTGGCTATCTTATCTCGAACTGCCGGAGCACAACAATGCTGAAAACATTGTTGTTATGGCGTCAGGCTTAGATAAGATGGTGGTAGCTAGCCAGGCGGGCTCCCAACAAGTCCTACTACCAACCAAACCGAATACAATACGTACCCTCGCTGGGAATCGAACCTGGGACCCCTGGGTCTGATACAGGTTGATGTACCACTAAACCTGTCTGTCTGTCTGTAGTGCTGATACACGGTGTTTAAGTTTTGTTTTATTTATCTTGTCACTTTTCCTTTTTAGAACCTTGGGTAGGTCGCAAGAAAAAGGTGTCCAAAAAGAAGAAAACCGTCGCCAAGAAGAAGCCAGCCTCCACCCAGGACAAGATCGAGACGATGTTCGAGAGGAAGAGTGCTGCCCCCCCTCCCCCCACCGTGACCGTGGGCCACGCGGGCCGCGCGCTCACCGGCACGCCCGTCGGGACCAACGGGCTGTACCTGGGTGAGGCCCGGGGATGGGACGGGAAGGGATGTGACACAGAGAAGTACAGCTCTATTTTTGATTCACTCGTCTCGAGGATTCTACTGATTTTCGTGCGACGTTTGAGTTGCCGTATTCCGAAAAAGCGACCTTGCCCGTATATACATAGCTTCGCTTTTCGCCTGTAGTACCGCCTCCCAACGCGAGCGCGCGAGGGGCAAAGCGAAAAGCGTGCTATGTTACGCATGCAAGGTCGATAATCGCCTGAATACCTCTTCGTTCGCCTCATCACTCGCGCGACGAGTGATTCAAAAATAGAGGTCTAGAAATGAAGCTTATTACTTTGTGCGCACAGCTCTTATCGCTCTCATGGCTTTAAAGCGCTCATGGCCGCGCTTGACTGACTGATGGTATTCAAAAAGTTTTATTCAAATCCATCCAGTAGTTTCCGAGATTAGCGTGTACAGTAAAAAAAAATGGTCTTAACGTATTCAATTACGGTTTTTACAACTTCTCCAATTATTTTTTGGTAAAGATATATTTGATTCAATGTACATAATTTTTGATTTTACAGTTTTATTATATGTATAGATAAGTATGACAATGAAAGCTTCTAACTAGGGCCGGCACGGAGTCAACCGCCTCCCAGATCAGCTATCGAGCGCGCGTGCAGCATGAAAGAGGAGTTACTGGCAGCCATTGAAAGATTAGGCCGCCGCCTGCCCCCCAACACATTGGACCAGCTTGTTGACGAGCTGGGTGGCACCGACAACGTAGCCGAGGTACCTACACAAACTGACACGCACGCACACACTCTTACCCACACGTTTGTAGTGACACTTCTTCGTCGTCACACTCTTTTGTCAGAGTGGTCGTGGTCGTCACTTCAGGGCTCTTATTCACTATGACCACTTAGCGATTTGTTGCTCAAACCACGCCAATGTCGTATTTGGTTTTGACATTTTCAAAATTCGTTTTCTCCATGATACTGATACATGATACATCCATGATACATACTTCATGATACATGATATCATTCTCCATGATACCGCAGTGTTGAATTGGTCTACGACACTGGACGATGGAAGAAAGACGCTGCTTAATGCAGATTTCTTCATGGATTGAGACGTTGCCGTTGGTTCGGAATTGCGTCCAAGTAATGCCAAGCATTCTTCTCCAGCACCACATTTCTAAAGCGTTTATCTTCTTTGTCTCACTTCCTTTTAAAGCGCATGTCTCAGCACCGTAAATAAATATGGGAAACACTAATGCCCAGGCAAATCGCATTTTAGTGGTTTTTGTGATGTTTCTGTTTCTCCTTATTTTTCTTAGACGATCCATGGCGGACATGGACGGATAGCGGATCTCAGCAGCGCATCCACCACTGACACGTGGTGGCACTACATACGATAAACATGACGCATATAGTATAAGACATGGGTTATTCGTATGTTCAGCTGTAGTTCAAAGCACTTTCAATGTAAAAGCACTGCAATTCTCTTGGTTATTGTGATTATCCACATCCAGCAACTTTTCACAATTTTCACAGTTCAACGTTTCGTCACTGTTCTAGATAATTAAGCTCCCAACATCCATCTATTGTACACTTTAACCATATATACTTTATTCGGACAATGATTGGAACTTCAAATACGCTAACGGTCTGTTTCAGTAACCTGCAGCCCGACCGCCTAACGGTATAGCTTGTGGTATCGCTATATGTGGTAGCGCTATAGCTATCGATTTTTCAAACCCCTTACAAGGGGTCTCACTGACGTTATAACTTTCATAATAAAAATGCAATAGAGAATCCAATAGATGAACAGAAATATGTAAAAATTAGACAAAAACCCTATCGTTGAATGGTTTTATGACAGTTTGAAGTTTGATAGCTATAGCGATAGCACAAGCTATATCGTTAGGCGGTCCGGCGGCCCGACCGCCTAACGGTATAGCGTGTGGTATTGCTATGGCTATCAAACTTCAAACTCTCATAAAACCCTTCAACGATAGGGTTTTTGATTAATTCCCGCATATTTCTATTCACCTATTGGATTCACTATTGCATTTTTAGTATGAAAGTGATAGCGTCAGCGAGAGCCCTTGTAGGGGGTTTGAAAAATCGATAGCTATAGCGTTAGTACAAGCTATACCGTTAGGCGGTCGGGGTGCGGGTGCTGTTCTCAGCAAGAGACAAGCTTACTAAAGCTTTGTTGCCTAATTATTTTTGTCAATCAGTCATTAAATAATAGCGATTACTCTACAGGGTGGATAGTTAAGTCGGGGCAGTAAGTGCAGGTACCTTAATCGTTGTTGCTACATGAAAACGTTCTTAGGACACCATCCTTATTCTTTTGAGAAATATTGAACTGCAATCACGGATTTAGAAGAAAATTTACAGTCAGCAGGAAAATGGTTAGTTTAAAAAAAATATGCCAATCGATCCTGTTTCTCATGAGGATCAAAACACTTTAAGACTGAGGTATGAGTACTAGTAAAGTCAGAAATCCCGAAATAGTATTTCCACATATTCACTAAGAAAATAAGTTCCGTCAACGAAGGTACTCGTCGGTGCAGCGGATACGGCGGCGCGAGAGCGCGAGAAGTGTGTTTTTTGTGTTTTTCGCGATTTCTGACTTTTCTAGTACTACGTAGACTGTTTTGATCTTCATAAGGAACAGGATCTATTAGCATCAAAAAGTTTTTTTATAGAAAGTAAAAAAAATCTGCAAACTGTATTTCTTTTTCAAAATCCGTGAATGCAGTTCAATATTTCTCAAAAAATGAAGGATGGTTTCCTATGAAAGTTTTTATGTACCTAGCTACAACGGTTAAGGCACCCTGTATAATTTTTAAATAAACTATCATCCTTTACCAGATGACAGGTCGCAAAGGGCGCGTGATCCAGACAGAAGATGGTCAGATTCTATACGAGTCTAGGTCTGAAGCGGACGTGCCTCTGGAGACCCTTAACTTGACGGAAAAGCAGCGGTTCATGGACGGGGAGAAGGATGTCGCCATCATCTCTGAGGCGGCTTCCAGCGGTATCTCACTACAGAGCGATCGCAGGTAACTATACGTGTCTAGGTCTAAGAAGATCTGATCCTCTGGAGACGCTCAACCTGACGGAGAAGCAGCGGTTATGGACGAGGAAAAGGAGGTCGCGATCATCTCTGAGGCGGCTGCCAGCGGTATCTCACTACAGAGCGATCGCAGGTAACTTTACGTGTCTAGGTCTGAGAAGATCTGATCCTCTGGAGACGCTCAACCTAACGGAGAAGCAGCGGTTCATGGACGAGGAGAAGGATGTGGCCATCATATCTGAGGCGGCTTCCAGCATCTCACTACAGAGCGATCGCAGGTAACTATACGAGTCCAGGTCTGAAGGACCGCCAACCTGACAGAGGAGCAGCGGTTATGGACGAGGAAAAGGAGGTCGCGATCATCTCTGAGGCGGCTGCCAGCGGTATCTCACTACAGAGCGATCGCAGGTAACTTTACGTGTCTAGGTCTGAGAAGATCTGATCCTCTGGAGACGCTCAACCTGACGGAGAAGCAGCGGTTCATGGACGAGGAGAAGGATGTCGCCATCATCTCTGAGGCGGCTTCCAGCGGTATCTCACTACAGAGCGATCGCAGGTAACTTTACGTGTCTAGGTCTGAGAAGATCTGATCCTCTGGAGACGCTCAACCTGACGGAGAAGCAGCGGTTCATGGACGAGGAAAAGGAGGTCGCCATCATGTCTGAGGCGGCTTCCAGCGGTATCTCACTACAGAGCGGTCGCAGGTAACTATACGAGTCCAGGTCTGAGAAGATCTGATCCTCTGGAGACGCTCAACCTGACGGAGAAGCAGCGGTTCAAGGACGGCGAGAAGGATGTCGCCATCATCTCTGAGGCGGCTCCAGCGGTATCTCACTACAGAGCGATCGCAGGTGACTACACAAGACAAAATAGTCTTTTATGCTGTAAATATCGCTGAAATACATTCGACTGCAATAGATCAATGTTTATAAAATAACAGACATAACACAGGAAAAATTAAACGATACAATGTTAGACGAATGTCTACTTTATTGAATTTGAATGTCTGTTGGAAAAATTGTTTAGGGTTGTTCATGCATGATTCAATACGTACGCTCTATAACGCTATCTCTCCATACCCAAAAAATGAGTCAAAACGTCATAAAAATATTGAACTATGAAAATTAGTAATAATTAACACGTTGACTGCCTTCGGTCCCAGCCCAGAGACTAGAAAATCTATTGTTTACTACAACCTATAAATATAGTTTTATTGCATCAGAAGTCTTATTAAAGTAACTGAACGTTATGTTTTATTGATATAAAATCCTTTGTTCACAGAGCGAGAAATCAAAGGCGGAGAGTACACATAACATTAGAATTACCTTGGTCTGCAGACAGAGCAATACAGCAATTTGGTAAGCGTTCTTATACGAAAAATAATATGTGATCTATCTTATACTAATAAAACAATACTGAGACTGATTGAGGAGTTTCACCCGAGTTCTTTTCGTAATAACCCGTGTTGTGAGGCTCCATTTTTAACTCAATCTACCGTACAATTTCTTTATATACTACAAAATATATTTACTTGACATTGGCAAAATTCGCGAATTTTATCGCGAGCAAGCCATTAATTAAGAAAGAAGAAGAGACTGATTGACAGACAATGCACAGCCCAAACGGCAGAACCGATTAAGTTAAAATTTTCCATATAGGATCCTTTGACGATGTAGGCGAGCACTAAAAAAGGAATTTTTGATGTGATTTGAAAACGGGGTTGTGTTCTAATTTAAATCCTCGTAGTCTAGTTTGAAATAACTATGTAGTTGTTAGCTTTAAATAAATCTACAAAATTATATTTTACAAAATGCGTTATAATGTTTATATAATATAAAATTTAATAATTCGAACATTGATATTTCATTACAAATCCAGAGAATACAAAATCATGGAAATACTTAGAAATAGCCAATTGTGAGAGCCTACCCTGTCCTATAGCAATTAAGGCAAAAAAAAACGAACAAGACAAGTTTATTGTAATAATTTGCATGTTTCACGTCTGTCTTCAAATTTCCAACACAGCATTCTTTTTTTTAATTATTATTAACGACGGGGAGATTCTTAGCCGTCATCATACCTGATGTTAGTATTGATAAGGCTGAAGATGGAAGCGAGCCTCTCCCGGAAGCCTCAACCACTGAATAACTGGCTATCTTATCTCTAACTGCCGGAACACAACAATGCTGAAAACATTGTTATTATGGCGTCAGACTACTTCTACAGCCAGGCGGACTCACAACAAGTTCTACCACCAACCAAACCGAATACAAACTGTACCCCCGCTGGGAATCAAATCCCGGGACCCCCTGGGTCTGATACCGGTGGTCGTTACCACTAGACCACAGATTCGGTTAAAAATATGCTTGTTATACTCCTCCCAGGTCGAACGCATCGGTCGAATCAAGTGAACGCGCCAGAATACATATTCCTGATCTCGGACTTGGCGGGCGAGCGCCGGTTCGCGTCCACCGTGGCCAAGCGGCTGGAGTCGCTGGGCGCGCTCACGCACGGGGACCGCCGCGCCACCGAGTCCAGGGACCTTAGCCAGTTCAACATCGACAACAAGTACGGTAGGTGTCCAAAACTGGACATTGGCCAAATCCAAAAGGGCACCGCCATTGCACAAAAAGAAGAAGAAGAACGCCTGAAATTAATAACCTATCATAATATTGTGTAGATATGGAGCCCAATCTACAGATAGGTTATTAAATCTGAAATTGTTGCCTAGGATACTGGGTTCGTTGCCTAGCAACCGTCGTTTTATTTAATGTTTGGAAGACCAACACCGAGTAGAGAGAGTTGATTTTTGATATAAAAACGGTCAGACAATAATAGGTTTAGGTAATAATAGGTTCGTCAAATTAACAAAAATATCCTAGGTAACTATCTTAGATAGCCCTATCCATATTTACAGATAGGTTATTCATTTCGGGCGTATGTAGTGTCATGATATGTTCAAGATATGAAGGTTGGCCCAGTCAAACCTTGAGGGAGTCTTCTATTATCAAAATTGCTTGCACTGGTTACATTAGAGTTGTCGCCACTGAAATGTAACAAGGAGACATATTTTTGAATCGTACGAATTACAATTCGCATACGGAATCGCAAGATTCGCATGCGAATGCTAAAAACCGTATTTTGAAATTCCAATTCGCATTCGAATCTGCAACTAGTGGTCCCGACCACTCTTTTTTAATTTGAACGATAGAAAGTTTAACGTTGAGCACTTAATGTGATTTTCAAACTGACATTGACGACTTAAAAACGTTTCGTTTCACCTGATTCAAGTCCGATTTAGTATCGGTTTTTGAAAATCTATGGAGAGTTAGTTTCCGGTTTTATATATTCTGCGTTAAATGAAATAACATCAAAGGAGTTTAAGAAAACGGCATGACACGCCGTATTAGAGTGATTAAAAATGCGACAAAATGGAAGTCGATAAATTTCAATTCGCATGCAGATTGAATTAGCATAAGAATTTGGAATGATTCAAAAATACGTCTCAAGATATTGGTTTTGTTATCCCCAGGTCGGCAAGCGCTAGAGTCCGTGATGAAGGCGATAATGAAGTACGAGACTCCTCTAGTGGCGCCCCCGGCGGACTACGCGGGCGACTTCTTCCAGGACGTCGCCTCCGCGCTCGTCGGTGTCGGACTCATCGTCAACAGCGAAGTAGCGCCAGGATCGCTCTCGCTTGATAAGGTGTGCACATCCTAACAGGTTTTTGAACTTCGTCCGATCCAAATCCGCAGGTATTATCTGTCTTTGCAACAGCAATGTGATAGCAAAAATTTGCTGTACGTCAAATAGCAACCGAGGGGTTGCTGTGGTCATAAGTGCGGTTGCTATGGTGATATTTGACAAGATAGGTTATGACCCCGCCGATAACAAATAGTTGTAAATATTTTTTTATAGATTTTATACAAGTTTATAGACATAAATCGGATAAGGTATTTCGGATCTATACTTCGGCCAACTTACGGAAAGAATGTTTGTAAACAGACCAACTATAATCAAACTCAATAGTATTATTATTTCACGTTCTAGAAATATGTTAAGTTCATCTATTACTTACTTTGTTATCCAAATTAGATTAAACGCTCTAACGTGCAAACGCCGTTACCGTGGCAACCAGGGCTTATTTGAAGGGCGGTTAATTGAGAATTTTGATTAAGGTTTTTATAAAAACCACTTTCGTCGTATTCGGAATGAGACCGCTTCAAAAATCTAAATAAACCTACGACCTGCTACGGTCGATGCGGTCAGGCTAATAGCGACCTTCCGAGTGTAGACATACGCTTGCTAGTCGATTTACCATTCGCGCATTAGGAGAGCGGTATTTCAGCAATTAGCGAGCTTATGTCTACGTACGGAAGGTCAGTTTTCGATTTGCCACTCGCGCGCTCGCGTTGTCTCGTTGTGTTAAGGTACTTATAAAGAGCAGAAAAAACCCCTATAAACCGCTTAATTGATTCAAAACTTTTTAATTTTGCTCTTTCATGAAACCGTTCTTTTTTTAAGGTTTGGGTCCAGTGAAACCCTATCAAAACGGTTTCTATGTACTCGCTGCTGTACCGGTTTTTTTTTATGAACGACGTGGAGCCTTCATCATACCTGCTGTTAAGTATTGATAAGGCTGAAGATGAAAGCGAGCCTCCCCCGGGGACCCTCAATGATTGAGGAACTGGCTATCTTATCTCTTACTGCCGGAACACAATAATGCTGAAAACATTGTTGTTGTGGCGTCAGACTTAGATAAGATGGTAGTGCACATAATTATTAAATGTCATAGGTATTACATTAGTATGTCAATTTAAATTTTCATTGCAGGATTACAACAATATGTCAAAGTTCCTGAACAGGATACTGGGCATGCCGGTGGACCTGCAGAATAGGCTGTTCAAATACTTCACGGACACACTTGCGGCAGTTATGGAGCAAGGTAATATTTATTTCTGTTTTCTAGAAAAGAGTAGTTATTACGAAAAACTATGTTAATAACATAAGCAATATATTATTTTACTTACAACAATGATGTTTTGCTGTAGTTGTAAGCACTATGCAGTGCAGTTTATTGTACATTGTTATTGAATTAATAAAATTAAATAAATAAATAATTTCGTACAATCACATCAATTATCTAGCCCACGTTAAGCTTCCTGAAGAACTTGTGTTATGGATACTAGATAACGGAAAAACATACTTATATACTTTTTTTGTGTAAATATATACATAATATACATATTAAATATCCAGACCAAGACAAATAGACATGCCATGCACACAAATATTTGTCTTGTCCGGGGATCGAACCCTTTGGGACCTCTGGCGCAGAAGGCGGGTTTAGTACCCCTGCGCCAAACAGGTCGTCAGTTTACATCTATGTTTAGTATTTACAAATACCTTTTCACCCCACACGCTCGGAAAAAGGAGGTTTTGTCATTCAATTTCCGTGCCAAAAATAGCATTTCCCGGCGTAGCGTGGTAAACTATTTTTTTATTTAGAAAGAAAAATATGTCATACATGATGCGTTCCGAATCGCACTATTGAATTTTTATTTGCGTTTTAAATAACTTTGAATTAATTAAAATACTCCGCTTTGGTTTTATTGTATTTAAAATAATTCATTGAATCATAAAAACAATAAGATTAAACTATGCGTTATAAGAATCCTTCGCTTGCTCAGGTTTCAATAGAGGTAACTCGCCGCTAAAATACAAGTTTCTAGCATTGCATAAGAAATGTCTATTACTTTCGGCCGTCGCAGCTATGTTGCTTTATCGCTTATACTTCAGCCATCTTAGGGAAAGAATGTTTGTATACAAACCGCTCTTACTTAACCTCAAAAGTGCTTTTTTATTACCCATTTTAGAAATATTTGCACTTCATTAATAGCTTACTTATATTGTCTAAGTTAGTTTAATGGACCGAAAATATAACGTAAGATTCTTTCCGTAAGATGGCTAGAATACAAATACAAAATATTTATTCAGCAAGTAACATGGTATACAAAATATGCTTAATAATTAAGTTATGTCCATTACACGTTACATTGATTATTAGGCAAGTAGAATATAAATTGGAAGAGAAAACAAAAATATTATAATGTGGGCAGTATCAATGTCGCTGTTATCGTTATTATTAGCATATTTTATATAATTCTAGTTTTAAATTAAATACAAATATGTCAGACGGTAGTATTAATGTAAAAAAAAATATGTTTCAAAATTTAATGTCACAATAAATCATTTAATGTGAATATACCAAAATAAAATTCATAAACTCAATCGAAATTATAAAATGTTATGTTTTAAATTCAAAATATTCCTTTATAGAGCTGAAAAAATGTTAGAAACATTTTTCTATCTACCATTTTTTCAGCTTTTTTGTGAAGAGAGTTGACGGTAACTCTCTGGAGTATAATAGGTATATTGAAAGTATGAGGTGTATTTCAGCGAAGCGCAGCGGTCGCTTCGACCTCGGGATCCTGGACCTGGGCAGCGCCGGCGAGAGCGTGCGGCTGGCGCGCACGCTGCGCTTCCTGCGCCGCCACGCCACCGGCCAGGCGCCCGTCTGCCTGCACACCGTGCACTCCGAGGTACGCTCGTCTGTGCCCACATTATGCACACCGTGCACTCCGGGGTACGCTCGTCTGTGCCCACATTATGCACACCGTGCACTCCGAGGTACGCTCGTCTGTGCCCACATTATGCACACCGTGCACTCCGAGGTACGCTCGTCTGTGCCCACATTATGCACACCGTGCACTCGGAGGTACGCTCGTCTGTAACAGCCTAGACTGAATACATGATATTGATTTGAATTGAACATGTTGTAACGATGCCATTTCGTTCTAGCCTTATAGATGGATGAAACCTCTATAATGGCTAGAAACTCCGTAGTCTCACTCTATGGTAATCAAATTATATTTTTATCTGTTCTGTCTAAATTCAAATTTTCTCCGTTCCACGTTTCCTTTTCGGCTCATTTTGACGTAATCTTACAGAAGCCAGCAGGCTAGACGCTGCTATCCCTTCCATATTTTTATCAATCAACCATATTTATTCTCTTAATACATCAGGAACCCGATACACGGGGTAAGCACACCTACTTTTTTACTCATTATTTAGATTCAGTATTTATAATTTTCTATATCTTTGTATTTTATATTGTTTCAGTTCCTTATTTTCCTTATTTTCATTACAATAAAACGAGTCTCTGAGAACGATTCTTTTATTTGGTTAATATTCTATTAAACGAGTGCGGCGGTTCCGACGTTCCGGCGACTCTAGTGCTGCCGGACTAGGAGCCCCGTCACAATGTTACGGATAGCTGCAGAATTGAGGGTAAACTAGGACTTTTTTCAACCGCCTCTGTGGTCTCTGATACCGGTGTATCAGACCCGGGGTCCCGGGTTCGATTCCCAGCGAGGATACATGTTGTATTCGGTTTGGTTGGTGTTAGGACTTGTTCTTTAGATTTTTCACTTTCTTATTTTAAAAGTTAGAGTTAGAGGATACACATTAAGTGTATATCATTCAAACGGTTGACTTTGAGAAAAAACAGTTTTAGGAACCTCAATGTAACTTTAAAAGACCTATCTATAGATGCCCCACACGTAAAGAAGTCCGTCTTAAAAAAATAAAGGAATGTTTCCTTTCAGTCAAACGAGCTAACTAAAGGATTTAAGGTAGTTCCCCTCCAGATTGATTCCACCCTGTATATTTCGGGTAAATACATCGCACTAAATACTCCGCAAAAGTTGTTTTATTTCAATTATGAGTGCGCGCAGAAACTTTAGATGTAATAATTTTGCAGTAATTTTACCTTGATAATATTATAAATGCGAAACTGTATTTGTTTTTATGGTAAATTTTAAATAGAAAAATATTGAAAAAAATTAACTTGGCCACAAGTGAATTCTCAGACGAGAATCGAACCCGCGACCTTTGGAAATCCGGTCCAATGCTCTAACCGCTGGGCTACCGAGACTTGCGAACCACCGTCGAAATTCTCCAATACTTTTATATTTTTAATACGCTGTAGGCCAGCGCTGTCACATCAATGCTAGGAATATCCTTGCATTCGAAAGAAACATCTTTTCAGGTGTTTAACGATCGATTAAGATGCAACTGCCAATAATGCAAATAAATGTATTTGTGTGTCCTTTCTTACGAAAAATTGTGTGAAGGACGGAATTAACATTTGACTTTATTTGGTAGACAAATTTTCCATTAGCTGCTTACGTTGATTAAGTTTATTCAACTGATGCACAACCTTAAAAAAATCCTCAACATTCCCTCATAATTCACAATATTTTGCTCCTATTCACATGAACATTTCGTTCACAGCGCGGCATGGAGTGGGCCGAAGCTCTAGAAAAGTGGTCAGAACTAGGCGACTCCAAAGAGGGCTTCTACCTTTCCCAGCAGCCACGCAACAACAAGCACACCGCCGTGCTGTGCATCGCCGTGCCCGCCACCAAGAAGGAGCGGCTCTCGCGCAAGGAGCAGATGTTCCAGATCTACAGGTGGGTACATACACAATAAGTGCAGTCAACAGAATGCTGACTTGACCAGTCATCAGGGCTCTGTCATTCCGCGCGTGGGAATGAAATATTATGAAAAATCCATACGAAGTCAGTGGGGCTGTCGTCTTTGGGAAGAATAAGAGCTACGCAATGGTAAAAGAGGCAACTAATTGAAATAAATATAAAGCCGGTCAAGAGCGAGTCGGGCTTGCGCACCGAGGGTTCCGTACCATCATAATATACTGTCCCCATACATCGACATACCAAACCAAAAGCTTTACTGCTGAGCGCAACACACAATTTTTCAGGAAAATTTTATGGTTGTTTCCGCGGTCAACTTCCGGTAAAAAATTCTGTAAACATAAAAATTAATCTAAATATGCCTTATTCTCGTTGTTTTAATGATATAAAAAACAAAAATAATAAAAAAGGGATAATTGTAGTTAATTCAAAGTTATTTAAAGTAAGAACATATTTTTACTTATAAATAACAATAAAAACGATTCCGTAAATGTTGATGCTGACACGTTTTTTTATGTCACGTTTCGAAATCCAATCATAGGTTGTGAAATCTCATCCAGCCTAATATAAAATTCTTATAACAAATAGTTTAATATTATTGTTATTGTTTTTATGATTCAATGAACTAAAATAATATGATAAAACCAAATCGGAGTATTATAATTAATTCAAAGCTGTTTAAAATAAGAATAAAATGTAACAAAAAGTCAATAGTACTTTTCGGAACGCATTATGGCATATTGTTAGGTATTAAATTAAAAAAGTACTTTACCGCGCTAGGCCGCAATAAGCGCAGAAACCGAATGACAAAACCTCCTCTTCCGAGCGTGTGAGGTGAAAACATTTTTTTTTTTTTTTTAATAAAAAGTATGATTAATCAGATTAGTTATTTTTTTGTTTTTTTATTGGGTTTTGCGATAATTATCAGATTGGTGGTTAACATTTTTATTTAGGTAGAATTGATGTATATGATGTATATATACGCAGGGGCGTGCATTCCATATAGGCAATTAGGCAGTGCCTACCTCATTCAAAGCCTAAATAAATATATAATAAGTGTTAAAGTTATTTTATTTTAGTTTAAAATTCTACTCAACACTCACCCACTAAGATTTTCCTTACGCTAAATACTGAATACCTACCGGTAGGCAGTCTCGAAATTGCCTACTCGAAACAAGCAGCGTTGCATACAAGAATACAACTTATTTAGAAAAAGTATTGCTCACCACGGCAGGAAGGGTGCTATTTGTACGTGTAATGTTCTAGCTTAAACTTCCTGAATATATCAGTATAAAGTAAGCATGCTTACCTGACGAATGAATTTGGTCGCGAATTATTTTGTTGAGTTATTTAAAAAATATCATATTTCCTAAAATATTCATTAAAATTAAATGATGTAAAGGACAATTTTGGTGAAAATTAAATACTTGTGATGATTAACGTATTTATTTAGATAAGGATTAATATCATGTTTATGAAAACAGCTTCTCAAATAATACATTAGTTTAGAACAAATTTTACTATCTTAAAAATGGTTATAGTGAGTTAACCATAAAACATAGACATATGCTGTCCCGGACTTTTTTTTTGAACTTTTGATGGGGAACAATTTCGTCATACATGATTTTTACGTAATTTTAACCGTTTACACACCGTCCGCAACGGAAGCTCCCAAAAATAATATTTTTTCCCCGTTTTTCCGAGATAAATGGACTATCCAGCACAAAAAAAAAATCAATTCGAACTAGTAGTTCCGGAGATTAGCGTGCTCAAACAATCAAACTTGTCAGCATTTTAATATTCCTACTAAATATTACGAACCTTATCATTTATGACTAGCGGCCGCTCTCGGTTTCACTCGCCGCGTGGTTGCCGTTACCGTGGGAATATCAGGATAATTATAAATATTTGCATACAATGTCTTTTTCTGATGTATAAGCTACATTGCTGTAAACTTTCATCTTAATCAGTTCAGTAGTTTTTGAGTGAAAGAGTAACAAACATTCATCCACCCAAATATCCTCACAAACTTTCAAACTTATAATATTTGGTAGCAGGATAGGATAATTGCAAAATTACTAGTTAGATCTACAGTGCCTACTAAGCTGGAAAACCAATGCACGCCCCTGATATACTAACAACTTCACCTAAAATTGTATAATTTCACATCGACCAGGGCCCTTATTCACAATGACCACTTAGATTTCACACTTAAACCTTACCACGCATAAACCCCGTCAATATCGTGTCTTGTCCATACCGTGCCACGGTAAGGAATCTGGTCAACTCTATTCTGTAAGTCCCACCGTGCTCCAAGACAAATTGTCTTTGGTACGTTATGAAGACACGAATGCGTTCGAAAACTAAACTTAAAACTTTTAAGATTTTAAATTGATAACTTGCAAAATTTAATTTCACTAACAATTAATCGTGATTTTATTATTTTTATACTATTATTTAATCGTTTAAATCATAACTATGCAATTTTAGCAATAACAAAGAAAAAATATTACACAATAATTTAAACAAACACGCAGCAAAGCCAAAACGTTCGAACGTTTTTGAATGTTCCTTTTTACTTTTTTATTTCTTGTTATCGATTTTTACAATGAAAATTAATTGAATCAATTTTGTCTATTTATTATAAGTTTATTACAAGAAAGAAATAATAATACTTAGTATTTCAATGGAAATATATACATACACTTTAAAACATTAATATTGTACCTAAGAGTATATTTTGTTTGAAGAATTTTGTTGTAGCGGTATTTTATTTGAAGCGATTTGTTATTGTAAGTACCTAATCGTTTGTTACTACCAAAAATTTTACAAGTTACTTTGTCTTATATTATCTAATTTACTTACATAACCCCTAATATATGTCATTTGCATTTGTTCCAGATTTAAAAGCGATGTAAAACTAAAACATCTTACTTCATTGAAATCAATTTGTTAGACAAGTCTTTCTTTGCCAGTTAAAAATTGTTTACGGTTACAATAACCATAAAATGTAATATTTTAATTAGTATTTTCCTTTTGTGATGGAAAACTTTTCAATTTGACGACTCTGTATGAAATAAAACAGGGATAAAAAAACAGCCCTTGACGAGTTTCTTGCCGGTTCTTCTCGTTGCAAGGTCTCCCGCCGTAGGGTTTGTGAACCGATGGCGTAGCTTCTTTAACGTTCATAAGTGCTTGTAACAGCCTAGACTGAATAAATGATATTGACTTTGACTTTAAAAATGTGTTTCACAAGTTTTTTCATAAGTGTAGATCAAGAATGGTCTTCGGTAGTTGCGTGCAAAATACTTTCATAATAAAATAATTCTATACAAAATTTACAAAATCTTAGTAATAGTAGATTATATTATATAGAATATAATATTTAAGATAGCTGACACTAAATTTCACTGAAATACCTAAAGAAAGAGATGGTGTTTATAAGGTCTCTGACCTTACATTATAGATTTATTTAAATAGTTTTTATTACAAAAACAATCAATTCCTTCACAGTCACAACGATTCCCTGCAGATTCCACTCGTTTCTCAAACGTTGAATTTTTGACCGTTCAAACCACGCGCACGTCACGTTCATATCACACGGTTTCATTTAAGTGTCATAGAGAATACGAATATTGAAAATGTCGTAACCATGTACGATATTGGCGTGGTTTTGAAGCAAGAAATCGCAAAGTGGTCATCAGAATAAGGGCCGAGAAAAGACGATTGACGATTAATTTCCTTTTCGGATTTTGATTTAAATCAGCTATGTTTATTAAAAAAATATGAATTCCTTTTTCGCATTTAGATTAAAATCTGTGATTTTTATAAAAACATGCAATATACGATATTGGCGTGGTTTTGAAGCAAGGAATCGGAAAATGGTCATCAGAATAAGGGCCCAGAAATGACGATTGACGATTAATTTCCTTTTCGGATTTTGATTTAAATCAGCTATGTTTATAAAATAAATATTAATTCCTTTTTCGCATCTAGATTAAAATCAGTGATTTTTATAAAAACATGCAATATAAATAGTGATTTAAAGCAACTTGATTTAAATCATCCAACCCTGTGTTTAACCAGTAAATTTTCGCTCACAGACCAAACACAGGATTGCAGTTACGACTCGAGTCGTTAGCTGAAATAGAGAAGAAGTACAAGCGGGTGGACAGCGGCGATGCGGAGGCCGCGTGGAGGGCGCAGTACCAGGCCTCCTTGAGGGTCTGCAGCCACGCCTACTGGCGCGGGATGTGCCGCGCCGGGGCTGACTGCGAGGTGAGTTCGACTATCCTTTATCATTATTAGGATGGGATTTCCACCATGAGACGGTGGGGATACAACGAGATAAATACTTCTACCGGAAGGGCTTGGGATGGAGTGCGGTCTATAAGGCTGTGGCAGGTGCTAGGCCTTCTGTGCCGCGCCGGAGCTAACTGCAAAACACTTGGGACGGGGATTAAACGGACGGTTGGTCACATGTAGGATGGATGGAAGCCACTAGTATGAAGGTCAGCCCTTCCTCAAGACAGGTCCTTGTTAGCCCAGGTACTGCTGCGAGGCTGCTGTTGTAATGCTGCAAACTAGTTTAGAGGGATGAATTGCGCGCCGGTGCTGACTGCAAGGTGAGTTTGACAACACTGTCATCAATAGGATGGGGTCCTCACCATGCGAAGGCGGGGATACCTACTTCAACTGAGTTATATGCTGGGGAAAGGCACGGGAGAGGAGGCGTGGGTTGGAGTCTATAAGGCTATGAACCTCAGCTGCCAGGAGTCTGCAGCCAACTACAGCTACCAGAGTGTGCAGAATTACTGGTGACGGAAGGACCAGGCGTCTGACTGCGATCTGAGACCCTTTCGCGTCACTAGGATGAGAAGCCGGGAATACAACAACGGCATATTGATACTCTGATTTCTAATTAAATGGACTAAAGTGACATTAGTAATGATACCACTTTACGGAAAGCAAAAAATAGTGTTGTATCCTTACCCAGTTGAAGTTCAATTATATGTTCAATTTCGAACATTCGTAAATGCAAAATACTCGATCTGTGTTATCTTGATAAGAAGCTACTTAATTAGGAAAACTAAATATAACCTAGTAATCTTTTAACTATCGATTTCAGAACAATGATTTTCACAATCTGAATTGGTTTAAATTAATTTCATTTTGTTTTTTTCTGTTCTGGGGGGCTATCGCGTAAAAAATCTGGGTATGGATATGGGCTTCATTTGACAGTTGAAGCTCATAAAATTACCATATATGGTCATTTAACTGTCAAATGAAGCCCATGTCCATATCCATATTTTTTACGCGATAGCCCCCCTGTTTGTTAAAATTTGTGCCAAAATTGTAATGAAAATCAATCGAATGATGCAGTGATCATGGGTACATACCGGTAAATAGAAATTTTTATTAAAGTTTTTAAGAAAAACCGCTTCCAACGTATTCGTAATGAGAGCGCTCTAAAAACCTAAATAAACCCGTTTAATCCAAAGTTGCAATAAGTATGTACCTACTATTAGCAAGGCGATCAGGGGGGCTATCGCGTAAAAAATATGGATATGGCCATGGGCTTCATTTGACAGTTAAATGACCATATATGGTAATTTTATTAGTTTCAACTGTCAAATGAAGCCCATATCCATAACCAGATTTTTTACGCGATAGCCCCAGGCTAATATTTTCTTCTTTTAATTTTTTCAATTGTAGATTTGTGTTTGGCAACAACAAGTCCCTTTGTAAATGTTATTGCTTCTGTTAAAGCTGATAAGTTTCTTGTGGCCGTTCTTCTTAACAGTTAAAAGATAACCTGAATGGCTGGTAGGGGAAAGAAATTGACGTTTTGAAAGTGCTTATCTATAAGCAGGGCAAGTAAACCCGGTTAATTTTCAAACCTAATGAGCTACATAGCGCTTTATCAAAATTTGGCTCTACCTTAACCTTAGAAATACCGGTTCCAAGAAAGTGCAAAATGAAAACGATATTATATCGATAAACCGGTTTATAGAGGTTTTTTTTCTTCTCTTCATACGCAGCGGAACAATGCGCACAATTAATTTACACGAGTTTATATCTAACATTTCGTGTGTTTTAAGATTTTTGTTTTCCCGACGTCTCGGCATCTTTTTAGATGCCGAGGTCACGAGATGACTACTTATAAGTCTACCATCAAAAAGTTTATTTTATTTTTGCGTTCGGATACGGTTACATTTACTAACTAAAAGTTTATAGTTGTTTACTTCGGCAACAATTATTAATTTAATATTTTGATTCGTTTTTATCTTTAGATTATTTATTACTAGCAAAAGAAAAACTAATTACTCTACTGGCACATTGGGAGGACTTTCGAAAAAAGAGACTGCTAAGAAAACTCCGGAGCGGGTCGACCTCCACTTTTACTTTTGATATTTATCTAAAAAAAGAGCTAACCGTATCTTGACTCGTGTAAAACAGTGCGCTTGTTATCCGTAAAAGTTGTTTGATTTCAATGAACAGTGCGCGTCAAAACCTAAGATGTATTTACGTCAATAAATGTCAGTTTAGAATTATAATCTAATAAAAATCAGTTTACAAGGGAAAATTTTACAAAGCAACAAAAAATACCAACGATTAGAGCTTAAGAAATATTCGTACAATCAATCGCGTGATGAGGGAAACAAATGACACTTAATCCTCGACAAGGGTCATCGTGCACGTCATCCGTGTAATCTGTGGTTTCTTAGCACGTTATTTAATTTAAAACTTCTATTTATCATGCAGGTTTGCGAAATATACGTACCTACTTACTTTAAATTATACTTCTTAACAATCATTTTGATGATACAATAATTCAATTTAATCGGTAAAATCACTCGCGTCACAGCACTTCGCTCTTCAGTTGGCAACATTAAAAAAAATAAAGTGCGCCGGCAGCTGTCACTTTAGTCCATCTAATTAGAAATCAGAGTATAGGTGGTAGTATGGACGATGGATGGAAAGCCACTAAGTAGTGTAAGAGCTAGCACAGACGTCAGATAACGGAGGACTTTTTGTCCGCGATACGTCTTTATTACTAACCAAATAAGATTGAACTTAGATCGCGTATATCCATTAAAAGTACGCGGTAGTCTTCGTTATATATTCAACTTTATGTTCTTAGTAATAAGGTCGTGTCGCGGACTAGAAGTCCTCCAATGTCCGTCGTCTGCGCAGGCCCTATGTAAGGTGCGCTCTTTTTCCGGACTGAGTATTGTTATCCCGGGGCCCGCGGTCTTATTGGATGTTATCTCACCTGACGGACGATTAGAACGGAATAGATATCGAATGCGAGAAGAATCGATGGCCGTAAGGGAAGGGCGGTTCTGGAATGGTTGCGGGAAGCCAACGATTGCAGGCGGCCATAGACCGATCGTCGTGGAGATCCTTGATGATGATGATGATGAGATAACGAATGAGGGTTCCTTAAGGGTTTGCAGCCGCGCCGGTGCTGAATAATGTTGACGAGAATACATGGGGGCTTATTCTCACGCTTCGACATCTCGAATTCAACATTTTTAAAGTAAAAAATCTGTATTAAAAACTTACTGAAAAAAAAACTTTGACATTATAGGATTTTCAAAGATTGTGAGACTAAATCATTGTGATAATAATAGAGATTTCAATTATATTTTTAATACAGATTTTTGGCTCCTAAAATATCGAATTCGAGATGTCGAAGCGCGAGAATAGTGTTCATGGCTTTCGTTTTTTAACGGCTATTAAAATCCAGGATGTGACGTGGTGTTGCAGGTGGGGCTTCGGCGGCGCACGTACCACGTGCTGGCGGGCTCCGTGCTGGCCGTGTGGGCGCGCGTCGAGGCCGTGCTGGCCGCGCGCAGCCAGCTGCACAAGATGCAGGTGCTGCGGGTCAAGACCACGCTCGGGCTGAAGATAGTCGGTGAGGCTCACACATATACTGACACCACACTATACCACTGTACTGGCCGCGCGCAGCCAGCTGCACAAGATGCAGGTGCTGCGGGTCAAGACCACGCTCGGGCTGAAGATAGTCGGTGAGGCTCACACATATACTGACACCACACTATACCACTGTACTGGCCGCGCGCAGCCAGCTGCACAAGATGCAGGTGCTGCGGGTCAAGACCACGCTCGGGCTGAAGATAGTCGGTGAGGCTCACACATATACTGACACCACACTATACCACTGTACTGGCCGCGCGCAGCCAGCTGCACAAGATGCAGGTGCTGCGGGTCAAGACCACGCTCGGGCTGAAGATAGTCGGTGAGGCTCACACATATACTGACACCACACTATACCACTGTACTGGCCGCGCGCAGCCAGCTGCACAAGATGCAGGTGCTGCGGGTCAAGACCACGCTCGGGCTGAAGATAGTCGGTGAGGCTCACACATATACTGACACCACACTATACCACTGTACTGGCCGCGCGCAGCCAGCTGCACAAGATGCAGGTGCTGCGGGTCAAGACCACGCTCGGGCTGAAGATAGTCGGTGAGGCTCACACATATACTGACACCACACTATACCACTGTACTGGCCGCGCGCAGCCAGCTGCACAAGATGCAGGTGCTGCGGGTCAAGACCACGCTCGGGCTGAAGATAGTCGGTGAGGCTCACACATATACTGACACCACACTATACCACTGTACTGGCCGCGCGCAGCCAGCTGCACAAGATGCAGGTGCTGCGGGTCAAGACCACGCTCGGGCTGAAGATAGTCGGTGAGGCTCACACATATACTGACACCACACTATACCACTGTACTGGCCGCGCGCAGCCAGCTGCACAAGATGCAGGTGCTGCGGGTCAAGACCACGCTCGGGCTGAAGATAGTCGGTGAGGCTCACACATATACTGACACCACACTATACCACTGTACTGGCCGCGCGCAGCCAGCTGCACAAGATGCAGGTGCTGCGGGTCAAGACCACGCTCGGGCTGAAGATAGTCGGTGAGGCTCACACATATACTGACACCACACTATACCACTGTACTGGCCGCGCGCAGCCAGCTGCACAAGATGCAGGTGCTGCGGGTCAAGACCACGCTCGGGCTGAAGATAGTCGGTGAGGCTCACACATATACTGACACCACACTATACCACTGTACTGGCCGCGCGCAGCCAGCTGCACAAGATGCAGGTGCTGCGGGTCAAGACCACGCTCGGGCTGAAGATAGTCGGTGAGGCTCACACATATACTGACACCACACTATACCACTGTACTGGCCGCGCGCAGCCAGCTGCACAAGATGCAGGTGCTGCGGGTCAAGACCACGCTCGGGCTGAAGATAGTCGGTGAGGCTCACACATATACTGACACCACACTATACCACTGTACTGGCCGCGCGCAGCCAGCTGCACAAGATGCAGGTGCTGCGGGTCAAGACCACGCTCGGGCTGAAGATAGTCGGTGAGGCTCACACATATACTGACACCACACTATACCACTGTACTATGCAGGTGCTGCGCGTTTTCTAACGTATAGCTCTCTTTTGCAACGACGTCGGCCGTACTGATTCCCTCATCTATTGGCCTTCTGGGCCCGTATTCACTACGACCACTTAACGATTCCTTGCTCAAACCACGCCAATCTCGTACTTTTCGACATTTTCAAATTTCATTGTTTTTATGACACTCACAAATTTTAAAGTTATTTTACTTGTATAATAACTATATAATTTGTAAGTGTCATGGAGAATATAAATTATGAAAATGTCGTAAGCAAGTAAAACATTGGTGTGGTTTGAGCAAGGAATTGCTATGTAGTCATAGTGAATAAGGGCCCAGAGCAGGCCGACGCCTCAAGAAGAAATCAGAACATTGAAAACACTATCTAAACTTATGTTAATTTCCAGGTACACTAATCCCAAAGAACTGCGTGGAGCCGCTCCGCGAGGCGCTGGCGTCGGACGCCGTGTCCGTCAACGAGCAGTCGTTCGAGGCCGACGCCGACGCGCTAAAGTGAACCTTACGCCGCCCGCGCAAGGCTCACCCCACTATAGTTCCTCTCACTCGCCACAAGCGAAATGTTACGAGCCTAATACTTCGGTTTTTATTCGTTAAAAATTATTTAGGTTGTAGAAACTTATCTCAAATGTGACGACGACCACTCATATTGTCTGTAATCTACGTGTTCGACGGACGAGACTTCTTTATCTTAAAGCTAAATCGTTCTGGCTAAAAACATTGTTTTATAGAAATATCTTGTATGAAATTTATCTGTGTAACGGCTCGATATACGTTTCGAATTGGGAAGTTAAAGTTTAAGGTTCGGTTCGAAAGGTTTTGAGCCGTCGAGGTAAGTGAGAATATAGCTTTCAAATTTCGAATTTAAACCAATAAAATCACGGCGTCTGCTCAAAACGTTTTGAGCCGAGGAGATTTTATACAAGTCGGTGCGGAGGTGTAGCGTAGCGAAGGCGACGCTTCGGGAGTCAATTATTGGAAGATGTGAGCTAACTTGAGGCTTGAACGGGAACCACAAGGCACACTTTTGTTTAAAACATACATACGCCTACAATATTTTTATTGTCCAAGGAACCAGAAGGATCTTAAACGCAGTCATTTGTTTGCGAAACACTGTCCACGGGTAACATGTGCACCAACATAATATTTAAAATATTTAGAGAATTCATTATCAAGATGAATAGGGACAATTAGTTGATTTCAAATACTTTTTTTTCGGTAGGTGAACAATTTGAGGCACCTCATAATATGCCTTTGAAATTTATGTATATTTTATTTATATTGTTGATTTTAGGATGATTATGACGACTTAATCAAGAAGGAATATTTAATCAATTAAGACCTTATTTTATGTTGTGTGAGTCAATATCGGCTTCATTTGCATCTATTATTTGTTGTTGAACTTATTATATCAAATGCACAAGTAATCAATTTGATAAAGTTTTTAATGTGATTTTTCGTCAAGCCTCGAGTTTTTATCATTATTGTCATGGGCATCAAGAATATCTGTGCACGGCAGTATGTTAACTGAGTTTAAAATGTAATATTATGATATAAATCTTCTATACTGTATACTGGTTAAAAAACAGGCGATCGTATGTATATATATCCATCATCATGAGCCTGTGAACGTCCACTGCTGGACATAGTCCTCTCCTAACTCACGCCTATTGTGGCGTTCATAGGAGGCATATTCATCAATATTACATCTAAATTCTTCAATATCTAATTATAACTTTTTAATTTTACAATGCAATTTTTATGTAATAAATATTAAACAAGAAAATATACTGGATAAAACCAGACCTGAACCAAAACTATACTAAAATCCCGTCAGGGCTACACGAGAAGAGTTGATTTTTTTCTAGTATATTTTCTTGTTTAATATTCATCAATATTTGAAAGTCTTGTATTGTGATATTTGGTTCGCAGACTATCGCCACAAGCGTATACCGAGGGCCTAGTGTGAGATTGCAATAATTGTTGTCGAAACGTTACAATCGCGTTCGCGTTAAGAGTTAATTCTCGATCTTATTTCCATTGTATCAAGATCTATATGTCAGAATTTAACTGACGACCTACGTGATAGAGTGGTTCGTACACCGGTTTCAAGGTTTCGCCCACTGTGAGGTCCCGGGTTCGAATTTCGGTGAGAGCAAATGTTTGTATTTTCTTTTTATGTACAACGGGGACACTTAGCCTTTATCATACCTGATTAAGTATTGATAAGGCCGAAGATGGAAGCGAGCCTCTCCCGGAATCCCCATCACTGAGGAACTGGCTGTTATCTCTAGCTGCCGAAACACTATGCTGAATACAATGTTGTTATGGCGTCAGGCTTAGATAAGATGGTGGTAGCTAGCCAGACAGACTTGTATGATAAATACGAGCATTTGTACCCGAGTCATGGACGTTTATTTATATTTCTACACATGAATACTTATATATGTATAATTGTTCGGCGCAGGGGTACTAAACCCGCCTTCTACGCCAGAGGTCCCGGATTCGATCCCCGGACAAGACAAATATTTGTGTACATGAACATTTCTATTTGTCTTGGTCTGGGTGTTTAATATGTATATTATGTATATATTTACAAAAAAAAGTATATAAGTATGTTTATCCGTTGTCTAGTATCCATAACACAAGTTCTTTATGAAACTTAACGTGGGCTAGATAATTGGTGTGATTGTATGAAATTTATTTATATTTATTTATTTATATTTATATTTATATCCGTTACCCTAGTATCCCATAACACAAGCCTTACAGTGCTTACTTTGGGGCTAGGTTAATTAGAGCGAGTGTAAGAAATATTTATTTATTCAACTCTTACGTGGTAGTATCGTTTGAACATTTGCAAACTCGCACCAGGGGGTCAATTCTGCTAAGTTTTTGTCAAAATCGTCTCTCAGTGGTGTTTATTTACACTGTTGTAAAACAGGACTACCATTGAAACACCATTGGAATACGATTGTGACTAAGCATTAGCAGAATTGGGCCCCAGGCCGTCAGATATTGTTGATGCCCAAGCGAGCGAGTCCGCGGGGCGCGCCTAATTCGACTGTCTGTAGAATTTAGTTCTTTTTAAGTCGACTAAAAGTGATCTATCTGTATCTGTATATGCATTACTGCATAGGCTTATATATTGTTATATCCTTTTTTTAGAGTAAAGCTTGACATTGCGACACGGTTCGCTTTTACTAATTTATTTAATTATTATTGACGAGTAAGGTTACTCAGATGATCATTAGTCAAGCTTTTAACTACAAACAAAACAAAACAAAAAACAAAATATACTTTATTGCACACGATACAAAAACATACATATACAGAGAGAATTACGAAAAAGAACAACACACAATAGGTGTTCTTCTTATAAAACTACAAGATATAGAAGGTACTTATTTATTATTGTATATTTAATAGAATTTATTTTATTTCAGTTCATAAGCCAAATAATGTTATATACAATACTAATAGTGCCTTTCCTAATTTGCCTATAACAAATATAAAATACTTTGTTGCAATGTCAATCTTTTTCGTAAGCATTCTGTGGTGACCACTGAATGCTAAACTTTTTAGTAATTGCTTCACAGCTGAATTAAATGACATGTATTCTACGAGTGAATGTACTTCAATATTTTAACGTCTTTTGCCGTATTGGTCAGTGAAATACCCACAAATTTTTAAAGCAAAAATATTACACCTAAATATAAAGTAAACTAAACATACAAATTACTTAATATTAATTTAAAAACACGTGGTTAGGCCTGTAAATCATGTAAAAATGCCTAGATTTATCCATAATTTTATTTTAAAGGAATAAAAAGAGTGGAGTACATTCCCTAGCATTTACATTACCCTAGGGCATCGTATACGATTTAATCGAATTTTAATTTTGTACAAAACTTAGTATTTTATTTAATATTCTATGTTATATAGTCAAATTATTTCTCTTAGTTTTAACCACGAACCTTCACTTACGGTATTTGTCTAGCATCTTATTATTGTAACTTATAAAAGTTAGGTGTTATATGTATATGATTGTGTCAGATATGTTGATGTAAGTGCAATACTGGATTTCAGGCCCACCTTGTTTCAACTTATGTATTGGCTGTGTCTGTTAGGCATCGTATGTGATCTTCTCACTTGTTGTAACATGATGAAAATAGCTAGTCCTTTTGCCAAACTTGACTTTTATCTAAATTTACGACATGACATTTACAGTTTTTTTTATTATTGCAGCCTTCTATGATATTAGGATTAGTGATTGAAATTGTGACACTTAATTTACGTATAATATGGGCTCAATCCTGGTACAATGTAGTGACGCATTCTAAAGTTATTTTTGACGGTAATTCAATGTTCATTCAATAATATCAATTATATACACGTCAAGTTTAATTTTAGACTAGATTTCACGCCAGTATCGAGTCTATTGGTAGGCTATAATTTGTGAATACTATAATTTAGTTGTTGGATGGCATAGTTATCTATGTGTTAATTAAAATGTAATTCCAGATATGATATTAATCGATCAGTGGACGGGATTGTTAGCGACGCAGCGCGGCGACAGCACGCCGCAGCCTCCATCTCATTGTTCTCTTCTTTCTTTAATGTATAAAGACAGAAAATAAATGTAAATAATTATGATACAAAGACTTTTTTTTTCAACATATTGAGGCCAGGTTTATCCTTACAGAATATAATAAGGATTGTTCAGTGGTTATCTTCACACAGCGCTTTTTATTGCCAGCTCTGAGAATTTGTTCTGCTTATGGCACCGATGATCAAACATACCAGACGAATTTGTGTACATACTACGTTTTATCTATTCTAAAAAAAACCTCTAGTATGCGGTGCTTTGGACGAATCGAAAATACTGCATGCTGACGCGTGCGATCGCGCGCTTTGGCCCATTGTCTGCTGCGGAATGCGGCAACGCGCTTCCGCATGCGTCAGCTGACTATAGCAAAGGTGGAAGTGCGGCACAGAGGGGCTATCGCGTAAAAATATGGATATATATCTAGATAATATATAGATAAAATATATAAAATATAGATGTATAATCTGGGTATGGATATGGGCTTCATTTGACAGTTAAATGACCATATATGGTAATTTTATGAGCTTCAACTGTCAAATGAAGCCCATATCCATACCCAGATTTTTTACGCGATAGCCCCCCTGGTGCTTTTCGTGCTGCTAGGTGTGGTTTACCCCTAAGTCTATGAATAAAAATCTTTGACTGTGGGTAAAATTTTTCTGGCTGATAAACAGGGGCCCGCCCGGGGCCATTTTATTGCGTAAAAAATAAGTATATGGACATGGGCTTAATTTGACATATAAATGACCATTTATGGTAATTTTTTGAGCTTTAATTGTCATGTCAAATGAAGCACATGTTCATATCCAAATTTTTTACGCGGTAGGGGCCATCCGTATATCATTTTCAACAAAATATATTAGTATTATTATTAATTGAACATAATATTAAATTGGTTAATAGTAACATAGTACAAACAGTTAAAAAAATCGCTAGATCCACTAAAATCCACTGTAAAGATCCTATACCTACTCCGGCAGATAAAGAATTTATGATAGTTTCCTATTAGCTTTATCAGAAATGTCACAGAAGCTGTGTAATAGTAAATTCCTTTGACATGAAGCGACTTTTTTTTTTCAGAAAAAAACTAATGACACTTGGTCCTAAAATTCGGAAACGGTTCCTTGATGGCTGTGTAATAGTATATTCCTTTGATATGAAAACTTTTTTTTCAGAAAAAAAAACTAATGTCACTTGGTTCTAAAATCGGAAATATATAATTTGTGTCGGAAATGGTGGCTTTGCACATAAACACGGTTTCCTTGTAAATTTTTAATAAAAAGAACAAAATTTCTACGTGAAAATGACTGAGAAGGACTTAACTTTAGAAGATCTTGATGAAACGGTGAGTAGGCCTCTATAAAGATTTCTAATTTATTATCTTTTGCTAAGAATGTTATAGGGCTAAGAATATAGGTCACCCAGCCGCTTCCTCCCTTTTATAAATAATAAATAACTCGCCGACACTTAGACAAGAGTGTTGGCCCTGCCATTCATCTCCCTGCTGCCTACCAGCTGTTGAATGGCTGGCGAAGCTATAAATAATGCTGCTACAAAATAAAAGGTCAAAGGTGTTATGCTAAAGTAAACAATGAATATTGAGAGCGAAAACTGTAATTTATAAATTAAACGTTGGTAGCAAAGATGCCTCATTAAGCTTCATACGTAATTAATTATTGATAAATTATAACTCATTGAATAAAGTAGGTAAAGTGATTTTTACACATTATATTCAAGATAGCTAGCTGTACCTCTTTTAATATTGATCTTCAAGGCAAAACAAACTGATGAACAATTGAATATGATGGAGTGGAAGATGGAGAATGTGCAGAAGGAGCTGGTGGAGCCAGTTGACGCACAGGATATGTGCGTCATGAACCTGCTCAAATCTGTGTCCGAGGTATATAAACATGATTACTTTATACTTAAACTACTTAATAATTAAACATTTTAGTAAACAAATCTGAAATTGGCAGTTTCACAAACTAAATCAATTCTAAAATTATATATTTATATGAAACGCTTAATAATTTTACTCAATGTACTAAATACTTGGTAACACCTAGAAATTTTGATGAATCATACATAACAAACAATGATTATATTACTGGTGATGTTGACACACCTTTGAATCATGTTTCTTGGCAGTTATGTAGATATGTGTATTTGTGTCTGACTTTAATATGATAAACTAAAATATATACACTGATAAAGCATGCATAAATTATCAATTTTATTTGACTAAATATGCATTTTTATATGCAGTAATTATAAATTGTATAATCTATTTATAATATAACCTCAATATATACCATATAAAACTGATAATACGAATACTTGAATGTTTATTTTTCAGCCGGTTGCATAGTTGTGTTGACAAAGGTCAGGACAGCATTAGTGTCTCAGGTGTCATGTGGCTTATGGCTCGTTGTTTAGTTCACATGTCATTAAAGTAAAATGGTAACATTTAGTTCTCTAGAAAAACATTGATATATGGTTAACAGAAAAAGTATGTATTATTATAAAGACACATTATGACTTCAATACTTTTTTACTTTGAAAGTAATTTTAAAGGTCTAAGGCCAATATTACAATGTTACTCCAGTAGTGTTCTGTACTTGAGAGCAGTTAGAAAGGGACGTTGCTACATGCAATGCGCCTTCTTTGCCAACTGTACTCAAGTATAGATCACTGCTTGAGTCACATTCTGTAATACCGGCCTAAACATGGAGAATATATTATAACCCAAGTAAAATAGAAAAGCAAAGTTGCTACTAAAGGCTGCCTACTTTATCAACATTATTACTGTGTATTTATACTTTAATGGGAAGTAAACAACCAGCCATAACTATCATGCTTGTTGGTATAGCTGAAGAGGCTTTGATGTGGTATGTTTTTGAGCCTCGCCCCAACGCCTCCAGGACAGGCCGGTGGGGTCGCTAGCGAAGCGCCGGCGCCGGCGCTGCAGTGTCGCGATTGTCCGAATTACTCTTCATTAGGATATTACCATTGATTCCCAAGAACTATCATTCCATATACCTATTTGTTATTTATATCAGCCACATGTCTACGGGCGGCATAGACCTTTGTTGATAAAGAAGTCTGCAAAGTTAAATTTACTTTACAGATATTAAATTAGAATAGCAACTAGTCAATAAAAGTTGAGGCCACTTCAATACCTCGGGTTTGTTGTGTTATCAGACTATGAATTTAAATAAATGAGAAGTTTGGTTTTATCAATCATACTTATGCAGTAATCTATTTCCTTCTCATTTACTAAAATATTGTAAGTAATCTGAACTTGCCGCTTATGTTAAAAGTTCAGCAATGATAATGATTTTACTATTACCAAACGTGAATAAGATTTAAAGTATGGTATGTGGCATCTATTGCTAGATATTTTGAGAAAATATTTACTTGGAAATTAATGGTTCCTAAATTCCCATTTCCATTTTTCTTATGTGTGTCCGAACTACTCTTGCTTCCTATTTGATTTTGTTAAAAATATGTATTTCTTATTCTATCCATTGATTTTTCTATGACCATTCTCGAGAATCATACATTCGATACTTCCAGATATGGGACGACCAGATGACCATATTCATTTCATATTAGATATTTTGTCTTATTGCCAGTCGCAGCCAAACGACAGCAATGCGTTGGAAAACGTGTCGTAGGACTGTCGCAGTAGAGACTGATTTCGTTTGATGCTTTCTGTCGCTTGGCTGTTCTTTTATCTCAAATGTAGATATCAGTTGGTCAACTTTTGGGATTAATCTATCGAAAACACAAATATCATAAGTGATGGTAAACATAAATGCTAGAACAATTGGTTTTTGTCATCTTAAAGCTACTTTTGTATGTGTGTAATAGCACTGAAAGTAGCCTTGTGGTTGCGGTAGGCAAGTTTACCAACTGAGAATTATTCCTTCTATACCACATTCTCGCTGTATGGACACTACCAAAAATAAAACATAGATGACATTCATGTCCTCCTTCATTCAAGTTTATTCCCTCTTAAAGTTGGGCCAATGAGAGAATGCAACTTTGATAAGTTCCAGTTAACAAACTACGAGTATATGTGTACTAAATTAAGTTAATTTTCGATTTTCCATAAAGTAGATATTCGAAAAAATGCTATAATCATTTGTGATATAGAGAACTGACACGGTTTTCTCAGTGGTCGGAAAATTGTTACGACAAGAAGCAAGTAATATCTGTCTTGTGTCCGAGTTTGGATAATGTATCAGCCTCAGTGAGATGTGGTTTAGAAGGGATTAATAAGCGAATGGTAGCGCAATATCTGAGCCGTGGGTGGCGCAGGTGCGGACGGACTACATGCAGCTGCGGCGCGAGCTGGTGGAGGTGCAGGCGCTGCAGCGCGAGCTGTCGTCGCGGCTGCGCGCGCAGCTGAGGCTCGTCCACGGCAAGTTCGCGCGCCTCAGACAGCGGCTCGCCACCGCCGCCAACGACTCGCCGACACACCGCTAAACTACTAAATACTGCACAAATGTGCAAAATAACTTGGCGGCTCTGAACTTCGCCCGGAACTCTGCGCAGTAGACGAATACGAAGTAAACGGTGCGCGAAATGTCACTTGCAGTTAACTTTTATTTATTTATTTACATCACCACACACACATGATAATAATATACTTTCACAAATGGCAGAAGTAAGTAAAATACTTATGCAAATATGTGTGCCGCAGCGATGCAAAAGGGCAAATGCTCAGTGATATCTTTGCTCAAATAAGCAAAGCACTGATTTTCAGCGTTTGTCCAGAGGTCTCGGTCGCGATAAACGAAGAGACTACGACTGTGAATTAATAAATTGATTGCAAATTAATTGAATAATAATAGAATGTTAATTAAATAAATAATTAATTAAATTAAAATAATTTAAAAAAATATTTGTATAACGACAATACCTACACTATAACTTTCGAGCCGCCAAGTTATTTTGCGCATACTGTACCATCTGTAAGATTAACTTCGCACGAAAATATAGTTTGCTACCGGTAGACATGTCAATTATCTAGTGGTGGCTTTTAAGATGGCGTGGGTAGGCGGGGCGTGTCCCCCGTCCCCCGCCTCTCCTTATACACCGATTGCTATGTTGGCCCGTCGCGAACTACTACTGCTACGTAACGTAGAAATCGAAGCGATATGTCCGGTATTTAGGAAGGTCCACAGCAAGACATACTTCACAAAGCTGTGAAAATATTCTAATCTGTATTGAACTTGGATGAGAAGTTTTCAGTTTTGTAAAATCTGATGTGCTGTGACTCTTCCAATCTTTGTAACTCAGCTGGGAACTTCGAATCCAATGTATCTAATCATAAAAACTGAATAATGTTTGCAGTTTTGGAGGTAAAATACGTAGTTCTTTATGAACACCGTACATCGCTCTAATGATCTTCGAAATTCAGTGTGATTGTCCGAAATCCAAATTCATTTGGCTGTTATGCTATTTTCAATATCTTATTCACCGAAAAAGAGTTATTTATGTACACAATTTTGTATTGGATCCTTTTCTGATGTAATTTTTTAGATCTTCTATAAGTCATTGATTATCCGATCACTCACTACTCAATTCCGTTCCGGCCGACTATTTATCCAGTGATATGCTAGAACGATCTCTGGGACAGATCATAAATAGATATTTACGTTTTTCTATATAATCTCATATGCCTTGGAATTGCTACTCTGTCCCTCTGGTCACGTAGTGGTAGGAAATAAATAATTTATCCCAAATTCGATAGTATTATCGCTCTGTGAACATAGAGAAATATTTTATTAGAGAACTTTTGACTGAGTTTATATTGTTTGATGGTCCTTACGACTGACGTTGACGGCCTTTCTATTAGTTCCAAGTCTTAGTAAAAAGCTAAAAAAGTTATGGAGATTGTTAACGAACGACTAAGTTACGGGAGGACGTTAAAATGTTATAAAAAGTAGCCTAAGGGAGATTTCACACAAAGGTACCACAACAACACCACAAGCATGCGCTAATTTGTATGATAAAGTAATTCAAATGGACTAAATTATACCATCATAATAGACAGCGTCCTTTAGGCGCATTTGGTCCAATTCGCAGTTGGTCTAATGTTCAAAAAAATATCCAATTCGCAGTTAGTCAGATTCGCATTTGGTCAAATTCGCAGTAAGTCCAATTCGTAGTTAGTCCAATTCGCAGTTGAGCGACCGACCGGACCGCACCGCAACCACTGCGACACCATGCGTCTGGCCGCATCGCAACAATAATATTACCACATATATCGTAGTACAAAGGTTATGAAACCATATCGACATTTTGTGGTTATCACGACGCAACTGCATCAAGCTGCAGCAACACTATTCACACTTGACCATTTTTGTAACTGAATGTGTTTCTGTTGAAGCTGATAAGTTTCTTGCGGCCGTTCTTCTTATCATTAGTTAAAAGATGTCCTGAATGGCTGGTAGGGAAAAAAATGGACTATTCGAAAGCACTTATCTATAAGTTTATTTGAATAAAAATCTTTGACTGTGGTTTGGTTGTGGTACGAGTGATGTGAATACTCAATAAGTAATATTTCATTATTGTATCTGCCCCATAGTGCCCCAAATAGTTATTTATTAAAATATGTACATAAACCAATATAGGTATAGTCAGATATATCTAAAGACTATTAGGTTCTATCACATCTTGTGCCAAATATTCGTTGTAGAGATCACGCGAGCACATTGAGTAAATTATAAGTTAATGTTCTGAGTCGGATCTCATGCTCGTTGTGGATCGAAGAGATTATTGTATTATGCATGCATATATCCTTTCTTACGAAAGCTAGTTAGGCTTCAAATTATAGAAATTCATGCTCTACAATATAAAGTAACTAATTATAAATAGAGTTAGTTCGAGAATGTTAACTAACAAACTAGTTTAATGTAAACGTCTTAATGCTAACTAGTCTACACGAACGATTGTTTATTTCACTCGTATGTTTCTAGGAGTTTATTTAAATTATTGTGTAAAATAAGTAATGTAATGTGGTGCTAGCAAGGCGGGCGAGAGTCGGTGCATTATGGAATAATGCCCTGTTTGGACGCATATCTTGTTACATGGACTGGCTGTATTTAAATCAAATTGTTATACAACATGATTTTGTAACTTGTTTTATCTGGACAACAGAAAAGTGGTAAAAAATTGCAATGTATTGTAAAGCCTGAGCTGTTGGGCTTTACAAAAAAAACAATTGCATTTGAACCTTAGTTTGTTAGATGTTGGGTTCAAAGTCGATTGAGATTTTTTTATATATTGTATATGGTAAAGTGGATGTTGACTGTATGTACGTATACTTTATTAAGTTTTATTGGAAAACGATAAATATTGTTCCAATCCATGCCTCAGTTTTCATTTAGGACACTTGCTTTATTACTTCTTAATTTATTATTGTTACTGTAGCTTACAAGAGTGCATGGCGGTCGTTGGAACCATGCTGAATGTTTCAGTTAGTTCGATTACTGACTCAAATTAAACTGTAGTCTTCAATGTCTTATTAATACCAAGTTTTCTCAAAACTATTCCTCCTTAAATTTTGAATGGAAATATTTAATCAAAGCGTGTTGTAATCAAGAATTTGAGTGTCAATTTAATTTGAAAATAACTGTGGTTCGAATTTACGGTCGAGTGCTAAATCGAATATATAGATAATAAAGAGGGCCGCATGAGGGCGTGCTATGTTTGGTGTGTTTAGTTGTTTATTAGTTAGTTACAACGTAAGATTTGTATTTATTAGTAATGTACACGCGTGAGCAAAATTAATCAGAATATATAGACTGTTATATTATTATACACTTCTATTTGCTTCTACCTAGCGGCATCTAGAGGAGATTCCACTTGTGATTTCTGAACAGTGAATTTAGAATTGCAGCATAAGTCAGGAAAACAAATTGATGGTATGGATATGGATCATAGTGAGCCAACTGACATGGGTTGTAATTTTCAAGTTTTTGATCTCTTAGTTCGATCATTTTGATGCAATATGTTTTGTTTTTCTCAAACAGCATTTCAATTAGATAAAAAATTGTACGGAGACAAAATTGTAAGCATCAATAATTATTCTGATTGGTTTGGCCACATTTTTTTGTTGTTGTGGTTTTAGTATTTGATTTCCGCATTTATTGCTGCATTTGTAGTGAGTAGCGTAGGCTAATTGTAGGGTAGTCCGATCGTTGCGCACATATCACTGCACGTGAGTCTTTTCACCCGAGTAATTCAGATATCTGCTTCACGATGCACAAAGCTTTATCAACTAATATAAATGTAATTTGAATAAATATTTCTTCTTATTTGCTTATTAAAGAAAAAGGTTTTATCTTTGCGTATTGCTGTAAACGTGTAAAAAAATCTAAATCCATCTAGAATCATGAGAGATTGATCATCGAATTATGTATAGATCTTATAATGTAAAAAAATAATTAAAGCTATCGAAACCAGCTCTAGTAATGACTTGAGATAATGATACATTGTGTATTTGTAGTTGTTGAAGCTAGACGTCTTCAATGTACAGTCAGATGTGCTCATTCGAATTTGAATGTTTAGCCTAACCAATAAGGTTGCTAATCTCTTGAGTGAATAATCAGTACAAATAGATCTGCCGCCTTATTCACAAACCTTCGGAAACATTCCGAGAGCGGAATCTTTGCATTTGTCACTGTCACTCACTTCAAAGTAAAGAAAGACAAAGCATAGATTTCGAATCTGATTCCGTATCCGATGGTTGTGAATCAGCCCACTAGTCTTGATGACTGTACGATAGTAACTGTCGGCCTAGCATGCACGCTGTGACATAATCTATACTAATATTATAAAGCTAAAGAGTTTGTTTGTTTGAACGCGCTAATCTCAGGAACTACTGGACCGATTTAGAAAATTCTTAGACCATTAGAAAGCTACATTTCTCCCAAGTGACATAGGACATATTTTATTCCGATATTCCCACGGGAACGGGCACCACGCGGGTAAAACCGCGAGGATCCGCTAGTATGACATATTATGAGTCTGCAGTCAACTTTGTGTTTTCTTCCCCATTCGCGTCACGACACTGTCTCGCTCATATATCATTAAGGTAAGCGAGTCGGCAACATGCGCTTGCGCAGATGATGGTCGACTAAATTATGGTCTGGCCCATGCTTACTGCTGCATACTAACATCTTCATCAGCTTGCTTGCACCTAAAAGGGCCCCACTTGACGGGAAAATCTTCTAGCCAATGCTTATGAAAAATTATCTATATCTACGCCTTGTTCTTTTTATTTCCTTGTTAATAAAATTCATAGTAGGTAAGGAAAATACATGTCTGAAACTATGTTAAGCGGTAACGTCTAAATTTACGCGTATACCTGATTTATAGACTAGTCTAGGTTAGTTCTAGCCTTACGGTATTTGATATAATTTTTACAATTATCCAATGGACCTTAATCCTTGTAAGTACCTGAATTTCTTTTTCAGAAAGTCGCGTATATTGAAATTAAACTTAATGATAAATAAAAAAATTATCTCGTATTAAAGTTTTTGTGTTGTAGGGATAAGAAGTACGTTTTCTATATCTGTCTTAATATTTGCAGTTTAATAAACTAATTATGAATGTACACATTGATACTTAACGCACGTCCATACTACAGCACTTACACTAATATTACACAAACCGAGTTGTGATTATATTGAGCACTTTTAATAAATATTGTGAATTACTTTAAATACTCTTGATATTAATAATAGATGTATTGTCAACGCTAGTTCCGTGTATTTGTATTATTAAAACTGACGAGTTGGTTGCTTCAAAGCTCTAAAACTTACATGTGATGTGAAAATGTATACACATATTATTTTGTACGAAATATTTTTTTGTAACTAAGTTTGTTTACAATTCACAAGTCGCAACTGACTTATTAGAGCTGTTTAGAAACCAACTTGTAAGCGATTCTAATCTGTTGTTTATCTGTGGCTCAAATTAGCAGTGCGAGTGCGGGAGGCGTCAGATATGTATGACTGAGGGTTTGCTAAGTTATGTAAAGTTTCAAGCACTTACACATTGGTTTTAGTCATGATTGTGTCTCCATTATAGATGTTTTGTAAGAAAAATGCGGACTTACTCGTCCTACAAAATTAAGATGTTAAAATATAGGATAAGAAAGCTGTATTAAGCTTAATTTCTTGAGTATATTATATTTCAATATTTCTTGTTCATATAATTAATGTTGAATGATAAAGTATTGTGATCATTGAATGTAAATGATAGGAAAAAATCTGCCTGGCGCCACGCACTTGCTGTGTAGTTCCAGTCTCATCATAGGTACAGTAAAAAGTATCTGTAAATTGCTCAAAAATACATTTCATGATACTTTTATTTTTAAATTATTATAAGGTAAAATTTGGTGCAATACAACTATACTTTTGTTTAGAGATTCGGTTAATTTAGAGTGTTGTCGATGAGTTGTAAGTTTATAAGACCCATGATGAACCTGTATGTCCAATGTCGACAATATCCACTATATTCTATCTATACTGTAGTTGTTTCTAGTCTTAGGTTCGTGTTTACGGCACGCTTGCATTGTTTCTCCACTGGAACTGTCTTATTATACTATTATTTATTAGTAATGCATTAGGCAGCTCACCCACGAGCGACAATCGCCGAGTGATTATTTTGGGTCAATTCACACCAGCGCAGAGTTGAAGCGCATTGAAGCGTCAATCTGAAAAAGCACCCTTATCTCTACAACGTAATGCACATATTATTAATGTGTTATGTTATTGTAAACGCAAATTCATCGCGCTCGGTCGCGCTAATAGCGTCAAATGCGAAAACTTTACACTTCTGTTTAACGTAAACGTCGTTTAACTTAACGTTCGTTGTGCAGATAAGGGTGAATTAGCTATGTTAAATAAACAAGTATAAAAGTATATAGTAAAAATATAAAAGTATTAGAGAATTTCGACGGTGGTCCGCAAGTCTCGGTAGCTCAGTGGTTAGAGAATTGGACCGAAGGGCCTACCGCATAAGTGTCGTAGACATCGACTTCATTTGACAGATGGATGTGACATATTGCTCTTAGTCTTTGGTCAGTTTTCATTTGTGCCATTAATAAGCAGCTATGTGTCACACCCATCTGTCAAATGAAGCCGATTTCGATGCCGCCGTCACTTGCGCGGTAGGGCCTCTGATTGTCAAAGGTCGTGGGTTCAAGTTCGATCTGAGAATTCACTTGTGGCCGAGTTGATTTTTTCCAATATTTTTCTATTTAAAATTTATTATATAGCTATGTTAAGTTGCGCTTCAAGTTCACGCTATGAATTGACCCTTTGTCTCCGAAATTAACTGAAAAAATTTGGGAATTCCATACTGAAACATGTGTATCTTTCTTGTTTAATATTTATCTGTATCTTGCTACTAGAAACTCATAAACTACTAGCCTGAATATTTGCTGCGATTATTGGAGCTACAAACAGTAGTTCGTGAGTGGGCTGCCTTATCTGAGATAGCTTTTATCGACTACCGTCAATGTAACTAGCGGTACATGTAGGTAGTGATGAAACATTCAATTTGAATACAGTGCCACAAGTGCGAGTTAGTGGTGGTTAAAAATGGAACTAATCATGACAGTTGTCAGGGCCTTGGAATAAAGCTCAATTTACAATAATTTAATAGGTGGCGATGGTCACACTTGTCGCACTGTATACAGGTACTTACTAAACGTCGCAGACTTAAAATAATGCAGTTTACATATTGCTATGTATGCCACAATGAAAACGTAATTTTGATTGTAAATGGATTTAATAATAATTGTATGTCACACGGAACAAATTATTTTGATACTGATATTCTATTTAATTTTCAACTCTGTGTAGGTAGAAATAATAAATGAAATACTTAATATTGTTTACCCCGTGATTTGTTTTGAATAAATATTTTATGGTTACTTTGCGTTTTGTAATTTCATCTGGTAATATTAATTATCTGTTTAGCTTTGCACTTGGTTTTGCTTGACATTTATATCATATAACACCTATTTTTCCTACACGATTTTAGAGGATTCTTATCTATACTAATATTATAAAGAGGAAAGATTTGTATTTTTTGTATGTAACGAATAAACTCAAAAACTACTGGACCGATTTTGACGAAATTTGGTATAGAGAATCCTTAGACCCCAAGTAGTAACATAGGCTATAAACGATCCCAAAATTCCCACGGGAACGGGAACCACGCGGGTGAAACCGCGCCCGGCCTCTAGTAAGAAATAAAAATAAAGTTTTATTTATGAATATATCCTTTATTAATTTGTACTTGTACATTATTTATAAATGTATGAACGTCTGGAATGCAGGAGACGGAAATACTCGTTGTTACATCGGTTAATGGGTTACGTTATATTAATGTTCTTTGACATGTAATAAACTTAAATTACCGCTAGCTTGCCCGTTATGGCCTGCGCAGACGACGGACATTGAAGGAGTTTTTGTCCGCGACACGACCTTGTTACTAAGAACATAAAGTTGAATAAATAACGAGGACTATCGCGTACTTTTCGCGGATATACGCGGTCTAAGTTGAATCTTATTTGGTTAACAATAAAGACGTGTCGCGGACAAAAAGTCCTCCGTTATCCGTCGTCTGCGCTAGCTCTTAGACAAACCAAACGACACCTATAATACTTGTTATTGCAACATTTTACAAACAAAATGTATCACAGATAAGGTAAAACATGAGCACAATGTACAGTCAACAGCGCGACAGGTTTCATACTTGCACTGCGAAAGCCGTCGGTATTCTGAGAGACATAAGGGCGTTCTTAAGTTCTCATGGTCATTATCACTGTAATTATTTGTTTATTCGTAATAGTTAGTTCTTAAGTTCGTTAGCTCCTGGTGAGCTGTTGACTATACATTCGATAGCACATCAATCTTCGAATGTTGGCCTTGAGTGTACCCTTATTACGTACGCATAAAGGCGGTTTGCGTGAAGCAAAAATTAAGCAAAATTTCTGTCGCCCATACGTCGAAGAAACTAAAATGAGATTACAAATTCATAATTAATCACTATATCTATAGACAATATCTAAAAAAAATACCACTTAAAAAAATTACTTCATAAAAATGTAAAAAATGGCACCCTGTGTCATTAAAAATAAATCTCAGACTTTAAAACAGATAAAATATTAAGCTTATAACTAAAATGTTAATAAATTAATCGAGTTAAAAATATTTCGAAAAAACTTAAAACTATCTTACGTGCGACGTTTGAGAATCGTATTTGTCGACAATACATGTCACATGATAACTTTAAGCGTGTCTTGCCAGCTCCAAGACTACTATGCCATTCAAATAAGAATAGGATGAAACATGCGACATTACGTGACGTCATTCTGTCAAACTAACCACTTTAATACGGTTTGCAAAAAATAAATCAAGGAAAAATAAAATAAAATAAGAAATTAGTTAAGTATTGTATGTACAGGTCTCCCAAAGTGATAATGCGCACAGAAATCTTCGTCACTGTTCGGCAACGGTCGAATCCCCCGAGCGTCGAAAGACGATATGTATATAGAGTGGTTAAGTGCATTTTCTTCAATAGAATTATGTATATGATTCGGGTGTTTCCGGGAATACGACAATTAGCGAAGATCTACATGCGCATTATTAATTTGGGAGTACTGTAAGCCGAATTTACTGTACTGTAATTTCGTGAATTTACGTTCATCATGTATGAAAATAGTTTCGTGTGAAAATTGGACTTTAGCGAAGTCCCTATCTGTAAAAAAATGTGTTACATAAAATAATTAATACTTTTTTGCAAACGGTATTTTCGTGTCTAAAGTTAGCCAACGGCCCGTCCTATTCTCATCTGAATAGCATAATGTTCGCACGAGAGCTATAAGGGCGCTTAAAAGCGCGTTATTTATAACGAGTCGAAATAGACCTTAAAACTTCTCGGCTGTGTTCCCTCATACACGAGCGCTTCATGCGTCTGGTGTTCGCATAAAAAACTCCGAACGCTTTTTTAAGCTCCCTTGCGGACGTAGTTTCAACTGGCAAAACATGTAAAATATAGTGCGGTCGCCGAGAGGATGACCAATGGCACTCGATAGGAGCTGTCAAATAATGCATTCTTTCAGAGGCCGCATTATACGTTTACAACATCTTCTCTTGTAAATGTTGCGTCTGTGGAAACGGGAAGTTAGATCGCATTTTTACGCAACTGTTTATAATTTGAAATGAACTATCAGAGAGGTAATAGCAGATACTTGGAAGATAAATATATTTTGAAAAGAGTATAGATAATATGATTTCAGCACAAACTATTATGTTAATATGCAGTACAGTTCGTTAAGGAAGCAATGTCTAAAGTTCCTCAAAAATTACTAATGGATAAAAGTTATAGCATTGTTTTGAACAATATTGGAATTTAAGGTTCAAACAACAGAATCCATAATTTTGGTGGACATGATTACACTTGCAAGGTTATCTGAAAATTTTATTTTCTAATATAATATATTCATGAAATAATTAAAACACCCTAGCCAGACATCCAGACATTTTTTTTTTTTTAAATGTTCTAGAAGAATGATTGCATATTTACTTTGAGCCACAGACCTATATCGAGTTAGACGAAAAGAGCGCTTCAAATTGTATGAGAACCTAGCGTGTTGAATTTTTCGTACCAACGATGACGTCACAAGCGAGATTTTCTCGCCCAACAGTTTTCGACGTGCTCTTGCAAGAAAGCACTGCAAAATTAACCATTTTCGTATCTCGATGCATGTCTGTGATTTGAGCATTCTGGCAGGATGGCCCTAAGCAGATTATATTGATCTATAATAATAATATAGAAAATCTTATAATAATTAATAATCACAATGAAAAAGTTCCATTGGACTTGTAGTATAGAAAAATCTTTTGTATTGCGTACATATATTTGTTTTACTAGTATAATACTAAGTATTGATATAAAAATCTACAAACAGTAACTATAAACACCGAAAGTAACGAGTGTATACTGCGTTGTACGAACATTACGTTACATTAATATAAAAGCAAATACGCGAACTGCACTCGAGCGCGCAAAGCAATGTGCAATGGACTTTGAATAACATTCAACTAATGCAAATACTTATATAAAAAGACATTTGTACTATTAAAGTCTTATCGTTTCCATGTGAATGGAATGTGAAACTTTGAACATTTGAGAGTTTTGTACTTATTCATGCCTTATATTCCAAATATTTTTTACTCTGATTAAAAATAAACAGGTATCTAGGTAAGCTAATGTTTATCAGAGCGCGGAGAACCACCGATTTTGCTTACTACAGTTTACTTTCACGGATTACTGTCGTGCAACACGCAAGCTTCAAGATATTGTATAAAAACTAGATATGGTGCGGATATCGCGCCACAGTGGCGCTATTGCAGCGCCAATTCCATGTGTCTAATTTGAAGGTCCCCTTATTCTTAAAATGATGAGTTTCACCCGAGCTCTTCTCGCAACAACACGTGTTGTGAGACTCCATTTTAACTCAATCTACCGTACATTTTCTATATTTTTAATTTATAAAAACTGTTTACTGGCAAAATCCAAAAGGGCACCGCCATTAAATAAAAGAAAAGAAGTCTTAAAATGTTAAATTTAATCACTTTTCCACAGCGTTATAATATGACTATGGCACGGTCTAGATAACTTCCTCAGATTATTAAATATTGAAATATATGCATGAACAAACGTCAAACGTCTATGAAGGATGTTCAATGAGGTTTTGCGTACGAATGCAGTTTGCGCGGAATTGTCGTGAGCGGTATATGAAACGCAGTCTTGCACCGAAGGCACCCCGACTCACTAGCGACAATCCTCCAACACGATCCGATAGACGCCTTGGAGGCTTGCCAAGAGCTTATAACGCGATTATAAATTTTGCTATTGGTAAACAAATTATCTGTTATAGTCTCGCTCTTTAAAGCACAACATTTTGCGGGGATAACGCACTCGTCTTTAACGGCTATAACTAGTGACGAAATATTGCTAAAGACAATGTTTTTTTATGTAATTTCGGAAGCGTATGCCACTTACCATTGCGTTACAGCTCTAAAGCGAGCCTCAAGAATTTACAGCAATTTTTTAAGTACAAATTATAACAAAGGGAATGAGCAGCAATAATATTTATACACCATAGAACTTTGTCGTATTGAAGTTTGCTTAAACAAAACATTTATAGGCACAGAAAACAAGTCAATAACGTTTTGTGTCAAAATTCTAAAGTATATAAAATTATTAGTGATCAACATCGGATATTCAACAATATTGCCAATAAAACGCCGAGTAACCGCAGTAAATATTTTGAAATCAACACAACTACCCAATCTCAAAAAAAGATTCTAAGTAGCGTACATACACTCCATAATGTTTTCATCTATATTTACTAATAATAATTTTTAATTGCATTACCAAATAGTACCTGTTGGAATGTAATACCATTTTAATATATCGCCGTGCAGACTCACACCTCAACACTATCTTAACAACTTATTTAACTGTCCAGCATAATATCTATGCGCGATTAAAAAAAAACGGGTTGCACTCTGGGAGTGCCGGCAGAAGTGAAAACTCCTTAAACGAAAATAACAATCAAAATCCACTATATCTTGACCACAACTGCATAAAAAGTTGATGAAAACGGAGACCAACTTGATTTGGCAGGTAAATCCACCGTCCTACGCTTTTTCGATCAGGTCACGTGTCCTGACGCGAGTTTAAGATTTTATACCCATTACAGAAAAAGTGCTCAACGCCGCTAAAGAAGTTTTCACTTCAATAATACTTTATTCAGAACAAAGTATAGAAAAAGAGACCTTATGGCAAAGGTATTATAAGTCAATCACGCATAAATCGTATAAAAGCGTGTAAGTATAAGTACTTAACAATTGTATATCAACTACAATACGCAATCAATATTGAATCAACATGGCAAGAGTAAAATTTGTATAAACGTTGTAGTGGTTTATCAGATCACTTGAAACATCTAAGTACGTATACGAATTTCTCCTTCTCCATCTGTCGGTAAGTACTCGCTAAATATTATTTTGATGATCAATACCTAAATCAACTGAATAATATTGACATATAATTCATTACTCTATATTAGCTTTAAAACCTTTAGTCAGCCGACCAATACATTCTTTGCCTACGTTAGCTTTCACTACGTGCCACCAAATCCATTTTACATTTCAACTACTCCCAATTACGATGAATTCTACCAATTACAAATTGTAACAAACTCTTGATGGGTTTATAAGAACTAAAATATTCTCTATATTTAAATTGCAGAGTTTTTTTTACTAAATATAATGAGTTTTATGTCAACTGTGTTAACCAAAAAAGATAGAAAAAACATAAAAGGCGCGCGCTTTACGGCGAATTCTCGAGCCTTTTGACTTCCATCTTCTATTTGTAAATTGAGCCCAAGTTGTCTATAGTGTACGAAATATATCATATCTAAGTATCTAGTCAGTACTAACAAATAATAGTTTTTTTCATGTTTCGCGCTAGTACTAGATTTCCAAGCGACCGACCTCGACAATTGAATATCTTATCTTATATAACCCGTTCGACCGGCGGCTCGGGCGGGGCCTCTTGCTTGCCGCGTATCTTCAAATTAGCCAAACTGACGTAGTTGTTGCGAGTGATGCCCTCTCTCCTCCTCTCCTTCTCCTTGCCCTCCTTCTCCCCCCTCTTCTCCAAGACGGTGGCGAGAGTGGGGATGTCGTCGGTCGGGGAGCAGCGGATAAGCGGCGCGAGCTTCGACTTGTCCATAGCTGGTGCTTTGATTCTGAGAGGAATGAGATTAATTAATTAGTGGTTCTGTGAGAACAGTAGACCTCGCTTGCAAAGTTAAATCCACAGACCTTTAGCGAGATAGACGGCTGAAACTGAAAATATTTTTTTTCATCAAACCTATAGTGTGGGGTATCTATAGGTCTTAAAAATTACATTTAGGTTTCTAAAACAGTTTTTTCTCAAAGTCAACCGTTTGAATGATATACACTTTCAAAGTGGTAAAATGTGCCAACCCCTCTCTAACTTTCAAATAAGAAAGTGAAAAATAAAAAAAAATATACATGCTGTAGATCTTTACAAAAACACTATGAAAAACAAATTTAAAAAAAAATATTTTTGCAGACGAAAAATTATATTTTGGGTAAGTGTATTTAATATAATAATAATAATAATGATAATAATAGAAACGCTATTGCACATAATACAAAAACTAACACATACAGAGAAAATTACAAAAAAGAAGAACACACAATAGGCGGCCTTATTGCTATATAGCAATCTCTTCCAGGCAACCTTGCGTGAGAGACGAAACCCTTCATGTGCGAGTTCGACTCACACTCGTGCAGGGGTACTATCCTAATATTTGTGTGTATGAAAATATCTATTTGTCTTGGTCTGGGTGTTTAATATGTATATTAAGTATGTATTTACAAAAAAGGTATCTAAGTATGTTTATCCGTTATCTAGTATTCATAACACAAGTTCTTCATGAAACTTAACGTGGTTTAGATAATTGGTGTGATTGTGTGCAAATATTTATTTAGGTAATAATTAGTAATTTTTTATGTGTCTCTATTAATTCATTGCACATTTCGTGCCATAAAGGCAATAACATAATAATATATTTTATGATTTAGTAATTTTTGCATTTTCCAATGCTATTTTTATACTTATGGTAAATTTTAAATAGAAAAATATTGGAAAAAATTAACTCGGCCACAAGTGAATTCTCGGACGGGAATCGAACCCGCGACCTTTGGAATACCGGTCCAATGCTCAGAATATATCTTCCCCCAAAAGCTGCTGAATGGATTTGGATGACATTTAGTACACAGATAGTAGATAGCCTGGCTGGATTAAAATATAACTTACCAGTGGCGAGAGGTTGAAATATGCCGAAGGTAAGCCGGACCAAAACTTTATCCAAAAATTCTCTGAACTGTATGGTGGATTTGTGTGATGGGATTTAAAAACGAAAGCCGATAGGAATCGTATTCTATGGACCCTTTGCTTACTGGTACCTAGTTTTTTATTCCGACATTCCCACGGGAATAGGAATCGCGCAGGTGAAACCGCGGGCGGCCGCTAGTAAGTTATACAACCAGCTAGGGTAACCTAACAAATTAAAAGCTTCTGTGGTCTAGTGGTACAACCACCGGTATCAGACCCAGGGGTGTCGGGTTCGATTCCCAGCGGGGGTACATATTGTATTCGGTTGGTGGTAGGGCTCGTTGTAAGCCCGCCTGGCTAGCTACCACCATCTTATCTAAGCCTGACGCCATAACAACAATGTTTTCAGCATCGTTGTGTTTCAGCAGTTCGAGATAAGATAGCCAGTTCCTCAGTGCCGAGGATCCCGGGAGAGGTTCGCTTCCATCTTCAGCCTTATCAATACTTAACATCAGGTACAGTGCGATTCAAATAGGATGGCGGCTGTGAAGCTAGTCACAAGTCACGTCACAGTAGCGAATTTAAGGTGTCAGCGGGGCGTTACGGGGCGGGAAGAACGAGGTATACCGCGGTGTGCTAGTGTGAGTAAAACGTTCGTACACCGCACACGCTCGCGAGTTTCTGTCCGCGTACAGTTGATTCCACAAGCGAGGAAGTTGTTATGGAAGGCGTATGGCCATTATAAAATGAATTATAGGTTTGCAAATTTATTTTGAATTTTCTTTTAACACCCGTAGCAAAAGCCGTTTTAATTTTTGAACTTTATTTTTGAGGAGCAAGTAGGTATTTTCAAAAATAATTTACTTACCTACCTAATATAGAAAAAGTACTTATTTCAGTCCCTACATTGTTATTCATGTTGAAAACAATGTTACTTAGCTACAAGGCATGTTTGCAATCGATACTAATAATTATTTTCGTTTTGGTGTACCTGCGCGCACCGGCACCCGCAGCACACTTCACAGCCGCCATCCTATTTGAATCGCACTGTATGATGAAGGCTAAGAGTCTCCTCGTCATTCATAACAATAAAACAAATGTAATAATTATTCAGAATCTCACCTATTCCTCCCGATGTCCACAAACTTGTGTTCGGTCGCCTTGTGGCGGCCGCGGCAGCTGTAGCGCGCGTCGGCGGCGGCGGCGCCCGCGCGGCGGAACACCGGCGTCATCGGCTTGCCCAGGCTCGCCAGCTTCAGGTCACTCTGTCAATAACAACAAAATAATCAGTTTTTCAGACTAAATTACTTCCATGCTGAACTTGGCTGGACTGGAGTAATATATGAAAGAAAGAAGGATACCATTTATATGTAATAAAAATAAAAATATTTATTCGGAGCATCAACATTAATGCATAAAATTTTTATGATAACACATCCGAACTCATTTTAAATAATCCTAATGTCCATATTTCTTATATTGGGAGATTTATTTCGTGGACATTGGTGTGGGTTGTATGCTGGTATAAAAATGATGTATTTTAATTTTAGTTAATGTTACTTAACATATAACTGTTTAATGTCCCAAATTATAAAAATAAAAATTAAATTAAATATAACTAATGCCGTTTGGCATAATGAAGGTGAATCCTCTATCCGATTAGACACTAATAACGATAACAAAGCATCAAGTTTGACGGAATTCATGTATTTGTGCATTTTGCTCCAATTTATTGTTGTGAAAAACATAATGGACGTATTATCAATTTAGTTCTTAGCAACGGTACCTGCAATGCGATCAACTCATCCTCTCCTCTTACTCCAGAAGACGTCCACCATAAATCCCTCGAAATTTGCTTTAGTTTACCATCTGTAGCTTATTATATTAACGAGTGTCATCGGTTAAAACTACTATATCACGCAGCTAACATTCAAGCTATGAGCGCTGGATTATTGAAGGTTGATTGGCTAAATGAGTTACATAATCTAAATACCGAACCGTGCACATATTTTTTGTACACGGTATTGAATGAGCTAATTGATAAACATATTCCTAAAAAGATAGTTGCGTCCCAGTCTAACCATCCCCCTTGGTACTCTCGGGCTCTAATTAAATTGATTCGCCAAAAAATGAAAGTACATGCTAAATGGAAGAAGTACAATTGTGACCTTGACTATCAAGAGTTTTCTCATTTGCGTGTGAAAGAGATTGTTACATGAATTACATTAAATTCTCTGAGGAGAAAATCACAAATTCCCCACGATATTTTTGGTCATTTATAAAGTCCAAGTTCGCAGATCATAATATTCCTGCCTTTATGAATTATAACAATGAGTCATCGTCAGATGTTGACGATGAAACAAAATGACGACAAAAACTTTTTAAGGAATTATCTTTACCTCTTACAATTATACTAAAAAAAATATTCATTCAAAAAATTTTAACAACAAGTAATTATTTAGAGTTTGATCATCGAATTTCGCGCGATGCCCATTTATATAGATATAATATCATATATACTTTCTCTGCGCGTCATTAATGTGTATTACCCATACACAAAAAACATAGGTACTAAATATTACACGTGCTTGGTTTAATGGTTTTTATTATATACATAATGAAGAATGAATTTATATATATAGTGTACAACCCCGGTGGGGTTAATTACAGGTCGAATACGAGGGATGCAACAAAGGGATGCCAAATTAAACAACCTTTGTACATCAGCGGTGTATTCAAAATTGGTTACAAATATAAACAAATCATTACACCTTATAAAAACAGAACAATCACTCGTAAGCGCGATTCTAAATGCTACAGCGCCATCTATCGAGCTAAAAGGTAATTATAAATTGGTTCGAGTCGGTGTCTGTACATTTACCGCCCACCAAGGACAACTGAGACTTGTCCTTAAATATGGCGACCCCGCCCACCATGTTTAATATTTCTAAAAATTGGAAGTTGAAATCTATTCTTAACTAATCAACTTAATTTGGTAAAGTACATTTTGCTTAAAAATACTACCCTAAACCCTATTGTATAATATAGTTCCTTACTTAATTGAAAACATGTTCATACAAGAAAAATAGTTCATGCATACTACAACTGTATAACTAAGAGAGTAAACAAATAAAATATAAAGTTAAAATTCTATATACTAAGTTTATAATTCATTTTGTAACTGGTAAAATACATAGTTTATTAGAGGGACGCTTAATTAATGCGTTTTTGCTCCGAACTGTGACCACTCTCGAGATTCCATCCTGCCCTGGATGTTCCTCTACAACTTTTCCATAGAGCCATCGACATGGAGGGAGACCGTCCTCCTTAATGAGTACAATATCCCCGACCTTCGGCTGTGGTGTTTGGGTTGACCATCGGTACCTATGGAAAAACTGGTTTAAATATTCCCGTGACCATTTTCGCCAAAACTCTTGACTTATGCGCTGCGTATATTGCCATCTCCGAATGGAACTAACATTGGACGACTCATAATTATAATCTGGGGCTGTGACTAACGGTTCACCCACAAGGAAATGACCCGGTGTCAGAACTGTGATATTCTCCAGATCTTCGTCCAGTCTGGACAACGGTCTCGAGTTGAGGCATGCTTCAACCTGAGCTAATACTGTTGCCATCTCTTCATAAGTTAAAGTAGATGAGCCAATAGCACGCTTTAGATGCGTCTTCGCAGATTTAATACCTGCTTCCCATAACCCACCGAAATTGGGAGCGTGCGGAGGTATAAAATGCCATGCAGTGTTATTATTCGCCAATTCTTCTGCGATTTCTGTGAGGATACTAGATTTCTCATCAACGAACAACTTCTTGATTTCTGTCGAAGCACCAACGAAATTAGTGCCGTTGTCGCTCCAAATGTCCTCACATCTGCCCCTTCTTGCGACAAATCGTTTGAACGCTTGTAGAAATCCCTGCGCTGTGAGATCACTTACTGCCTCTAAGTGTACCGCTTTGGTACACATGCATACAAAAAGGCATATGTACCCCTTGTACGACTTGTGTCCACGACCTCTTGCTGTGCGCATTTGTATTGGACCAGCAAAGTCTAATCCAGAGCGTAGGAATGGACGAGCCGGTGTAACTCTTACACTGGGTAGTTGGCCCATCAATGGATTATTAGTACGACCGCTATATTTGACACATGTTACACATTTTCTTGTATAAGCCTTGACCAACTGCTTGATGCCTATTATAAAATAATTATTCCTTATATAATTCATTGTCATTTGTGGACCACCATGCAACGTCTGAGAATGTGCATCCGCAATAATTAGTTTTGACAGTTTAGATTGCTTTGCCATTATGATAGGATGTTTTCTATTCGGTTCCAACATAGATTGTTGTAGCCTTCCGCCAACTCGTAAGATTTTTATTTCATCTAATATTGGATTCAATGCTTTTAATGGACTATTCTTCTTAACTTCTTCTCCTTTCTTTGTAACTTTTATTTCTTCATTAAAATAATTTTCCTGATCTTTACGTATACATACCTCTAAAGTTTCTTTTAATTCTTTAGCTTTCAAATAACCTTTATTTCTTTCTAATTTAGGCTTCTTCAATTCTAAAAATCTTCTGCAATACGCTAGTACTCTAACCATTCTTGTTAATGATGAAAATCTTGTCCAAATTTCTTCTTCGTCTTCGGTAAGGCAATGAACTTTTACAGCTTCTAAATTTGTTTTAATTCCTGGTGGTTTCTCATACTTAATTTCCTTGTCATAAAGAAAACTAGGACCCGTCAACCATGCAGTTTTATTAACCAACTCTGAAGGAGCCACTCCGCGAGATGCACAATCCGCTGGGTTGTTATTAGTGCTTACATGTGACCATTGATTGGGGTTCATGGTGGTTAAAATTTCGGAAACTCTGTTGGCAACAAACACTTTCCATCGATTAGGTAAGCTATTTAACCAAGCCAATACGATTGTGGAGTCCGTCCAGGCGTGCAATTTACTGCTTTCTATGTTCATAACCTTAGCGACTTCTCCCAACAATCGTGTGAGCTCAACAGCCCCACAAAGCTCCAACCTAGGAATCGAAATCTGTTTTATAGGAGCTACTTTAGATTTAGCTGTTACCAAAGACACTTGAATGTTACCTGTTGAATCTATCATCCTTACATAAACCACCGCGGCATATGCACTCTTAGAAGCATCACAAAACCCGTGCAGTTCTCTTTGGACATCGTTAGAGTGAGTGCCTAACCATCTTGGTACTCTTAAATCCAGCAAACCTTGCAAACTTTCTCGGAACTGACACCATTCTTGTTGTATCTTTTCCGGTGCTACTTCATCCCAGGCGATACCGGCTATCCATAATTTCTGTATCATTACCTTTGCCACGATAATACATGGAGTAATCCAACCAAGTGGGTCGAACAAGCGAGATATCTCGGATATTATTTTCCTTTTCGTGACTGGTGGTTTTAACTCGGAGAGGTTAACCTGATAGCGGAAAGTATCAGTCATTCTGTCCCATGCAAGGCCAAGAATTTTCATCACTTCATCCATTCTTAAATTTATTCCTTCCTTGATTTCCTGCTTGTCCCCTTCCTTGTTTTGATGAGTTTCTGTTATCCTTATAAGTTCCATTAATTCTTCATCGCTACTCGCCCATTTTTGTAATTCGAAACCTCCTTCTCCCAACAATCCCTTCATCTGTTTATATATTTCTATTCCTTCTGTAACTGTTTCGCATCCACACATTAAGTCATCCATATAATAATCTATAGGAACCTTTTCAGCTGCCAAAGGATATTTGTGACCTTCATCAACGGCCACCTGTTGGAGAGTACGAACCGCCAAAAATGGAGCCGCTGCTGTACCAAAAGTGACTCTGAGAAGCTTGTAGTCTAGAATTTCATTACTTTTGCTATCAAACCATAGCAATCTTTGGAAGTTGGTGTCCTCTTCATGAACCTTAACCTGGCGATACATTTTTATTATATCAGCCGTCAAACCAATTCGAGGCAGTCTCCACTTCATGACTAAATGTCTTAAATCCAGTTGTATAGTGGGACCGACCAGAAGTTCATCGTTTAGTGACACGCCATTTTTTCCAGCTTGGGAGGCATTGAAAACAACTCTAAATTTGGTCGTTGATTTATCCTCTCTCACCACGGCATGATGAGGTAAGTAGAATGAATTATCCCTATTCGCATCTGATTTTTCAATTTCGACCCTATGACCCATTTGTATATATTCATCGATCACTGCTTTATAGTTTTGATAGAATAATTTATCTTTTTCAAATCTCTTTCCTAATCCCTTTAATCGACTCTCTGCTATAGATCTTGACTCACCTTTTATGCAAACGGGGTCAACCGTTTTAAATGGCAACTTGACCACATATCTTCCGGTATAGTCTCTACTTGTAGTTTTAACAAAATATTCTTCGCATTTTCTTTCCTCTTCTGTATGACTTTCTTCTTTCGTTAACCTTACACCATTTTCTATTTCCCAAAATCTTTTTAAAAGTTCATCATCATCCTGTAATTGACAATGTAATGCCAATACGTCCCCGTCTTTGACGATTGTACTGCACCCGATACTATCCAACCCAGGCTTGTGGATTGAGCTACGATTGTACCATTCGGCCCTTTGCGAATACCTTCCTGAATAATCTGGCTAAATACTTCCGCACCTAATAGTAAGTCAATCCTATTAGGGCGATGGTATTCAGGATCTGCAAAGTCAATCCCATCAAATTCTGTAAATTCCAGTTTCTCTACTTTCCTCCCCGGAAGGAAAGAGGTAATGGATTTCAGAACGTAAGCCTGAACTGTGAAAACGATATTTTCGTCAACTCTCGATCTTAATTTTAGAGTGACTATGGCTTTGGAAACTATGTCTTTATTTCCCCCTACTCCTGAAATATTACCCCGTATCGGTACCCTCTTTAATTTCAAATCATTGACAGTTGCTTCTGTCACAAAATTACCTTGAGAGCCTTGATCCAATAAAGCTCTCAATACGTAGTTTTGGCCATTTTTCGACTCAGCATTGACTAGTGCAGTTGCTAGCAATACTTGTTTTACTTTTCCTGTCGAAAAATTGCAAGCCACAAAAGCTGAAGAATTTTCAGCGTTACCTGCCTCTATACTAGGCCCGGATCCCTTAGACAAACTATCATTTACCTCGGATTCAACCTGAACAACACTAGCTCGCGCATTTTCATTTCCCTTTGGATGAAGGAGAGTGTGATGACGACGGTGACATAATTTACATTTATAATTAACTTTACACGCTTTCGCCCCATGATTGGCTCCCATACAGATAAAACATAAGTTATTTGTTTGAACGAAATCTCGACGTTGGTCAACAGTTTGGTTAGCAAACTTTCTACATGCACTTAACTTGTGAGCATCCGAGCATAATGCGCACTGAACCTTTGCAACATGAAGAGCCTTAAATTTAACAATATTATTATTATTAGCATTTGATTGATATTTATTTGATACAACTTTAGTGTCCAAAAATTCAAGTGCTCGATATCTATTCGTAAGAAATTCCTTAAATTGGTCAAATGTTGGTAATTCCTCTGATTGAGTGTTACTAGTAATATTGAATTCCCATTGTTTTCTAGATTCAGGATCAAGTTTCAAACAAAGAATGTGAATTATAATGATATCCCAATTTCTAATATCAATACCAAGATTCTTTAACTCACTTAAGCAATCATTAGTTGTATCCATTAGCTCTTTCAAATTATTAGAAGATTCGACAGTTAAACTCCTTTGACTCAAAAAACGTTTTAATATATAATGTGATAGATAACGTTTGTTATCATACCTAGACTTAAGTTGATTCCAACATCGTTCATAATTTGCTTCTGCTATTGGTACTTGCCTGAGCAACTGCTCTGCTTCACCAGCTAATGAGCTCTTGAGATAATGCATTTTTTGCACATTATCTAATTTGGCATTATTATGAATCAGAGACATAAACAAATCTCTGAATGTGACCCATTCGGTATATTTTCCAGAGAACGTAGGAATCACTATTTTTGGTAATTTAAATGATTCCACATTAGAGCGCTCTGATTTATTACTATTACAAGATTGATCTGTACTGTTAATAAAAGAATTAAGATAAGTTTTAATCTCTGTTTTATACTCTGTATAAATCTCTTCAGTTTGCTCATAAAAATCTTTTTTACAATAATCATGCTCCTTTAATTTAGCACCATGCGTCTTAATAAGTGTCTTATGTGTTTGAGTAAAATCCAGCCACAATTTTTCCAGCGATTCTAACCTAGTTTGACAATAAGCTTGTGTAATACGTTCTTTGGGAGATTTCTTAAAATTATTTCTAGCTTTAGCAATTTTTTCATAACCATCTACTTGTAAATTAATTTCAGAATCCATTGTTGCCAAATATAAGTGTAAAAGTTATTAATAGTGAAAGAATTAAAGCCAAGCAAAAGCTCTTTTCAATGATGTGATTTAGTATCTAAGACTTGTATATTTACAATTTACTTCAAGCTATAGCACAAGAGAAAAAGTACTTACAATTAAAATAAAATAAAAACAATAAAAACCAAAGCAATGGAGTAAAAGGTTGAGCAACGCTATTCTACTATTAAGCTTTCTTACTAGCAAAAACGCTAAATTTATCTCTAAAACATTTACTAGATTTCCAAGTAAAAATTTAAAATATTGTGACTAAATCTTTTTACTAGAAAAAAAACATAAATTTTTCTAAGTGTTTAGAACTTATAACTCTGGCAAAAATCGGGCATAGGTTCCCCGTATCAACCAAATTCTTAAAAATCTAACTAAGTCTACTTATTAAATTACACAAAATTCACTAAGTCCAATTTGCTTCGAAAATTCTAAGTCCCAATATTAAGCTTGAAAATTCTAAGTTGAATATTGTTCGCTAATCTTCAAACTTAATCTTCTTTTTATATTTAAAGTTCAAAATCCTTTAATTTTCACTGTAGTAAAATGTTCAAACACTCACTGTTTCTATCTCGCTCACTCTTGCGTGACGTCACCTTATTTGTCGTCCTTGTCTTCCATCAACTGGTACCTGGATCCTGACCGCTGCTCCTCATCAGAGCTGGTCCCGAAGTCCAAAGCCGGATTCACCACCAAACCTGGACCCCTGCTGCAGCAGCTCCAACTCCTGAAGCTGACCTGCTCCTCTTCCCAGGGTACTTTTTCCTTCTTATCCTCTTTTTCCAAAAAACGCGATACCGCCAGACCGACTGTTCCGAAATGGGATGAGGGTTCCCAACTCCGGCTCGTAAGGACCATGTACAACCCCGGTGGGGTTAATTACAGGTCGAATACGAGGGATGCAACAAAGGGATGCCAAATTAAACAACCTTTGTACATCAGCGGTGTATTCAAAATTGGTTACACATATAAACAAATCATTACACCTTATAAAAACAGAACAATCACTCGTAAGCGCGATTCTAAATGCTACAGCGCCATCTATCGAGCTAAAAGGTAATTATAAATTGGTTCGAGTCGGTGTCTGTACAATAGTATATATTATATACATACATATTGAGAATTTAAACTATATGTGTGTGTGTGTGTTTTTGTGTGTATAAAAGAGGGCTACTTTTAAGATCGCTCATTTTAATATTAAAAATTAGGTTTTTTTTATAGCAGTATTATATATAAATAAAAAAAAAAACTGCATTTGTGATAGTAATAAAATGTATGTATATAGAGTACTCACTAATTTCTTTCACTATTTTTTCATCACTATTTTCACACAAATTTTCATACAGCTTTTTTCATCATCGACCATTTTGTTATTCACAATCGTAACTAAGCAACCAAAATCTATGACCCGGAGTGGGGGGGTGACAGGTTTTTTTCGGTACGGAATTTCTTGATTCGGTCGCCGCGCTCAAAGCCCGCGATAAAAGCTATGCAATAGCTTTTTTTTTATTATTTTTTTTTTATTTTATTGTGGCAATAGAGTTATGCAATAGCTTAATAATAGAAAAAACATGTGGCCGACGGAGCTGGCCACAAACAAAACCATAAATTATTGTAACATGACGTTATAAAAAAGAAATAAATGATTTTCCAACCGTAACAATATACATTGTATACTTTGTTGCTGAAAGGGCCGCCACTCAGCATAATGCCATAGCGCTGATATTATATGGAACCTGTTAGTGAGTGGCGCAAACAGTATTTTAATAATAAATTCAAACAAATATTACCATTGAAATAAAACAACTTTTACGGATATCAAACGCGCTATATTTTGTCTGTTTTTCATCATTTGTCATCCCGTGACCACGGCAGCTGTAAAGGTGTGCTGTAAAGGTCGGGAAAATCAAAAAACCCCTAAAAAACCAAAAAATACGGACAATTACAACTTAGTTCGTGGAAATATAGTGCGTTTGATATCCGTAAAAGTTGTTTTATTTCAATGAACAGTGCGCGCCAAAACATAAGATGTACGTAAATATTACCATATTGGAACAGTGAGCAAATTCTTAAATAATACTTATACGTACCTTCAACACGTTACTGGTGCTCTTAGGAGGCGTTTCAGGTTGAGGCCGCACCCGCCTTCCGCCAGGAGACGCCGGTCTCTGGACGAAGAACTTGCTGCGAGATTTCTCCTCTTTATCTTCTATCTCTTTCTCTCTCGACTCGTTGTTCGGTTTGAATAACCTACTTAGTTTAGGAGAAAGGAGTTTTTTGGCGAAGAAGTTAGTTTTTTCTGGTGGTTTCTGCGCTTCGATGACTTTGGGTATGTTTTTGACGCCTTCCCTCATTATAGGGTTTTTGGTTAAATGGTCGATGTTGTAGCGTCGGCAGTCTTCTTCGGGGAGGCGTCGCTCGTCGGGGTTCCGCAGGGTGACGCTAGGAGACTTGGTGACGTCATAGGTGGCCTTGTTACCGGTGACGTTATTGCTGGGACTGTTGCCAGTGACGTCATAGCTAGGCCTGTCGCTTGTTACGTCATATCTTGCGCAGTTACCGGTGACATCATAGCTAGTCTTATTGCCTGTGACATCATAGCTGGTCTTGTTGCTTGTGACGCCATTACTACGCCTGTCGCTGGTGACGTCATAGCTGGCCCTGTTCCCGGTGACGTTATAGCTAGACCTGTCGCCGGTGAAGTCATAGCTGGCTCTGTTATCGCTTTGGTCATAGTTCGCTCTGTTGGCAGTGACGTCATAACTGGCCTTATTGCCGAGATTCTCGCCTCTTTTCGCGACAGTTTCGGAGTCTTGGCCTTTGGGTCGGTCTACGTCCATGTTCATGTGGAGGCTGGACGCCGTCCAAGCTCGGACTTCGTCGTCATCGTCGGAAGAGGAGTCGGATATCTGGAAATTATTCCAGTAATGTGAAAAGTTAATAAAAAACGAACAAAACATAACAATAAATTGGATTTATTGATATAGACGAATGCAAAAAATACTGTTGCTATTTGAATAGTAAAGGTTGAGCTACATCAGGCAGAATGGAATAGCATTTTCCGTCGCTCTATGCTTTTCTGTCGCTCAGAACCGTCGTTTATTGAAGCGACGGAAATATACAATAAGGGGCTAATAATCCAACCCTATTGAATAAATTTTACTAGTCAACCATTTTTCTACGATTATTTTTTTGCAGATGATTTTTATTGCTAAAGATAGATAGAGTCAAGTGCAATGATGGTGCCTGCAGAATACTGGCGTATTCTACTCATCCCAAGGTGAAGGTTGCAACCCATCCGCGGTATTCAAGACCGCGAGGGTATGGGATTAATATTGCTAAAGATAGTTAGTGCCGGTTTCACAATTTATTAATAAGTTCTGGATAACTTATTTGGCATACCATTTGACAATTGTAATATGAAATATACGTCAAATTATCTGCCAGATAAGCTATTCAGAACTTATCAGTAGGTGGTGAAACCGGCCCTTAGAGTCAAGTAACTACGCAATTACCTGGCAAGGCCCCGGGTTGCTGTGATGTCTGCAGAACACCGGCGTATCCAACTCATCCCAAGAAGGCTGCAACCCATCCGCGGACTGATTCCTCAGGAACGCGGGGGTGTGATGTCCCCCCAACCGGCGGGTTTTGCCGCTGTCCGCGCCCGCGTCCGCCTCCGCTACCGCTTGTGTGTCTGGGCGACAGCGTTTTGTGCCTAGGGGGCTGTCTAGCCACTCGCCGATGTCGTCCACCTAATAAAATGATATTATTTCAAATTGTGTCTATTGTAATCTAGATTTCGTAATTTATGATCAAACATTTTTTGCTAAATAGGGCGACGTGGGTAGGCGTGTCCGTAGATTTTTTTAAGTTTCGGTATACCTAATAGTTTCAGGCTGTTTAGAGAAATATGGATATGTTAAAATGTGTTGAGATATATATATTTATATTTTTGAAATAAAACAACTTTTACGGATATCAAACGCGCGTCACGGGATCCGCGTCATCCCGTGACCACGGCAGCTGTAAAGGTGCCGAAACGTCGGGAAAATCAAAAAACCCCTAAAAAACCAAAAAATACGGACAATTACAACTTAGTTCGTGGAAATATAGCGCGTTTGATATCCGTAAAAGTTATTTTATTTCAATGAACAGTGCGCGCCAAAATATAAGATGTACGTATATATATTTGTTTTGTTTTTATGTTATTAGAGTTTTGAGTTGAGATTCGTGGCACTGCTTGATCAGAATAAAAATAAATAAATAATGATTTTCAATTATTCCAATTATATAAAAGTTTTTTTTTATTAACTTATTTTAATTACGCTTTGTGATTATGACCCAGCTGATGCGTCTTCAAGTAACATTGGAAGTTGTGTCTTACATTAATGCACTATTATATTTCTTTTTTGAAAAAAAAAAACAGCCCTTGACAAGTTTCTTGCCGGTTCTTCTCGTTACAGTCTCCCGCCGTAGGGGTTGCGAATCGATGGCGTAGCTTCTTTGACGTTCATAATTGCTTGTAATAGCCTAGACTGAAATGACTTTGACTTTGACAATGTTGACTTGCTATTTGTCTCATGTAGACACTAACGACCCAGTCCAGGAGCTCTATTTTTGGTTCACTCGTCTCGAGGATTCTACTGATTTTCGTGCGACGTTTGAGTTTCCGTACTCCGTAAAAGCGACCTTGCCCGTATATACATAGTTTCGCTTTTCGCCTGTAGTGCCGTACCGTACCGCCTGCCAACGCGAGCGCGCGAGGGGCAAAGCGAAAAGCGTGCTATGTCGACGCATGCAAGGTCGCTAATCGCCTGATCGTTTCCTCGTTCGCCTCGCCACTCGAGTGATTAAAAAATAGAGGTCCAGTGCCGGCTCGATGTTCACCTGACTAGCCGCCCGTTCTATTTTCGGGCCCAATAAATCAGTTCCCGACTCTGTCCACATAGTCCAAAATTCCGTCACTGCCATCGTGTAAGTCGCACATTATCTACTTATAACACCGATGATTAAGGCTACTCGTGTTCCCGTAGTTCATAAGTACCTGCGTGATAGCAATGGTCCCCCCCGTGGCGCGCAGTATGTACCCGGGCGCGGGCGGCAGTGCCCCGTGGGACACGCTTATAACACCGATGATTAAGGCTACTCGTGTTCCCGTAGTTCATAAGTACCTGCGTGATAGCAATGGTCCCCCCCGTGGCGCGCAGTATGTACCCGGGCGCGGGCGGCAGTGCCCCGTGGGACACGCTTATAACACCGATGATTAAGGCTACTCGTGTTCCCGTAGTTCATAAGTACCTGCGTGATAGCAATGGTCCCCCCCGTGGCGCGCAGTATGTACCCGGGCGCGGGCGGCAGTGCCCCGTGGGACACGCTTATAACACCGATGATTAAGGCTACTCGTGTTCCCGTAGTTCATAAGTACCTGCGTGATAGCAATGGTCCCCCCCGTGGCGCGCAGTATGTACCCGGGCGCGGGCGGCAGTGCCCCGTGGGACACGCTTATAACACCGATGATTAAGGCTACTCGTGTTCCCGTAGTTCATAAGTACCTGCGTGATAGCAATGGTCCCCCCCGTGGCGCGCAGTATGTACCCGGGCGCGGGCGGCAGTGCCCCGTGGGACACGCTTATAACACCGATGATTAAGGCTACTCGTGTTCCCGTAGTTCATAAGTACCTGCGTGATAGCAATGGTCCCCCCCGTGGCGCGCAGTATGTACCCGGGCGCGGGCGGCAGTGCCCCGTGGGACACGCTTATAACACCGATGATTAAGGCTACTCGTGTTCCCGTAGTTCATAAGTACCTGCGTGATAGCAATGGTCCCCCCCGTGGCGCGCAGTATGTACCCGGGCGCGGGCGGCAGTGCCCCGTGGGACACGCTTATAACACCGATGATTAAGGCTACTCGTGTTCCCGTAGTTCATAAGTACCTGCGTGATAGCAATGGTCCCCCCCGTGGCGCGCAGTATGTACCCGGGCGCGGGCGGCAGTGCCCCGTGGGACACGCTTATAACACCGATGATTAAGGCTACTCGTGTTCCCGTAGTTCATAAGTACCTGCGTGATAGCAATGGTCCCCCCCGTGGCGCGCAGTATGTACCCGGGCGCGGGCGGCAGTGCCCCGTGGGACACGCTTATAACACCGATGATTAAGGCTACTCGTGTTCCCGTAGTTCATAAGTACCTGCGTGATAGCAATGGTCCCCCCCGTGGCGCGCAGTATGTACCCGGGCGCGGGCGGCAGTGCCCCGTGGGACACGCTTCTGGCGGCCCCTCGCACGCGCACGCACAGGTGCCCGGCGGACACGCACTTGCCGAGCGCTCGCCCGGATGTTACTACCACGTTGGCGCTTGACGCTGACTGTATTGAAAGACATAATGATGTTAGTTTGTGACTAATGCATCGTATTCCAGCTAACGAATCGGAATTTTGATTTATATCGTATATAATTAACCTTTTCCCCTACCGCCACCTTGGAAAGACGCTTACAAATACAAATACAAATATTTTTATTTGCTCTAAATAGGGTACAGTAATGTTGTTAAGTAAAATAAAAGGTATTTTGAAGTCCTGGATATCAGTTATCTTTAGGTGCAAATTGCTTAAAAATATAGCAGAATATCTAGAATATCCTCTCATTGACGGTTAATGTAGTAGATTTTTTATAAAGGTATATAGTTCAAAATAAAATTCGAAACATATGATAGATTTTCAAATAATTACACTAATGACACGACCTACGACATCCTCCAACAATATGTTCTAAACTTTAGATTCTAAAGCTAAACATACCTTAATAATATTATTCCTCGTCCCCTTGTCAGCTGCGCAGGCGTCGCAGAGCTCACCGTGCGCGTTGCTATGGCAACGACTGCATCTTGTGTACCGCAGTATGTCTTCCAGTAATCGTTCATCGGATCCTGAACCACTCAGAGCGCGCACTAGGCGCTCTAGCCAGCCCTCCATCACGTCGAACGACGGCCTACAAGTAAAGATCGATGTGGTTAAAATATGTTGTTTTTTATTTTTATTTTCGCTCTTGTTATAAAAATTGGCCCTAAGTATTATTAACACTCCCTTACATGCCTGGGATGTCGTAAGAGTCGACTAAGAGGCTCGACGCATTGAACACCTGTGCGAGAGAAGGAAAACTTGAAACAAACCCTTTACCAACCCGTCTGGCCAGCGTGGTAGCAGTAGGCTAATAGCCTCCTATGAACGCCACAATAGGCGTGAGCTAGGAGAGGCCTATGTTCAGCACTGGACTCCACAGGCTGATGATGATGATGGATTATTAACACGTTACGACGACGGCAGTACGGATGATCCTTTTACTATCTCGATTACTACGTTCTTCAAGTAAAGCCGTTGGTCTCGGCTACATTTGTAGTCGTTACAACCTGGCAACGACCCGCGAGGTGAGCCAGGCCCATTCTCCTTATATTAAGAAAGGCCAGTTCCACAGCAGTAGGGAGAATTAAAAAAACTAACGGTGATGAGATTCTGCAGAGCTGCTCCCGGGCCAGTAGGTCTGCAGGATATGTAGAACTTCTCCTGTAGCCCTAGGATGAGCGACTTTTATCGACACTCGCGAAGCGCTCATGGCCGCGCTTGACAAACTGATCGTATTCGTTTGTTAAGCAAAGTTTGACCCGGTCAGGTGCCGGATGGGTGACCGTAACGTGGCATTATAACTGAGCGCTTCCGTGCTTCGGAGGGCACGTTAAACCGTCGGTCCCGGCTGTTGTTATTTGATTACAGTCGTTAAGCCAAGTCAGAGGCCTTATAGGCGGCTTGATAAACTCTGACACCAGAGGTGGCCACTAATCCTCACTCGATAAGAAGAAGATCGACAGTCGCAGCTGGATGATGTGTCACGGCTCCCATGTTAGAGGGGTAAGCAAGGCGGGATCATGCGCCGTATTGTATCACGTGATAGAGTGTTCATACCTTAGGTCAGGGTCGAGCAGACAGGCAGCAAATGCGACACGGTACAGCGGCGGCGGCAGGATCTGCAGAACTTCTCCTGGACCTGGTGGTCTACCCAAAGTTCCCGGTGCAGGTATATCCATACCTTAGGTCAGGGTCGAGCAGACAGGCAGCAAAAGCAAGCCGGTACAGCGGCGGCGGGCAGGATCTGCAGAACTTCTCCTGGAACAACGCCTCATTCAGCCCAAAGTCCGCGCGCCGCGGGAGAACGTCTGGGTCCGCTGCTACGCGACCGATTATCTACAAACAACCACACCCGTAAGACAAGGGTACAAGGTCGCATTTTCAATAACGCGAACACACAAGAACTATCGCGACATTCGGACTACTATTTTTATTACACTGTAAGGGCATGCTTGTTGTCGTATAGTTCCAGCGACTGAATTAAATCCAGAGTTGACCAGGAGAGCGACTGCGTAAGGTCAATCGTAATCATGGGAAAGTTCATATTCGACCGGCTGCAATTTGTATGGAATTTGACACTAATGACATACAATATGAACTGTCAAATGAATACGATTAGCTTACGCAATCGCCTATCAGATTGATTGCGTTTGAGCTTTCAAAGCCTAAATTACTCTAATCAAAATATATATTTACCGTTATCACAACATGTCAGATTATCTAAATAAATTTTAAGCTTAACGTACAGCCAACAGCTCGTCAGGCAACACTTTTAACTCCAGGGGGGCAATTCTGGTGCTGTGATAAGTCATATTCGACATTTTACAAACCATAATTTCTTAACTATAAGTAAAATCTTTACTACGGTCAAAATACTTTAGTTTCACTGATCTTTGACAATCCTATAGTGTTGAAGAATTTGGCGCAGGGGTACTAAACCCGCCTTCTACGCCAGAGGTCCCGGGTTCGATTGCCGGACAAGACAAATATTTGTGTGCATGAAAATGTCTATTTGTCTTGGTCTAGGTGTTTAATATATATATTATGTATGTATTTACAAGAAAAAAGTATATAAGTATGTTTATCCGTTATCTAGTATCCATAACACAAGTTATTGATAAAACTTAGCGTGGGCTAGATCATAGGTGTGATTGTATGAAATTTATTTAAAAAAAACTGTTTTCAGTGAGTTTTAAATATAGATTTATGGCTCCAAAAAAATTCGAATTCGAGATGTCGAAGGCGCGAGAATTACTCCCCTGGACCTCTATTTTTGAATCACTCGTCGTGAGTGGCGAGGCGAACGAGGCGATCACACGATTAGCGACCTTCCATGCGTAGCACGCTTTTCGTTTTGCCCCTCGCGCGCTCGCGTTGGGAGGCGGTACTACAGGCGAAAAGCGAAGCTATGTATATACGATGCGGGCAAGGTCGCTTTTACGGAATACGGAAACTCAAACGTCGCACGAAAATCAGTAGAATCCTTGAGGCGAGTGAATCAAAAATAGAGCTCCAGAGCGCTCTTATGTCAGCAGTAATAGTGCCAATTAAAAGCCTGACGTTATGTTCACTGTACAGTCGACTACAAAGATATGTATACCCCCTAAAGTTACAACAAAACATAAATCTGTCTGTCTGTAGAATAATCATAAAATGTACTTTAATTGTAGTATATTTTTGTGATGAAAATTGATCTTACCCATGTGTTAAGCTCACTTTTCAATTTGACGACTCTGTATGAAATAAAACAGACAGAAAAAAATTGCCCTTGACGAGTTTCTTGCCGGTTCTTCTCGTTACGCGGTCTCCCGCCGTAGGGTTTGTGAACCGATGGTGTAGCTTCTTTGACGTTCATAAGTGCTTGTAACAGCCTAGGCTGAATAAATGATATTGAATTTGAATTTGTCACAGTCTATAAGTATTTGCAATAAACAATGACAACATCATGAATGGCTACATATTTTTGTTACATTCAAAAGTATACATCTCTTCGTAGTCAACTACAACGCATTAAATTGTGTTTAAAAGATTGGAGAAAAAACAGCTCCTAACCAGTTTCTTGCCGGTTCTTTTCGTTAGAAAGTCCCCGCCGTGTAACTGACGGCGTAGCTTCTTTGACATTCATAAGTGCTTGTAACAGTATAAACTGAATGAATAATTATAAATTTGGGTTCGGCACCTTTCTACCAGCTGATGCGACTCACCTCGCAGAGGATGATCCCGAAGGAGAACACGTCCACCTTCTCGTCGTACAGGTTGCCGTTCATCATCTCCGGCGCCATCCAGTAAGGGTTGCCCACCACCTAGTACAATTTGAGGTGTATTCTTGAGCACTTCGCAATTAAATAAATTTTTAGGGACGATAAATTCAATGTTTTGTGAAAACTATTTTTGTAATTAAGATTATTGGGAGGAATTAGATCAATGAGAGGTATTACTCGCATTCATGCAAAATACGGCAGAAAAAATATGACTTGTAAATTAAAGGGTTTTCTTTATTTAAATATCGACAAGATTTCACACTGTTGACGACCTGTTTAGCGCAGGGGTACTAAGCCCACCTTCTACGTCGAAAGTCCCGGGTTCGATCCCCGAAAAAGACAAATATTTGTGTGCATGAACATGTCTATTTGTCATAGTCAGGGTGTTTAATATGTATATTATGTATTTATTTACAAAAAAAAGTATATAAGTATGTTTATCCGTTATCTAGTGACCATAACAAAAGTTCTTTATGAAACTTAACGTAGGCTAGATAATTGGTGTGTTTGTATGCAATTAATTATTTATTAATTTTATTTGTTTCTGTCAATACAAGCAATTAATAAATATTAACCTAGATGACCGTTTGTTTATAATCGATAGTCAAACATTTGTAAAAATGTTTCTTTCGAATGCGAGGATATTTCTCTCATTGATGAAACGACGGTGGCCAACACCGTAGAAAGGTGAATATACTAGAAAAAATCGACGTATCCTCATAGGTCTCTGTAGCATAATTGGTTAGTGCATTGGGCCGGATTCCCAAAAAGCGGGTTCGAATCCCGTCAGGGCGACATGAGATAAGTTAATATTTATCATATTAATAACCTAATCAAGTACAAAACAGTAATAACTCACCGTGTATCGCTTGCGCGAGCGCAGCGTCCCGCAAGAGGTGCGCTGGACGATGCGCGCCAGCCCGAAGTCCGCCACTATCACAGTTTTATCCTGAGAGACAAGGCAGTTATTCGATGTAGATAGTACAGTCAACAGTAGCCACGGCTTTTCACTTTGACCTTGAGAGTTTGACCGTACATTGTCTTAAGATATCTTACAAATTTTGAGCTATGAAGGAGAGTGTTATTGAATGGATATTTGATAAGGAGACACTAAAAGTTAATGATGACCACCGTTCTGTTGATTAGTTTAAATCAAGTCAAGACGTGAATAAAACCACTTGTAAAGATGTGAAGGCGCTTTTTATTTAACACTTGGTTTCGATGTGTATTATTTCATTGTTTTTTTTCCTTTTTCTTACTTTAACTTCGGAAAAAGTGATTTATTCAATATAAAGTACGTGGCAAAATTTAAGATTTGCTTTTTACTACGTTGTTTGTCTGTCTGTTCGTCAGTCTGTCTGTATGTCTGTGCGCTCACCTCCCGCACGAGGCAGTTGTGTGAATTGAGGTCTCGGTGAATGACCTGGCAGCGGTGCAGGTAGCCGACCCCGGCAGCGATATCTCGCGCCAGCCGGGCCCTCTGGTGCCAGCTCAGATGCGTTTGAGTGTCCTACGAATAAATCAATTTTTTATTGCCATTTAGTTGCCTAGAATAACGACGGACTAGGCAAAGAAACCAACTAGAGAAAGATTACTTGCATTAGAGATTCACTAACATCAGCCATGCCAATGTCGCCCTTTGCTGAGCAAAGGCCTCCCCCAAAAACGTTCAAAAATGAATAAAAAGGAAATTAAAGCTGTTTATTTACCGTTACTGTCTCTGTCGATTTCAAACAATTGACAGAGACACAATGAGAAGATTGATAAAGAATTCAAATATCATAAATTATTGGCTGTTACATCTTAATCGATCGTTAAACATCTGAAAAAATGTCCTGTGGATACGTTCTTTTCCGTGTTCTGTGAAAACGAGGATCTTACCTGCAGCAGTTGGTGCAGAGTTCCCCCGGGCACGTACTCGGTGACCAGGTGCAGTCGCTTGTCCTTGTACAGGACGCCCACGAACTTCAGCACGTTGGGGTGGCTCAGGGACCGCAGCACCGCCACCTGGTCACGACCAAATAATAACAAATATAAATAAAATCAGATATATCAAGACTTACGCTAACATGTACTATTTTAAAGCGGAATATATCGCGAATATTTAACACCTTAACATCCACACTTCGTTGCCTGTAAATGCTCACCATTTTTTTATTTACTCTAATTCAAAAGCTGGCGATGTAAGTTATACAAATGGTTTCCCGTTATAATTTCAACAAGAGCGGGTTTCGGAAAAGTGAAAGTTATCCCTTTTGGTCCTTCGGATCGGATAAAAACCATGCAGCAGTTGAATCAAATAGAAAACTAAAGTCGTAATGTCTTCTAAAATAAACGACTACTAAAATGTAAGGTTTAAAATCAAATCCATTTATCATCTGAAGATGTAATATCCGACCTCCTTGAGGAAGTTCCTCTGTGCATCATCGTCGACGCGGTACAGCTGCTTGAGCACCATCACCTCGTTGGTGTCGCGGTGCGTCACCTTGTACACCTGACCGAAGAACCCCAGCCCAATGAGACTGAGAGAGAATCAAGGAGACTGGGTTGAATAATAGCGTGATATAGGAGACCGGGCTCAATGATGGCGTGATCTAGGAGAACCTATGTCCAGCAGTGGACGTCTACGGGCTGATGATGTTGAGGTATGATGAAAGCTAAGCGTCTTCCCGTTGTTAATAAAAACAATAATAAAGGTAATATCCGACCTCTTTGAGGAAGTTCCTCTGCGCGTCATCGTCGACGCGGTACAGCTGCTTGAGCACCATCACCTCGTTGGTGTCGCGGTGCGTCACCTTGTACACCTGACCGAAGAACCCCGCGCCGAGAAGCTCACCCTGGTTAGGAAACGATAAATTACAGTTACTAATACTACTACTGATTACTACTAGGGCAGGTTTTTCAACCGATCAATGGCTGAAAGTTATCAGTTAGTTTAATTCATACCTAACTAATTAAGGGTTGATTTTTCAATCTTTAACATCAGGTATGATGAAGCAGAAAGAAGAAAGAATTATGCCGTGTGGTGACGGCCTAAGAATACAAGTGTCACCACTCCCTTACATGCCTGGGATGTCGTTAGAGTCCACTTAGAGGCTCGACGCATTGAACACCTGTGCGAGAAAAGGAAAACTTGAAACAAACCCTCTACCAACCCTGGCCAGCGTGGTAGCAGTAGGCTAAAGGCTAACCTCCTATGAACGCCACAATAGGCGTGAGCTAGGAGAGGCCTATGTCCAGCAGTGGACGTCTACAGACTGATGATGAATGATGAAGGCTAAGAGTGTCCCCATTGCTCATAAAAAAATCTTCCAGTAAAAGTTATATTCATAACTAAATAAACTAGTGGTTCTATGAGACCAGTAGATCTCGCTTGCAAAGTAAGGACGGATATGGTATATTTTAATACATTTTGAATTTTCTTAAAGGATTACCTATGTAGACTCTTGAGCAAATTAGGGGTAAAAGTTTTAGTGATTACTCCTGTTCCCTTAGTATTAGTTTTAGGATGTCGAGTCTAGTATCGACGGGTTCGTATCGCGAAGGCGGCAAGGATTCCGTAATGAAATTTCCGAAAAGTATATTTTTACAGCATCTTGTGTAGAATGAAGTCTTTAGTGTGCCTCTAACACTTAGTTGAAATCCGTCGATAAATAACGCTACACCAAACCGAATGTCCCGTGGAAATGAAATATATTCTGTACCTATTACTTATGACTATACTTTAGATCAAACTGTCTTAGGCAGAGTTAATACAATTCGAGATCTTGGTGTTATCATGGACAGTCAGCTTAACTTTCGAGAGCATATCAAGACCATTTGTAAGAAAGCAAACAAGGTACTTTGGTTTATTTCTAGAACCGCTGCTCTGTTCCGTAATTTGGGCGTCGCAGTTATGCTTTATAATGCATACGTCCGGAGTGTGCTGGAATTTGGTGCACTCATCTGGGATCCTAGAACCAAGAAGTACACTCTCATGGTCGAAAGAGTACAGAGAAAATTTGCTAGGTACCTTTATAAAAGAATGTTCGGGTACTACCCCTTTCTTTTCCCGTCACTATTTGTAACGGGAATGGTAGGCCTTGTTACTTTAGAAGTCAGGCGTAAACTCTTACTGGCAATGCATTATTGTTTATTGTTGCGGAACAAGGTTGATAATCCTACTGTGCAAAACTATTTATGTTATTATGTCCCGCAGAATTATGCACGAGTTAGTAATCGTCGGCGGCGTGACCTGTTGGCATTACCTCCATCTTTGCGCACACTGCATGCTCGTAATGCGCCTACACCTAGAGCTATAGCTCTTATTAATCGATTTTTAAATGATGTCCAAGACGCCGACATCCATACTGACCAAATGAGTTATATTTATTGTAAATTATTCTATTACCTATCTTAATAAATTGCCCAATGTGAATGTTTTGGTTTAGCTGTAAGTTCACATTGTATATTCAAATAAATAAATAAATAAATATACCTAGCGCTCGGCGTAGGAAAAACGACGAAATCAGTAGGGCTGACGTCATCGAAACTTAGTGGGATCGCTGTCACTGTGCGATCAGCGTGCTTAGTGCGAGTTGTCTCACCTTACTCGCTTACGTCGATGTTTGCGAGTAGAGTTTAATTCTCAACCTTATTCCCATTGCATTAAGGCTATGTGTCAAAATTTTACTCTCACGCGAAGGTAACGTTTGATCATTTGCAAACTCACACTGGACCCTCTGAACTGTACTTTACTGTGTAGGAGCATGAGTCTCTGATTTCGAGGCGTGATACTTATCGTCATTAGCCATTATTAATGTCCCCACCGCTGGGGCACTGGCCATCTTTATGGACGGATACCACCACGCGGGCCCAATGCGGATTGGTGGGTTTCAACGACTGCAAATGCAGCCGGGACCAACGGCTTAACGTGCCTTCCGAAGCACGGAGGACCTCACGATAGTAAATTTCGGGTCACCCATCCCGTGACCGACCATTGCGAAAGTTGCTTAACCTCAACAATCGCAGGCCGAGCGCGCGAACCACAGCGCCACGGGCTCCTCTTGCATACTTATAATCTATACTAATATTATAAAGAGGATTTTTGTATTTTTGTATGTAACGAATAAATCAAAAACTACTGGACCGATTTTGACGAAATTTGGTATAGAGAATCCTTAGACCTCCTTAGTAACATAGGCTATAAATGATCCCGAAATTCCCACGGGAACGGGAACCACGCGGGTGAAGCCGCGCCCGGTCTCTAGTGTGGTATAAAGGCACGTACCTGCAGTAAATCAGCGGCTCGGAACACAGTATTAGAAGCGGCGGGCATCGGGTGAGCGCGGTAGGATCGCGCCCGGCTGAGCCCGCCCGCCACGCTGCCCGCGCCGGCGCCCGCTCCGCCCTCCACCCTGCCCGTCACATTATACAGTTCCAAGTCACTGATCCGCGAGGACTACATACAGGGTTATGATAAATCTTAAATAGAAAAATATTGGAAAAAATTAACTCGGCCACAAGTGAATTCTCAGATGGGAATCGAACCCATGACCTTTGGAAATCCGGTCCAATATGGACATAAGTATAAAAATAGCATTGAAAAATGCAAAAATTAAAAAATCACAAATTATTGGCTGTTGCATCTTAATCGATCGTTAAACACCTGAAAAGATGTTTCTTTCGAATGCAAGGAAGGATATTCCAAGCATTGATGTGACAACGCTGGATTACAGCGTATTAAAAATATAAAAGTATTGGAGAATTTCGACGGTGGTTCGCAAGTCTCGGTAGCTCAGCGGTTAGAGCATTGGACCGGATTTCCAAAGGTCATGGGTTCGATTCCCATCTGAGAATTCACTTGTGGCCGAGTTAATTTTTTCCTATATTTTTCTATTTAAGATTTATCATAAGTATAAAAATAGCATTGAAAAATGCAAAAATTAAAAAATCACAAAAAATACATACAGGGTGTTAAGAGCTAGCGCAGACGACGGATAACGGAGGACTTTTTGTCCGCGACACGTCTTTATTGTTAACCAAATAAGATTCAACTTAGACCGCGTATATCCGCGAAAAGTACGCGATAGTCCTCGTTATTTATTCAACTTTATGTTCTTAGTAATAAGGTCGTGTCGCGGACTAAAAGTGTTTCAATGTCCGTCGTCTGCGCAGGCCATAAAAGACCCATATCTTAACATATACACACAAATAATAAAGCACGCACCAGAAATTCAGTTACCATACAGTAATATATAATTTACATAAACTCACATCGTACCCACACACACACACATACATATATACACTCACACACACACACTTACACACACACAATATATATATATGTATCTATAACACTAAAATCTAAAATGTTCATAGTGATAATTATAATTTTAAGTCTACTAGTTATACCATCACAACTTATGATCTCGATTGCCTCAAATGTCGGAGATGGTGGGAGCCTGATGACCTGTGCTTACGGGTATTTTTTACCTATTTCAGGCATCAGTCTCACACAAACTTAACTAAGATTAGTACCTGAGATTAGTAAACTAAGAGTTTGTGATGAGAAATAAAGATTAATTTATTATTATTATTATTATTATTATATCTAAGCCGTAATATATGCATAGTGTACATCAAACTAGATAAGAATATGTAAAAATTATTGCTGGGAAATAACTTAAAATTGAATTTAAAAAAAAAATTGGTGTTATTTTTACACGCAATGAAACGCGTGCAACAACGTGTGCGTGTGCCTAGAGGGTACGAGTAGGCGGCCGGGACCCAGTTTCATTAAATTGGTTTGATATTTATTGCAGTTTTGTAACTTTCAATGCTAAACTTTAAAAATAAATATTGACTTTGATCCTCAATAACTCCTTAACTATCAGGATCCCAGATTTGGCCTCATACAAGAAAATTATAGTGACGATGAGGTGAATACGTAGTTTTCGTTTTCGTTATGGGTCTTTTAACACCCTGTATACGCCAGTTAAGTAGCGAAAATAATGGTTTTGTGTTTTCGTAAGTAACCTGTACTAATCTTGGCACCCCCCAGTCATTAGCACTCTGACGCAAATATTAAGGAATTTTCATAGAAGTACAATGCGTCTTCTGATATAATTTAAATCTTACATTGCAACGCTCAAAAAATTTCATATTATATTTTCTACCAGATTCATATGGGAACATTTACTGAAAAAAAGAGCTATCGGTTTTTTTTTGTCTTTTTATGATTTTTTTTACAGATTTGATAAGAAAGATGTATACAGAAATTATTGTTATTATGCTTTTTATTATTATAAAGAGTATTATATCAACTAAAAATAAATATTATTTTTAGTTGATATGTTTATAAGTGATATTACACTTTTTATTTATAGTTATAATTATTTTATGGTTATAACATTAATTAATTAGTGTGTCAACTATTATTATTGTGTATCTTTATATTGAATTGTGGTCTAATTATAATCAATTGTGGCCGCTGAACCGATTGTGGCCGTTAATACCCATGTCACCACTAACCTGATAGTGATCTGATCCAAATGTGGTCACTAACCTAAATGTAGCCATTGACCCAAATGTGGCCACCGATCCAAATGAGGCCTCAAAGCTAAAATGTTCTCACTGATCCAATTGTGACCAGATTCAAATGTGGATTAAAACAAATGTGGCCACTGATCCAAATGTGGCTTCTAATCCAAAAGGGCAACTGATCCAGATGTGGCCATTGACAAACTGTAGCACTTATCAAATGTGGCAACTGATCCAAAGTTGCCATTGTTCCAAATGTGGCCCTTACCTAAATATGACCCAGTGGTCTTAATGGCCAAATTTGGTTGGATCAGTATCTAACCAAATTTGGCCATTGATCCAAATGTAGCACTTACCCAAATGTAGCCACGAATTTATATATGGCAAATATGTCATTAACCCTTTAGAGAAAACCACAAAAGAAACAACAAAAACAACTCAAGATAGTGTGTTTAAGTGCCAATCATTGTACCTACCTTAATGGCTGCCAATGATTGTACTAAGAGTGCCAATGACTGTACTTTTGGCCGATTTTAAACATTTTCTCTTTTACTGTAAAAAAATAGATTTTTTACATCCCCCTTTTTCCCTCTAGAAGTGGGAACGAACATTTAAATTCAAAAGTCAAAACTCACGCGTCCAGCAACTTTGACATGCTGCTGCTCCTCTCTTTATCTCCCAAGAGCGGCGACGCAGGCGCTTGTCGTCTCTTCATGCCTCGCGCCCTGCCCCCCTCCTCCCCTCTCCTCTTGAACAATCTAATAAAATATAAATAAATTAATATTACTAATAAATAAAATCTCCGCGAGCTTCAAGCTGGCGACTGGCGAGACCGCACAAGACCGGGACAAGTGGCGTTGTCTCGTATCGGAGTCGGAGGCCAAGACACACTTTGGGTCGTTGAGTTTTTATATATTGATGCGTTTTACATATTCCTTATAAAATGGGCACATCTTCATATACCTTCACAAAAAGCATATTTTTGTTGATCCTAAAAAGTTTTCATTAGTGTACTTGTGTCTTATTCGAAATGACGAGTATAATATATAAATAAGGTTTTTTTGCATTTAGCAATGCTATTTTTTATGAAACGACGACGCTGGACTGGAATGGTTAAAATACTAGAAAATGACGACACGTCCTCATAAGTCTCGGTAGGTCAATGGTTAGAGTAGTAAGACGGATACCCAAGGTTGCGGGTTGACGACCGTCTGAACGATATGAGACAAGTTATTTTATTTGCATATTTCTTGTTTATTTTTTTTAAGTAGGTTTTATGTGTTGTCGTACCTTTCTTTCTTCTCCCCTACATCCCCCTCCCTCCTTCTAGAATCTTCCCTCAATATCTTCCTCTCTACAGGCGGGACCGACTTCGCGTCGTACTTCTTCTCCTCGTCGACTTTGGCATGTGTAGGCGGTTTGACTATGGTATTGTTATTGTTGTTTTCCGTGTCCGGGTTGTGCTCTATGGTTAACTGTGGAAATGTAATATTGATTAGGTGATAAATTCAACTGGCTACAAACGGCCGGAATGACGCACTTACACAGATACACGCCGCTACACGCGCGCACGCTACTGTTTTATCAGTGAAAACCAGTGAGATCAAGGGGCCGGCTCGTTGGGTTCATCAGCCTTGGTTGGAACAGGTTCGAGCCTTTGCTCCTTCCCCGGGCGTCATCTCATGGAGAGCACTGCCCCATGGTGTTTGGGTGCCGCCTGAACCGCCGTCTACTGACGAAAGGTTGCCCCCGCCGGAGTTTGCTGCACGCTCTGCGCGGTCAGCCGCACCGAGTGAGACCCCCATAGTGGGGGAGACCCAGAGAGCGCCTACGAACGGGCCACGGCTTACAGCAAACGGGGTATGGGCTATAATTAAGTAGTGGTAGGGGGAGGGACTACAGGATTGGGTGAGGTGGCGGGGGCACAATGTCTCGGGGCAGAGCTTTTCTCCTCTTCTTGGGCCTTTGGGTGGTGGTGGTGGGGGAAGGAGCTCTTCACGCGGATGTTGCACTCGTAGATGGTTGTGACAAGGGGCCGGCCGTGTATGTATAGCGAGCGGCGCGTGTGTGTGAGCGCGTCATATCGGCCGAGCACGACGATTTAAGTTTAGACTGTCGTGAGGCTCAATTTATATTGCCATGGACTGGATTTGCAGGAAGGCATCGCGCTTTCTTGAGGATTTCGGCATCTATCTAACTTGAACGTTAATAGAAGTAAAATTAAACTCATAATACTAATTGTGTACAAAAGTTTTTTCTGAAACACTGAAGAGAACTCTGAATTTATTTTTTAAAGTGTTTTAACATTAATGATAATTATTCAAAATTTTCTGGCTGAAAGAACGTAGTGTTATGCCTTTTTTGCTGGGGCGATGAAGCGCCATCTAGCGAAACTTAGTTTGTCCTATGCGTGTGCTAGATGGCGCTTTACACAACAAGTTATAATCGGCGCTCTTAGTCGCCCAAATGTGTCTATTTTCTTTGTATAAAATGGCGGATCTGGGCCCGTAGACAAAGTAACATCGTTATGTAGCGAAACGATAATTCGATTCGTTATTGTCTATTCGCCAATTAACTTGCGGTAAAACCACGTGGCCATCGCGCGGCTTATGCCAATCCGTCAATCCCATACATTTAATTCTTCTCGAACTTCGCTATCATTTAGAATTGATAGTTTGGCTAGGGGCTCTGTAGTACCTATTATGTAGTACACACCAGGGCCCATATTCACTATGACCACTTACCGATTCCTTGCTCAAACCACGCCAATGTCGTATTTGGTTACGACATTTTCAAAATTCGTTTTCTCTGTGACACTTACAAATTTTAAAGTTATTGTACAAGTACATGAAAGTCACAAGTTGTATATTTATAAAACAAGTAAAATAACTTTAAAATTTGTTAGTGTCATAGAGAAAACGAATTTTGAAAATGTCGTAAAAAAATACGACATTGGCGTGGTTTGACCAAGGAATCGGTAAGTGGTCATAGTGAATATGGGCCCTGGTGTGTACTACATAATAGGTACTACAGAGAACCTAGCCAAACTATCAATCATGACGACGTCGGTACATACCTGTATAACGGTCCCGGGCCGCGCCAGCAGTCCTTCGAGCTGTGGCGCGCTGAGTGTCATGTACTTGTCCAATAGTCGCTGAGTGGTCATAGTGAATAAGGGCCCTGTATGACGACGTCGGTACATACCTGTATAACGGTCCCGGGCCGCGCCAGCAGTCCTTCGAGCTGTGGCGCGCTGAGTGTCATGTACTTGTCCAATAGTCGCTGAGTGGTCATAGTGAATAAGGGCCCTGTATGACGACGTCGGTACATACCTGTATAACGGTCCCGGGCCGCGCCAGCAGTCCTTCGAGCTGTGGCGCGCTGAGTGTCATGTACTTGTCCAATAGTCGCTGAGTGGTCATAGTGAATAAGGGCCCTGTATGACGACGTCGGTACATACCTGTATAACGGTCCCGGGCCGCGCCAGCAGTCGTTCGAGCTGTGGCGCGCTGAGTGTCATGTACTTGTCCAATAGTCGCTGAGTGGTCATAGTGAATAAGGGCCCTGTATGACGACGTCGGTACATACCTGTATAACGGTCCCGGGCCGCGCCAGCAGTCGTTCGAGCTGTGGCGCGCTGAGTGTCATGTACTTGTCCAATAGTCGCTGAGTGGTCATAGTGAATAAGGGCCCTGTATGACGACGTCGGGACATACCTGTATAACGGTCCCGGGCCGCGCCAGCAGTCGTTCGAGCTGCGGCGCGCTGAGGCTGTGCGCGGGCGACCCGTTGATTTCCAGCACGCGGTCACCTACGCGTAATGCTAGCACCCCGCACGAGGAATCGATCCTATGTACCATGAAATTAAAATACGTTACAAACTTACTGTACGGTCAACAGCAGGGAGCTAATTGTCTAATTTTTAAATCTATCGCATTCCCTATCAATTCTTCATTTGAAAGATATTTACATAAATATTAAACAATAAAATATACTAGAAAAAAACAACCAGTCTCATGTCGCCCTGACGCATAAATAGCAAAAATAGCATTGTAAAATGTAAAATCAAAAAGTTATAAAAAGATATTTACATACTTCAGGCCGTCAAAATTTTACATGTGCTAGGGATTGTGATCGGGACGCGTTTTGAAAGGTATTGAACGAAGCAAAGTGACACACGAAAATATCTTTCAAATGTATGGAGAAGTATCAAATGAAGTGTCATTTAAAACATAATTCGTTCCGCAAGGGATTGCGACTATAAGTTACACAATTATATAAATCACTATCACAATCACAATACCTTTTTAAAGGGATTGTGATAGATTTTGAAATTAGACAATTAGGGGGAAGGGCAGGCTTTACAAAACTGTCAAATATCTCCAATCGACTTTGAATTTTAAGACGTAGGCCGTTGAGTTCAGAATGGTCTGAAGAAATTTCAAGGCCGTAACCGTTGACTATACATACACTACATACATACACGAAATGCCACTACAACAGTGACGGGACTCGTAAATTTTAATGTTAATGTCATGGCCGGGTCTTTTATCACTTTAGGTTGTGGCCGACTATTTCAAGAAAATGGTTGTTGTTGATATGGCCGCCTCTCCGTATCGTCGTTAAAGTTTGATATTCCACGTTTGGTTATATCATTTATAAAATCTACTGAATAAGTGCTAATACTATGTAGATTTCGTTGTTGTAATTGCATACATGTAATAATTGCTAAGTATATAAAGATTCACAGATTGCACTAAAAGCATGGATCATCTAGCTACATCAAAAGAATTTTATTAGCAAATTCACGAAGCTACAGGTTGGTTAACGAAAGCTGGAACGTTCACAATATCCACACTAAAGCAATTTCAAAAAATTAAGAGGCAAATGTAAAAATGTTCACTCTTTAGTAGCGAAAGTAAAATAATATGTCTCTTTCTTACTCATAAGTTCGACCGCGCGCGAGAGAGGCAGGCAGACTTTCTTTATGACCTTGTAGTCAACGTCACGTCGAACGCTTATTCACAGACACTGCGTGTAAATGTGTTGAACGTGCTAGCTTTGATTAACCGATCTGTACCTTCAGTTTGGTCTCGATATCACTATCAACTATTAACAAGAAACACAAACACACTAAAGTTCTTTGACTAACGAGCACACTGTCATATTACAAACAAACTACTAATACTAGAAAAACCAAACGAAAACACAAACACAGATTTGAATGCACTAATTAATAAATTACAATGAGCTCTCAAATGACGCCCTACTAATAGTACGTTATTAATGTCAAATTATGTATATCTAGAACACGTTACTACTCCGTCAATCGATGAGGTAAATGATACTGACCATTTAATCGACAGTAAAATACGTCAAGTAAATCTACTGATTCATAGCGCTGATGCAGCGCTTCTCAACCTTTTTGAATCAATCTCGCATTATGAATAAATTAAGTATTGTTCAATGCTCAGATAACAATTATTCCTCTGATACATTATACGGCAAAATTAAAATAAACTCTCATTCATAATATTTCTAGTTTGTGATTGAAATTTATTTTAATTTGTTTTGAACTAAACTGACTGATATCCTTTCAGAAAAAAACGAGTAGATTAAAATAATCACCACAAAAATACCACAGGATTTTCGATATTGTCACAAATAGGTATACAGTCCAGTTGGCAATTGCACTGGAAAAACAACCCTATTACAATGGTAATAGAGGTGACTCGAAATCCCATCTCTTGGGCAAATAGTTCTTAACAAGACGTGGAAACAAACAGGAGTTATATTCTCTAACTAATTAATTTGCATTCTTACTTATAACTTAAGAGTCGATTAACCATCTAACTTTAACGATAACTATCAATTAAACGGAGAAAAAATGTAAAGGAGTTTTGTCAGCAATAAACCGATCTAAGTTATCTGGTGCAACTCAGCCTTAGTCATTGTGAGGCACGCTCACTGCGGTAATGTCCGAGTGTCATATTGAGGAAAAAACCGTTTACCGTTCGGGATATTAAATATCAATTTACCTTTAAGTTATAAGAAAGTATTACCAATTCCGACAACATTCTGCAAACATCACTACAACTTTATTATGAACAACAATGCATAGCTAAATAATATTAAAATTAAATATTATTATAAAATAAACAAACAAGCGCTGATAACGGATGGCGAAGTTTAATGTGAGTTACACAATTATTATTTTACTGCATTATAATTATAGTGAACCAATTACAGCAACATAATGAGTCAACTATTCGCATTTACCAAATAGTTACATTCTGCACTGAAACTAAATTGCTAGCGACGTATACACGAACACAAAAACTTATGAGAGAATATTGACGACACAAAAATATGATCACTACATTTCACATGTATGAGTAATGCTTAAGAGGCCCGCGATACGGCAGTTTCCCATACGAAAGTATTACCAAAGTGACTTAAATTTTGAGAATGATAAACTGTACTCTTGATGTTATTCGGATTAAGACATTAAGTCCCTATTAAAAAAATCATCCAAAATATGTACCCAATAAAAAAAATTGTGCCGATTACATTTTTTCATACACAACTGCAATTGGCATTTATTTTTAATTGGGTAAGTTTTATCAATGGAGACCTAGATAAATACTGTCTTAATTTGAATAACATATAAAATACAGTAAATAATGTTCTAATTGCAAATCATTTTGGTATTACGTTAGTATCCTAGTTACGTTAGTTTCGTCCTAGATCGCATCATCGCTTACCATCAGGTGAGATAGCGGTCAAGCGTATACATTATAAAAAAATAATGGAAGCAGACCGGTCGCCGGCTTCGTAAACACAAACAGACGATGAGTATGAGCGATAGCGGAAATACCACAGAATAAAAGAAAGGAGGTGCATGATACATTCAATTTAGTAGTTATTGTAAGAGGTGTCGCCTCGAAAGCAGGCAAGTTGACATGATAACTTAAAGAAATTCCAAATAAAACAAAAAGGAAATTAATGGACTGCTTCTTTGTTTCGCGCAAAAAGGGTAGCGACGCGTGACAGCCAACATACTAATTCTTACCTCATGCTTGTGTTCGCTGTTAACTTTACGGAATTTTAAAGAAGCGTAAAATTACCTCTTCTCGCTCTGTGGAAGAGCGTAAAGAACTAGAAATATCTATTGATTGTTTGAAGTTCGACGACAAGTAAGACTACCGTTCTTTTGAGTTTCCTTGGATTTTTTCGATGGCTGAAGCGCTTTTAAGGTATAGCTTGTGCTATCGCTATGACTATCAAACTTTAAACTCTCATAAAACCCCTCAACGATAACGGTTTTGTCTAATTCTTACATATTTCTATTCGTCTATTTTATTCATTATTGCATTTTTTAGTATGAAAGTGATAGCGTCAGCGAGAGCCCTTGTAGGTGGTTTAAAAAATTGGGAGCTATGGCGTTAGCGCAAGCTATACCGTTAGGCGGTACGGGTGCAGGTGAATGGGAGCTTAATTATTATACGGTTTTCCCAGACCACAGCAAACAAACCTAACATTGCAGCCATTATTGTTAGCGTGAACAAAGGCGCCGACATTCGAGCCCTACAGTCGACAAGTGCGAACAAGCTGAACTAGCGAATGCACGTGTGCGAACTACGGCGGTAGGCTTACGCGTTGGAAACCTGCGGCAGGACAACAGGCAGGTCCTCGCCAATGTTACATCAACGAAGATATCTCTTATGATAAATTTTAAATAGAAAAATATTGGAAAAAATTAACTCTCTTTCTCTCTCTTTCTCGGTAGCGGAGCTGTCTCGGTAGCTCAGCGGTTAGAGCATTGGACCGGATTTCCAAAGGTCATGGGTTCGATTCCCATCTGAGAATTCACTTGTGGCCGAGTTAATTTTTTCCTATATTTTTCTATTTAAAATTTATCATAAGTATAAAAATAGCATTGAAAAATGCAAAAATCCAAAAATCACAGAAGATATCTCTATTCTCAAGTTGACACGATGCGAGATTTCACGCACGAGCATTTTTTTATCTAATATCATTTCACTTTTAAATCATTTCTACCAACAATACGTTCATACTTAACTTAATTTTGTTATATACATTTAGAATAAGCTGTTGGTTTTCTAAGAAAATGAATAATTATTGCTCCTTCACGAATGTGAAGCGTTCGCACTGCGTTTGTTTTCGTTACGTTCGTGCACGCATGCGAGCTTCCGAGAATTATCTAGATGCATTTCTCGTGCGTGAACTTGCATCGTGAGAACCAGTCATATATCAATGCACACGAACCACATACGAACCACCCTTCTTACGATACGAGACCCAGGGGCTAATTGTCTAATTTTAAAATCTACCGCAATCCCTTTTAATTCGTCATTTGAAAAATATCTACATACTTCAGGCTGTCACTATTTGACATTTGATGGGATTGTGATCAGGACGCGTTTTGAAAGGTAATGAATGAACGAAATTGAACTGTCTAAGCAAAGTGACAGGCGAAAATATCTCTCAAACGGATGGAGAAGTGTCATTTAAAACATCATTCGTTCCTTATGGTAAATTTTTAAATAGAAAAATATTGGAAAAAATTAACTCGGCCACAAGTGAATTCTCAGACGGGAATCGAACCCGCGACCTTTGAAAATCCGGTCCATTACCATAAGTATAAAAATAGCATTGAAAAATGCAAAAATTACAAAATCATAAATCATTCGTTCCTTAAGAGATTGCGATAATAAGTTAGACAATTTCATAAATCACTATCACAATACCTTTGAAAGGGGTTGTGGTAGATTTTGAAATTAGACAATTAGGGGGCAGGTCCGATACCTGCGGCAGGACAGCAGCAGGCAGGCGGCGCGCGCCACCGCCCGCGCCACCTCGCCGCAACTTATGTGGGCAAGTTTCTCCCTGAAGAATAGTTGGAAACTTTAAGCACTCGTAGGTAAATGCAGTACCTCTACGGGTGACCTCATTTATGCCTCATTATGTGGTTCCCGTTCCCGTCGGAGTATCGGGTAAAGAGAAGCCTATGTGTTAATCTATTTTTTGAAGTCCCTACCATATTAAATTTCATCCAAATATGTTCGTTACTTTTGACGTAAAAGAGTAACAAACAAACAAATAAACTGACATACTTTCGCATTTATAATATTAGTAAGATTTCACCAATACCACCTAACGGAAGTTAGGAAGCGTTGGTAAAATCGGGCATTAGTGTAACTTTCTAACATTTTGTTACGTGCATGTAGATTCACACGACTCAACCCCTTTTTCCGTTCTGATCAATTAAACCGATCAACTGGAAACTGACCAACCATTTTACTTCCCAAGATCTCAACTATTTGGTTGATCGGATGGGAAATAAATGAATCAACTATTTTTATGACTAACGGAACAACTTTATACTCAGCTGTTCTGTTATTTATAAAATTTTAATATTGTCAAAACTATATGTTTATATGAAGCTGTCGACGAAAATCTAATAAAGCATTTTGGAAAAAAATGTTATCAAAATAATATTGAACGAAAAGTACCAGGGCAGCATAATCAACCAGGAGTTATTTATTATACTTGAAGAGCTGCTGCAAAAATGTTTGAAACTTTAAATAGTATCAGTACTTTTTTTAAAACATCCAAAATACCTCCTGGTTAGTTATGCGAACCTGGTACTTTCAGCTTTTTAGAATGTAGTTAATGCTTACATTTGTAGGCAAATCACATATTTACCTAATGAATCACATTATAAAAAATCTAGTAGAATTATCTTATAGTTAGTTGGTCCGTGAAGAAAAGAACAGTTGATCCGATGATGGGACGAAAACCGAATTTGGGTCTCATTCGGACCAAATGGTTGATCGGTTGAATCGGATTCGGAACGGAATGAGCGGACTCCACATGCACTCTTTGGTTGGAAAATGGTAATTTAACAAAAACAGAACATCATCAATACTTCTTTCAACTTTTCACCTTCATGTGTAGCAAAAACTAGGCTATAGTCCGATTACGGAGACGGGCTAGTACTAAAAATTTCCTCGTTAGTCCATTACCGTAGCTTACTAGCTGAAGAAAAGACGTTTTGTGCTTTAACTTCAGCCTATCACAAACGAGCTGATTGCCTACTCTTTCAGTACTGATTCGTCTTTGTAAATCAGAGAGAGAGAGAGAGAGAGCCCCTTTTCGTCGCCCCACGGACTATCGGAACGGTCGACTTTACGGTGCGCGGCGGTTCAACAAGTTGTATTTAACGATACTATAAGGTAATTTTTCAATTTGACGTCTCTGTACGTAATAAGACAAGAAGAAAAAACAGCCCTTAACGAGTTTCTTGCCGGTTCTTTTCGTTACAAGGTCTCCCGGCGTAAGGTTTTTGAACCGATGGCGTAGCTTCTTTGACGTTCACAAGTGCTTGTAACAGCCTAGACTGAATAAATGATATTGAATTTTGTTTTTTTTTTTAATTATGTGTAATCTGTAATTTTAATTTTAATTAAGTAATGTGTTTACTGTGATTTTATTGTGATATTTTTTTTCCAAGTAGAGGATCCTTTTTGTGCTGTATTTTAATTACTTTGATTTCTGCTAGCCTAGCATGAGCGACTTCTATCGACTCGATAGCTCGATAACGTATCACTGTCTCGCTCACATCGTAACGGGCTAAGCAAGACAGCATCATGCGCCATATCATATCGCGTGATATAGCGGTGTTCATGCTAGGGGGGCTGTTTTATGGTAAATGTCGTGTCACTTGTGTATGCATCAGAACTATGCTTCGTTGATTTTTTTTTAAATATTGTCTGTGTTAATGCATGCACTGCTGGTGTACCTTATAAATAAATAAATGTGTATGACTCACTGCGTGACGGTGAGCGAGGCGGGGTCGCGGGCCAGCCGCAGCGCAGCCGCCGGCGCAGCGACCACGCGGATGGCGTGCGTGCGCCGCCACGACCGCGCCTCGTAGCAAGCCCCGCTGTGGAAGAACACACAAGTCAAGGGGCTACTCACAGACCTATATCGAGATAGACGGTAAAACTGTACCCACCCTTGCGTGTCAAAAGTTTGATCGACGGTCAAAGTTTTCGGACCGAAGTCAGTCCGCTTGAGACTATTGCCATGAAAACATACGTCACTCAGAAACGAAAATGGTTAATTGGGCAGTGCTTTCTTGCTAGAGCTCTTCAATAACAGTTCCACATCACCAAATCTCGCTCGTGAAGTCATCGTAGGCACAAAAAATTCGACACAATAGGTTCTCATACAGTTTGATGCGCTCTTTTCGTCTATCTCGATATAGGTCTGTGCTGAGATAGAAACTCACTAATACAACCCGGAGTCATTAACAATCTCCCGAAGTGACGTCATCACACAGACTCACCAGTAGAGCCTGGAGCGCTCGTGCAGCGCGTAGGGCTCCCCGTCCTCGACGTGTGCGCCGCACTCGCAGCACGCGAAACACTCTGGATGGAAGCGGTGCTCGCCCGCCGCCATCACCGGACCCGTTATCACCTGCACATGATGCTGGCTTTAAGTACTTGCACTGAAAAACCAGCAGCTGCACCTTCTGTTTTGTTTTCACTCTTAGTCCAGCCCCTCTACGGAATAATTCAATTACTATTGCTATAGCTATAGTAATGATCTCGTAACATCCTTCAACTTAAGTTTTTTAGGATTATCCTGTTTCGTGTTGTTAATACTTTAACATAAGTACGCATATTTTTTTAAATTTACATTTGAATGATCAGATATTTGTGAGTTCAAAGTAAATTTATTACAAATTTAAAAATAAAAACGTTTTGTTTGGGGCTCTTTACACTCATTACCTTTGCTTGAACACAATAACAAGTACAATAAATATCAAATCTGTCAAAATGGAGTCATGGCGAATAAAATTTCAATTTTCATAAATTTTATTTACAGAAACTTCGAATCTCCGGGAGGTGAAACTTAGCACAAATTACTTCTCTAATACAGATCTTGGCAGTAAAAAAATTACAAACATTCAACTTTGGTTTCACTAATGTAACATTTAGCCATTGTCTTCCTCCTATTCATAATCATAAATCATTTATTTGCTAGAATATGGTACAGTATAGATTTTAAGTACATAGTTTCCGCATATTCTACCGAATGATTTGATGTGCAAATACAATAAATGTCCAATGTTAATTGTAAAATCATTAGATCTGACCAAAATATAATTAAGTAATTTTTTTTTAATTAAACTATATAAATCAAAAAATAATATTGTCATTTTATATTATGCTGTGCTGTTAGTTTATGATGAAAGTAAAAAAAAAATAAAAAAAAATTTCGCTTGCTATACCTGTGCGCATTGGTGGCAGTTTTCACCGAATTGTGCCCAGTAGTCGTCTCGACAGAATAGCAGGCCTCCCTTTTCAAAATACCAGGATGTGAGGCCCACATCGCATACGGAGCACCTGAGGGAAATCATAATATTGCTCAAATGTCAAGAAATAGCTCAGTTTTTTTTGTGAGCTCAGTTTTTTTTGAGCAATTAAAAATGAAATATTTATTTTCTTCCTAGAAAATATATATTCAGACAATATCACTACATTGACAAACAAGCAGATAAAGAAATAAAGGTGATTAGGCAAAATTCACCCAGAAACCAACAGTTACAACAACTTTCAATTGGGTATAATCAAACAAAACGTTTCTTGTTTAATATTTATCACATAAAAACGTGGTAGTCAGAATTCGGGGTACAATCGTTAGTTTTTAGGGTTCCGTACCTCAAAAGGAAAAACGGAACCCTTATAGCAGGCCCGTCCAACATACGGCCCCCGGGCCATAATGTGGCCCGCATAAGTCCTTCATCCGGCCCGCGAAGACATCAATAGCTAGAAGAATGCTTACTTAATCTTTCGCTATTGAGCTTTTCTTTTGGCCCGGTACGGTTACAAAAATACTAAACCTGGCCCTCCACAAAATTATGTTGGACACCCCTGCCTTATAGGATCACTTCGTTGTCCGTCCATCCGTCTGTCAATACCGTTTTTCTCAGGAACGCGTGGAGGTATCAAGGTCTCAGGTCTACTGTCCCTTGGAGCGGTGTAAAATCAAACTTCTAAGCCAAAGCAATCAAAAGATGCATCCGTTTATGCCGCAAATTTCCGCAAATTTTAGAAACTCGCACGGGAATCAAAACCTACAGGGTTCTTCCCGTGAGCTTAGAATCTTGAAATTTGGTACGAAGTAACGTCTTATAGTACAGATATAGGAAAAATTGCGAAAACCGTAAATTTTTAGTTACATCATATAATAAAAGATATTTTTGAAAATTTTAAATTTTATTTTGCAATAAAAATACCATAACTATGACTCGATTGTCGTGATGGGTGAACTTTTACTTATATACCTACAGGTTTGTACGGAACCCTCGGTGCGCGAGTCCGACTAGCACTTGGCCGGTTCTTTTTTCGTGAATTCGATGACTTCCAAAGAAAAAATAAAGCTTTGATATTAGTCAGTCAAATACAGTTTATATCGTTCAAACGGGTACCCAACCAGTAGTTTTGATGCTATCGCGAGTTGTACGGATCGGCGCCCGCACGAGACCTTATTGTCAGTGCTCTTTTCCGCGGTCTAGAAAGTCATTGCACAGGGTAAAGGGTGGAATTATCAAACATATATTTTTGAGTTGTCGCCGATCTTCAGTTCAGATCAGTTCTACTACCAACCAAACCAATATATAATATGTTACCCACCCCCGCTGGGAATCAAACCTGGCACTTCTGGGTCTGATACTGGTGGTTATTACCACTAGACCATTGATATACATTGCCACAGAACCGGATTAAATAAATAAACATTATGATATGTGATATATAATGAACATAATACATATGATGTTGTTTTCATTAATAACAACTGTTGTATGGATAATAAAACTGCCTTCTATCTCTCATCCTACAGAAGTATCAAACAAACAAATAATGAAAAATATATTAGACTAACATGTTTGATAATATGAGACAGATTTGGTTTTTGTTGATGCTGCGTGGGTTTTCTATTGCGCTTGCCCATTCTCCTGTGGCTTTAAAATAACAATAACCTTCTATTTGTTTATTTATTTGAACCATCAACAGAGTTAACAAGATCGTTATAGATAAAAATGGAAATAATACACAATGGTTTTTGGTTCATGCAACTACTATTACAGATAGCTTCATCATGTGCCATAAACATTGTGGTTAAAAACAATATTGTATCAACTACTAGCGTCCGCTCATGGTTTCACTTGATTGTTTCCCGCTCCCGTGGGAATATCAGGATAACCAGGCTATCTACTATCTGTGTACCGAATTTTATCCAAATCCGTACAGTAGTTTCAGAACCTATTCAATGCAAACAAACAATCAAATCATTCTTTTTTATAATATTAGTATAGACATAGGCCTATAGTTTTTAGTTATACAATAAAAAATCCAAATACCAAGTTTTAGAACTAAATTCATTGGCACAGCCTTTAGGTATGTCAGCCCTACCTGAAACAGTCTTTATGCCAGTTCTGGTTAAGGGCGTAAACATAGTCGTCATCTCCAATGTTGTTCAAGCACCCGGCACAGCTGAGGGATTCTGTGGACAGTGTCATCTATAGTTATCATACGTATAGCTGTGTTTCAGCCCGCAATACTCCTCCACATAATTGAAAACAGCTTGAAAACCTTGCTGAATGCACCAATAAAATATAAATGCTATTTTAATTAATAAAGACAGGATTGGAATTGCAATGAGTTGTCCTGGTGTTATCTGTGGGATGATTAATAATACCTGTCACTTAAATATTGATTTGCTCAATTTCAAATAATTGTTGGAACTTACAATTAAACATAGAAGAGAACACAATTAGGTAACTACTTGTATCTATAGAATAACTATATAGGTAGGTAACCTTAATTTGTTGTATCAAAACTTAGAGTCTGTTTTAACTACACTTGGGACTTGAACAGAAGGGACTGAGGGATGTGATGATTAAACAGGACAGAAGTATAAAAGTATAAAGGAAATAATTTAAGCGTCAACTCTCTGACTAAGCCTTGAATTGTTGTGAAATATTTCTAACATCAGATACGCGGAAGTAAATAAACTGCAGTCTAAAAGCTTGTGAAGGCCTTTGCAAAAATCGATGGAAATTGCTTCAAAAGTTATCCCAAAAATATGATCTACAATATTATATTAGGAAGATGTTTTAGGGACTCAAGTTAGCAGCAAGTTGTAAAAGAAACAAAGGATAATTTACGAGAACAAGATTCGCCCACACAAATTGAAACATGACTTATGCAGTACTAAAACCAAACAAATGTGATGAATTTGCGTTGTGACAACTCTTACCTGTAGAGTCTGGTCCCTCCATTTCATTTCAAAAAATAACATTGATTTAATAAAATAATGTTGATGAAAAACATAAAAATTCGTGATCCCCAAAATAAGTACCCCACAAACCATAGAGATACAACAGAACTATGGAGGCGCCCTATAGATCTATATAAAATTTGCTTATACAAATATATATTAAATCGATACATTCTCATCAAATCGATGTTTGTCTCTTTCTAACTCACCTATGTTTGCGTATAGGTAAAGAGACGGATAGTGTTTGCACAGTACACATTTTGGCAACATTTTCATGTGACGTCATGAGCGTTTTGACGCGTGCCGGCATCGCCATCTTTAGTTCCAAGTTCTGTGGTAGATCTGCTGTCAAATTTTTATTAACTCTCAACAGTTTTGTTTATTTTTTGATAAATACGCACAAAAACCTGGTTCTGTTCCATTCAGAGCCTTGCTAGAGTTGGGATCATCATGCCTTCGTGTTGTGTTAAGCAGTACGGTGCAAGGAAAAACATTAATCAACCTTCATTGACTCTCCATAGGTTAGTATTAAATTTTCACAATTACTGTTGAATCTAAAACGATATTGTGTAATGAAATATAAGAAAAAGTTGTTTTGAAAGATTATAAGGACATATATTGTTTTAAGTTGTGGTATTTCGAAGTTTTTTTCATATTAAAGTTCGAGTTGTATTGCATTTGTAAAATTAGTGATGTCATGGGTTGTGTTGAAATATCGATACATTTGTCATTTTATTCATCAATGGTGTTTTGTCAAATAGATTTCCTTCGAACAAAATTTCGAAGCAGAAATGGATAGAGGCTATTGGTCAAGAAAATATAAACACACGACATAAAATTTGGTATGTTTGCACTGATGCATTTTGATGAAAACTTTCGATGTAACAAGATTGCGTGACTCTTTTGGTAAGTGATTTTTACATTGTAAATAATTTTATAAAGCAGAATAGTGTATTCTTCTATCTTATTCTGAATCCTATTATAGTTTGTAGAAGTTGTATCAAAGCTATTTATATATTTTCAGCCTAATCAAATCTGTTTGAAGAATCAAAAGAGTCGAGAAATGACTAGTTCACTAGAAGGTGCGTCAACATCTACTACGGTGAGGATATGTTTTATAATTGTCTTAGGAAAAGTAAGAGAATTAAATTGATTGTTTTTTACTGTTTGACTTACTGTACATAAGCTATGTGTGATATTACTTTACGTAGCTATAAAATTGCTATTAAACATAGCTTTAGTACAGTATAATAGTGATAAAAAATTTTACACACATGACCTTATCATTAACTAAATTAAATTGAAAGTAATTAATGATTCTTTTGTTCATTTTCAGCCTATCAAATATTTTTCAACCAACCAGGCAAAAACAAATACTAACAAGTCAATCTCACAATAATCAATGCGATGGTCAGTATAAATAAACTGTATAATATTTGACTTAATGTAATACAGGCTAGGTTAATTATTATTAGTTTTATAAGTAGTCTTTTAAACCTGATCATTCCTTTTATTTTCAGATTTAAAAAAAATATATTTAAGTCTTGCAGAAAAGTGTTCTTTTAAAGAAGAAAGTAAAAAATTTAAACGAAAGGGTATGAAGACGTGATAAAAAGATTGCTATATTCGTTAATGTAATAGAAGATCTTCAAAGAAGAAAATCAATTAATATTGATGAAACTGTTATTTTGGAAGAATGTACAGGATCAAAAGATTTTTTGAAGAGGCAAATTGCCAAAGCCAAATCTCTATACCTTTGAAAAGTATGGCGAAGAAAACAGGAAATTCGCCCTTGCTCTCCATTTATAATTATCAAAAACTTAAAATTTTATGAGGAAAACCTAAAACACTTGTTTATCACACCCTCGGACACTAAGTAAATGGTACCAACATGTAAATGTTGAAACTGGCTTTACTAAAGAATCTTTGGATCTTTGGAGATGGATGGATGGACTGCTTATTAAATCGATTATCAAGGTTATCTCGATCTTAGGTTCCGATACCATGCTAAAAAATTTGTGATACAGTATTGTTTAGAAATTATTTTATTAAATTGGTATTATTTAGAAATGAATAAAAAAGTAATACTATATTTTAAACAATCAAACGTAACTTATTTTTCCTCCTCTCACTCCTGTATACCATACGTGTTTATAGTCAAGTGTAATGTAAGTAATACGTCAATAAAGGTAATTATTTAAGTAACTATTTTGTATGAAAAAAATGCATAAGTATAATTTACTTTTAATTAACTAGGTAGGTAGTTACTTACACTTGACTATAATAAATAGAAGTGTGAACTCTCGTATTTATAATAGAAGGCAACTAACTTCTTGAGTAAAAGTAATTCAAACTTATACAATTACTTTCATACAAAATAATTGCTTAAGTAATAATTACTTTTAATGTAGCTTAAAATAGGCATACATAGACAATGAGCTGTTTTCTTTAAAAAAAAATGCTTTTACCTTTCAAACGGATTCCATAAGAATGAGTTTGATTATTAAATTTAGCCCCTTTTTATGCTATGGCCGTACCTACGTGTATCGCCCCGAAGCTTCGGACAATGCCACGATACACGCAAGTGCGGCCACATGCTTTAGCGCGCTAACACTTTTGGTGCTTACTTCGGAACGATACTCGCAAGTGGGAAAATTTTTAACGTCTATCGTACGAACTGTCGGCCCGAAAGATCTGAAATACTATAATAATTATTTATCTATATATTAAACTTAATTAAACGCGCTAAACCCAATTACATAATCACGTAAGACTATTGGAGATGGACTTCGCACTACATTATGTAACCTCCCACCCCAATTGCCAAATAAATGCTTAAAAAAGCAAGTGAAGTAGTTGGTTTTAAATCCATTTCTGGGCCTAAGCCGGCCTTTTTTTGTTCTGAGGAGTATAAATTAATATTTAAAACGTATATTTATTATAAGTTTTAATTGTAACTATTTCGATATCAGCTATTCAATATGGTACAACACTAGGGTGAGCGGCCATATTATGCGCCAAACATAATATAGGTATGCACGCTAATTTTGTAGGTATGGCTGGTCCATATATTTACAAGTCAATGCCACAAACACACCAAATGACGTAAAAATATGACATTGACAGCTGACAGCCGAGGAAAGATATGTTTTTTATAAGATATGTTTCGAAGAGCAGTAGGCTAAGGATACCTAAACCATTCTGCCTAATCAAAACTCTCATGCCCCATTTTTAGTAATAATAGGGTCGTTTGGCGGTTATTTTCAGTTTTTAAAACAAAATTCAGAAGTCAGAGAAAATTAATAAAAAAGAAAATTATGTTGGTAGATTTTTATTGCAGTATTTATTATAACAAATACTATGGCCAAGAGCGTCAACTGTTTTTTCTGTTCTGTGGTTGTGAAAGTATAATACTTATTTGGCAGTTTGGCTGTTGTTGTAACTTTTACAATTTTACTTATATGACACTTTCGGTTACTAAAACGGTTTTCGTTTAAGATTTCCAGTGACGTATGCATCCAGGGGCGTGCATAGCATATAGGCAATTAGGCAGTGCCTACCTCATAAAATCCACCTAAATAATATGCCACTAATTTAATAATATAAAGTTAATTTAGTTTAATATGGTTCAGATATTCTATAACAAGTTGTTTATTCAACACCTCACCCAATAAGTTTTTCCTAACGCTAAATACTAAACACTTACCTTAGGTAGGCACGCTCCGGATTGCCTATTCGAAGCAAACAACGTTTCATACAACATAAATTATAAAAAATATAGGTCAATAATACGACCGCGTATAATATTTACCGAAAATGTGTATCGTCCTAAGACATGCATATGTTCGCAATTTAACTGGGTGAGGTAAGCAAGCTTTACAAAACTGCGTTTCTTAACGGAAGTCTCAATGAGAGAGTCTTTATGCGTCAATCACCACAATTTGAAGAAAAAGGGAAGGAAGACTACGTGTGTCTTATCCAGAAATCCCTATACGTACTGAAGCAGGCACCAGGTTCTTGGAATTTGAGTTACACACTGAGCTAGAGAGACTTAACTTCAAACGATGCAAGAACGAATCGTGTGTCTATATCAGTGGGCCTACCATGAGTTTTCTTTCCGTTTACTGTACAGTAAACGGGAGACATTTTGTATGTCGCACACTTTGACTTCTCAAGTCGCACACTGGTTCAACAGCAATAAATTGTCTCTTAACCCTACCAAAACGAAATTTGTTAAATTCACATTACCTAATGTAGGGCAGGTCGACATGCACATCAATTTGAATGGGGATGTAGTAGAGTTAGTTGAGAGTACTAAATTTCTTGGTATTACATTAGATTCAAAACTACAATGGGATCCACATATTGAAACCTTGTCGAGTAGACTTAGTTCTGCGGCTTTCGCAATAAGGAAAATTAGGCTCCTAACTGATATTGAAACGGCAAGACTAGTTTACTTTAGTTATTTTCATAGTGTAATGTCCTATGGCCTGTTGTTGTGGGGCTCAGCAGCCAATATAGAAAATGTTTTTATACTTAAAAAAAGAGCTGTGCGCCCCATTTACAACCTTCGACAGAGAGATTCTCTTAAAGAATTGTTTAAAGAGATTAATATACTAACTTTGGCGGGACAATACATTTATGATAATACAGTATATGTAAAAAAACATCACGATTTATTTATTAAGCATAGCGATGTTCATAATTTTAATACTAGAAACAAGAATAAGCTTGCCGTTCTAAGATTTCGGCTTGAAAAATGCAGTCGCTCGTTTTTGGGGAAAGGCATAGCCTTTTTTAATAAGTTCCACAACAAGTGATTGAGCTGCCTTTGCATAAATTTAAAATACATGTTAAAAAAACGCTCTTAAGCAAAGGTTATTACATAAAGGGTATACACGGAAGCCTTCTTAAGTGGTGCATACTAATCAATAGAAAGTTTAGGGTTGCGATAAATGGTCATTCCTCTGGTTCATTCGATGTATCCTCCGGTGTTCCCCAAGGATCTCATTTGGGACCCTTATTTTTTAACTTATTTATTAATGACGTGGCGCAATGTTACATACATAGTACATTTTACTTATATGCTGATGATTTGAAAATTGTCAAACAGATAAGAGAGCAATCCGATTGTTTGCTTCTACAGGATAGATTTGTTGTCTGGTGTAATGCCAATAGAATGTATTTAAATATAAAAAATGCAACTTCATTAGATTCACAAAAAAAAACTCAGTTCCTCATAAATACAAAATAGTACAACACGATGTGCAAAAAGATACTGAGATTCGAGACTTGGGCGTTCACTTCGATAAAAAATTAAATTTTAACATTCACTTAGAAAAAATGATCAGTAAATGCTTTAAGATTATTGGCTTCGTTATGATGAACATAAAACATTTTAAGCTTTGACATTCAAAAATTCTTGTCTTTAACTCATTGATACGATCTTCTCTAGAATGTTGCAGTATAGTATGGTCTCCTCGTTATAATGTACATTCAAACGCATAGGATCTATCCAAAAAAGCTTCATGTGGCATTTGGCCTTCCAGCACAATTTGGTAAAACAACTGCCCTCCTATAATGAACGTTTATGTTACTTCAATCCTTAGTTTACAAAAAAATAAGGCAGTTGTTAGATTAATTATTTTTGCATAAAGTCATCAGTGGCACTTTAGACTGTAATTATCTTTTACATAAAATAAGATTTTCTGTACCCCGTAAACTTATCAGATTATCACGTTTTAAATTACTTGCACCAAAGTCATTTAAGACTAATTTGGATCATTTTTAGGGTTTCGTAGCTTAAAGGCAAAAAACGAAACCCTTATAGATTCGGCCAAACCGATGTATGTCACACCCTTTTAATTCCAAAACTATGAGGATTACACAGTTGAAACTTGGTAGGTAGATGTATTCTGTTCATCCGCTTTACGGTTTTTACACAAAAATAAAAAAAATCTATGAATTATGGAACTGACACTGATTTTTTTTTCATTAAACCTATACGTGTGGGGTATCTATAGATAGGTCCTTAAAAATTGCATTGAGGTTTCTAAAAAAATTTTTTTTCAAAGTCAACCGTTTGAAAGTTATACACTTCCAAAGTGGAAAAATGTGTGTGTCCGCCCCCCCCTCCCCTCTAACTTTTAAAATAAGAAAGTGAAAAATAAAAATAAAATATGATGTAGATCTTTATAAAAACTTTCAACGAAAATTGGTTTGAACGAAATATATTTAGTTTCAGAGCTATAGCACATTTTCCAAAACTTTGTCATTCATACAAACACTATAATAAACAAAGTTATTTTGCAGACGAAAAATTATAGTGGCATTTTGGCAATAATAATAATAGAAACTTTATTGCACACGATACAAAAAGAAACATACAGAGAAAATGACAAAAAAGAGGAACATACAATAGGAGGCCTTATAGCTACGTAGCAGTCTCTTCCAGACAACCTTGGGTGAGAGACGAAACCCTTCATGTTCGACTCGCACTTGGCCGATTTTTCTCCTATAGACAGAATGCAAAGTCAGTTCGGAACACTTTTTAAAAACTCTGATTTAGATATCAACTCCAGATTTTCCGAGTTCAAGAGAATGTTATTGGAAATTCTGTCTACTAAGTAACTTACACATATATAATGTTTTTTTTTGTTTATATAACTTTTTTTGTTTATATAGCTTGTTTATATAACTTTTTGATTTTCATGAACTGTTTCATATACTGCTTTTTTTGAACCTAAAATGCCGTGGCAGTTTGTAACTAAGGCCACACTACGTGTCTTTTGTACCCGATCATGTTTTTCACTTATGTATAAGTGTGAGTCTTGTAAACTGTCCATTTCTTAAAAATAAAAATAACAAAAATAAGTCCTCACACGGCCGAACGAACTTGTCGCGAAATAAACCGATGTGATGACCCCCGACCCGCCCGACCCGTCTGTCTCACTCACTCCAGATAAGCCTGTTTCGCTCGCTGCAGTGTCTGTACGTTCAACGAGTTTCAACCTTATAACGCTGATTTAAGAGTGTTTGTTAACGCCCGCACCTGTGATTGAGAGATAGAATTATTTATTTACGGAAGTTATTTGCAACACAACGAAAGTTCCTGCCATTTTGTATTTAATTCCTGTTTTTGTCTTCTTGACATCACGCGCGCGCGAGTGACCGTGACCTAATTAGATAATTACAGTATTTATTCTCTTGTGTTGTCAATTTAATTCCGTGTTTAGTGTTTGTACTGTGATAAAAAGAAATTGCTGTGTGTGTTTGTGTTTATTAAAGGTAATCAATAATTAAAATATAATGGAGAAATTAGAGTGTGCCGATTGTGGTGCGGATTCGATTTGCTTACAGAAATTACGTATGTATCCTTTCGCACAGTTTTCGTTCATAGATAAAACAAAAATTGTTTCATTCAATAGACCTATGCCAAATATTAGTCTATCTCAACAGAAAGGTAAAAATTTCAGACATATTAATACCAAATATTACGACAGTTACACTTGGTTAGCTGGTTGCCGCCATTCGAATTTATTGTTTTGCGTTCCTTGTCTTTTGTTTTCTACAACGAATACTGTGTGGAATGATACTAGTTACGGTGATTTGAATAATTTAACAAATCTTGCTAAGAAACACGACCAATCCGACAAACATATTCAAGCATGTCTGTCTATGCTTTCTTTTGGAAAAAATCGCGTTGAATTAGGTATTAGTGCGCAATTAAAAGGCGACATTGAGCGTCAAAACGCGAAAGTCGACCGTAATAGGAATATTTTTTTTCGTTTAATTGATATAACTTGTTTTTTGGCAAAACAGGAGCTACCTTTTAGAGCACATAACGAAACAGAATCTTCTTTAGATAAAGGCAATTTTATCGAAACCGTTGAACTTTTGGCTAAATACGACGGGCGTTTAGAAAATCATCTTCATAATTATTCGAATGCTTTCACTGGTCTTTCGAATAGAACACAAAATGAATTGATTTCTTCAATTGCCACGCATATGTTACGTGATATTAAAATTCAAATTAGTAAAACTGATTTCGTTGCAGTAATGATAGATGAAACGCCGGATGTTAGTGGAAAAAAACAGTTAGTTCTTATTTTGAGATATTTCGATAATAATGAAATCGTAGACAGATTTGTTGGTTTTATCGATGCCAGTTCGGATCGAACAGCTCAGTTTCTTAGCAAGACTGTCATAGAGTGCCTTAAAGAATATGATTGTATTTCTAAATTAGTTGCTCAAACATATGATGGGGCTAATGTTATGTCCGGGGAGAACGGAGTCCAAGGATTAGTGTGCAAGCACTGCCCTCACGCATTATATGTATGGTGCTCGGCTCATGTTTTAAATCTAGTCCTCTCCAAATCTTGTGAAAGAATTAGTGAGACGAAACGATTTTTCAACGTTATAAAAACAATAAGTAACTTTTTCAGTATCAGTACTAAACGACTGGCTTTTTATAACGAACAACCGGGTGCGAAAAAAATCCCCTGTTGTGCTCCCACGCGTTGGACTTATAATTCTCGTACAGTAAATGTGATTAAAAATGAGCTAGACATTTTAATACACGTTTTTGAACAAATTATAGATAATCCCGACTCGTGGGACGGTGAAACCTTAACACAGGCCAACACTTTTTTATTGACTTTAAAAGATTTTGAATTTATTTTTCTATTACAAATATTCAGCGAAATATTTGAAAAAACTGATTTACTTTACAATTCTTTGCAGAAGCAAATGTCTGATATTGCTTCTTGTCTGAAACAAATAAATGCTTTGGAAAATTTTTTGAGTCACTTTCTTGAGGAATTTAATACGATTTTCGAAAATACAAAAAGGTTGTGTGGCCCTCCTAAACGAAAACGAAATGTTGACGATGTTAAAATCTATTATAGGCGGATTTTAATAGCTATAATCGATAACATTTCTATGGAGTCGCGCAATAGATACAGCAACATCAAAAAGTTAGCATTTTTTCAGTTACTTTCCAAGGAAAATTTTGCAAAATATTCTGCAGATTTTCCGGAAATTGCTTTTAACGATTTAAAAAGTAGTTACAGGTCATTTCATTTTAATTTTGATCGTTTGCACAACGAACTTAAATGCATTTATAATAATGACGAATTTAGACAATTGAATCCTTTAGAAATAATAGACCATTTGTCTCAAAATAATATGTATCAACTTTTCCCTGAAGTCATTCGTTTAGCAAAACTAATAGTGACAATACCGGTTAGTAGTGCATCGGTCGAGCGATCTTTTTCTTGTTTAAAGCGTATTCATACGTATTTGCGTAATACACAAGGGCAAAATCGTCCCACTGATCTCTCACAAATTTCTATAGAAAAAAAACTTTTGACGAGTTTGAAACGATCAGGAACTTTCCATAAAGACGTGTTAGATATTTATTTACAAAAAGACAGACAAGTTGATCTTGTATATAAATAATTTTTAGAAATACAATTATAATACAATCCAAAAAGATACGTACGACCTAAACAAACTGCAGCAATATCTTTTTTACTTGCATTATTTCTACATTTTATTTAATCTAGTTAAATTTAAACACCTCTCAATGTGTGTGTGTTATTACTACGTATTACTCGTTTATTAATTAATTATACCCGGTATTCATGATCGTGAGTGATGTGAATTGACATAAAACAAATACAACGGCTTTTCTAAAAGCCACTACGGCTATCGCTCAAATGACATGTGTGACTCTTTACGAGTCATATTATATTCATGCATTTTTGAGATATCTGTGGTGGTGAAAAATTCGATCCACCGTACACGACCGCCAGGTGCCAATGGATAAGAGCAAGTTCACTAGGAAGTAAGTTCACATAACATTATTTAGTTACAGTCTGAAGAAAACGGGAAAAAAAGTGGTAAGCGAATTTATATCCATAATAATAGCCTTCCGCCCGCGACTTTGTCCGCGTCACGTCGCCGTCGCTCGGCCTAAATATTACGAATTTTAAAATGATAAGTGCAACTACCACTCGTTAGATCTACAGTGCCTACTGCGCTGGAAAACTGATGCACGCCCCTGATGCATATGCATGGTTGACGCCCGCGGTTTCAGCTCCCGTTTTCATGGTCCATGGGAATATCGGGATAAAATGTATTCAATCTTTTATCTATACCTTTCATCCAAATCTGCTCGATCGTTTTTTGTGTGATTAAGTAACAAATAAGATCCAAACTTTCACATTACAACATTAGTTCGTAGGATTCATATAGCATTAATTTCCTCTAACTGACTATATTCTGTATCAAGCCGCGTATCGACAGCGCGCGGCTGCCGCGCGAGCCATGTTCGACCGCGGCAAACCTGCGTTTTGGTGCGCGAGCCAATTTTAAAGCTCACATTTTCATATAGCGCGGCAGCCGCGCGCGGCTGGCGATCCGTGAACAAACATTCATTTTGTGCGCGGCAACCATGAACGAATCACGTCAGCGACGTGCAGCTGCGGCTTTTATCATCATATATCATATTATTCATAAGCGTTTGAGACGAGAACCTCGTTGGTGGATCAAAAAAATATATATGAATAGAATGCTACATGGTAGTTCGCGATTAATGGAAGACATGAGATACGAAGCTATCGACGAAACAATCAAAAATTTCACAAGAATGACAACAAATGAATTCGAATTTTTAAAATCATTGATTGAGCCCCATGTAAAAAGAATGGACACTAACTTTCGAGATGCCATTTCAGTGACCGAAAGACTTAATTGCTATCACTTTAAGATTTCTGGCTACTGGAGACTCATATACAAGCCTACAATATCTTTTTCGAGTATCAAAATAGTCAATTTCACGAATAGTACCAGAAGTTTGTAGTGCATTATGTCAGGCGCTGAAAGGTTGGACCAGGGTAAGTAAATGAACTTTTTTTACATTTGTACTTTATTAAAACAGTTATTCATATTTTATTTAAATTGACGGAGGTGGTGGTGGAGGCGGAGAAATTGAAAACTACGGTGATGGTGTTGGGGGCTGCGGCGACGGAGTTGGGGGCTGCGGCGACGGTGTTGGGGGCTGCGGCGACGGTGTTGGGGAATATATTGAATAATGCGGATTATTTTATTATTTATTTATCTGCAAGACCCAAAGATACGGTTAGCTCTTTTTGTAGATAAATAAACATAAAAAAGTAAAGGTGGAGACAACATATCTTAATTTCTTTATAAAGATGGAGGTCGGCCCGCTTTCGAAGTTTTCTTGGCAGCTTCTTTCTTCGAAGGTCCTCCCAATTTGTGAACTGCCAGTAGAGTCTTTAGTTTTCTCTTTTCTTAATAATAAAGATGTAGTACGGGTTCGGAAAATAAAAGCTTATTTGTGTACTTTGAGTTTACTTGAAATATAACACGGAAAAAGCAAGTTTACAAGACTGTTGGTTTTGAGTAACGTCGAAAATATTTGAGCGGCACGGCCGGGTGTGCGCGCAGGACACCGCTAGCTCATGCGTCTTACCCCGAGATCGCGCGGCTCGCTACTAACTACTGAACCAGCTTCTTCCCGCGCCTACACCCCGCTATGACAAGTACCGAGCGGGCACACGATGCATCCTAGAGGTGCGCGGAGCGGCAACTGCCTGGTTTTGGGGTCGCGCTACATTCTCCCCCTCCAAGTCAGCAGAAGATACTGGCGCTGGCTTGGGAACAGCTACTTTATTGTTACGAGGTCTCCCCCTTTTCCTAGCATGGGCTACCACATCGGAATCTCCTACATACGGCGTCAGGAGGCTAGCATGATACTTTCCGCGAGGATAGTTGTCTTTATCAAATACTTCGTAAGAGGTTGGGGAAATAACTTTTTTAATGAGATACGGCCCCTCGCGTCTAGGAGCAAACTTACTTGTGAAACCTCTAGTGGCCTGACTAAGCCGATGGCTGTCCACGAGTACGAGATCACCCTCCTTATAGGCAACTCCAGGGCGACGGTGTTTGTCTGCTTCGTCCTTACGGACGTCCTGCTGGTGTTCTATTCGCCAGTTTACTTCTTGCAGACGTCGCGCAAAGTTCTTTAGGTATGGGGTGATTTGTGGCACATAGTTTGCCGTTTCCACAATAGTCCGGAGGTCCGTGTGGACGTCAAATGGGGACCGCATCTCTCGAGCGAAAGTAAGATACGCTGCAGTCTGTCCTGTACCCTGATTATAAGCGCTGTTCAAAGAGAATTGGACTAACGGCAGAACTGATGGCCAACGTCGATGATCAGGACCAACCAGCATCGCGATTTGTTGCTTCAATTCTCGATTCTTCCGCTCTGCGGGATTCGCCTCCGGGTGATAGACTGGAATTAGAGAGTGGTGTACACCAAGTACGAACATTGCTTTTTGCATCACAGCAGAGACAAACTGTGTCCCGTTATCAGAGATGATACGTCGAGGCAACCCATATCTCATGAAAACTTCTTCAATGAGGGCCTTAGCGCATGACTCCGCTGTCGCATCGCGTAGTGGAATTAATTCCACCATCTACTAGCCGTGTCCTCTATGAGGAACACCCACTTTTCCCCATTTTCACTTTCAGGGAGAGGTCCAAATAGGTCCATCGCCAGTACCTCAAATCTCTGTTGGGGCACTGGGGTTTGAAGTAGTCCGGCAGGTTTCATATTTGAGGCCTTATACTTCTGACAAATCGTACATGATTTCAGGTACTGCGCCACATATTGTCTCATATTCCTAAAATAATATCGCTCCTTGATTTTCTTTAACGTGCGTTCTAGTCCTAAGTGACCAGCAGTGGGCGCATCATGTAACTGATTCATCAGTTCTGCCCGAAGGGATTCAGGGACCACTAATTGGGGTTCCTCAGAATCTTCATCTGTATCACTACGGTATAACACGCCTTGAGACAAATAGTAACCTCTATCCGTCCAGCGCATAGCACCGTCGGGATTATTTATGTCCTCGAAATCAGTAATAATTCTGCTGACTTCGGCATCTTCCAACTGTGCTTTGCGGATGTCATCTGAACTTCTTTGGGGTAAATCCACAACCACCGGGCATAGGCTGCAGGGACTGGACTTATCTTGTTTGGTATCAGAAGTCACAGGTCGACTAAGCGTATCTGCAATAACATTTACTCTACCCGGGGTGTATTCCACATCGATATCGTAAGATTGAATCTTCAACGCCCAACGAGCCAATCTACCGCTAGGCGTCTTCAACGATAGAAGCCATCTCAAGGGCTGGTGGTCTGTTATTACACGCACCTTCGATCCCTCGACGCATCCTCTATACTTCTCAAGAGCCCAAACGACCGCCAAAGCTTCTCTTTCAGTCGTGTGGTAGTTGCGTTCTGCAGATGTCAATAGTCTGCTAGCATATTCAATAGGCCTCTCCTCTTGTGGTGATGCACCTTGCAACAAGACTGCTCCAATAGCATATGCGCTAGCGTCTGTACGAAGTACAAAAGGTTCTTCGAAGTTCGGCTGACGTAGAATAGGGCTAGTGGTGAGCCGCAACTTTAGCTCTTCAAAAGCCTTGTGCTACTTCTATTTCCACTGCCATTGTCGACCTTTCTTCGTCAGATCCGTCAAACAACGAGCTACATCGTAAAACTGTGGGATGAATTTGCGAAACCATGAACAGGTTTGTAAAAAGGTCTTTAGTTCTTTTAGGTTCGTCGGAGGTTTCATATTCACAACTGCTTCGACTTTTTTTGGATCAGGCTCGATGCCTTGCGGCGAAACTACGTGTCCCAGGTAAGTGACTCTCTCTCTAACGAAGACACATTTATCTCTATTTGCTTTCAGTTTGAACAGACGTAGGCGTTCGAAGACTTGGTGAAGATCTGCCAGGTGCGTGTTCAGGTCTGGAGAAATTATCAGAAGGTCATCCAAGTAGGCCAGGACGCATACGTCCTTCAAGCCTGACCTAAACCTGTCTATTAAACGCTGGAACGTAGACGGAGCGTTACGAAGTCCGAAAGGCATCCTTCGAAATTGGAATGTACCATACGGTGTCGTAAACGCTGTCTTGTGGCGATCTTCTGGAGCTACTTCTATCTGCCAATATCCTGCCTTCAAATCTATAGTGGACATCACACTATTTGCCTTAGTGGACTGGAGGAGCTCGTCGATAACTGGGAGAGGGTTATGTCAGCACGGGTCACATTGTTTAGTTTTCGGTAATCAACGCAAAACCTTACCTCACCGTTCTTCTTTGGTACCAGGACAACAGATGAAGCCCACTCGGACTCCGCTTCCTCAATCACCTCTTCCTCCAGCATTTTGTCCAACTCCTGACGAATGCTCTCTTTCTTAGCAGGTGAAACTCTGTATGGTGGCGTCGAAAGAGGCGCAGTATCTCCTGTATCTATCCTATGCAAAGCAAAAGGAGTCGGCTCTCCCCCTGCATTGAAGATATCCATATTCCTGTTAAGAAATGCAGCCAACTTTTCCCTGTCAGCTGATGAAAGGAGAATTCCCTCGCACTCGCGGAGGCCAATCGCAGAACTCACCGTAACGCGGTCCTCGCGTTCATAATTCAAATCGTGAAACCCGGTCGCTGAACGTAACGAAAAACGATTATTGACAAAGTCGAGCATCATGCCAGCGTCCTGAATGAAATTCATACCTAACAATGATTCAGTAGCACCCGGTAAAACCATAAATAGTGTAGTAATTGCTACTCCCTGCACCTTAACATTCACAGAAGCTACGTCTACTATTTGAACGCGTCGCGTTCCATCGGCAAATCTTAACTCAGTCTCTATACTTTTAAAAACTTGACCGTTATTCCGTAAATGCTTAGTGAGACTTTCGCTTGCAACGGATTGTTTAGCACCTGTATCTAACAACGCAGTGCCTACAACACCAAACACTTCTATATTAATTAATGGACGCACACGCGGATCAAGCACTGTTTCACACGCGGCCACTGTTTGGAAAGGGGTGGTTACTATACAAGTGGACATTGATGAAAACGGCGCAGAACGGCCATCCTTGCACACTGCACAGTTGGTGCGAATCACACCAGGCGCACCACATCCGAAGCAGGTGATGGACGGGCGTAGCTCTGATGGAGTGGCAGCTGGCTCACTCTTAATATAGTGAGAGGCAGACTTATTTTTATTAATTAGTTTGCGGCAGTCATCTTTGGTATGACCGAAAATCTTACAAAAAGAACATCTGGGTCTCGCTTTACTTTGCGGTTTGCTTTCGTTAGGTATCACAGCTGATGACGACGAAGCCTGCCCAGTGACTAACGGCGGCGGCGGTGTGGCGCTAAATGCAGGAGTGGTTCTCTTCGCATGAGTTGCAGCTCGCGTTTCTTCTAACACGTCCTCTGCTACCCGAGCCTGCTGGAGCAACTCGGCGAAAGAATTGAAACTACTTCTCGGCACTCTTTCTCGTATCCGCCTATGGAGCAGACCGTACACCATGTCTAACTGCACCGGATTCTCAGTTAGTGTATGTGAAGGGAACTGGGCGATTAAGGCTCTTATCCTGCAGACAAATACATCGGTCCTTTCTTCAACTTGCTCTCTACTGAATATTTCCCTATAAATCCGATGAGGAGGGAGACGTGGACCAAATGTCTGCCGCAATAAATGAAGGGCATCCTGCCAATTCGTGACAGAATGTTTGACACCCTGCCACCATGTTGCAGCAAAGTCTGTTAGTAAAATCGGCAGGCCTCTTATCGCAATAACGTCCGTAACGCCAACACAGTCCTTATAAATTTCAACAGTGTCTATGAAAGCCATCACGTCGCCAGCACCATTAAATCTCGCCTTACAGTTAGCAAAATTTGTACTCACAGCTGTTGTCGTCGGCGGTGGCAGACCACCCTGTATAGGCGACGGTGGCAGACCACCCTGTATAGGCGACGGTGGCAAACCACCCTGTATAGGCGCCTGCGACCGTAGCGCTTGTAGCAAAAATACCAACTGGTGGTCCGTCATAACGACGTGTGCGGGTGACACGGGTAGGTGCGGAGAGGCGGCGTGCGGAGCCTGCCCTGGCTGCGGCATTTGCGGATAGCCAGGCATCTCACGCCCGTACTGCGGCGGCAGCGGCGATGGGAGTGAATCCCCGGCGGACGACGGGCGTCCAGCCAGAGGCGGCGTCGACGATCGCACGTCAACGAATAACGCACCCCCAGTCGAAGTCGACGGTACCGAACCGTCGATATGCTCACGAGCCATAGGTGCAGAGTACATCTCTGTGGTTTGCGCAGCACGCGTTGCACTATTATTACGTGAGCGTGTCAACACCATGTCTATAATATGAGCACTGTCCACAAGAGTTTAACACAAGTCACAATAAAAAGGTATACCTAGATAAACACACGTAATGTTCACTAATATTTACAAGGACAAGGACAGGTCTTGTGACAAAGTTAATTTATACCTAACATTAACACTAAAAAGTCTTCTAATTATACAACGACACGAGAAAAAGTTCCGTGAGACTTAAAAATAAACACTAAAAGTTTTTATTTACAAGAATTACACGATAAACTGTAGGTACATTGAATCGTATTATGTAGACTAGCAAACGTTCGTTACACGTACAAGTTTGAAACGAGAACGAGAAAGTCACACACCTAGGTATTAAAACATAAACACTAAAAGTCTAAAGTTGATACAAAGCATCACTGTACACAAAATGTTTAGGTCAGTGTCTATGAAAACACGAAGCACTATGAATAACGATTAGGTATCCTAGGTAAGCTAACGAAAGCACTAAATGAAATAAAAGTGTTCGAAAAAATTAACAAAATGCAACCGCCATTTTGCTTGCAAACTAGGAGCACTATTGTTCTATTTAGAAAATAGGATAAGCACTAGAAAGAAAGAAAAATGTTGTAACAAGAATCCATTAAGAAGTCACTATATTTACAAAACACAATAAAATTTTGTCCTGTGGTTTTAGCTAGCGCAAAACTGAGTGTGCGAGGAGCACGTGGTAGGTATATATATCACATCACATCACGCCACGTGAAAAAACTCGTATTAACACTGTTCTGGCGCTAAATCACTGTCTTTAGTCTTATCCTCAAATTATGAACACACAATAAGAGTTTATATTCGGAATAGAAGTCTTTTAGACCGTTTTTAAACACTAAAACACGGCCGAACGTTGGGACGCCACTTGTAGTACGGGTTCGGAAAATAAAAGCTTATTTGTGTACTTTGAGTTTACTTGAAATATAACACGGAAAAAGCAAGTTTACAAGACTGTTGGTTTTGAGTAACGTCGAAAATATTTGAGCGGCACGGCCGGGTGTGCGCGCAGGACACCGCTAGCTCATGCGTCTTGCCCCGAGATCGCGCGGCTCGCTACTAACAGCGGACTACACATTATCAATATATTGTCAATATATTGACAATATATTGACAATAAAATGTTATTACTTTCAAGCAATGTGACGGAATGATGAAAAACTATGAAATGACGGAAAATTTTGATATTTCGTAAAAATATCAATATACTGTCAATATACTGTCAATATATTGACAATATATTGACAATATATTGTCAATATATTGTCAATTTATTGATGACCTTGGAACGCACATTATTCCACGGTATCGACCGCGACTAGGGATGCCCGAGTTTTTGCTATGAATCGATCTTTTGGATCGCATGAGAGCGTAACCCAAAAGATTGATTCACGAGCTTGAATCTAGATAGATTCAAGCTTTCCCCAACCTATTATTTAGTACCTAATAATAGTAAAGTAACCTCGGAATGTTCTTTATTCTTTTTAGTAACTAATGAAAGTAAAGTAACCTCTGGTTGTTCGAAAATAGTAGGTAGGTAGATTCTAAAATAATAGCCTACTTAATCGTTTCAGACTTTAATCGGTTTACTTATCTTCCACTTTGTATGAGTTGAGGTGCTTCTTCTAATATTTATCGCTTAACATATTTAACTCATTGCTACCTTTGCCTGCATCTAACTCTGAGTCAAATGTTAATTTAACTCGGCGCAAGTTGGTATCTCATTGGCTAGCAGATCAAATTATCACAAATATAATTTGGTATAAAGTTACAAACTTTATTAAAACACCTAATCAAGGATTAAAAATCCAAATAGTTAGTTACTTCTCACCTTCCCTGCATTCTTGCAATTGTTGTTAAGATATACTAGCTGTTTTATACTAGCTGCTGTTTGCTTCTTTTTATGAATTTATCAGATATATAGATCCGTATAGATCATGATACATAGATCTATAGATAATCCTACCTAGTCTTCACCAACCTATAACAATAATTTAGTTTTTAATATTCTCTCACAAAACAAATACACTTAAAAGTGCAATAAGAATGTAATGGACTGGGTTTGTTTAATATGATCATAACGAAACAATTAATATTTAAATAATACGTATTAATTTAAAATAATCAAAATACAGCAGTCGCGCTATAATAATTACGTGTTTTTGTTTATTTCTGTATAACCTTTAAGGTAAGATAAAAATTATTACTAAGCAACTTTCCTACTTGATATTCATTTTTTCATTCATGAAACATTTTATTAATTTGCATCACGGGCACCGCCAGTAATTACGAATCACATACTCGTATTTCACTATCTCCACTGCTTAAATACTACTACCAACTCAAAACTCGCAACATTGTGTTGCCATATAGTGAAATTGGTAAGTTTCTCAATAACACGTTTTCTACTCTTTTGTGTTATTATAATAAACTAGACTTATACTTAATCTTAGGTTTTTTTATCTTTGATTCAATAAGAATTTGATCCCTATTCTTATCTTAATTAGCTTGAAACACTTCATTCCAATTTATTTATTTATTATTCTATAAGTTTAAAACTATTTTTAATGCATGCGAATCGGGTTCGAATCCCGTCAGGGCGACATGAGACAAGTTGTTTTTTCGAGTATATTTTCTTCTTTAATATTTATCATTTAAAAATAGCATTGTAAAATGCAAAATTTAAAAGTTATAGCATGTATAATAATTCAGTAGAGTAATTTGAATCTTGCTTTAAACTGTTTCTCGTAACGATTTGCGCAGATCCAGTTCCAGTTCAGTAAGCATTGATTACATTCACGCACACAAATTAATAATTATTATCATTTTAGGTAGCTAAATTTTAATTCAGCATTATTTTAACAAAGTGAAAACCTACGTACATCTTAAGTTTTGGCGCGCACTGTTCATTGAAATAATATCTATCTCATGTGGAATGATGAATTCTATGTACAAGTTGATGGAGTAGCAATGGGTTTTCCTGTATCCCCCATAGTCGCCGACATATTTATGGAGGATTTCAAGGAGAAGGCGCTGGCTTCAGCACCAGTGTATCCCAGGTTCTACAAACGGTACGTAGATGACACTTTCACTGTACTACCTAGAGATAGTGTTTCTGCTTTCCTTATCCATCTTAACTCTATTCACCCAAACATTAAATTCACTATGGAGTTAGAAGCAAATAATAAACTAGCCTTCCTAGATGTACTTGTTATTAGGAATCCTGATCAAACTTTGAGCCACACAGTGTATCGGAAAGCAACACATACAGACAGATACCTAAATGGTGACTCACACCATCATCCTTCACAGTGATAGCTACCGTAGGGAAATCTTTGTTTTAAAGAGCTCGCGGCATCTGTGACGAGAAACACCTGAATGCTGAGCTTCGACATGTCGAGCAAGTACTAAGAAATAACAAGTTGCAAGTACCACGTAGATGTCACAGAAACCGCGCCAAACCAGTCACAATAGAACGTCAACCTGCCACATTATACCATTTGTGAAAGATGTCACAGACAAGATTGGGAGAATTCTAAAGCTTCTTCTATAAATACTTACTTTAAGCCGCCCAAGAAGATCAACCAATTCCTACCACCAGTCAAGTGCAACATACCCTTTCAAGTTGCAGGTGTCTACAAACTGGATTGTGACTGTGGGCTCTCCTACATCGGGCAAACAAAGAGAAGCATAGCTGACGTGAAAAATAGGCGCGAAAACAAGTCTGCAGTGTGTGAACACGCTTTTGAGGGACCCACCCACTACATCAGGTTTGATAAGCCACAGATACTCGCCAGGGAACCAAAATTTGTCCCCAGAATGCTACGTGAGGCCATTGAAATCACCAAATATCCAAACTTCAATAAAGATGATGGGTGGAAGATTCTACCAGCTTGTGACTCTATTCTTCATAAATTAAAGTCTCAACCCAAATCACGCACTGCAAGACCCAAAGATACGGTTAGCTCTTTTTGTAGATTAATATAAAAAGTAAAGGTGGAGATAACATATCTTAATTTCTTTATAAACGTGGAGGTCGGCCAGCTCTCGAAGTTTTCTTGGCAGCTTCTTTCTTCGAAGGTCCTCACAATTTGTGAACTGCCAGTAGAGTCTTTAGTTTTCTCTTTTCTTAATAATAAAGATTTAAAATAATAATTAAATCAAAATATCAAATCAATAATAATTGTTGCCGTAGTAAATGTCTAACCGTATCCGAACGAAAAAATAAATTAAATTTTCGAGGGTAGACTTATAAGTAGCCAGTCATCCCGTGACCACGGCAGCTGAAAAGATGCCGAAACATCGGGAAAATAAAAAAAAACCCCTAAAAATACGGACAATTTCAACTTAGTTCGTGAAATATAGCGCGTTTGATATCCGTAAAAGTTGTTTTATTTCAAAGTGAAAACCTGTCAAATCACTCTACTGAATCAATAATCCCACTTATTATATTTAGAACATAAAGCAAGCCATTCATAAAGAAGAAGAAGAATAGTGAAGATCGGATGCCCGTGAATCTATTGAAAAGATCGGAGATCGTATAAAAGATCGATTCAGATCGGGCATCCCTACCGTGACCGACCGGGGACGGGGAAGTCCCGACTAGCATGCCTCTTTATTATTTTGTTTGCCCGATCGATTCAGCATCCCTACCGCACAGTGGGACGGATTTCAGATTTGCGGACGTAGGACTTTTTTGTCGAATATCATAATTTATTTTTATGCTAATCGATAGTCCTAATTAAGACGATAACATTTATTTGCCGCAATTTTGTTGCAAAAGTTATGACTAACGAGAAAAATTCAATTTTCACAAAAGTTGTATAGGACCATAACTAACTTGCTCTATAAATACCAAGTCTTGGCAGATCTCAGCCTGATATTTGGTAGGGTTAATCTATGGGTGTTTATATATAGCGCGAGTGCCACATACATAGTATTGCCCCGGACGTCCCCGTTTTCCAGATATATAAGGCTGAACTGAGGTACTTTTTCTACTTTTTCTTAGGCATTACTTAACTCCAAATAGTTGTAAAAAAACGGAACAACATAAATATTATGAATTGTATGTTAATTTTATTAATTATCAACCAGACTATTGGATCAGGTGACATCATATCACAAAATCAACATATGTAAAAACCAAATTTGAGTTGAGTCCTTAATAGTTTAATAGGTTTAATTTACAAATCAGCCCCCTAATTGTCTAATTTAAAATCTATCACAATCCCTTTCAGAGTATTGTGATTGTGATATATTCGTCTGTCATTATTGCTTAGACAGTTCAATTTCGTTTATTCCATACCTTTTAAACGCGTCCCGATCACAATCCCTTTCAAATCTCAAATAGTGACGGCCTGAAAATCTTTCAAATTACGAATTGAAAGGCATTGCGGTTGATTTTAAATTAGACAATTAGCCCCCTGGTTTGTATTGTTCCAGCTTAAGTATTAACAATTGAATTATTCTATGTCGCTAAAGTAAACAGGTATGTGTCAAATGAGGATAAATTGCATAATCTTCTTTTGTCGTCCGACCCTAAGCTTACAGTATTACGACCAAGAATGGCCAAACTCAAGAGGATGCCTCTCTCTCCTGAAGCTCGGAATCTTTTGATACTTACCACTCAAGATGTGTTTGAACCTGAATTTATAGATACAAGCAATTTAAGTGATATTAGCGACATAGAATAATAACTCAAGCTGGAACAATACAAACGAGGGGGCTAATTGTCTAATTTAAAATCTATCGCAATCCCTTTCAATTCGTAATTTGAAAGATTTTCAGGCCGTCACTATTTGAGATTTGAAAGGGATTGTGATCGGGACGCGTTTTAAAAGGTATGGAATAAACGAAATTGAACTTTCTAAGCAATATGACAGACGAATATATCACAATCACAATACCTCTGAAAGGGATTGTGATAGATTTTAAATTAGACAATTAGAGGGTTGATTTGTAAATTAAACCTATTAAACTATTAATGACTCAACTCAAATTCGGTTTTTACATGTGTTCATTTTGTAATATAACGTCACCTGATCCAATAGTCTTGTTGATAGTTAATACAATTAACATACAATTCATAATATTCACGTTGTTCCGTTTTTTTTACAACTATTTGGAGTTTAGTAATGCCTAAGAAAAAGTAGAAAAAGTACCTAAGTTCAGCCTCATATATCTGGAGAACGGGGACGTCCGGGGCAATACTATGTATGTGGCGCTCGCGCTATATATAAACGCCCATAGATTAACCCTACCAAATATCAGGCTGAGATCTGCCAAGACTTGGTATTTATAGAGCAAGTTAGTTATGGTCCCATACAACTTTTTTGAAAATTTTATTTTTCTCGTTAGTCATAACTTTTGCAGCAAAAGTGCGGCAACTAAATCTTATCGTCTGAATTAGGACTATCGATTAGCATAAACAAAAAATATAATATTCGACAAAAAAGTCCTACGTCCGCAAATCTGAAATCCGTCCCACTGTGTACCGTGACCGACCGGGGACGGGGGAGTCCCGACTAGTGATGGAACATTTTATGAATAGCATGAATAGCATGCTAAAAATCATATGAAATGATTGTCATTGTGATAAATGTTAAACAAGAAAATATACTAGAAAAAAAGCAACTTGTCTCATGTCGTCCTGACGGAATGTGTCAAGTTGCTTTTTTTCTAGTATATTTTCTTGTTTTAATATTTATCACATAAAAATAGCAAAATGTAAAATTAAAAAAGGAAATATATAATGATTTTCATTATTCACTTTCCTTCACATTGACTGCTACAATTCCACACTGTGAAAATCGCAGATTGCTCCTTCCCTTCACGAGTTCCAATTATAATGAAATATGAATTATGATGAATGATAGCTAAATAATTAGGAATTAGCGATTTAAATGAAACGCTCCTAAATGAAATATTACTCTGTCGTATGATTTTCATGTCAGGTAAGGCAGAACGGTAGAAGCCCCGGTTGTGGTCACTACCCCTTTTGTGGCCATGATTGAATAACTAGGTAAAAAACAGGTGCAAGCAATTTTCGACTGACATTCCTTATTGGCACAGATTAATAAATAGTTACTTCGTAACAGATAAACCACTCTATTGTAAATGTTGGTACTTGCATTTTATAATAGCCTACTCTTTGCAGCTGCGCGTTTCGGCGCGCGAAAATATACCGTATTAAGCGGGCGTAAGCTTGCTATTGCTTCACAGCTTCGTGCGGTCGCATGACCTTGAAGCAAAAGCAATAACAGGCTGCAGCTTCCAAAAAAAAATATATTTTACAATGTTGGTGAATTATATTAGTAGGATATTTGTACGATCGATAGGTACTTAAAAACTTAATATAAGTAATTATTGTGATCAAATATCTTTATTATTAATTTTAAAACGTTATTATTAAACGAAAATAATGAAAATCAAAAAACCCTTTAAAAACCTAAAAAATACGGACAATTACAACTTAGTTCGTGAAAATATAGCGCGTTTGATATCCGTAAAAGTTGTTTTATTTCAACGAAAATAATGATTTATGTAGCAACTCACCTTTCTTCGTCAGTAGGTAAATTAAACAAGAAAGATCCTTGTTTTTCGTCTTGCTCGATGTAGGTACATCCAAATACCGACATACATTTCCAGAAGCAGAAACCATTGTCAATATGAACCTACGAAATAATTCGTCGAAATAATCGACGTCAGTCACGATCCCGAACCAAATTTTAGCGCACACAGTTACGTAGGTACGCAACACTCGTCCGGCGGCAACCCTACTGTATTTGGATACTCGAGTGTCCGTCGCTCGGCCGGTAGGCAACTAACGCGCGTAAGTACATGGAGTGAACTAGGCCTGACAAGGGGGGCAGTGACCACAACCGGGACATCTGCCGTTCTGCCGTACCTGACATGAACATCATACGACAGAGAAATATTTCACTTAGGAGCATTCATTTAAATCGCTAATTAGTTATCATAATTCATATTTCATTACAAGGAGCAAATGTGAAATTAGCCCAATATGTGGAACAAAAACACAGTCGGTGAAATATCAGTGTGTGAAAAATCAATTTATTCATTGAATGAAAATTAACGAAAAGTTGCAATCATTGAAAACTACGCCCTGTTGCTAAGTATCTTAGGGTCAATTGCAACCTTTCCTAGGCTGATATCGATTCTCTTAAAATTGTATCCTTTTTTTTAGTGATTGGGGTAATCAGGGTTAAAAGCATTTGATAGGCCTCGTTTGACATTCGGAAGTAATTCTCAAAGTCATTTGGTTCAGTGAGAGCAATTTCCTTTAATAAATTTACTTGCGCGTATTGTTTTAAGGATAGCCACTCTCTAGCCCATTTTTTTCTTTTAACTCTTTTCTTTAAACTCATTGCTATTATAATTGCTACACACGCTTTTTTTTCAATGCTTCCATAGTCCCACCACTACCACTGCAATAATGACAGCGGACCAGCCAGTCGGACACTTATTTGTAGTAATGAAAATATGTTGCCAATATATTGTCAGTATATTGCCAATATATTGTCAGTATATTGTCAATATATTGACAGTATATTGACAATATATTGACAATATATTGACAGTATATTGACAATATATTGACAATATATTGACAATATATTGACAATATATTGACAATATACTGATAGCCGTGGAGCACGATCTGCTTATAAACAAAAGTGCCACAAATCCAAATTAAGATTTTTTCAGTAGAGCACGTTGAAAATTAGCTTTAAATTTTATTTGTTTTTCGTCAACATATCACTATACTTTTAATGCTTGCTTTTGTGTTATACATCATTGGATGTGTACCTATTTTAATTACCTATATCTTGTTTATATCCCCTACAACTCAAAAGGCATGTGGCAATCCCTTAAGCATATAATATATTTTTTAAAATAATTTTCATTATTGGATGTGTACCTATTTTAATTACCTATCTCTTCTTTATATCACCTATAACCCAAAAGGGATGTGGAAATCCCTTAAGCGTATAAAATATTGCTCACGAATTTTTTTTTTTAAGAAAAGGCTAAGTACTTCTTTTTAAAATAATAATCATGCTTTGCCGAACATTGTTGACCAGTGTTATTAAATGCCCCACTGCTGGTATGTTATCTTTACTTTCCCGTTTTACTAGCCATAAAATGATGAAAAAAAACCGGCCAAGTCCGAGTCGGACTCGCGCACAGAGGGTTCCGTACAAACCCGTAGGTATATAAGTAAAAGTTCACCCATCACTACAATCTAGTCATAGTTATGGTATTTTTATTGCAAAATGAAATTTAAAATTTTCAATAAAAAAAAAATTATGAACTAAAAACTTACGGATTTCTCAATTTTTCCTTTGTCTGTACTATAGGACGTTACTTCGTACCAAATTTCAAGATTCTAAGTTCACGGGAAGTACCCTGTAGGTTTTGATTCCCGTACAAGCTTCGAAAATTTGTGGAAATCTACGGCATAAACAGCTGTATCTTTTGATTACTTTGGCTTAAAGTTTGATTTTTTCACAGCTCCAAGGGACAGTAGACCTGAGTATTAGATATAAATTTCAGTTTGATACCTTCACACGTTCCTGAGAAAAACGGTCTTGACAGACAGACGGACGGACGGGCAACAAAGTGATCCTATAAGGGTTCCGTTTTTACCTTTTGAGGTACGGAACCCTAAAAAGACTGAACTTAGCTGAAATAATAATAATGAAGTAACCAAGTGCCATTGAATTATAATAATGAAGTAACCAAGTGCCATTGAATTCAACACCGTTAAAGACTTCTTTTATTTTAATAGTAAAAGTAATAGAAATTTGCGCTTATAGATGGATTGTAAATGTTTTATTTTGTTGCTATTTCCATTGTGCGCTGGGTATCCTTGAGCGTTTTTTAAAAGACTTATATTTAGATAAATCAGAAAGGCATATTTTAGAGCCGCATACATAACGTTTTTTGGCATACTCATCATAACGAATAACGTGCTTACAGAATAAATCTTAAGGCTTCCTTTTTTTCCTCACAACCGCTTTTGTAATAATGGTATTTCGATAAAAAAAAAATTGTGTAAATGTTTTCACTATAACGATTACTAATCATAACATTTATTGGCATATCAATCTTTACCATAAAATATATGGAAAATACTTAACGTTAACAAGTATACAATGCATACATGCACTGTATGCAAATGCAAAGCAAGCAAGCATGCAAGCAAGCTAGCATGCAAAGCACGCATGCTCTGCCTGCTCTCCCTCCGCGCCTCCGGGCTCTAAATTGCACTCTAGTATTGGACCTACAAGTACCGGCCGACCAGCAAGGTGACTACGGCAGGTCGGGATCGGGACCTAATTCCCTACCAAACTCGCTAACTTAAATATAAACTATTACTCTTAATAATTGTTTATGGTTACAGATGGTTTAAACGGTATAAATCCATTATACATTTCATATTTTATGATAAATTGTCTTAAGTCGTATGACAATTATGCCCTTTAATTTGATGGTTATTAAAATTATGTTAAAATAAATTATAGTAAATAAGAATTATGCCGATAAAACTATTCTGCGTCCATAAAACACTGCTTATTATAAATTATGCGAAAAGACTTTAGGACAAAACTGTTATGCCAAATGATGTTATAACTAAAATAATTATGCGACCGAAAGGACACCCATGTTTCACAGCTTTTTCAAAGCTCTCAGAATACTGCCCACCCAAGTTGGATTCGACGAGAGATCTCTTTCTTGAAGCTGAAAATCTATACTCATAAAACTGACAGACAACGCAGCCAAGCGGCTGAACCTATTAAGCAGAAATTTTGCATACTGGATCCTTTAACGATATGGGCGAGCACTGAGAAACTATTTTAATTAATTTTACGGGATAGGGAATAAATCTTCTATACTAATAAAACAATACCGTGACAGACAGAAAACGCACAGCCAAAACAGCTGAACCGATTTTGCTGAAATTTTGCATGCAGGATCTTTTAACGATGTAGGCGAGCACAATATTGTGACTGACTGACAGGCAACGCACAGCTCAAACGGCTGAACCGATTAAACTGAAATTACTGATTAGCTAGAATTCTATAACGATGCAGGCAAGTACTAAGAAAGGATTTTTTGGTATTCCCACGGGATAGAGAATAACACAGGATTGTGTTGTAACCTAATTCCCTGCGGACGAAGTCGCGGGCGGAAAGCTAGTATAAAATATGAATAATTAATACATCATGAAGCAAAGATACTACCTACTAAACAGAAATTCCAAGTTGCATCAAAGCCGTTTGCCTTAAAAAAGCTCAGAAGCACAACAATGTTTTGAGCAAAATAGATTAAAAGAGCGCATGAATAAATTTTTAATTAAGAGGTCGATTTTGATGTATGTACTGTGTCTTTTTGAAATATGAAAATATGGGTGATTTAGACCTCATTTGTTTCATAAAATTGATTTTGGATTTTTATGATTTGTGGCTCTTTTGTTTATAGGCAATGATATGAGTAATAATGGTGTGCATTACCCTGGCAGACTATAAAAGATAATAGCAAAAGTTGATTAAAATGTAGTTTTAAAGTTATTTGGGAAAAACTGCTTTTAATGCAGTATAATAAAAAACTATTAGGCACTAACTAATTACAGATTAAATGTATTTAAACAACTTATTCAGTATTTGTTTTTATTTGAGACACTTTTTTTACTTAAACGTAATTGATTTTTATGATTTAGACTATTGATTGATACTATAAAAATGCAGGATATTATTTTTATAATTTAAGCCGGTTCGATTCCCAATGCAGACAAGTATTTATAGAAAAACGTTGAATGCAGTTTAACTTGTTTTTTTTAAATAAAGGAATGTTGTCATTACCTATGCTATTATCAACAATATTTAAGGTTCTTTCTCTCCAATTACCGTCTCTTTTTTCCTCACTTTATATTATGTAATAATAGTATATTTAGAAAATAACTAATTGATGATTATAGGATTCATATTATTATAAACATGAATCCCAACATTGTTCTATTGCTATAGCAATTTGACATCCAACTAGAGTTAAATAAAAAAAAGAGTTAATCGTAATGTTTTATAATAACATATTAATCTCCAGACCGTTATCGGTCACGTCACGGCGTCTACAATCTGGCTAAATGAGATTGTTGCTCGTGTGCCTTCATGTGACTGACAATTCCGATCTGAAATCGGATCGATCTGATCTGAAATTCTGTTTAACTTACTTACTAGTTTATATTATTTACCTAATTAAGCCACGAAATAATGGTTTTTAAATTATTTTGGCCGAGGACACGGAACCTATATAAAATATCAAAGTTGAACTGTATTGAATTATACTTTGAACACATTCAATATACTGGTGTGTGCTGATCGAGTCTCGTTTTGCACAAGGGTAGTGTAAATATTTTGCGATTTACAACCCGATTCCTCGCTCGTGGGAGAGTAAATTTAATATATTTTAATATTTTCGGTAAATAAGTATGAGCATGAATGAAAATATCACGTCAGAGATCTTTCTGCGCACACTTAATAATGGTAGCCCATAATGCTGGACTGCAGTACTCTAAGATACTGTGAACTTAGGAGTTGTAAATGATAACAGTGAGTTTAGGATCCTTCAAAATTTTCATCTGTCGTGTGATAAAGCCTGATAATTTAATATCAGGCTTTATCACAAAGTCTATGTGTTATGATAAAGTCTATGTGATACCGAAAACTAAGAGTATTGTACTGATATCCTTGGCTGCAGATGTGAAACCATGCAATGCCGCCAACTGGGAACAATTTCTCAGGTATGACTCACACCATCTCAAAAGCAAACCGTAAATAGTCTTTCACTCAAAAATTACTGAACGGATTAACATGAAACTTTTTTAGTCTTTCACTCAAAAATTACTGAACGGATTAACATGAAACTTTATAGTAATATAGCCTATATATCAGAATAACACATTGGTTACAAATATCCCGATATTCCTATGGTAGGTAAGTATTTAACTAGAACCACGTGGCGGGTGAAACCACGAGCGGCCGCTAGTCATTCATAATATTTAGTAGGAATGTTATAAAGCTAATGAGTTTGTTTGTTTGAGCACGCTTATCTCAGGAACTATTAGTTCGATTTGAAAAAAACTTTTCGTTTTGGATAGTCCATATATCGAAGCATGTTTTGGATAGTCCATATATCGAAGAATGTTATAAGCTATTATATATTATCACGCTACAATCAACAGGAGCGGAGCAATAATGAAAAATGTTGCAAAAACGGGGAAAAAACGTACGCTGTGTAAACGGTTAAAGTTACGTAAAAATAATGTATAATGAAATGGTTCCCCATTAAAAGTTCTAAAAAAAGTCCGCGACAGCATATTTTTTTTATTACCGTATAAAAAGTAATTTTACAATCATTGAAAAATAACAGCGTAAGAAATCCACAGAGGTTTATAGCAACGCTGTTAGAAGCTCGCCTTGGCGTTAAATACCATAAAATATACTAAATATCACTTACAAATAAAATTAGACAACAATACAAAGGAACAAGCTAGGCGCATTCTAAGGTTTCAAACAAAAATTAATCTATGTTTTAAGGTTGACTTACTATAACCATTTTTATAAAGATAAAAAACGTTCTAAATTAATGCATAATTTGTATAGCTGTTTTCATAAACATGATATTAATCTTTATCTAAATAAAAACGTAATTCGACACGTCATGTATTTAATTTTGAATAAAATTTCCCTTTACATCATTTCATTGTAATGAATATCTGAGGAAATATCATAGTTTTAAAATAACTCCGCAACAAAATAATTCCCTACAAAATTCATTCGCGTGCTTACTATAAACTGATATATTCCGGACGTTTAAGCTAGAACGTTACACAAACAAATAGCGCCCTTCTTGCCGTGGCCGGTTTGTATTTGAGCAATACTTTTTCTAATTATGTATTCTTGTATGACATACTCAAGTAGGCAGTCTCAAAATTGCCTTGGCAATTGGCAATTTGCCAAGGCAATGCAAATTGGCAATTTGGAGACTGCCCATTTGAGTCTTTAGCGTAAGGAAAACTTAGTGCATGAGTGTTGAATAGATGTTTGGTTATAGAATAACGGAAATAAAATAAAACTAAATTAACTTTAACACTAGTGGTTTATTTATTTAGGTTTTTAATTAGGTAGGCACTGCCTAATTGCCTATATGGAATGCACGATCCTGTTCAAACGTCACTCCACCAAAATCTCTTTGTCTCCAAATAACGATAAAACTAAATTCTAAAATTATAAATTAAATTATAAAAAAATCATACTAGTGAACAAAGTGCTCCTAATGATACAGTAGTTAACAAATAGTCTATCCTAGTCTCACCTCTCCCAAGCACAGCATTTTGCCAGGGTAATGCACACATAATAATGTAAATATATTGTCAATATATTGTCAATATATTGATAATTAGTGGGGAGATTTGGACGAAGTTCCGCGAAATGTGGATTGACAATATATTGACAATATATTGATGAAAATGGAATGACAAAATACTGATAGTGTGTAGCCCGTTAACTACTGAACCAGCTTCGTCCCGCGCCTACACCCCGCTATGACAAGTACCGAGCGGGCACACGATGCATCCTAGAGGTGCGCGGAGCGGCAACTGCCTGGTTTTGGGGTCGCGCTACAAAGAATTAAAAAAACAATTAAATCAAAATATCAAATCAATAATAATTTGTGCCATAGTAAATGTCTAACCGTATCCGAACGAAAATAAATTAACTTTTCGAGGGTAGACTTATAAGTAGCCAGTCATCCCGTGACCACGGCAGCTGTAAAGGTGCCGAAACGTCGGGAAAATCAAAAAACTCCTAAAAATACGGACAATTACAACTTAATTCGTGGAAATATAGCGCGTTTGATATCCGTAAAAGTTGTTTTATTTCAATTAACTTACATCTTCTTCAAAGGTATCTATTGTTTCATTGGGTACATTTTTATCCTTCATAAAATCAAAGTCATCGTAAGCGAACCATTTGGAGATGTAAACATCACTGGTACCTGTAATAAAATACTTTAGTTCAGATTACTTGTTTTATTTCATAACATTTAATTTAAGACTACCTAAACGTCGAAATGGTATCCGAATACAAGATTTTATTTACTTGTTAATATATTACTTATCTATTAAATAGATATGTAATATATTAACAAGTTATATATTGCTACTAAACTCGATTAAAAAAATAACCTCAATTCTAGGTTGTTTTTCGAGATTTTGAATTTTTTGAAATAGTTACCTACATAGTATATAAATTACTATAGTTACTTACCGGAACCAGTAACAAGGCTCTTGTTAATCCGAGATTTCTCCCTCCTATAAGATGCTAGAAGGGTAGTCATTTTTTTCTTCAACTCTTGCACGGGCAGGCCCATTTCTACGCTTATTTCATTCCATGCATCCTCTCTTAGAGATTTATTATGATATTCAGTGCATTTACTATTCCATAAGTAAGGTTTTAAGCCATATAATCTAATCAAATGCCTATAACTGGACACTTTTCGTTATCCATCTTGCCGCGCGTCTCTAAGTAAAAGGTCCGTCCCTTGAAGTGTCAGTGTGTCCAGAACACACTGACGCTCTTCTTGCCGCGCCACCAAAAACCGACACGAACTGGTTCGCCGCGCGCCAATGTTCGAACTGCCGCGCGCGGCGGAGCCGTCCCCATATTGCGCGGCCGCCGCGCGAGCCAATGTTCGATGGTTTGCCGCGCGCAGTCGATACGCGGCTTCAGAATACCGACTATAATAAAAGGGTAAAACAGCATTGTACAGGTAGGGCTCACAATGCTTTTATTAAACCGAATTATAGATAAAAAATAAAATACAAATAAACGCTTAAATTTTTAATAAGTAAAAAATATTATTTAACACGTTCTTATTGACTTTTAGTGATTACGATGATGTGTAATAGTTTTATTGTGATGTATCTTCTTGGTACCGAACTTGCTCATCTTGACCTTCACTTTGACTTGGACTTCCAACTTCTTGAGCAACTCTGAGAGGTCCGAGTCGTCATCACAGTCGTCAGAGCTATCGTCGGAGCTATCATCATCGGAGTCATCATCACAGTTATCATCCTCTTCGGATTCGTCTGGCTTTTCCGGTTCTTCTTCCGGTCCTTCTGGTTCTTCTGGTGCTATCGTGACTTCATCCGGTGTTGTTGGCCTCCAAGTTGTGGTTTGAGGGACAGGTGTTGTTGTCTGAGTGACAGGCGTTGTTGTTGTTGTAGTGGTAGTTATAGTACTAGTTGGAACGGGCGTGGTGATCTCGTCCAGGGACTCGAAGTCGAGACCAGTGATCAGAAGGAACCAAGCGTGGAAGGGGCCAGGCCTGATGAAACCTGGAAAATTTAGTGAGATTTGTTTTAGAACTTCCTACTTATCCTACTTCCTATCCTACTAATATTATGTAAGCGAAAGTGTGTTTGTTTGTCCTTCTTTCACGCCCTAACTAAGCAACCAATCAATTTGATTTTTGGCATAGAGTTAGTTGAAAGGATAGGGAATAACATGCTACTTTTTATCCCGATATTCCCACGGGAACAGGAACCACACGGGAGAAACCGCGGGCGGAAGCTCGTAATTAACATACTGAAGTTGATGAAAAAGGTGTTCCACAAGGTAATATTTTAGGCCCTGTGTTCTTTTATCACAATAGTTACCACCAGGAAAGCCGGAGTGACATCCGCCGCTCGCCTCGCCGGCGACAAACGAGGTTACTCCAATAAGTGTGGGCACGCCGTATTCTTCGAACACTAAGGGACCGCCACTGTCACCCTGTTATAAAAAATAAATAGTTTATCAAGTGATTTTTGCATGGCGCTATCACACTTGGATGCAACTGCCTATGAAAATGTTTCATCTTTCATTTACCTTGCCCTGTATAGCAGGAGCGGCTTCTATCGACGGGATAGTGTCACGGTATTGAGCTAAGGTTCAATACCGTGACACTATCCCGTTCACATCTTAGCGGGGACAAGCAACACAGCATCATGTGCCATATCACGTCGCGTAATAGAGGGTCATTTTAAAAACACTATCAAATTTTTTTAGCTCGACTTACAATCGGTAAGTGAACAACTTTCTCTTAGAAACATGGGTCGAAATACGAGAACAATGTTTAGACTTCCTCATAAATCGATCACGTGATCAGTTTGATTTGTATATAGTAATGTTTTTTTGGCAATATTCGACCCATGTTTCTAGAAGAATGTTGTTCACACAGACCTATATCGAGCGCTTCAAACTGTATGAGAACATAGCGTGTCAAATTTTTCGTACCTACGATGGCGTCACGAACGATATTTTTTCGCCCAACTGTTTTCGACGAGCTCTTGCAAGAAAGCACTGCACAATTAACCATTTTCGTTTCTGAGTGACGCCTGTTTTCACGGCAATGGTCTCAAGCGGACTGACTTAGGTCGTTCGTAAAACTTTGACCGTGGATCAAATTTTTGACTGTTTTGACACGCAAGGTAGGTACACTTTTACCGTCTATCTCGATATAGGGCTGTAGTTGTTCACTTACAAATTCTGAGTCAAACTAGAAAATTTGGATACTATATTAAAATTATCCTGTATAGCGGTGTTCATGCTTGGAGGGCTGTCATGTTTTATCCTGTTAAAGATAATAATACTTAATAAATACTTACATGGCAAGTAGACTGCGAGGTAACGTTGAAGTACTGTGCGCAGATGCTGTTGTCTGTGATGAGCGCGGTTCCGAACACGCGCTGGCAGTTGAGGTTCGATATCCCGCGGAGGTATACCCATTGCAGCGCTTCGGGCGTAGAGCCTAAAATAAAATTACTCGGTCAAAGGAGTTCTTGCAGTCGCGGCACTTGTAATAAGCTTAGTCCAACGATTAACTTTATTCAACAGTTCGATGACAACACATTTTTCTTTTATCTCACTAAACTAATGTCCCGGCTAGACACCAAGTCTTACCTGCGCAAATTGGTTTGTGCAGGCATGCTTTCAGGTAAGGCGTAGCGTGTAGCCGGGACATATGACCCGTTTAAGAACCTGTCCAACGAAAACAGTACCTTGCCTTATCTCGTAATTGCCCCTGGATATTCTAAATACATGGCGTGAGGAGCCCGTCTTTGCCATATAAAAGTAAAGGGCAAATATTTATTTAAGTAATGCACTCACCTCCCGTCCAAGTCCGTCCGTGTCCACTAGCGTACAGCACCAGTCCCTCGTAGTCCCGGAAGGCGTCCGCGCTAGACTGTATTCTGATTGGCCGCAGGTACTCTGTGGGAGGCAACACATCACTTTGAGATATCCATACTATGCTACGACAATACTTAACTACCTGTTACACTGTTCAAGTTCATTCATTGCCCGTGGTACGGTTGAGTTGGTATGCCCGTGGTTCGTCCGGTCAACAGCAGCTGCATTTAAAAAACTCGAATCATATAAAAAATAACTCTTGGTTAGCTATGCTATCCTGGTACTTTTAGCTAATAATATTATAAGTATTTGAACAGTTATGTAGATTAGATGTAGTGTAGGTGTAAGATATTTTATAAAATTAAATATCCATATATATATACTAGAGGCCGGGCGCGGTTTCACCCGCGTGGTTCCCGTTCCCGTGGGAATTTTGGGATCAAAGCTATCCTATCTCTTAAGTTGGACCAGACTGCTCACGCCGGTGTGCCAATTTAATTTAAAATCGGTTAAGTAGTTTAGGAGTCCATCGCGGACAAACATCGTGACAGGAGATTTATATATATTAAGATTAAGATAAAACCGGCAACCGAACCATTTTAAATATTTATTTTTCAATGTGTGCACACTGCTCTATAATTTTTAGTTGTATTTATGTATAAAAAAAAAACCGTAGTCCGTTTGACCGGACAACTGAACCGTACCGTGCCGGAACGGGCAATGAATGTTCAAGTTTTATGTTTCATATGCTCTTCGACTCCGGTTGACCCAGCCTTCGTCTATAGATTCACCGGTGAACACGATAGCCTGACGCAGCCTGATGAGCGAGATATCGTTGGTCTGCACTATCTTGTCCACTACATCACTGCGTAAGGTAGTCTTCTTCTTCGTGTTGATGATTCCGACGTTATACGTGTTTGGCCCAGATGGCGTTGTCTGCTGCCTCCATCAAGTGACTCGTGCTGCAGGTGTGAGGGTACAGGGGGCACTCCAGAAGGTGCTTCATTGTCTATGGTTTTATGTATGCTGTATTACTTCTACTCCGGTTCTCCAGCAGCTATACTCACGTTAGACACGATGGCCTGACGCAGTCTGATGAGCGAGGTGACTTTGGTCTGCACGATGTGCACTATCTCGTCCACTACGTCACTGCCGCAGGTAGTCTTCTTTTTTTTCGTGTCTGTGATTCCCACGTTATATGTGTTTGGCCCAGTGGGCAGCAACTTCAATGGCGTTGTCTGCTCTCCCATCAAGAGACTCGTGATGCAGGTGTCAGGGCACAGGGAGCACTCCAGAAGGTGCGCCATGATCTGTGCATCTTATCTAAGTCTGACGCAATATTTCAGCATTGTTGTGTTCCGGCGGTTAGAGATAAGACAGCCAGTTCCCCAATGGTTGAGGATTCCGGGAGAAGCTCGCTTCTATCTTCAGCCTTATCATTACTTAACATCAGGTAAGATGAAGGTCTCCCCGGGGTTAATAAAACAAAAATTAAAAAAAGACTCACCGCTGAACACGATGGACTGGCGCAGCCTGATGAGCGAGATATCGTTGGTCTGTACGATGTGCGCCATCTCATCAACGTACGTGGGGTGGTTGTACCACTCGGTGGTCTCGCCGACGTACAGGGCGTCGCTCAGGAACACCAGACCGGCGCGCACTACGATTAACACGCGGCTGGAAGGAAACCATCACTAAATACTCTAGTATTACTATTTGTTTGGGTTGTACGTACATATACACAGATCATCATCATAATTCAGCCTATCGCAGTCTACAGCTGGACATAAACCTCCCCCAAGGTGATCCATAAGGCACAATTATTTTAACAAAGAAATTACGCAGACAGCGTTATTTTTTTTGTGATTTTTACATAATTCCTACCATCTAATTCGTAGCTCGAACAAAAGGGTTGCTATTCTAAATTAATCAATTCAGATGTTAGTTATGTTAATGCAGTTAAATCTCAGTGAATTTAGTAGTTACGACGTACAGCGCAGTGCAGTGAGCCGCAGAAACGACCCAGTTGGCATGCACCACGGAGCCGCCGCAGCTGAACAGCTGACCGGCATCGTTCTGCATGCGCAGGTTGCAGTGGTGAGGGTGCTGCCCTGGACGAGCCTCCCAGCCCGACACGATGCGTGAGTCTGCACAACCGGGGGGACATTGGCATATTTAGGGCGGGTTTGACCACCGACAGGAAGTTATGTAGAGCCCCAACTAGCACAAACTGGTTGCTTAAGAGCTTTGGAGCTAATCCGATTATTCCCAATGGCGCCAAGCTCAAGCGCCAGAGCGTGCACTGCAGACCTTATGCAGCCGCTTTGCAGCCAAAGGGGCACAACTTTTTGCAACCTACAGTTCCATTAGAACTTCGTAATAGTGGCATAAAAGCATTACAGGAGCTGCAACTTATAATTAACACCACACTAAAGCTCTTGTGGCGCTTATTGAATGAATGACAGGTTTAACTGAACGATTAAGGATCACTGATAATTCACCTTATGTCTTATTTAATTAATATATCTGTTGTTCCTGAGTCACACATTACTGAATACAAATAAATAATAAGTGAAGTGAAGGTAAGTGTTTTTGAGCTATATTTTGTATAATATGCAAGTGGCTAAAAACGCAAATCAGTTTATCGTGCATATAGTTGATATTATTGGAGTATTTTTAACGCGCCTCAATAATTACCTCAGAATATTGTAAAATATGTTAAATATTATTAAATAAAAATTATTATATCACATACCTAAACGATATTGAAATTACATACTTGATTACATTTGTATTTAGTAAGTTGCTGGTTCTATATTAAGTTATATTTTACTACAAATTGTGATAAAAACCTATAAATTTCTCAAGTAATGATAAATATTATTCTTGTAAACATGGCGTCTATGAGAAGCAGCTTTAACTTGCAACTTCAACATTAATACTTCTGCTCTGCGCGTCAAAGCGTTAAGTTTCACTCTTCTATAGGTCCAAGTAATACCTGTACCACTAATGCAGTTCAAGTCTTTACAATCACTTTTATTCCGTACTTACTGCAGGTATCGAACCACACTAATGGTTATTTGTTTAGAGATCCGTAGAACTCGTTGAAAACCCTAAAATACGATAATCGTTTGTAGCGGCTTCTATATTTTTCCCTTTCAATTATTTAACACTTAGTCTTATTATGTCTTACCATGTTTTCAGAATGCCTTTATGAATAATTCAAGCTTATAATGAACAACAAAATAAACAAGGACATTGCATCTGTCCATCTACGTGGGAAAACATGGTTTACTAATTGAGAAAACAAAATCTACGGGACCCTCGCTTGTATTTGTTGAACTCGAACTTGGCGCATTCTAGAGAATAAATTAAATGAAAGCTAATTACTCTGACGTAATTAAGTAAAAAAAACTTACGTGTTATTTAATATTTCAATTACAGAATTCTCACACACAGTTGTCTTTTTTAATTTCTGCATATTCTGATAAACTCCCCCCCCCCCCCCCCTACTATCTTGCGATATCCTAGTTCTTAGATTGAACTTCCATGCTGTCAGATCCATATTTCTTTTAACCTGGCTCAAATATTTTATAAAATGTGATTTCTCAAATAAAAATAGCAGAATGTATCCAAATGAGTAGGTATTGTCCATTACGCACCTGCTTCTATTGTGAAGCCTTAATGTCGCTATTAGTAAAACAGTCGATCAAATTGCTACTTAAGTCTGCGTAAAAGTACAAATCACTTCTGCAATGAATCTTTCAGTGGCAGAACAGTGATAAATATATCTTTTATACAGTTCCGTTAAAAAGTCTGCAATTAAAGTCTTTATGCAGTTTGGAAGCGCACAGCGGCAGCAATAGTAGCTTTTTAGCAGCTTTAATCTTTAACATACATGTTTTAACTCTCTTTTTAAGCTATAGACGGCAAATGGGTTGAAAAATAAACTCTTATAAAGCCTAGAGTGTCATTTGGTTCAGTTATTGCTACCCCTAGTGACATTTACAGCTATGAGCAGTTACGGAAGCAATAGTAGAACTTAAAACCACTTTCTGAACCCCTAAAGCGCTATTGTACAGCTAAAAGTTGCAAAATAGGCTGCTATTTCCACTAGTGTGCTAGTTGGGGCACTTTAGTATTCTATGGTAGAGCTTGTCTGGCAGATATTTGGAAATATAAATATTACAACTGTCCAATAATCTGTCAAAGCTATCCAGAACTTTCTGTCGGTGGGGAAACCGGCCCTTACTCAAGGCAGCCTATTGCTAAAGACAGTCTTTGGATAAGTACTACGCTATAAAAAAAAATTAAGTCTGGTCACTGAGACAATGCGTTTCTGAAAGGTCAGGCAAGTCCCATAATAAGTAAATTAAGCTACTTTTCGAACATTTTCCTTTTCCGGATAATCTGTCAGTCTGTCAGAAACGTATTTTCTCAGCGGCCGGACTTTAGTTCTTTGACTGTCTGACTCGTGACTTTGCAAACTACTTTTTTGAAGGCGATCAAACTATCAAGTCGGTTTTAATCACATTTCAAATCTGTTACGTAACAAATAAATTAACAAGATTTGGTTCTAGAATGAAATGGGTAGGTATTTGTTAGAAGTAAGAAATATTGACTCGTAATCTTGGACGAAAATTCGTCCAAGCTCGTAATGTATCCTATCAGAAGAAATCCATAAAAAATTTATTAAGACTAATGTACCTATTGCCCTTATTTTGAGGGTCTGGAACGCACTGAATAGATATTGAGCTACCATGCAACCAAAAAACAAATATAATGAGTCTGCTCTCTCGCTGCTATAAAACATCTTTAAAAAAAACATACCTCCACCCACGACATTCTCGACGAAGTCCGCGTCTACAAGCTTTGGTGATTTGGCTGGCACCTGGACAAAAACAATTTCCGATTAAAGAGGGAATCAATATAGATTTTCAATGGGCAATTAAAATGAGTCCACGAAAGCAGTTCTATGGAATATAGCTGGAACTAATGTGGTTGCTTTAAGCTCATAGTAATAGAGCTTATTTTCGAATGTAGGAGGCTAACTGCAGCGCCACTTTCAGACTTTTTTCGTTATACTACAATATTTCCTCAAAAAATACTTACTTGGGCAACAGCCAGAGCGAGAAGGAAGACCGATGCCCACAACATGTTTGGTACTTCTGTCTCCAGCTACTGCCACTTCAGCCCAAAGTTATCAATGATAATTTGATATAGATCAAACGGCAGCCGTATTAACCACCAAATCAGTGTAATTACCGCGATATCAACTATCAAACGATTATGTTGATCGAGCGTCTCCATATTAAAGAACAAGATGCAGCTGCAGATAAAGTGATTAGATGTCTATCTTATTGTTATTATTTCCCTTCACAAAGTGACGAAGTTGCTGCTAGGATCTATTGTTTTTGCTACTGTTGTACACAATAGGCATTTTACAACTTATTGTTAATTATGTGGGTATTAAAGGTACCTACTGTATATTTGTCCAAGTCACCTTATGGTCGAGTTTCTTACGAACTTCCATTCACCTTTTCACCGTAAAAGTAGCCTACGCCTATACAATTTGTTCTTCATGAAAAAGTTCATTTCAATTCGAAAACCCTTCAGGCATTCTATTTTTGATTCACACGTCGCGCGTCGAGCGCTTCGTTTCTACACGCTTTTCCATATTTTTTTACAGGCTTTACCCGTGGTCCCACCGCTTTGTCCTCCATGGATCCACGAGTAATAACGCTTAACCGTGGACCTTACTGCTTGGTATACAAGAAATAGTAAAATATTGAACGAAAAGTACCAGGGCAGCATAACCAACTAAGAGTTATTAAAAGCTGAGTAAAAGTAAAAAAAAGTATATAAAAATCTTGGAACATTTAAAAATAACTCCTGGTTAGCTATGTATTCCTGGTACTTTTACTTAAATATTATTCTAATTAATAAATTCGAACGGTCGAGTGCATTTCTTGTGTAGTGGGTCTACGGGGAAAATAATATCTGTACCCCTATTACGAGTTTGCTTATCATGACATTTACAGGACTCGTGAGCGTAGACTATCGGATACACTGCTCATGTCGGTAAAACAGTCGCTAAATATGAAAGAGACAGAGCTACATTTTACATTGTTTACTGTAACGTCGAGTTTGCCAAACTCGTAATAAGCCTACAGTTCATTTTCCCGTGGTAGCACTGAAACGACTTAAACGTCAAAATTGTAGCGCAGTGGGACTACGGGGAAAAAATTACATGTGGTCCCACCAGGGGAAAGACTTTTTTTTATCGCTAGACCGCAACGAGTGCCCCCACCCATAAAGCTAGCGACTCCGACGCGTCGCATGACTTAGTCGCATGCGTCAACGCTATGTCATACACGAGCGATTGAAAAATAGAGCTCCAGGTTCATTCAGGCTTACTGCATACAGTCGAATATTAGACCGATAGGGATAAGTTTTGAGGTTTCAAAAATATTAAAGTTCTTGATTTTTGGTATACAGTTCCAGGACCATTTACTTAACCTAATATATGATTTTGTGTCATCTTAGGTGCAGGGATAAGTATATATTGACGTTTTTGTCTTTTCTGACATTATCGGCCGGAAAGAAAATTAGAGACGATAATTTTACTTTCATGGGGATTAGAAAGTCGTAAACGATGTACACTAGGTTTTTGTGTCATCTCTCTCCACGGGAATACTGTTATTTAACCATTACCTAAGATGTCGCCTCAGTAGCTCAAAAGAATATTAGAGTTGGTGAAATAAGTGTTATAAGTTTTAGATCAATGGTATCTTTTGTTTATAATGTTTTGTGTCAGATTCCTCCATGGAATTTTCAGAAACTTTCCTTTTTTTGTTCAAAACGCTGTAAAAGTCACAAAAGAAAATTCAAGTTATTAGAGTTTATGTTTTTATTATCTTTATGATATAACGAAACACTATTCAAAATTTGTGTCGTTTTTATCCATGGAATCTTATAATTTTAGATTCAGTTTAAATCCGGAACATTTTGAAATTTGCCGCTAAGAGCAGGCGCATGGGACGCGACGCGACACGCGAGCGGTGTGTGTGACCTTGAGAGCGCCCTTACGTCGCTCGTCGGTGGTTTTCGTAGTGCAAATGTAAAGCCGTACGTGCTGTTGACGGTACCTACATTGCTAGTCAAGAAGGTATCTACTTAATTATTTTTAAGTAAGTTGATGACCAGACTAAGAAGTTTTTTAGAAGTAGGTAAACATTAAATAAAAAGCTAAAAAAGAAAACAGGATATATATCTGATCTAGGCAAGTAAGTAAGTATAATTTGTTTTTACTTTATACCACCTCAAGTGCCACTATTCTAAATGACAGCCTTTCTGATTGTTAAAATTGAAATTAGAAATCATGCACCCACTGTCAATCACTCGTTTAATACATTTTGTTTTATAGTTTAGCATTTCTAACCCATTCATTATTATTAATGAGAACCAAGAATACTGGTTCTTCTATACGATGGTACCGGTGTCAGTTAATTTGCGTCAGTACTGGGAGTCCCGGGAAAAAAATTGAACTTTGAATTCCCGGTACTTTTTCCTATCTCGAACTCATTCATTTGAATATATTTATATTGAAGTTTACTATTAATGAGAACCGGTTCTGCGATACCATGTTAAAACCGGTGCCAGTTAATGTGCCCCAGTAAGTACCGTATCGGGAATCTCTAGCAAGTCTATAGCTTTTATTGATATAGATGTAGAGTAGTTAAATTTTTTCGCCCTGGCCTTTAGTGAAATAGCCAAGCCAATGCTAACTTACATCTTGTCCCTAATTCCCTAATTTGGTTGTCCACTGAGGCTGTAAGATTAACAGGATAAGAAACGGTCAGTCCTTTCAACCTGAATCCTACTTTGAGGGATATGCTTGCTGATCATGCGTGTAATTTTCATTGAGTTTCAACTTTTAATATTTCATAAAAAATTTAATTAGTATGAAAAAAGCTTTGCTTTACTGGCAAAGGTTTTTTACGTTGAAATGGTTCCTCCAACTATACCAAACGCAAACTCAGTTGTTTTCGAGAGTCATAACGAGTCGTCTAGCTCGCAGGTTCGACGACTTCCTCACGAACAAGCCGGGTTCTGAAAAGGCTTTAGCACCAAAGACCACATCCATATGCTTCGGCAGGTTATACAGAAGACCGAGGAGTATAATTTGCTACTTTGCTTGGCGTTTGCGGACTATAAGAAAGCCTTCGATACGATAGAGACCTGGGTGGTGCTGCATTCTCTCCAGAGGTGCCAAGTGGACTATAGGTATTTCGAGGTGTTGAGGTACTTATACGAACATGCCACCATGTCGGACCGATTACAGAACCAGAACACAAATCCCATCCAACTTCAGCGAGGTGTGAGACAGGGAGACGTCATTTCTCGGAAACTGTTCACAGCTGCGTCGAAGGATATCTTTAAGCTCTTGGACTCGAAAGGATTCGGCATCAAAATTAATGGCCAGTATCTGACACATCTTCGTTTAGCCAATGATATAGTCCTTGCGGCTGAGACCTTGGAAGATCTGAACACAATGCTCGAAGATCTCCGTAGTGCTTCCCAAACATTGGGTCTTAAGATGAACATGGAAAAGGCGAAAATCATGTCAATTTCCCATGTTATACCCACTTCAGTTCACGTTGGGAACCCTACACTCGAAATGTTGACCACTACGTTTACCTTGGACAGACAATCCAGTTAGGTAAGTCCAACTTCGAGAAAGAGATCTCCCGTCGAATCCAACTCGGATGGGCAGCATTCAGGAAGCTCCGTAAAATCATCGCTCCCAACTTACCGGAGTGTCTCAAGACGAAAGTCTATGACCAGTGTGTGTTGTCAGTGATGACTTACGGTAGTGAATCGTGGTCGCTAACTATGAGTATGCTCGGCGTTTCCCTACGTGATCGAATCTGATATGAGGAGATCCGTAGTAGAACTAAACTGATCAAAGCAACTGACATCGCTCGAAGGATTACTCGGCTGATATGGCTGTGGGCGGGGCACATAGAGAAGAACCGATGGCCGCTGGGGCGGAAAGGTTCTGGAATGGCGACCGCGCACGGGACGACGCTACGTGGGTAGGCCTCCGACAAGGTGGACCGACGGTCTGGTGAAGGTCAAAGGATGCCGCTGGATGCGGGCAGCGCAGGACCGATCGTTGTGGAGATCCTTGGGGGAGTCTTATACCTAGCAGTGGGTGTCATGTGGCTTAAACGATGACCACGACTTGATGATTTAAGTTAAGATCCAAACATCTTTAAGGGCGCTTTCAGTTTAGACGTTTCTTGTCGGATCGCTGCGGTGCCGAAGCGGTGCATTTGTCGTTTTGCGCACGGACGGTCGTTTGTTTCCATACAAAGCGCGCGGTGCAGTTACAGTGCGGCGTCGGTATCTATCTATTTTTGTGGCGGTACCGACGCCGCACAAAAGATATTTTTGTTATAAGCTTGAACGCAAACCCCTTGAGCAGAGACAGAAAGTAGCGTTGTTGCGAGATTAACGCTATATATATATTTCGGTCAGAAATGGACAGCTATACTCTTCCCCTGCCATTAGACAAGCATAAATACGAATATGTACTTCACAATATGTTCCAAAGACTGGCGTTCAATGCGTCGAAATCGGCTAAGCGTTTTGATTATTTTATCTTCTGTACCGCGCTAGAGTGTAACTTCATACCTGTTCTTGTGTTTCCGAATACTTACAAACCCGGGGATTCTAAATCCCTAATGAATTCCTTCTAGGCTCATCGTTGATTGTATGATATCTTATCATTAGGCGGTATAACAGGGCAGTGTCCTATTTATCAGAATGAGACAGCAATAGCCAGACAGTAATATGAGCGTATTTCAATAGTACGTTATAGTATAAAAGCTGATTTTTGTGTGTGTTACGCGGGGAACTACCAAAAAATAGTTTCACAGCAGCAGCACTTTCTATGGTTCTTTCATCTTGCGTCTAACATTTTCATTTATGCACACATTTTAAACAGCTTAATAATACATAAAAGCTTTAGGGGTTTCTCAGTACCGGGAGTAGCGATATTCCCGGTTCTCTTAACGGAGTATCGGACCCTGTTCCTGTAAATTTACGACTATGCCGTATTTAGTAAGTACAAGCTATAAATTTTGTTTTGCTGACTCTACTTAAAGCAGAATACTTTTTTATATGATAAATAATTTTAAAAAAACTACCGAAAAGCAAAAGGTACCTGTAAGTAAAAGTGAAAATCTACTAAATAACTCATATAGGTATAATATCTGCTCTGCTATGCGACCGACGACCCGGACAGGGACACCCTATCATTCTTTCACTTGCATAACAGTAACAGTATTGAAAATTAGATGTGACCTGCATCTGCATAGTAGATTAACGCTTAATATAGACTGTGATGATAATCTCTACTAACCGAACGACGGCGTGTGTTCTTTCGTTCATCAATTCAATCCTTACCTAATCTGATCTAATCACGGGATAATCTAATTACCTATTATAGTAGGTACCGAATATAACCCGACTGAGACGGACGAGACGCCGCGATGTCACACGGTCCACGCGTATAGGTAGGTCGACCGCGCCGGGCTTGCCGCCTGCGCTTCGTTCGCATCGCGCGCTATGTACCTACTAACTTCGTGCGCTATTTTGTATTTTTTTCTTAATTAATAATGCCGTGCATTAATATGACACAAATTCACACTGTCCATCAATCATGCATTTTTAATATCAAATAAGTAAATTCTAATAATTGTAATATTATTTTAAAGCACTTATAGCTCGGACAAACAAAAAAATTGAAAATACTAAAATCCCATGCCTGAATCTGGCACAAATTTATTTCATGGGTTTATTTAAGTAATCTGCAGATTATGGTACTAGTCATTTAAACTCTAATTTTTTTTTGCCTTAGTTATCAATGTACTGACTTTAAGTCACTTTCCCCTCGACGAATGTGACACAAACTAGGTTTGTACACTACGCAGGCTATCTTAAATTCAATACCATTGCGTTTTTTAACTTGAAATCAATTTTGTAAGTTTTATTTTGAATTATTTATATCCACCACAAATATTCGAATTTCTATAGATGCATAGGCAAGAAATGACACAAAATGCAAAAATAAGCTTTTTATATGCAAATACATCCACAGGCAAATTTTTATAAACTTTAGAATTTTTGAAGGTTTTGCCTACAAAATAACTCAGCGCGATCGGTCTATATCCCGATAATTTAACGAGTGTAGAGTGTAAATGATGGCAGAGTTTTGAATTTATACCAACTGGCTCGAGTTTGGCTGCATCCAAATCCGGTCGGTTTCCAAGTACGTAAATTTTAAGCTAATATTATAGAACGTAACTACTGTATCGTACGCTTTAATTTACTTCAGCCAATGATATTATAAGTGTGTACTTGGAGCAGATATGTCATGCGAGTTCGCATTGTGAAACATTGGGAAGACCCTATAATGGGGTCTTATTCATCTTTTGTCATTTCCGTGTATATTGTCCTACTTATCAATTGTCAATGTGTGCAGTCTTCGTCACAGATTTGTCAAACATCATTGACTTCTGCTCATTCGTCATAAAATCCGCTTCAGCGCGGCCTTCCTCGCGACATTCGGTTCAAATCGTATATTAATGTAAGGGAAATAAATAGACTCTAGTACAATAAGGTTGAAATTTCCATTTCAACTCATTGTATCTTGGGTCTTAGGAGGTTAAGGGAAATAAAGAAAAGGTAGGAATATAAATAAAAGATGTTGTAATATTCTATACATTTATAAAACACTCAGTGCAACAATGCGCTGTCTTGGACAGCTTGACTGCGGTCGGCAACGCCCCACGCCGATTTTACGGACCACCACATAGTAAGGTAAAACAATTAAATACTAAAAGCTTCATAACCCTGTTCATTCATTAACACATTGAAGCGTCTAGTTTGCAGGAAAGAGAAGGGCTGAAGAACCGGGTTTCTAATAAAAGTTTTCGCTTTTACAGTGGTAGACCGAGGATACGACGTAGAGCGTCAAATTTATCACATCTAGGCTTCATACCCCTAAAGGCAGCCGCGCTTATACTGGTGATTACGTAGTCTGGTATAGTCAATCCAGCAAAAAAGGTATGCTATCGATTTTAACCCTTAACGTATTAAACGTAAAGTCCAAAATCGAAGGAAGCAAGCTTAGTCCAAATACTGTCAATCAAAATAATATTCGTTATTGTAGTTTAGAAATCAATAAGAGTATTTTTGTTTGGTCGTTGTGAAACAGCGAAATTAATTTTATTAAAAAAATCATGACGTTATCAATATCAGTTAATCAAGAGATTATCCTCTGATTCATAAGTCAATAACAAAAAGTCCGACAATTTTCTTAGATAATATAAGAAGCGATAAAACCTATTCATTATGTATTGAAGTGATTATGGAGCAGAGCACTAGCTTTACATATACCGCGTAAACAAACATTTATATTTTTATGCCATTTATACTCCATTTACCGGAATACGGATGTACGGTCAACAGCAGATGAGGCATAACGAAATTGTCAATTTTCCAATCGACTTTGAACTTTAACTTAATAATTGTTGGGTTCAAAATCAATTCCAGTTTGACAGTTTTGTTAAGTAAGCTGTGGTGTTGCCTGTCCGCAATTTTATCAACTCCAAAAACCTCAAACGAGCTGGAAAAATTAAAACCAAATAATAATCACCAGCAGCGCGCCAGCCCTCCGATTACCACTAAAATAACTTACAAAACACTGGTAACACTGGGACACAACTTTACGATCATCGCCACTCAGTATTGGCTGACTACATTTATTTATATATTAGTGTTGACTCCATGAAAAGACCCATGTTCGCAATATTGGTAATAGATACAGCCTCGAGCAGAGGGTCTAGAAAGGGCCCTCACGCAATATTGCTAAGTGAATTGCCCAACAATTCATTAAATTGATTATTTTCTATGTTTAGAACGGTGTCAGTGTCAAGCGCTTTTCAGACTACGCTATAATATACTTAGAACACGTTCACACTTAGCTATAATTTATATTATTAGCTTACTATACGCTATCTAAGTAAGCGATATCGTTGTGCTATAAGCTATAAGCTATTATATTATAGCGTAGTCTGAAAAGCGCTTTAGATTGTTGTTCTTTTCAGATTGTTCTATTAGTATGTTATAGTTTAAGTTTTCATTTGAGCTTAATGTTCATTGTTTGGCTGTGCCTATTAATATGCGACATAAGCTGAGGTCGGAGACCATTTCGGCTACTATGATATTATTTGTTACTATTGTTTCTATGTGTAAAACTGTTTGTTAGCCGAATAAAAGCTTTTTCTTTCTTTCTTTAGTATAGCAGAATTTGCTTTTAATTTTTTAAAGGCAAGAAAACTTACTTATAGCACATTCCATAGGAAATAAACAAATCAATGAATTGTCAGGGAATTCACTTAGCATTGCTTAGCGTCCTTTTTAGACCCCCAGATAAATTGAAACCTTCTTACTACAACATAAGGCGTATTTTCATTTGAAAAAGTATTATAACGCGAACCGACCGAATAACGCGAACAAGAGCTTTAACAAAGGAGTTCCTTTCATAATCTTCTAGAACTAAACGCTATACATACAGGGTGTAGTACAAAATATATTTTCGATCTAAAGAGTGTCTTCAAAACAACAATATGGCGCTGCCTTCTTTTAAATAAAATATTCTCTTTTTGAGATTCCTAGTAAAATACAATAATAATAAAACAATTTTGAATTGCCAATATATTCGATAATATAAAAGGGTAGTATTTAACTGATCGAATAAAAAACTTTTTAATGGACAAAAAACTACGTGAGAGACATAGTCGCCAAACTAACCTAAAGCTATTTTTAAATCCAACATAGATTTTTAGTCTCTCATTTAATAATTTAAAATCGACCAGTTTATTATATTATATTACTTTATAAAATTTCTGTAATAATCAAACCCTTTAAAACGAACACGAGTTGCCTAAATAACAATCAAATCAAAACAGCAGCGCGTAATAATTGGGTAGATGACAACACTAACGAAAATTCAATTACATTTCCTAAACAAAATACTATTTTGACCGTGAAAATCGGTTTAATGTGATTGAAGTTAATTTTAAATAAATAAACGGTGAATCGATCAACTTCAAGTAAAGTCACAACACAAGAATACTATAAATTAGTGGTGTCAACTACCCTATTATAATAATTTATAAGTGGAGATATAATATTATAGCATCTTAAAGAATGTTACACTTTGGTTATATCAAGTCAAAAGCCGGCGACACAACCCTAGAATAAAACCGATTTAATAAAATCTTTTAAATGGAAAAACTGCATCGATTTTTCTAGAGATTTCTTTTAGCTAGCTTCCGACTCGACAGTTCTTTACAAAGACTATAAATATTGTTCATAGCACACATGAAACACTTAATAAGATGAAAGCGTCACTATATCTTATTAACCCTGACGTAATTGTATCATAGTCAATAAAATGGTAAATAAAAATAAAACACTTTTATCCATTATAAATGCATAACATAAAACAGATGTGCCTACCTATCCAACCCTGAAGGTGGGTACAGATTATGTTCTTTTGTCCGTACCGTACCTGCGTTTCGTATCAGCTTTGCGATCCAAAAATACTGGACGCAAAGTTCGTCGCTGCTATCATCGTGCGTTCATTTTTTTAGACACCGTACCACCGTAAAGTACCAAACGAGCGTCCAGCCGCTATTACGTTACTTTGACAGATTCGTTGGGCAAACGAGTTTGGCATATTATGGAGAAAGTTTACTGCTTTTTTACAGAGAATGTTGTTATTGATTTTTACTGTAACAGGCAATGTACTTAAACCTTATGTCAAATTCGGTTGCCCACCGAAGCTGTCAAAGTTACGTAATAGGGGGGACTACTAGACTGGCATTCTCGATCGAGGCGGTGAAACGAAACGGAGGTACGGTACGGATACCTGCCCCCTTATTGCCTATTTTAAAATCTATCACAATCCCTTTCAAAGGTAAGCATTGTGATTGTGATAGTGATTTATGGAATTGTGGAAATTATAGTCGCAACCCCTTTCGGACCGAATAATGTTTTGAATGACACTTCTTCATATATTTGAAAGATATTTTCGAGTGTCACTTTGCTAAGTCGGTTCAATTTCGTTCATTTAAAACGCTTCCCGATCACAATCCCTATCAAATGTCAAATAGTGACGGTTTGAAGTATGTAAATATCTTTCAAATGACGAATTGAAAGGGATTGCGATAGATTTTAAAATTAGACAATTAGCCCCCTGGACCCACCACTAGAAACAGAACTTCGCCTATCACTTTTTGTGCTGTCACTAGCCTAGAATAACTCGTTTTGATAATAAACTCCAAAACTCTTACACAATCATAATAACATTATAATAGTAACACTTTTATAATGAAAAATAAAACAAAAACAAGAGGCCAATTACATTACAAGCTTAAAAGCAATTCATGAAACAAATCTTTTGTTGAATAACAGAAATAAACAATAAAAAAAACCTAATTAAATTATCCATTAACGTTTTTAGCTACAATTTCCATTTCGTGAAACAACTGTCTCTCAAAATAGGTAGAGCTGCTTAAAAATAAGCTTTATTTCTTTAACCATTAATGTTATTATCGAACTGCTTCGCGGATAAATTCTTAGAGCAAACTTTACCTTAACCTGAATATAATACCAATAACAGAATATATCTAATTAACTTGTAATAAAAAAATAACAAAAATGAGTTCTTCTACTGACTTTTCAATAAAAAAAATAATTAGCAAATATTATCACACAATGTTATCGTACATACACACATGCTAATCTGCCCCGCTATGAAAATGGAAGAATTGTTATCATTTTGTGCTATGCATTCGTATTATTTACATATAGTAATGAAATACAACACTATTCTATCTTTACTAAAATCTCAAATCCATTTATAGAACTCATAATTTTTTGTATGGAAGGAACGCTGCAATCACGCCTTACTAATATTATAAATGTGAAAGTATGTCAGTTCGTTTGTTCCTCTTTCACAAAATAAATATATATAGTGTTGATAAGGCTGAAGATGGAAGCGAACCTCTCCCGGAACCCTCAACCACTAAGGAACTGGCTATCTTATCTCTAACTGCCGGAACACAACAATGCTGAAAACATTGTTGTTATGGCGTCAGTCAGACTTAGATAAGATGGTGGTAGCTAGTCAGGCGGACTTACAACAAGTCCTACCACCGACCAAAACTAAGTAATGGACTAACACACAGTGTAGAGTAAAAAAGCTCTAACTACGTAATAATAAGTAACGTTGAATTTCACATATATTTTGAATGGATCTGTTCCTATTATAAGCTCTGGAATTCTGCAGGAAAGCCAACGAGAGGTTATCAACAACCTTTGCATAAACATCAGACAATGAAGATAGGTTTGTCGCTTGATGTGCCCGACTTTCAGCCAAATTAAAGCTTCGAGTCTGACCGCATTGTAGACGTAAAATCACCACACAACAGTTTATTCACATATCCTTCACTTTGTAACTGTTTATACACAATAATAACACTTTAACATACTATTTTCTACTAGTTGCAGTACTTTTAAACTTAAATAAATAAATAAATTCTTTTATTGATACAACAAGTCCGAATCTTTAACATTCGCTGAGGAAAATAAATTTAAAATAGTTTAAAGCCATAAATTGAAATTATTTACCGAGGCCTATGAACACCAGATTTAAGAATTATAATCTACTCTATTTTATGTCAACCTTTTTTTGAACGGTTTATTCTTATTCAAAATATATTATATGTGAAATTCAACGTGACTACTTATTATTACGTAGTTAGAGCTTTTTTACTCTACAATAGGTAATACATACTTTTTTATCCCGATATTCCCACGTGAACGGGAACCCACAGGCGGCCTCTAGTTTCTATATTTTAGCAAAGTTCTATAAAATAATTGTGAAAGATATAATAACATTGTATTTTAGTAGAATAGAGGAAATAGTATATAATTTATAAAGAAGTTTACATAAACCTTCACAAGGAAGAGTAAGAAACAGTTTGGCATATAGGAAGCCGAAGGTTTTGTCTATACTGGAAGTCAAATGTCCGAGAAATCAACAAAAATTAGACACATGATAACCGCCTCCTTTATTAAAGTCGGTTATAAATAGCCTCTATTAAAATTGTATACAAAAATTTTCAGATATTTGGGGCATTTGGCAGAGGTATTTTTATTTTAACTACAAAAATATTTGAAATCAGTTACTAAATGCCTAGCTCTTCTCGTAATTAAAAAACTGTTTGTTCAAAACAGTCGTTACACTTTCTGGTTACTATTTATGGAATAAAAGTATTTATTTCGTTATTAAAAAATTAACGATATCATCATTATTTATCTATCTTACGCTAATACCCAGAATACATATAAGAGATATTCTATTAGAAACCAAACTCTCAAGCATAAAGATTTTTATTTATATAGCAGTATATATTTTTTATTCATTTGAAGTTCAGATCTATAATTATTTCCATAAGATTCGATAATGGTGGTGTCTTTAACATGTTGATCGCGTACAGAATAAGGAATTTTTCGTAGGAGACTGTTTTAATATTGATGCACTTCAATATCTGTACTAAAAAAATATATTTTATCATAAAATAAAAAATTTAATCGTAAGAGCTGCGCTAGCGCAGAAAGAAACCTTCGAGTATTCAAGTATTTGGTAATATTAGGCCACACAATAAAGACTAAGAGAAAGTTTCAACAAATAACTTATGTTACAACTTACATCTGAACGAATTTAAAATGCGCAGTATTTAACCGATCGACCAAAACACTTTTTGAGCGACAAAAATACCAGGAGCTCTATTTTTGATTGATTCGTCGCGAGGATTCTACTGATTTTCGTGCGACGTTTGAGTTTCCGTAAAAGCGACCTTGCACGTATACACATAGATTCACTTTTCGCCTGTATTGCCAACTCCCAACACGAGCGCGCGAGGGGCAAAGCGAAAAGCGCGTTATGTCTACGCCTGCAAGGTCGCTAATCGCCTAATCGCCTCCTCGTTAGCCTCGCCACTCGCGCGACTAGTGATTCAAAAATAGACGGCCAGGTGAGCGACTTACGCCGATCTAACCTAACCTGAACCTATGATAAATTTTAAATAGAAAAATATAGGAAAAGAACAACTCGGCCACAAGTGAATTGTCAGATGGGACTCGAACCCACGACCTTTGGAAATCCGGTCCAATGCTCTAACCTAAACCTGTTTTTCCGCGACCCAACCTTGATTTTAAGTCGCTCAATTAAGTAATTTTTAGTCGACCGGTTTATTATATACCATTTAAATTAAATGTAAAAAGAGCCATTTCCGTTTAGCAACTGTCAAGGTTTATAATTATGATCTACAAAAATTCCGTTTTCTGTGCTCAAATCTAGAGATTATAGTTAGTATATTAGCAAAACTTTACTATTAATTATGTTTAAATGCAATAGCTCATTATTCTTTCAAAATTTACATGGATTCACTATACTATTTTAAGAGATAAAATTTCAAATCAGAAAAAAGCTTAAGTCTGATAAATATTAAACAAGAAAATATACTAGACAAAAGCAACCCGTCTCATGTCGCCCTGACGGGTTGATTTTCTAGTATATTTTCTTGTTTGATATTTATCACATAAAAATTGTAAAATTAAAAAGTTATAACTATTTTAAGTCTGTAAATTTTTTGTAGTGTATTTTTTTTTCTCTTAAAAAGCATTGTGTATCTAAAAAAATATAACACAACTACGACTTGTAAATGAAGTGAACTGTATGAGAAGATAATAATTCGATGATAAACTCGGAACTCGGAAAACGAACATACAAAAAGCTACCACAAATATGAAATCTATTTAATCAATATTAAACTCCATTCGTTTGAATTGAAGTCAAAAATTGGTTAACAAATATAGTTTTTTTTTGGATGAATGCCTAGTATGTATTTCAAATAAAATTTATAACACATTCAAATAATGGAACGTTTCGTTTACGTTTATGATATGATGAAGTCAATTAATAGATACATAAATATTTAGGAATCAATATAATATAATGCCATAACAATCTACCATCAGTCATTATAACGACAGTCAAAACTCCCTAACACCTACACACATACCAATCCCAGCTCTATCATTATTGTAATAAAGAGGACTTTACTTTCCATTTACTAAAGCTCCCAGCACCTGTTTCATCAAAACACTAGAAACTGTATATAAGTTAAATTAGGCAATATTATTTATTATTTTCATAATTTATAGGAGTTAAATAACATTTTTTAATCTATGTCTAGCTAGATACAATCGTCTTACAGAATAACGAAAGCTGCTGAATAAATATTTTTCGTCTATATTAAATAGCTGTATGTCACAATTCTAAAAGCTAAATGCTTGAATACACGCCCGTTTACACGTTAGCACGACCATGTGTTTAGCGACCCACCGAAGTACTATTTATTTAGTCGTAACCTTTCCAAATACTATAAATTAGATAATCTTAATATATAAAATTCTCGTGTCACAGTTTTCGTTCCCATACTCCCCCGAAACGGCTTGACCGATTCTCATGAAATTTTGTGAGCGTATTGAGTAGGTCTGAGAATCGGCTACTATCTATTTTTTATCCCGAAATTCCACGGGAGCGAAGCCCCGGGGCACAGCTAGTAATTTATAGTATTTGGAAAGGTTGTTCATTAATATTGGACATATAAATTAATAATTTGGAAAGCTACTTCGCGTGGTGGGTAACAGAACTAAGAAATAACAACGATGGGTGTTTGTCTAGTCATTCACTGGTTCACCGTAACGGGCTAGTACTGAAAGAATCTGCTCGCTTATGATTGGCTGAATATAAGGTGCAAAGTCAATCCGCTCGCTGATGATTGGCCGAATATAAAGTGCATAGTCAATTCGCTCGCTCGTAATAACGCACGTAGGAATTGCACCTTATATTTATACCAGCAAGTTCTGTCAGTACGATACTAGCTCGTCTTGGTGTACAGATTATATGAAGTATATTCGTTTACAAGGCTCCCCCCGGTAGCATATTTGTAGATACTCGCCGCGTTAACTTCAGGAGACGTATTTTTTAATCATTCGAAATTCTTATGCGAATTCAATCCGCATGCGAATTGAAATTCACCAACTTTCGTTTGTCGAATTTTTTTTAAACACTAATACGGCGTTGCCGTTTTCTTGAACTCCCTTGACTTTTTATATATTTTGCGTAAAATAAAATAAAAACCGGAAACTAACTCTGCATAGATTTTCAAAAACCGATACTGAATCGGACTTCAATCACGTGAAACGGAACGTTTAAGTTGTCAAACTATCCGTCATGTCAATTTGAAAATTACATTATGTGCTAAACGTCAAACTTTCTATCGTGCGGATCAAAAAAGGTGGACTCGTTGCAGATTCGAATGCGAATTTTAATAAAAAAAAAACCATTTTTAGCATTCGCATGCGAATCTTGCGAATTCGTATGCGAATAGTAATTCAAATTATACAAAATAACGTCTCCTGGACTTTTTTGGAGGTTGCGTGGCGAGATTTACAAACATGCCTCTCGCTAGGTTTATATTTAAATCAACATGTTATTTAAAACGACAGTAAATTAACATCGGTATGTAGTTAAGTTCAGTTAATCAAGCAGGAGTATCATTTTACCTTTCGTAGCAAAGCATGGCGTCGTAGCGCTACGGTGCCATAGCGTCGTTAACGTTAGTTTCATAGACTATACAACAAAGACTACGTGTTGCCAAGGATATGAGTTCGCTAAGATTAGGCAGTGTCACTGCAGAAGAGTGGATCCCTACTAATTGTTTCTCCCTCAATCGGTTCGAATAATTGTGATTTTTTTTGGTCGCTAGACGTTAAATTCAGTGATCAAATGGGAATGACATTACCTTTCACAGCGAAGCATAGCGTCGTAGCGCTACGGCAGCGCGGCATCGTAGCACAGCGTAGTTGCGTAGGCGTTGCAGTCGTAGCACTATGGGCCCGCGTCAAACCACTAAGGCACCGCAGCGTTGCGTCGTAGCATTAGAAGCACAACGCTGCCGCGGAGCTGCATAGCGTGGTAGCGGGCGTAGCACTATGGCGGCACTGTCACCGTAGCACTATCCGCTACGCTGTAGTGATGCAGCGTCACTGCGCAGTATAGGGTAGCAGCATAGCCTCGCAGGTAACACAGCACTACGGCACCGGTCCAAACATAATAAACAGTCGTTGCACTCGGCCGATATGACGCACTCACACACGCACGCACACGCATCGCTTCACAAATCACGCTGGTCGTCGCTGTAGTCCGAGCCTAAAACAGTAGCGAGCGCGTATACTGTGTGATATCGTCATTTCAGCCCGTAGGCAGAACAAAGACCGTTTGCACTGTGACCGCAGCGTTGTGTCGCAGCACTAGTGGAGCGTGTCGTAGCCGCTGGTGGCCGCCGTAGCGCTACGGCGTTACGGCGTAGTCGCTGTCGCGGGCCGTAGCACCGCAGCACGGCTAGCGGGCGCTGTTGGTGCGGCGCGCGCGCGGGCGCCGGCATCAGCTGCGCTTGTGGGCGGCGTCGCCGGCCGACAGGGGTCGCTCGCGCATCACCAGCATCTTCACGGCTCCGGCGGACATCAGGTAGAACCAGTACAGCTGCGGCAGGAGGAGGATGCCGATGGAGATCTTGCAGCCCGTCGGGAGGGATCTTATCGCCTGGAAATGGAAAGATTACTTAGGATACGAGCGTATCGATACACACGTCGAATGTGAATTATATACTATACTTTACATTTTGTTCCATCATTAATGTTTCTTTTTTTAAGATTTTAAAATTTTTGAATTTTTAATGCTATTTTTATACTAATGATAAACGTTAAATAGAAAAATATTGGAAAAATAATCAACTGGGCTACGAGTGAATTTCATCTACGAATTCACTCGTGGCCGAGTTTTTTCTTTTTTCCATCATTTTTCTATTTAAAATTTATCATAACATATTTCTATTTTGTAAAGACTATTTGAATAGAGAAAGAATTAAAATAAGAAGCCAGTCTGTAAAACTACAATTTGGTAAATATTTGTTGGATATTTTTACTTGATCCATACACACTTTTGATGTGTGCAGTTATACCGCATTGAGATAGTTTTGTTCAATCATTCAAAATTTCAAATAGGTACGTCAGTAATAAGATATTTTTTTACATAATTGGAAACTAAATGCACTGTAATAACCGTATTAACACTTGCACCGTAACTTACTGTTACGCTCTGCAACATGACGTAGGTATGTCGCTAATGACCTACAAATTACTTTAGTTAAAAAATTGCAATTTATTATAAACGGACTCTTGTGTTGTAACATCTGACAATACAACATGTTACCACAATCTAATGGTTTTACTTGAAGCATTTCCAAACTCCAACTGCTACCATCATATCTCAGCACTGCAAAATACTGTCTGCTGTTAATAATATCACCACAAAGTCGCGTGCAGCAGACACACGCGGCAGGCGCAGAAGCTGGCCAGCATCAGCAGCCCGTTGGTCACTTTTAGGTCTTTATCAAGAGTATGATTTAACCTCGAAGTTCGGCAGCCCCACAGCTCTTGCGTGCAACTAACACTGATTATCTGGTCACTAGTGGTCGCCCACGGTTTCGTTCGTATAGTTCCCGTTGGAATATCGAGATAAAATGTACCCTATGTCTTAATCCAGGCCTCCAGCATGAGCACCGCTATACCATGAATAAGACATTATTTTTATGAACAACGGGGAGACTCTTAGTCGTCATCATACCTGATGTTAAGTATTGACTAGGGCGGTTACAACCCGATACTCGGGTTCGTCGATCGACGAAAAATTCCAAATTATGCTAAAATCTTTAATTGCAGTTTGTGATCATCACGTTTAACATTTTGTATATTTTATAGTTTCCGGAACAAATAGACTCGTAACCTTTAATTTGATACCTTAGTCGGCCGCGTACTACGCGCCAAAGTCCCTATCGAGTCGTCACAAATTTTGCGAACCTGAATTAAGTATATAGATAAGGCTGAAGATGGAAGCGAACCTATCCCGGAATCTCTAACTGCCGGAACACATAATAGATAGACTTTATAAGATGGTGGTAGCTAGCCAGACGGACTTACAACAAGTCCAACACATGACAGTGACACGAGCTTGAGCTAAGCAGACCTAAATAGTATCGACCCAAAATTAGCAACATAATAGGATTATCAAGTGTATAGTCACCTCGAAGTACGGGAGCCCCACGGCCCTCGCGTGCAGCAGGCACACGTAAGGCAGCGAGCACACGCGGCAGGCGAAGAAGCTGGCCAGCATCAGCAGCCCGTTGACCACGTACAGGCGCGTCTGCTTCAGCCGCAACCGCGCCAGGACTCCTCGGAGGGAGACGAACGGGGTTGACAGCTCCATCAGGTAGACGAAGCCGAAGGTGCAGTCGCCGAGGTTGCCGCGGAGGTACTGCGATAAAAATATTTCGTTTAATATTAGACAAGAGGGAAATATATTAAACAGGAATCATTTTAAGTCGTCCATTAGACGGTCATGCAACTATGCATCAGTCATGATCAGCAGAAATAGGTTTTTTTCGGTCATCCACGGCCGAACTCAGTTTTTTTTATGAAATGTTAAATAAAATTAATTAATCATTTCATCAACGTTTTCTTATACTTATTATTTTCTTTAATTTCGGATTCCTCACTAATTCCTTGATTTTAACAGTGTTTACATAATGTAATTTGTATGGTATATTTATTTATTTTTTTGACCCTCACAATATGGCATACAACGGAGAGACTCTTAGCCTTCACCATACCTGATGTTAAGTATTGATAAGGCTGAAGATGGAAGCGAGCCTGTCCCGGGATCCTCAATCACCGAGGAACTAGCTATCTTATCTCTAACTGCCGGTACTCAACAATGCTGAAAACATTGTTATAATGGCGTCAGACAGTACAGGCATTTATATGTCTAAAAGGGGACTCCAGCAACAAAATTGTAGTTTTAATTTAAATGTTAATTAAATATTTTTTCATTTTCATTTTTCACTTTCATAAGATGGTGGTAGCTAAGCCAGGCGGACTTACAAGTCCTACCATCAACCAAACCGAATACAATATGTACCGCTTCTGGAAATCGAATCCGGGACCCCTGGGTCTGATACTGGTAAGATGTTTGTTACCACTAGACCACAGAGGCGGTTAAAGAGGAGGTTTAATTAAAGAGGAATCCTAAGACTATTTAAGAATCAAGCAGACACAGAACATAAGAGGTTAAAATAGTAAGTTGACTGTAAATCATAGCCACTTTTTTGTTACTAAACAATAATTCTGCTAACATTCAGGCTGGCAATAGAGGTCCGATTTGCTACCGATTGTCTGATAGGGGCTGTACCGCGCAAGTGGCCTCGGCATCGAAATCGGCTTCATTTGTCAGATAGATGAGACACATTGCTGCTTCTTTTTGACACAAATGAAAACTTACCAAAGACTAAGAACAATATGTCACATCCATCTGTCAAATGAAGTTGATGTCTATGCCGACGACACTTGTGCGGTAGGGGCCCAGACTATCTGATCGGATTCACTCGATACACGCCCGATTTTTACGTCAGACTTTTTCTAAACTCAGTCCAAAGAGTAAAATAATATGCGCTAGAGAGTCAACTGGCAAATCGGAAGGAGAACCGGACGTCTATTTCGTCTCTGTATAGAAGTATGCATGCAGCGCCTTCAGACAATTGGATCCGACAATAAAATCGTGAATCGTAATGTGTATTGAGTATTCAAACAAATGTATGGCATGAGCGCCTTTCGATTGTCTGATCAGACTATCGGAGAGAAAAATCTGACTGAATCTGAATTCCCAGCCTTAGTCACTATCGTATTACAATCGTGATTTAATTGTAGAACTCTTTTACAGCGCAGTGCCCTACAAATTTCTACGAAGAACAAGAAGTCGACAAGAAGACACCCCAATAAAGAAATGGTACAGCAGGAGACGTATTTTTGAATCATTCGAATCACTATTCGCATACGGAATTGCAAGATACGCATGCGAACGAATGTTAAAATCCGTATTTTTTAAATACAAATTTGCATTCGAATCTGCAACGAGTGGTCCCGACCACTCTTTTTTGATTCGATGGATAGAAACTTTGACGTTTAGCACTTTGTCATTTTCAAATTGACATTGACATGACGGATAGTTTGACAATTTATAAACATTTATTACAGTCACCCCGTGTGTACCTTACACCTTTCACCTTGGGTGCTATAAAAACCTTTAGTGCCGGATAAATAATGTCTTATTTCGGTATTCAAAACATTCGTAACGCAAGCGTTTAAGAATTATTGGCATTTAAAGATGGGCCTCACGGGATGACGCTTAAGAAGATGAATGCTGGAAATAACAAAAACTAGCGAACGAAAGTCCAGTTTCAGTTCCTAGATCGTCAGTGACGCAAAAATAAATAAGATTTAACACTCGAGCATCGTTTAAAATAGAACAGATCTCATAAAATCGACGTTTAAACATGGTACATACAGAACCGTGTGGTCAAATTTTCAATTGCCAAAATATCAATAATCATACCGTTTGGAGCCAAACGAAACATTCTACCAGCGTTACGTTTGATATGTGACAGCATTTAACACATGAAATTCGTTCAAATAACAAGGCATCAATATGAAAAAGCGAAAACTATATTTCTTACCGTCACACTGTGTGGCCCATCTTTGAAGCCGTTACGTTACGTGAATTTTGCGTTACGAATGTTGAAAAGCAATTCACAGTAAAGAGAATTTCCGTCACTGAGGATCTATCTTTACCCGGAACCAATCAGTGCAGTACTTACGATACAATTCATGATTGAAATTTGTATGAAAATTGAGTTAGGGTGACCAAGTAGTATTTTTTTTGCGGACATCGTATTTATTTATTTTATTTATTTGGAATTTTGTCAACAACGAGATTAACACTAAAATATCAACAAAAACAGACATATTGCCATTTATAACAAATTGAAACCTTAATTTACAGGTGACAACTACATGAATTATTGATAACTAGCTTTATAAACAAAAACTTACATAAAAAATGAGGTTAAATATGTTGAAATTAAATGAGGTGCCTTCATAATACGGTAAAATGGCCTAGCTATTCAGATTTGCGCAGACAAATATTCCCCGATCCCCGGACAAGACAAATATTTGTGTGCTTGAACGTGTCTATTTGTCTTGGTCTGGGTGTTTATTATGTATATTATGTATGTATTTACAAAAAAAATGTATATAAGTATATTTATCCGTTATCTAGTATCCATAACACAAGTTCTTCATGAAACTTAACGTGGGCTAGATAATTGGTGTGATTGTATGCAAATATTTATTTATTTATTTTATTACGTAGTCCATAAGGCGGTCTCAAGGTCATGTATAGTCTGATGTGCCGCCGTGTGTACATAATTCAACACTTAAAACTTCCACAGACATTTTATTGTGTTTAAGAGGTACCTAGATAGTAAGGTAGGTATATCTAACCATAGGTACTTTTACTATGATCAGAGAATGATTTACTATTTTCTTGCTAGGTAGGTATTTAAAAATAAGTGTCAACTGCTTTCTGCTGCTGTTTTGACCGATTACTGTTTTTTATCGTTACTCCCATGGGTATTTTTAGAATATCGAAGTATTCCGAATGTTTCGTAATTCTTCAAATATTTCGAAAGTATTCCACGGGAATGATTCGGAATTTTTGCCGACAGCAACTCTAGGTATAATAACTCTACTAATACCACGTGGAGTCGGGGTTGACTAGTTCGGTTCTGTTAGCAATTTCGACCTAATCAACACTAATTTGATTTAAATCTTTGCTATAATATCTCTACTAACCTAATTTCTTCCACGTAATTATGAACTTGTCTCCCAGATAAACCAGTAGCTGAAGGCGCCTCCAATTGATCTTTAGATATAGTTGGTAATTTCAATTTCAATTATCTCACGAACTATGCATTTGCTCCGGTTGGGAGTTGGTGGGGGGTAGGGGGGAGGACTACCACAGTGTGATCGTCAATTATCTGAAGCCAAAAGCTTCGGATAATTGAAGATCGCACCCATGAAAAAACTAAACAATACAGGACAAATTATTTTGTAAAACAAATACGACTACAATATAAATAAAAATTATTACTCTGCTAATCCCGCCAACAAAGAACACACACCATCAGTCACAACTACACCACAATACAACAACACAGCGAACGACAAACACAACAGAAAGTTACAAAAAAAGACAAATAAAGTTTGTGCAAACAAACAACGCATTTAATTTGAACGTAAACATATTCTAATGGCCATAGAGATGTGCTGAATCAGACTTACTCGCCTGCCTGAGTACAGGGGCCTAATTCTCGCGCCTTCGACATCTTGAATTCGACATTTTTATTTCCTTAATTTCTTTATTAAAAATTTATGTAAAATCTCTACTACTGTCAAAAACCTTTAGTTTCAATTATCTTTGATAATCCTATAATGTCGAAGATTGCTTTCAGCGAGCTTTTAATACAGATTTTTTACTCTAAAAAATGTCGAATTCGAGATGTCGAAGGCGCGAGAATTCGGCCCCTGAACTGACTCGAATACCTAGCAGGTACTCACTCACGTACTCGAGTATTTAGAATACTATATTTGGATCCACAATACTCGAATACAGGTTTCGAGTCTTCTAACTTCACGCGTACAATCTAATTTTAAATGTTTAAAGAGCATTGTGAAGTTAGTCACGCACGACGCGAGAAGTGTTTATGACTCATTGCAGCTTCGAACGTGTTTATAATTCCTATCCGGACTGTCAGTTTAATGAGATGTTAGAGATTTAAGTAATTATTTGTTTCTTGTTAAAAGTTATCATTTTATTTAATCTGTCGAACTGTCGGTTTGTATAATTTAGTGTTATCTAAATACAACACCGACTGTGTGATAGAAAGGGATGGCTCCGCAGAAAAAATCCGAAGTATGGAACTTATCAATACCAAAAATGATTACATTTCTAGGCAGCGTGGTAGCAGTTAATAATAAATAATTACATACAATCACACCAATTATCTAGCCCACATTAAGTTTCGTGAAGAACTTGTGTTACGGATACTAGATAACGGATGAACATACTATATACTTTTTTTTGCAAATACATACTTAGCATACATATTAAACACACAGACCAAGACAAATAGACATGTTCATATTTGTCTTGTCCGGGGATCAAACCCGGGACCTCTGGCGCAGATATAGATTATTCTGTTATTATTTACTTTCTTAGCGTGCATACATGATTTTTGATTTGAGTTGAAATATTAGAATTTGTCGTGAAAAGCAAACTATAAAGTTCGAAGAGTACTCGAGTCCACTGAAGTAGTTTCGAATACTCGTGCCAGTACTCGAATACCTGTCCAAGTCCTCTGACTCGAGTCCTAGTTCGATTATTTTTATAACGATTACCAAAATATTCGAATACCAAATATAGCCGTCTCGGCACATCACTAGGTCACAGACTACAGACAAGACAGACCATCATAATCGCAGACAAACAAGAAGAAGATGGTGGTTATAAAGAGTCTGACTCACGAAATATGGCGCATGAGAGACTGTAGTCACCTTCAACATCCGCAAATGAACGCTATTACTATGGAAGATAATTTGAGTACCAGAGAAATTCCGCACGACAACTTTCGTGACACGGACTTAAGACTATTTTGAATGGAAATAGTTTTTTTATTATTATTTAACATGAATTAGGTACATTACATCTCACTTATGTTGCTAGAATCAACGCCGTAAAACTAGCTTATTATCAGGTTAGTTTAGCCTTTTTATCCATCAATGTACGTAAATGGTTGTCACCCTAATTTGATATTTTCATACAAATTTCAATCTTGAATTGTATCGTAAGTACTGCACTGATTGGTTCCGGGTAAAGATAGATCCTCAGTGACGGAAATTCTCTTTACTGTGAATTGCTTTTCAACATTCGTAACGCAAAATTCACGTAACGTAACGGCTTCAAAGATGGGCCACACAGTGTGACGGTAAGAAATATAGTTTTCGCTTTTTCATATTGATGCCTTGTTATTTGAACGAATTTCATGTGTTAAATGCTGTCACATATCAAACGTAACGCTGGTAGAATGTTTCGTTTGGCTCCAAACGGTATGATTATTGATATTTTGGCAATTGAAAATTTGACCATACGGTTCTGTATGTACCATGTTTAAACGTCGATTTTATGAAATCTGTTCTATTTTAAACGATGCTCGAGTGTTAAATCTTATTTATTTTTGCGTCACTGACGATCTTGGGACTGAAACTGGACTTTCGTTCGCTAGTTTTTGTTATTTCCAGCACCCATAATCTTAAGCGTCATCCCGTGAGGCCCATCTTTAAATGCCAATAATTCTTAAACGCTTGCGTTACGAATGTTTTGAATACCGAAATAAGACATTATTTATCCGGCACTAAAGGTTTTTATAGCACCCAAGGTGAAAGGTGTAAGGTACACACGGGGTGACTGTAATAAACATTTCGTTTCTCGTGATTGACGTCCGATTCAGTATCTTTTTTTTTTTAATCAATGAGAGTTAGTTTTCGGTTTTTAAATATTCTGCATAAAATGAAATTCTGTCAAAGGCAAGAAAACCTGCTTAAGAAAACGGCAACACCGTAATCGATTGATTAAAAAATGTGAAAAAATGGAAATCGGTGCATTTCAACGCGCATGCGGATTGAAGAATTTCAATTTAAGTATTCAAAAATACGTCTTCTGGATCATGGGCTCGATCATGGTATCAGAAACTGAAACGACGACCAGGGGCCTTACCATCAACTGTAATGCAATTCATTGTAGGTTGTGAGAGTGGGATGCTGCCATATGGCGCGTCTAGCGGCGTCCCGCACTTACTACCTGAAAGTAGCCTTAAATGAATCGCATTATAGTTGATGGTAGGCGCCCTGGAATCCAAAACTTTCAATGAAGATACGATGCAGCAAGATGGCGGTCTCATGCCGGCAGAAGTCCAGGAACGAAGACTTCCGCGCGTTTGTGCCGTCACCCATGGATAACGACACCATTTTTCGACACTATTATGGAAGTATTCGCATCGCGGCAAAACCACTTTCGTTGGAGGCTCATTCTACATCCACAATTGACGACGACCAGAGCGGCTCATCTAGCGTCAAAGAAAAAGATGACATGCTTATGACAGCAGTAGTACAGGGATGGAAAATGCCCAAGAGATTTACCACGATAACCAGGAGTCTACCGATGAACAAATAGTAATAGTGTATCAGAATGGGGGGAATGACTTACCATGATGACCAGAAACCCGAAACCGCCAATGAAGATATTATGCAGCAGGATGACGAGCTTATGACAGCAGTAGTACAGGGATGAGAAATGTCTATGAGACTCACCACAATAACCAGAAATCTACCAATGAACAACAATATTTATGAAGCAGAGTGGAGAGATTAACTTACCACGATAACCAGAAATCCAAAACCACCAATGAAGATATGATGCAGCAGGATCACAGGCTCATGACGGCAGTAGTCCAGGAACGATGGCTTCCGCGCGTTCGTACCGTCGCCCATGGATAGCGACGCGTCGCCGTTTTTCGACACCTTCTTTTGCAGCTTGGTCTTGTAGTCCGCATTGCTGGTCATTTGGATGTGTACCTAGTACAACATATAAGATACTTTTAACCGAATAAAAAAGGGGTTCTCAATTCGTCGGAATATTTTTTATTATTCTTTTCAATAAATAAATAAAATAAATGTCTATTTTCCATCACACAATGGTAACATAATGCATTAGATACTTAACTATTGACAAAAAGGGGGGAAGCCGTTATGTGAGGACTGATGCCTGAGGGGCCGGGCGGCGGGATGGGGAATCTTTCGCTGTCCATTGAGGGCCCCCGAAATGGAAGGGCTCGCCGTGTGTTCCGGTGCGCCACGCCAGTGGCGGGACTCTAGGACGTCCCAGAGAGAGGTCCGATAGGACAGGCGCAGGGCGGGGATTCGGTGTGATACCCGATAGTCCCCGTCCGATGCGCGGACGGAACACCCCTGGTGTTTTAGTGGCCACACCACATAACCACCTCCGTCTTCCCCAGACGGAGGGGTATCCGAAGGGATTTCACCAGGGTTAAAAAAAGGACTGATGAAGAGTGACTGAGATAGGTTTCCAGAGAAAACACGTAGTACACGTCACCAGTGCCCACAATATGATATCCTCTTCAATATTATGGTAACAGCTTTTGCACCATAGTGCAAAAGCTGTTTTGTTGTAGGCATTTGCGTGTGCAGTTGAGTGTGTAACAGTGAACTGTGTGTAGACGTCTATGAATGTCTGTGTGTGAGTGCTTGCATAAGCAGATGTTATTTGTTTATAGCCTGGGATAACGAAAGGATTGTTTTGATCTGATCTGTCTGAAACTGTTTTGATTCTAAGAATTTGGTTTGCTGTTTGTTCATTATACGTGCCAGAATTTTAGATAGAGTCAGAAGGATAGATATTAATTAGTGCAATCTTAAACGCATTAGGGAAGACACCCGTGGATACAGCGAGATTACATACGTCAGTGACGGGAGTGAGTAAGTAGCAGGAACAACGCTTTATAATTTTTCCAGTAATTTTATCGGCGCTGACTGCACAATTATCTCTCAAGCTATTAATTATTGACTGAACCTCGCTCTCGTCAGTGGGAAGCATATTGAAAGTTTCAGCAAGATAATAAGAAGGATCATTATTTGTAGGCAGCTGGGAACCTGCGGATGGACAGTTAATAGATTCTGCAAGGCTTTTGCCTATACCTGCGAAACGTTTTTCGAAATTATTTACTGAATTTACACTATCACGTGGGTCACATTTAGATAATAGACGACTTGAATGGTCTGGTGCTCTCTTCCAATTGCTGAATAGATCCGCGGTCTGGCAACTCTATTCCTGTTAGGATCTTAATCTGTTTAAAATTTTGCTCAATTCCAGTAGTAAGCAGAGAGACAAGACAGTCTGCGGCTGTATTTGCATCGTTATGCTCTACTCTGCGTACCTACACCACTCACACTCACACACACACACATATAATTATAAACATTTTTAAATCACATCAATTTTTTATTTTTTTTTGTTTTTCTTTGCACTTTTATAATTGTTTTCCTTTTAGTGATATCTTTTTTGGCACAATTTTGTATTGTATAACTCTGGAAGAGGGCGCTGATTTTCTGAGATACAGGTATTTTTATACCTAGTTCAGGAATCAGAGACTTCATGATATGATTGTAACCACTTTTATGTCAATAAAGTTATAATTATTATTATTAAGTTATAAACAGTAAATACTATAACTGTCCAGCCCCAGCAGAGAGATTAAAGGGTAACTATATTAAAATTGCAATTCCAAAAACAATAAGTTCAGTCAAGAGGTAACTTAAGTTTCTTGAGCGGAGACTCGTGTGTCGTGACGTGACACTGAACACATCAAATAATCAACACCAGCTGTATTTTCATACAAAAAACTTAATAAAACGATTCGGTATGTGAAGTTATATGCTTTTAAGTTTATAGTTTTGAGTACAAAAACACCACGAACTGCCCTTTCTGTTGCAAATTTGTTATGCATTTGCAAAACACATGGTTGCCTGGAAGAATTTGCTTTTTAGTAATAAGGCCACTACTTATACCACTCTTATGTTGTCCTTTTATATGAACTGTATTGTTTAGGTGTGTACAATAAAGAATATTTCATTCATTAATTCGTTTATTTTACCTGACGTAGATTTTTAAGTAAATAAATTAGTAATTTGCATCATTTTATTTAGAACAGTTTACATAATCGTGACGCTTGGACGTTGACGACCGCAGTAAAAACAAGTTTTTAGGAGACACAGTTGCAGCTTTTCTGACGGTTTGGTACTCACCAGGTACATGGACCAGATGTCGTAGAAGAAGTATGAAGTGCCGAACCACGCGTAGGCCTCCGACATGTAGTGGGATGAGCGGAGGAAGTCGCGCGAGCACGACCACGCCACCACCACCACGCCCGTCACTACTGACAGCAATGCTTGCACTGCTGACACTAACCTGCGGATGTGAAAATAAGCTTAAAACTTGGGTTCTGGATAATCCAATCAAGTGCACAGTACCATGTACGAGTTGGCAAATTAAATTCGTTATCGAAAACTAAAGCTTTGTTTTTGTACCATAATATATCTATGGAATATTTTCATTTCATACTACATCAAGTCACAAAAGCACATCTGTCTGTCATATTTAATAAAGCAAGCATTCCGTGATCCGTGTGTACTAAATGACAGAATGGGCTCGCGCTAGATGTCAGGCGGAGTGCTCCAGAGTTGAAGGGACAAGTACCAAGATGATCCCTCCTGAGTCATGATTCAAATAACAGCGCTGCTGCGTTGATCAGCTCGACATGAGAGGGTGATATCGTGCTAACTCACTTGTTGCTGATGTCCATCACCTCGCCGACGCTGAGCCGGTACTTGTGGCGCAGGCGGCCGCCCGCGGCTGTCGACAGCGCTGCTGCGTTGATCAGCTCGAACATCGTCGAGAAGTACGCGAACCCGAGCGCCGTGAGTGCCATACCGCGCTTTATTGAGATCCTGCAAAGAAAATCCAAATCGAAGACGTATTAAAATAGTTCAAATTGACTAATTCTCCAGAGTTTATTGAGCTACATGTCCTACAACTTAACTGTAGCCTATTTGTGTAATGCCAACATCAGTGCATATACACTGATGCATTATCCTACTCTGAACAGGATCGTCATCCATCAATTCTAGCGTTCGGTTCTAACGAGGGTTCGATCCCCGGACAAAATATTTGTGTGCATGAACATGTCTATTTGACTTGGTCTGGGTGTTTAATATGTATATTGTGTATGTATTTAAAAAAAATATATAACAAACAGATAAACTTACTTATATAATATATAAGTAAGTTTATCTGTTATCTAGTATTCATAAGTTCTTCATGAAACTTAACGTGGGCTAGATAATTGGTGTGATTGTATGCAATTATTTATTTATTTTTAAAAATTTATTAAAATACCCGTAATCTAGAAAAATGTACGCCTATAATGATTTAGCAACGAACTTTGACTAAATTACAGTCATTGACTTGAAATCAATACGGCACGTCATCAAAGTCACCACCTCAATACATGCCGATGATACTAACTCAAGTTATTTACTACATCTTTTTAGCTTATGTTAAAAGATACATTATTTATTTATTATGAATGGAAATGAACTCTACCATATCTTCACGATGCGGATAACGCGGTAAGTAGGTCGTAAAAGTTGGTCTATTATTGCGGAATTATCAGCGTATCTCTGTGTTTGCGCAGCCGCCAACAGCTGATAATCACTACATGACTTGGATGGAGCAAACATTGTATTTACTCAACTCACATGAGAAAGAATTTGATCATAATTGAACAAAATAGGCATGAGTTCATAACTTCATTCATTATCTCGCTACAGAGCTCCAAAGGGCGACAAAAGCGACAAAAATATCTTTGTTTGTTTTTGTCTTCCGTACTTTTAAAGAACATAAGTAAAACACCTGGATACTGCTTACAAACTCCTTTACTCTTGATTCTGTACATTATCACAATTAATAACAACGAACACAACTATTTTCACCGGGAAGACTCAAAGTTAGCTTCCCTCCTTTTTTAGGAATGACAACAGCTGTCAAAGACCGACCGGTGTTGCCACGTTCGAGCAAACTAATATTATTAAATAGCAAGTACAACGAACAAGTATCATTCCATTCATGAAAATTACAATTGTTAACAGTCGGCCATCCTGATAGTGTGTCTGTCCCAGACACAAATAAAATTTATCCTAAATATCAGAGTTTTTAACAGAACAGTGGAATTTCACATTAATGACAATTTCACATTACGGTATTGAACTAGGTATTAAATTGAAAAATAATTATCCAATTTAAAGCAGGCAATGCATTATCTTATTATTTATATAAATTTAATTTACCTATTTATTCATAAAGTTGCACCAGCAGGCATGCATCAACACAACCACTAGGTAGTACATTCAAATATCACAACAATTGTATGATTCTGATGATGCATATGCCACTAAGTACATACTTGAATCATAAAGCAAATAAGTTTAATATATACATTCAAATTAAATTCGTTAGCAAGATGAAATAGAAAACATTAATCATAAAATACATTAATAACAATTACTAACTCAACGTACACTGATTTTGAACTAGATTATAAATGGAAAATAAAATTATAACCATTAACTGAATATAAATCTAATATTACTTAATAATTTCTTCTTCATAATAATAATCACTTATTAATTAAGTAGATGTACTTTATCAAAATTAACCAACGTAATAAATAACTGTCGAAAACACTATCCTATACCTACAATACTATAATTTATTTGACAGTGGTATAAAATATTGAACAATAGTAGTCAAATTAGTTTTGTTTGAGTTAAAGATTCAATTTAACTCTTGGCCAATGGGAAATAAAATTATATATATAACAATTAACTGAATATAAATCTAATTTTACATAATAATCACTTATTAACTAAGTAGATATACTTAATCAAAATTAACCAATTTAACTAATAACTGTCGAAAACACTATCTTATACCGACAATATTATAATTTAATTGATAGTGATATGTAATAATATTGAACAATAGTAGTCAAATTAGTTTTCTATGACTTTAAAATTCAGTTTAACTCTCGGCCATCCAACCGCTACGAATGACCACATTCGTTTTAAGTAAAGTAAATATACCTATTATAAAACGTCATATTTTCTAAAGACTAAAAAGACGACAAAATATATGTCATACATACTAATTTCTTAGAAGATTTTCCCTTTTTAAGAAACTATGTTATAAGTTGCAAATCACATTACTGCATTGCGTTCTTTTAAATAATCTTTGTAATAAAGTGACTTGTCTCAACTTTTGCTTTTTAACACTTTATAAATAACTAACATGAACAAGAACTCCAATTATTTTTATATAATTATATTAATTTATTATATACTTAATAATATTTATATTTATATTTTAGGTAAGATAACAGTTTATCGACATGGTACAATTTTATGGGATTACATAATAACCTAGACCTGCACTCTAATATTAAGTTACACCGCACTCATTATATAGAATCGTATTCATCAAATTAAGGTATTTACATAAATGGATGAAATACAAACAAAATGCAGTCATTAGCTTTCTATAATTATTTTACATTAATGTGGTAATGTAATGTAACAGAATATTTAAGTTATTAGCGAATGAAATATAATTTAAATGTTGATCGAGTTCTACTTAGGTTTACTAATTAATAACTGTCGCTCAAATCTAAATGTTAATTGCTAACCAACATCGTCATAATATATATTCTTATAAGTTATGAATATTCGTATACTTTATGTGATTATTTATTTATTATTATTAAGTACACAGGTATCATACAATTTTCATTTGCCCTACAAAACTATTTGCATAGTCGACTGTAGAATCTGGAGTCTCGATACAATATTAATAACTTGGTTGTTGTAATAACTTAGTTATAATATAAATAACTTAGTTGGATTTATCAAGGTTTAGTTTACAAGTATGTATGTATTTAACTTAAATCGAGTAAATGTTAAAATTAAAATTGTGAATCGATGATATCAGTCTTACTTTTAAATAAATATATTTTTGGTCTCAAACTTAAAGAACTTATAAGGTATTAATAATATTATTTTATAAAAGTATGTGTATTTAACAATAGGTGTTTAACTTAATATTTCTATGTTATCCAGAAAATGTTTTCTCACATTATTTTTAAATATAGTTTTGACATTTTTAGATCTAACGTTTTGTAGGAGGCTGATTAACAAACATGCTATCAAGTGTTCTATCAACATAATAGTTTTGCGGTTGTAATAGACCTAGTACCATATTAAGGCGACAAGTGAGTGGCGCTCTCGACTCCCATGGTAAATCAATAGGTAGTATACTGCAAACTTCGAATAGAATTGTCTTTTTGACATGTGATTTAATTAAAGTTATACAAAGGCAGTTCAGTAACATTTTGTGGATCTTAATGGAAGAGACCGGCTACTTTTTTTTCTCAAAAGAACGATCATCTCCTTATCATGTAGACCCACCACCCACACATCACACATACATCTGGTGTGACCCGCCGAGCTGAAAGTCTTGCTATCGTTACCGAGTCGAGCACTGACGTACGACTCTGGCTGATTGGCAGTCTCTGTGCGGGAACCTATCTGCGTACAAGTCAAACCAGATGCAGTTTGCAGATATGTAGGTCGGATCATAAATCCGCAGACGACGGTATAATGAAGTTTTAAGATTACTTTGCTCTGGTAGTTAGCATCCTAATGGTGTTCCTCATTTCTTGGGGTGATTCTCGTCTTCCGATGCAGTGTCCCAGGTAGTCTTCATTGATGTAATCGGTTCTTGGTTATTGCTGTTACAATAATGAGCCACCATTGCGTGACTTCGTAAAGTATGGTTTGGGTTTGCTGTGGGTTTTTTATTCCATGAGGTCGTATAGCCTTAGTTTTGAATTCCTCTTATGCTGAACTGGCGCTAGAATTAGAATCAACTACCGACAAGGTGGACCGACGATCTGGTGAAGGTCGCGGGAAGCCGCTGGATGCGGACTGCGCAGGACTGATCGTTGTGGAGATCCTTGGGGGAGGCTTATACCCAGCAGTGGGTGTCATGTGGCTGAGACGACGACGACGACGACGCTTGCCCACTCAAGGGCTACAACCTAAAAATATCGTTCGCCGCTTGCCCACACCAGGAGCTTCGGCCTACCGCTTGCCCGCACCATGGGCTTCGGCCTTTTACCATTGATTTGCCGCTTGCCCGAACCATGAGCTTCGGCCTTATTCCATTGACTTGCCGCTTGCCCACACCAGGAGCTACGACCCCATCTCATTTAATTACCGCCTGCCCACGCAAGGAGCTACGGGTTCAAGCCACGCACTCACCACACGGTCGCTACGGTCCCAAGCCACGCAGCCGATACCCGTTGGCCACGCGAGGAACTTCAGTTTCCAGATGCTCATCCACCATGCGCTTGCCCACACGAGGAGCTGCAGTCCCAAGCTCTCAAGCCACACAAATATCATGTTGCGATTTTCAAAATGGTCCTGATAGAAAGAATAGAATTAATATGTAGTGTTACTCAACTCACTAATCTTATATTCCATAAATGTATTACTTCACTAAAATTAATCTGCATTTTCATCAGTACCTTTTACTGTTCTGCGGTTTATTCTTTGTGCCAATTAACAGTTCTGAAATTAACCCAACAACCGTGAACGATTCCTGTTCACAATAGGCTGAAAACTATAAATACTAGCTAGGGTGTTTTCAGCAAAAAGGACACTCATTTATCTCAGTCATCACGACACGTATTTAGTTAATAATAATAATAATTCGTTCACCAATATTGCTAGGATAGCTGAAAGTCAACTAAAGCTTCGGTATTCATATCCGACGCATCTAATAGAACCGTAATAATCTCACACGGGGAAAATATAATCCTTCAGGCTAATGTACAGATAAGTTTAGTTTAATTAAATTCAAAAAGTTCTCAAATCAGAGTACAAATGTCCTCAAATCTAGTTAAGTCTACAAATGACGCCATTCACTATTTACTACTTTTCATTCATTTTCATTCAACGAAATGGTTGTTTTCATATGATTTCACCTGCTATTCATGAAATGTACCACAGTGCTTAGATTCATTAGAGTATCTTGTTCGTCATAATACAAGTGATAATTATGTTCCCTTGCAATCAATGGTATCAACAAATATATCGGCATACATACATATAGGTTTGGACTACAAGTATACTCAGTCGATACAGTCGACGTGTAACTATTGCCAAGTACAGTCAATGGCAACGACTGCCTATAGAAAATGTCAAACTTCTACTTACTATTCTGAACTCGACGGCTTATGTTTAAAGTGCATAGTCGAAGAACTCGACGGTTCTAAAAATCCGTATCTGTTGTTGACCGTATAAATAACAATGATTCAATTCGCAATCTAATGCAATTAAATTGCATGCGAGTTATTGAAATTTCCTTAGATCGTCATACTAAAAATTGAAACAACTAATATAATTAAGTTATCAAAAAGATAATAAATATATGATTACATTCTCAGTGTATGTAAAGTTCGTGTCATATCATTTAGTAAAGAAAAGATTTTTTTCTTCTAGATGTTATGCCTTTTCGTCAGGGTTAATGTTACTACGCGATTTGTAACTCCACTACTACTGTAATGTAGACTGTAGTGTTAACGCTTAGTGTATTTAACTATTCAGTCGGCGGGTTAACCCGCGTCCAGCGTGTCCCTTGCTCCCCTGGAAACATCGAGACAACTTGTACAGGCTACAAGCATCCGGATGCCAAAATTCATCCAATGTGATCAAGTAACAAACTTCTAAACATCTAAACATCCAACCAAACCCTTACATTAGAATATAAGTAGGATTTTGCAATTTAGTGGATTAAGCAAGCGACCGACTCGACTGATCGACCAATAGGCTCATCTCCTTTTGTCAGTGTGTATGTGCAGAGGAGGCTTCCTCGAACATTAAGATTAAACTTAATTGGCCGATTTTATCATCTGCTTCCAACAGTACACCTAGGCGGTACAGTACAGTACGGAGGTGTTCGAGCTTTTGGTATTACGCGCTCGAGATCAATCGAATAAGTAGTAAACGTACTAGGTACTAATAGGACTACACTCGGCACAGTACAACGCTACCAAACACAAAATGTTAATGTAACAATCGGACAGTTCGTATATACTTTACCCAATCTCTTGCTAAATCATTTTTTCAAAACATCAACAACAACAAGTTAACGATATGTACTCGATCTTGTGACCGTTTCCTTGATTTCTTTATAGTCGAACTTGAGCCATGAATCCTGCTTTAGCGCTAACTAATGCTTTTATCGATAGCTGTTTGTTAAATATACTAGCGTAACCCCGCTTTAATGTAGGCCTGCTTACAACAGCACTTCATCGCTCTAATCTGTAAAATGTGGCCTTTTACGTTTATCAGAATATAATAGACTATTTAATTAGTGCTTCAGCTGCCGTTTACATCCTGCCAATATACAGTTTTTTATAATAATATATTGTAGCAGTTACGTTATTCGGACTGTATCTACTATGACAGTTTACAAATAATTTACATAGGTATGTAGGTACCGTAAAATGTCGCATTAAGCAGACTAATCGCGACATGTTGAACACTTTACCTACATGGCGATTTGTGTGATAGCGGTGGTTTCCTGGATGTGGGTTCACATCGAAACTGCTAGAAAGTGCAGTCAAAAATGACGAACTTATCATGATCAGCCCAGACACTTCAATAACACAAAATACCAACTTTAACCTTTTCAAGTGGTATGGTAGATATTGCCACATCATAACAGACTCAGCTTATAATTCCAAGACAAAGGTCTAGAATCCGCTCCTATCCCGACAGATGGTATCTCTGCTCGGGAAAGAGTTTGTTATTGTCAATTTTTTTTTTTTTTACGTACGTTACCTATAAGACAAAATATGGTTCACAGAATTAACCCATTCACATACTGTTGTCATCTGATAACAGGGTAAGTCGGAAGCACCATAGGCGGCCCACAATCATCACACAATAAGAAGAAGAATACTTTATCAAAAATGTGCTAATGCTGAATGGCACTTACTATTATGCTTTCATAATTATTAACACTGCAATAAGCATAATCAGATAGACAGAAGCAAAAACAATAAAACTATTTAGAATTCATTCACTGAGAAGCATAAATAGCTGCTGTTTAAATAATAATAATTGCATACAGTCACACCAATTATCTAGCCCTCGCGGCCTCGTCAAGTTTTGTTTGGTGACAAACACACCCTTGTACTTTCCTCTTGCAAACACATACATAATACACACAATAAACACTCAGGCCAAGACAAATAGGCACGCTCATGCACACAAACACTCGTTCCATCTAGGGACCGCAACCGGGACCTCCAGCGCAGAAGGCGTGTTCAGCACCACTGCGCCAAACAAGTCGTCAAAATTTCAGTTCGCCCAAACAGTTAGTCAACATAGTAGCATTATTTGTTGTAAATAACTCAAATAATTAACAAGACTTATACCTTTTGTTGAATTTATTAATACTGCAGATAACACTACACACACATCAATTTCTCTCTGAACCACATACACATATAACATGCTTATGAAATGTAATGTACAATCATCAAACAGTGATGACTGAGAATAGTGTATTTATTTTCACTCCGTTTCTATAAAATAAGTTGCCGGTTGACCAGACAAACTTTATAGTACTAACGTTAACAGTGGTAATAGTTTAGTCAAAACTATTAATTGATAAATGCTATAATAGCACAATACTATGAAATGAATAACTCCCACACTTATTTTACTTGTCGATTAATATGACAACATTTAATACTCAATTTCACTTGAGTCGTTCAATAATAATCGGAACATAATTTTATGTTACCACTTTAATATTTTTTCTGCTTCATACATAACATACAAAAAAAACAAAAACATAGGCTTAAACAGTGTTGGGTGTATACCATTAATACCATTTAAGATTTATTTAGTAAATCAATAAATGGAGTTGGATTCTATTAAATTAAATATTAGAAAAGACAAGCTAATTTGTACCCTTTTGATGGAATACTAATACTTTCCTTAAACATTATCAATTAATTATTACAGTTACCATATATCAAACAAAGCGTCCTGCCTGAAAACTAGAGCTGCTGTGATCTGGTAACACAACAATGTTTAGGTTGTTAAAAGTAGCTTTAACTTTTTTTTGTATTTTTTTTTTTTGCTCACTACCAAGAATAAGCTATAAAATAATACCCCATGAAACCAAACAGGGCTGACTCAGCAATCTGATAATTTTTATTGTGCATGTTCATTTTTATTGCAATCTAGTTAAGCACCACACAGTGGTGATCTCATTTAATTAGAAAGTGATAATTTTAATCAGTTTTGTGGTCTATCTTATCAGTATTAAATTTAATTATTAAATTGCTTCACCCTCTCATTGTGTAAAATATTACATGTTCAACGTTATTGAATACTTAAATAGCTACATAAATTTGTAAATTTATTTAACTGTGATGCTATTACTATTTTAATAGCATCCTGCCCCATAACATGTGTATGACTCTATCAATTTAATGATTGGTGAAGTTAACAACAACTTGTGTTTATAAATATTGAATTAGTTTTTAGTGGTTTGTACAATAAGTAGCCAAGTGAAAATTAATAATAGCTTTTGAGTAAGTACTTCTAAACTTCTCTTCTTTTGTGTTGTAAGAAATACTTTAAATGGAAATAAATGTTGTACTTGTATATGGAATATGAACATTAGGTATTTGGATTGAAATAAGTTTATCTATCATTGAATCACCGTTTTAATAACTAATAACAAGTGTTATTTTGTTGGTAAGATTATTTTAACATGATGCACATAATTTATAAAAGGTGTTACACTTTACATTACAATGTATACAGTAGTGTTATGTAGGTATATGTTGTTGTTATTACCTAAGGTATTCATAATCTTAGTAATTATGATATGAACAAGGTTTCCAATGAAGGTGACTGTGACTGCATAATTCGTTAGTGTAATTTTCTATAATTTATTCAATAAATTCGTACATATAAATACTTAATTTTGACTTTCGTCAATGCTCTTGGTTAATGCTCATGTTAGGTACCGCAGAAGTGTGAAGTATCTTGCCTCGAATCGAAAGAGATCACAATATTCACAATACACTATCACAGAAAAGAACACTACACAATCTGCAATACTCATTTATCTATAAAATGTAATAAACTTACCGATGTATCCGAGCTTACCAAGCACACGGCCTAGAGCGTAGGCATACGTTCATTGTCGCGGGTTCATTGCACTTCTGAACTTTTAAAAAACATAAGTAAAACACCTGGATACTGCTTACAAACTCCTTTACTCTTGATTCTGTACATTATCACAATTAATAACAACGAACACAACTATTTTCACCGGGAAGACTCAAAGTTAGCTTCCCTCCTTTTTTAGGAATGACAACAGCTGTCAAAGACCGACCGGTGTTGCCACGTTCGAGCAAACTAATATTATTAAATAGCAAGTACAACGAACAAGTATCATTCCATTCATGAAAATTACAATTGTTAACAGTACCGACTTGCACGTTAAATTACTAAAATATTAATGACCCGATTACGTTCAAATTTGGAATATATACTCGAGGTGAGGTGCTCAATCAATACCTAGCTGAACAAATGAACCTTCCTCCCTTCCATTCCGCGAACTTATTGACCTCCCATCGTAAGTAGAAAAAAGCAACTTGTCTTATGTCGCCCTGACGGGACTCGAACCCGCATCCTTAGGAATCCGGCCCAATGCACTGACCAATTATGGTACAGAGGCCTTCCAGGTCCAGGTCCTTGTAGGTCGCTGTACCATAATTGGTCAGTGCATTGGGCCAGATTCCCAAGGATGCGGGTTCAAGTCCCATCAGGGCGACATGAGACAAGTTGCTTTTTTCTAGTATATTGACTTGTTTTAAAGGGTTTTAGTAAGTTTTCTTGCCTTCAAAAAATTCAAAGCAAATTCTGCTATACTGACACTGTTCTATACTCCATAGAAAATAAACAATTAAATGAATTTCACTTAGCGATATTGCGTTAGAGCCCTTTTTAGACCCCCAGTATCCTTATACAATCGCTCTAGCTACTGAACTACCTACTAAAGGTAATAGGAAATAATGAAGATGCCACTTACCTATGCTAAGAGGTATTGCCTATTTTGTTCATGATCAAATTCTTTCTCATATACTGAGTTGAGTATAAATAAAATTTTTGCTCCATCCAAGTCATGTAGTGATTATCAGCTTAAAAGGGCTTTTTACACCCCCTGGAAAGAAGGTATATGTCATCATCTTATTGCAAGAACCGATTGTTTGTAAATAATCGAGTGTATTTATAATTTGCCGAATTATTGTAAACAAGACGTAGGATTAGCAAAAAAAAAGGTAATTCTTTTTTTATAATTTTTGTATTTTTCAATGCTATTTTTATACTTAGGGTAAATTTTATTAATAGAAAAATTGGAAATAAATTAACTCGGCCACAAGTGAATTCTCAGACGGGAATCGAACCCGCGACCTTTGGAAATCCGGTCCAATGCTCGAGCATTGGACCGGATTTCCAAAGGTCGCGGGTTTTTTCCAATATTTTTCTATTTAAAAAATTTAGCTAATTTTTTGTTTACTTATAAATAATCATTGTCCTGTCGTCAGTTTAAAAACGATCGATTTCAGGTGCATTGTGAAGAATGCACTTATCGCAGCACGATGTACAATTACCCGTAGGTTACCCTATACGCGTTATTGTACGCGGTTATCTTATTGGCCCATGGATTGGTAGCACGGGTACTAAAGTTTTGTTCATCAACAAAGTCAGTGTTATTTAGCACTGTTTGGTAATTTATTACTTCGTTCGCAAGCTCCGTTTTACTCAATTTCAACGAATTTTCACTTTGTGTGTGAACAAACCGATGAAAAACTGGTAATAGCACTAAAAACACTTCCGAGCACACGTTTGACGTTGTGCAGTCCAATTAGCGCGAGGCATGATTTTTGTCACACGCATACGTACAATATGACGAAGAGATACTGATTATTTATAAATCAACGATAAACCATCTGTTTTATTGCAAAGCTAATGGTCCGTTTACAATAATTCGACGATTTATAAATAACCTCGATTATTTACAAACAATCGGGTTTTGCAAAAAGACGGTGACATATACACAGAATTTCTGTGGTGCCTTCTTTCCAGTATTATTATACGTTCCTTTCCTTCGGCACGTTTCGAAATCCCGTCGGTTACGCACCAAAACCCCATATTACTGCACGTCTTTTATTGCATAATGCTTTGTAACTGCTTCATACTTTGTAACTTCGAAAGCCATTTGTTACATTCTACAGTTATAAAAATTTTTGTTTTAACCCTTTTTCAAGATGGAATGTAAAATAAGATATCCACGAGGGTGAATTAAAAAGTTCTTAGAAATGGATATACTTAATTGTTTTATTGTGAAATTTTATTTTTATTTTGAAGTGTTATTATCATTTAGTATTTATGTCAAATATCAGTTGATTCTGTCTTGGCTTTTTCATTTTATTAATTATTTTGTAATACAAATTGATAAAATCTACATAACAAGGATAAAAACGAGATACACGCGTGGGGACAAAGTACCTGACTGAAAAAATGTCAACTACGAAAATTTATCCGGATATTCAGCAGTCATTAGGGACTGATGATGGTACCAGAGTTTATAAGGGACAAATCAAGCTATGAAGACGATGCTCGTTCTGGTCCACCTCTTTAAACGAAGAAAATGCACAAAAAATGGAAATATTGTTTGGCGCAAGGGTACTAACCCCACCTTCGCCACGCCAGAGGTCCCGGGTTCGATCCCCGGACAAGACAAATGTTTGTGTGCATGAACATGTCTATTTGTCTTGGTCTGGATGTTTAATATGTATACTATGTAGGTATGTATTTACAAAAAAAAAAAAAGTATATAAGTATGTTTATCCGTTATCTAGTATCCATAACACAAGTTCTTCATGATACTTAACGTGGGCTAGATAATTGGTGTGATTGTATGGAAATATTTATTATATTTATTTTATTTATTACCAATATTTCCATTTTTTGTGCATTTTCTTGATGAGTCTTTTAAATAACCTGCAGAGACCCTAAAGATTCATACGGTTGTTTCCAATCCATTTTCATAAGAACTTTTGAGTCGTGTTTCACCACGATAACGCTTCGGCTCATCGCTTTGACATTGCACTCACGGCAATCCGTAAGTCAATATTACTTTGAAATGTAAGATAACCCGCCATATTGACCGGACCTAACCCCCAGTAATTTTCACTTATTGAAAGAGGAAAGAGCATGTTCATTGAACAAGATTTCACGACAATGACGCGATAATGGTCGCGGTAGAGGTATTTTCGAGAGTCAAGGAAATTATTTTTTTCAGAGGGAATGTCAGTTTCTTTATTCATTTATTTAACAGTTTTCTTACAGTTTGCTTACTGTAGAATAAATAGTTGTAAAAGAATTTTACCAAATGTTTAGGAGTTATAAGGAGATAACGCAGAAAATTAAATAATGTTTTTGACATTTTACTGATGCTTTATTGGCAATTCTAAGAACTTTTTGATTTACCCTCGTATTAAGACCATACTGTGGTGGTCATGTTACAAATAATGTATTGATCAACATTAATTTGAGATTAAATTTCGTTAAAAGAACGCCATTTCTTTGTTTTCACCATTAAATGAATGCGATAACTTTTAATAGAGAATTTCATTACATTATTCAGGCAGTGAAAATAAGCCATAAATATTTATGTATGCGGCCTTCACTTCGCGCTAACGAATGTGCCACTCGACTTATTCAATCAAACCTCATTCTATCGTGTGTGGACCATACAGGCCGGGGTCCAGATTTCAATACAGATTTTTACGTTTAAATTAGTCAATAATCACAAGAGTCACAAGCTAGGGACCCTGTGCTCTTCTCTGCTAATTTAAGTTTTAATATGATGCGTAAGGGTGCGTCTTCATTGATGGAGAGAGAAGTGAAGCATAGCTTAGTTTTCATAATATAATAGTAAATTCATAGCAGTAAGTTTCCCCTGTGGTGTAGAGCGACGTAGATTTTTGTGCGAACCTTGCAAGGCTGTCTTCGTTTGAATGTGTAAACATCACCTCTTGAATGGAAATGTACCCATAGATCAATAGCTTTGACAGGGTTGCACAACAAGAATGTCGACGTACCTGTCTTCAGGGTTGAGTGTCAGCACCAGGTTGGCGGCGACGGCCAGCGAGGCCAGGTTGCACGCCGCCAGCGCGAACATGGCCGCCCGACCCTGACCCTGGAACAAATCAATAGGGGTGATCAGTGGGGTTAATCACAGACTGTACTTAGTTTAAGGCATGGCCTCCTTGGTTGAGGATTCCGGAGAGTCGCGCTTCTACCTTAAGCTTTCTCCATATTTGGCATCAGGTATGATGAAGCTAAGTATCCCCCAAATGTTCATAAAAAAACCTTTTATAAAAAAAAATCAAACAGACTTAAAAAAGTAAAAAATAAAACTTTTGGAGTCGGTGCCAGCCAAAGCATTCTACATTGCACTTCTATTAACTATATTTTTTTTGGCCTTAGCTAACTAGCACCGACTCCAAAAGTTTTATTTTTTACTTTTTGAAGTCGGTTTGATTTTTTTTTATGAAATGTTTTTATTTCAGATTTTTTTGTTACATTATGTGCCGTTACTTACACTAAAAATCAGCCCATACACAACAATGATGTCATCTAGGTATACAACTACTTGCCAAAAGGTGATTGATATTTTTCAGGATTATGAAAAAACTACTAGCCAGATCTTCGTAAAAAATATATGGGACCACACATAAACCATTTTCTTTCAGATAAAAAAAGAATTATAAAAACCTGTTAACAACTGGCGAAGTTATGGTGGAACATACATAAAAAAAAAAAAAAAAAAAAAAAAATACAGTCGACTTGAGAACCTCCTCCTTTTTTTGAAGTCGGTTAAAAACACGTTACACCGTGTCGCGACCAGAGGGGTTATATTCTCTAACCACCGAAAGTAATAACCTATCTGAGGATATGGATAGGGCTATCTGAGATAGTCCTTGCAACCGTCGTTATTTTGGCCATATTAACAAAAACATCTTAGGCAACTATCTCAGATAGCCCTATCCAAATCTATAGATAGGCTATTAATTTCGGGCGTTAGAGAATAACCTATCAAGCCGAACCATCTATTCTATGCTATAGTATACTTCTTGTATGAAGTGATTTCAGCTTGACCGTAGCCCGGCTCCTCATATCGTACTTGCGACGCGGTGTAGTGTGTACACAGAACATTAAACCTCTTTTAATATTCTGTGAGTGTGTATCATGCCTAAAAATTATCTTTAGGAAAATGGAAAGTGATCTTTCTAATACAATATGCATTTTTAATTTTAACCTATACGAAAGGGATGGAGAGCGAAAATCGGTTACGAGCACAGTGACAAAGTGGAAGATGTCACTGCTGGCATTATACCCATAACCTAATATATATTTTTTTACGACGTGGTTACTCTTAGCCTTCATCATACCTGGGGGTCAATTCTGCAAATTTTTTGTCAAAATCGTCTCTCAGTGGTGTTTCAATAGTATATTTTATTTGCACTGTTGTAACAAGAAGTGTGTAAACAGGACTACCATTGAAACACCATTGGAATACGATTGGAATACGATTATGACTAAGCATTAGCAGAATTGGGCCCCTGGTGTTAAGTATTGATAAGGCTGAAGATGGAAGCGAGCCTCTCCCGGAACCCTCAACCACTGAGGGACTGGCTATCTTATCTCTATCTGCCGGAACACAACAATGCTGAAAACATTGTTGTTATGGCGTCAGACTTAGATATATGGTGGTAGCTAGCCAGGCGGACTTACAACAAGTCCTACCACCAACCAAACCGAATTCAATATATACCCCCGCTGGGAATCGAACCCGGGACCCCTGGGTCTGATACCGATGGTTGTTACCACTAAACCACAGAGGCGGTTAATTAATTAACATGCTTAATTGACTAGTAGATTGCCTGAATGAATGATGTTACTACAGCAATCATACCCTAAAACGTTAGTTGACTTAAAATAAGAAAGGATTGCCCACAATGTATCCAGACAATACGAGACGTGCATATCGACCCTGACCGTGGAACAGACGTGGGGTCAACCACCGACCTTTGTTGTTCTAGACTAGGACATCGCTATGACCTTTGGCACAGCAAAGTCAGATGGTGTAAGTGGAATGATGCATGTATGAATAATGACCTTTTTTTTTACTTTTTTTGTAATGGCTAAACGGAACAGCGCACAGTGTGATATAGGACCTCAAAAAAACATTTTATAAAAAAAATCAAACCGACTTCTGCCAGCCAAAGCATTCTACATTGCACTTCTATTAACTATATTTTTTTTGGCCTTAGCTAACTAGCACCGACTCCAAAAGTTTTATTTTTTACTTTTTGAAGTCGGTTTGTTTTTTTTAATAAAATGTTTTTATTTCAGATTTTTTTGTTACATTATGTGCCGTTACTTACACTAAAAATCGGCCCATACACAACAATGATGTCATCTAGGTATACGACTACTTGCCAAAAGGGGATTGATATTTTTCAGGATTATGAAAAAACTACTAGCCAGATCTTCGTAAAAATTATATGGGACCACACATAAACCATTTTCTTTCAGATTAAAAAAGAATTATAAAAATCTGTTAACAACTGGCGAAGTTATGGTAGAACATACATAAAAAAAAAAAAACAAAAATATAGTCGACTTGAGAACCTCCTCCTTTTTTTGAAGTCGGTTAAAAACAGACGTGCTTTGTTTTTTTGCACTTTCAAATAGGTCTTACCCGACTTTTAGACTTATTTTTCTTAGTAAATAATTAAGAAAAAAATGGGACTTGCAGTAATGTAGGTGCTGTCCCCCAAACGATGGCGCACTTGATGTCGTGTCCTGCGTGCCCGTACAGCTGCACGCAGGAGGAACTCATGGAGGCTACTGATGCTGCAGTCTTAGTAACTGATTTTTGGGCTGATACAGTTTCGGTTTGCTATCGACTCGAAAAGAAGATGAAGAAGTTTGACGACCTGTTTGGCGCAGGGGTACTAACCCCACCTACTGCGCCAGAGGTCCCGGGTTCGATCCCCGGACAAGACAAATATTTGTGTGCATGAACATGTCTATTTGTCTTGGTCTGGGTGTTTAATATGTATATTATGTATGTATTTACAAAAAAAAAAGTATATAAGTATGTTTATCCGTTATCTAGTATCCATAACACAAGTTCTTCGTGATGCTTAACGTGGGCTAGATAATTGGTGTGATTGTATGGAAATATTTATTTATATTTTTATTTAAGTAAAGTAGGTACTTGTTTTAGTAAGACCTATTTGAAAGTGCAATAAAACAAAGCACGTCCGCTTTGAGGTCCTTTATTTAACACACTGCGAGCTGTATAATCGCGCAATTTAGCATTACGCTTTACCCGCATTTAAAAAAAGTCAGATTTGGCAGTGTTTACTCCAAATATTGTAATTGAGACGGATTTCGTTACTTGAGATTAAATTGGGGGCAGGTCAGACAAAATTAAAGTATTTTTTAATTATTGACAACGCTTTCTGGATACATATCATATCGGAATTAGGGAGTTTCAAGCATTTAGAGACTAAATATCATCATCATTAGATCATCAGGATAGATAAGAAGAATGGGTTATAACATTACCCAACACGGGCGGAATGCGGATTGTTAAGTTTTTAACACAGAAACGACTGCAAATACAACTGGAACCAACGGCGTAAGTGTTTTCTGAAGATCGACATATTCTACATATCTGGACACCCCTCCCGTGACCGACCATTGCTAAAGTTGCTACAATCACGGGCCGAGCGCACGAGAATTCTTAGAGACTAGACGCGAATGGTAAAATGTTTTGATTACATCAGAACTAGCACTAACCCCATTACTGCCACGTCACTACTATCTACGCACATTCGCGCATAATCGTTCCGTTTACATTAGTATGTTTTTTATCTACCAACAGTTTTCAGCTGTCCTTGAAATACTTAAAATAAAACTGAAACATCTGGAAATAGGTTACCTATAATGCTTAGTTCGTTATTGTACTTTTGTAAAGTTTTATACTATTGGTGATTAAATGGATACAAATGTTTTGTGTATGGGTGCAGAATCTACCCCTTAATTGCCTTTTGAATCAATGGGAAAAAGGTACAGCTTTCATCAGACCATGTTAAGAGCCTAACGATAAATTTGAAGATGAAATTGGGTTTCTCCTGAGCATTGGGCATTTTTGTAACACCTTGAATTAGCGCGACACACAGAAGCAGTTCATACAATTCCCTTTGTGCAATATTTTTTACGTTGTCGACGTGACATACGCGTCTTTCATTTCAGTCCTAAATGCGTAACATGCTCCTCCTATCACTTAGAACACAAGAGTGTTCAAATAAAAAGATTCTAGATACTAAAAATATATATACGATACTAGCTGAACGGTGTGGCTGTTTTTTGGGCTAGGTGGGTCGCAGGTCGCATCACAATCTGATCATTGTTTCGGATCGGAACGCATACCTATAGAGGACAAACGTACAAACATTGATTTTCATTAATATGATAACCATGATTGTGATAAACAATGATTAATGCCCATCATCATGATGCTAAAGGAAAATAAAAATATATATGACCTTAGATAATGAAACACGAGCTTGGCAATTCAATATCACGTCACGTATCAGATGGATCGGTTGAGAGAGGACGAACGGATCAACTGCTTAAGATATGGTAGCTCTTTACTGAGATAAAGTGACAGCGATATTTCATTATCAATTTCATAAAGCCATTGTTTACCGAAAACGTGATAAATTATGACAATCAACGTGAAAAAAGACGGTTTTAATAAACCGATTTTTGGGGCGAAATTAACTGATAGGATAGCGATTGGGTCGATAGGAGCCGTGATTGAAAAGTTGCAAAGGAATACGAATAACATGGAAGGTAACTGGACCTATTATGTTCTAAATGATACGGAAACAACCCAAATTTATGGTAAATTTTAAATAGAAAAATATTGGAAAAAATTAACTCGGCCACAAGTGAATTCTCAGACGGGAATCGAACCCGTGACCTTTGGAAATCCGGTCCAATGCTCTAACCGCTGAGCTACCGAGACTTGCGAACCACCGTCGAAATTCTAGAATACTTTTATATTTTTAATACGCTGTAGGCCAGCGTTGTCACATCAATGCTAGGAATATCCTTGCATTCGAAAGAAACATCTTTTCAGGTGTTTAACGATCGATTAAAATGCAACTGCCAATAATTAATGATTTTGTAATTTTTGCATTTTTCAATGCTACTTTTATACTTATGGTAAATTTTAAATAGAAAAATATTGGAAAAAATTAACTCGGGCACAAGTGAATTCTCAGACGGGAATCGAACCCGTGACCTTTGGAAATCCGGTCCAATGCTCTAACCGCTGAGCTACCGAGACTTGCGAACCACCGTCGAAATTCAACCCAAATTTATAGCAATCCCCGTGACCATATTAACCCCTTGCAAAGGTCTTAAATTTCCTGAATCCATATGAGTACACAATCAACATTTGGACATGGACTCAACTATTCAAGAGTGTTGTTTGAAGGTAAAATTCTACGGAACCGACGCGTCATTCAATTTACACAAACATGCACTAATGATGTGGTATTCATGGCAGGTATAGTCATCATTGCAAGTTTGCATCTGCAATCATCATGAATGCTTGAGTAGTGTACAATGTTGGTGATTCTGAGATCCCAGGCTAGATTCAGCCATATTTCCGCCTGGTCTTTAGGGGTGATGGCGAACCCTACCCCCCGTGACCAATGGCGGCCTGGAAGGCAAGTACTAGGAGTTTTAGTTGGTAGTACCCAGGCTCGATGGGGGGTCGGGAGGCGGGTGTTCCCGTTCCCCGGATACAAGGGGATATATACCCGTTCCGAACCTCCACCGAGCTCACACGCTGGGTGGGGGTACGGGAGGGGCGTGGGATGGAGTGCGTGGCCTATATGTTTGTATGGGCCGTGTACCAACATTTCGAATCGCCCCTGCACCTGGGGGCGAGGGATGCGTAAAAGCATTTCTTCTAGTATAAAAAAAAATATCAAAAAAAGGTTCAGCCATATTTGTAAACAAGATGTTTTTCTATATTACCTCGACTAGGGATTTGTCTTGCCACTCTAGCATGTAGGAACCCGTGTCGCAGTGGTTCGCGCGCCCACTGCCTGCGATTGTTGAGGTTAAGCAACTTTCGCAATGGTCGGTCACGGGATGGGTGACCCGAAATTTACTATATCGAGCTCTTCCGTGCTTCGGAAGGCACGTTAAGTCGTTTCCCGGCTGCATTTGCAGTCGTTAAATTAAAACCCACCAACCCGCATTGGAACCCCGTGGTGGGTCATGGCCCATTCTCCTTATCAATCTATAACGAAGAAAAGTACCCTAGCAGTAGGGACATTAAAAAATGGCTGATGACGACTCTAGCATGAATGAACACCGTTATATCACGATATGATATGACTCATGAATCTCATGATGTTGTCTTGCTTACCCTACCCCGATGATGTGAGCGGGAGATTTGTTCCTCGTTCGCCCTACTGAGATTCGCCCCCACATAAAAAAATCACGATTCGCCCTGAAAAATATGCCTCCTTCGCACCAAAATATAAATGATTATAATATTTTTATTTTATTCCTGATTCGCCCCATTTCATATTACTTCCTAGCCCCACATTTTGCATTTTCTTATAAAGCCTTGTCGCTTAGCAAAAGAGGTATTGCAAACTTGGAGCGGAACCACATTGTCCTGTCTTCTCATAGCCAGTAAGTTCGAGTCAAATGGTAAGGATTTATGCAGCATTATACAAGTGTTTAGCTGTGTAGTGTCGGCTTAGAATAGCACTACCCCCTCTCATCCCGTGGGTGTCGTAAAAGGCAACTAAGGGACTCAGCCTTCAGGAGACGGACAGCAGCGTCTCCTACAAACTTGGCCATACTGCGATCGCCAACCCGCCTGCCAAGCGTGGCGATTATGGCAAACCCCCCTTTTGGGGAGCCTTTACCCAGCAGTAAGTGTTATGTGGCTGAGTCGACGACGACGACGACGATACAAGTGTTTAACATATAAAGCTTTCTGATCTTTATTTGTCACAAAAACTATACAGTTTGTCCACAGAACAGAAAAAACAGTTTTTTAACCAATCACAACGAAGATGCTATTTTACACTTGTATGAGTTGGGAGACCCGTCTCATGCTTCTTCTACTGTTTTTTGTGTTCTGTGAGTTTGTCAGTTGGAAATCGATATGGTTTAAAAAACTTGCGGCCATTCTTCTTATCAGTTAAAAGATGTCCTGAATGGCTGGTAGGGAAAAAAAATGTTGGACTATTCGAAAGTACTTATCTATACGTCTATTTGAATAAAAATCTTTGACTTTGATAGTTTAAGCAAGCATCTTTGTTTCAGCTTCAAGGATCCTTGTTTAGATGGATGGCCCCAGATGGATAAGCAATACTCTATAACTGATTGCGCGAGTGCAAAAAAATATATATACGGCATATTAAGTTACAAGTGGTCACGTGTCTAGGGAAGTTTTATAGATGAAATGTTATCATTCATGTACCGTTTTTCTGAGAACAACAAATAACGTAATATGAATGTATTTTTTTACTATTTTAAGTAAGTATTAGCTAACTCTCAACTCGTATCGGCGGCGTAACACAAAGTAAAAGTAGGCATCGAATTTCAAAGCCGCTATAAAGGCCTCTACATGAGGGTAACATAACAACTAATGAAATACCACTAATACTCATAGCAGAGAAAATCGTTGACTTTTTATTATGGAGACTGAAGAAAATTGAGCAATCTTATTCATCACATTTAAGTGTGAGATCATTATAATAAATAATGTATCTGCAAGAAATCCTTGCCACTTACATCAGAGCGGGGTTGTATAAATAATGACGTCATCCACGTATGGCACTGAAAAAAGCTGCGCAACTAAAAAATATGGCTATATCAAGGTCGTAGCTATTGACCTAGGTCAGCTTGGAGTTTCATAAAAACTAGCCAGTGGATATTCTTCCTTTGATGGATTTAATTTTCAGGGCAAAAAATATCATAAGAGTGGAATTTTCATACAATCTCTATTTGCTATTTTACATCGTATTTTTTTTTAAAGTTATCAGGCTAAATACTTAGATCTATACTAATATTATAAAGAGGAAAGATTTTATTGTTTGTTTGTTTGCATTGAATAGGCTCCGAAACTACTGAACGGATTTGAATGAAATTTGGTACACAGATAGTAGATAGCCTGGTTATGAACATAGGATACTTTTATCCCGATATTCCCACGGGAACGGGAACGGAACGGGAACCACGCGAGCGGCCGCTAGTCACTAGATATATGATAAAATTGTAGTAATCAGCCATAATGAAATTTTTTGTAAAAATTATTGTGAAATATTCCAATTTAATCTGCTCAAGTGAAGAGCTGCTGGAGTAAACGCAAACAGCAGCGCCTCATAGACACGCACCGTTCGCCCGTTATGTCACAGCACTAGTTCCCCGCACATCACTATTGCCTCTCTCTCTTGTTTCGTGTCCGCCATACTGTTCGCATATATTTTATTGTAAAATACGTTTATACCTAACAAAAGGTTTAGTTTGATATTTCAGTGCTTTATTTAATTACCACAGGTTATGGTGGCCCGCCCACCTGCCTCCAAGGCTAAGTGTATGTTATTTAATGTTTACAGAAGGAGTACTGGGCAGAAGCCATAGCAACTGCCGTATACATCATTAATCGATCACCGACTCGATCACTACCACATGTTACTCCTGAAGAAAGATGGACTGGATGCAAGCCTGATCTTAGCCACTTAAAAATATTTGGATGCCCTGCAATGGTTCACATTCCAAAAGAAAGAAGACAGAAATTAGATTACAAATCACGTGAGTTAATATTTATTGGCTATAGTGACTGCACCAAAGGTTATCATCGATTTATTGATCAGAATAGTAAAAATGTCGTGATGAGCAGAGACGCAGTATTTTTAGAAGAAAGTATTAATGTCAATGTTTGTAAAACTAAGAATGACACTGAAAATATTAATGAAAATAAACACTTACATCATCAGCCACAGACAAATGAGAAGAATTGTTGTAATGAGTCAAACAGCATACATTTTGAAGATGAACCTGAAAATGATTATAACAATGAAGAAATAAATAAATGAAACAAGAAATACTGATCATGATTCAAGTACATATGAAGATCCTAATGATGAAAGTTACATACCTTTGGACAGCTTTAGTTCACCAGAAAGCGAGTGGCATATGCACTTGAGACCCCGTCGACAAAACCCGCAACAAAATGTACATGATGATGAGAATTTAACCAAGCTCTTTTTTATGTTTTAACACTGAGACCACTATGAGCCTGCTAGACAATGACCCACAAAGTCAAGTTCAAGCATTAAGCGGAGAAAATTTAAATCAGTGGAAAATGGCTATGGAGAGTGAGTATCAATCATTGTTGGATAATAATACCTGGACATTAGTGGACTTACCTCCAGGCAAGAAGTTAATTCCTTGCAAATGGGTTTTTAAAACCAAGAGAAATGATATTGGAGATATAGTGCGATATAAAGCTCGTCTTGTCATCAAGGGCTTTAAACAGACAAAAGGAATGGATTATCATGAAGTATATGCGCCTGTAGTCCGCCTGACTTCACTTAGATATTTGTTTGGCTTGGCAGTTAAAAATAGACTAGTAATCCATCAAATGGATGCTAAATATTACAGCCTTCCTACAGGGTGAAGTTGAAGAGGATTTTTTTTTGTCTCCACCACCTTGTTATGAAATAGAAAATAAAGTTTGTAAACTTAATAAGGCTCTGTATGGTTTAAAACAAGCCAGCCGTCAATGGAATAAGAAACTTAATGCTGGTCTTTAGCAAATTGGATTAAAAAGATCAATCGTTGTTCCCTGCATATACTACATAATTAATAATGAACATGACATATTGTTTATTGCAGTGTACGTAGACGATTTACTTTATTTTTTCAACAATGAAAAATCTGTATTACATGTAAAAGAAAAACTGCAAGAGAAATTTAAAATGAAGGATCTTGTCAAAACTCGGCAATGTATTGGACTGAAAATTTCACAAAATTTCACAAAGACTTAAGTGAGATTGCTTTACATCAATCGCTTTATATAGAGAAAATTTTAGAGCGATTTAAAATGCAAATCTGTACCAACACCATTTGAAGCTGGAACACAATTGAATAAGGCAAAAAATGAAAATGAGATTTTACAAAATATTCCCTATCAAGAAGCTGTTGGGTGCCTTCTGTACTTCTCACAAGGCACACGTCCAGACATAACATATGTTGTGAACTCTGTAAGCAGATTCAATAATTGTCATACAATGCAACATTGGATTGCTGTAAAAAGAATATTTCGCTATCTTAAAGGAACAATCAACATGAAACTAACTTAAAAAAAGAATGCCAATCACATGTTTGGCTACTGTGATGCCGATTGGGCTAGTGTCACAATAGACAGAAGATCCTGCACTGGATATTTATTCATGTTTCAGGGTGCATGTATAAGTTGGAATTCAAAGAAGCAGACAACAGTCGCTCTTTCTTGCACAGAGGCTGAATACATGTCCTTGGCTTCTGCTGTGCAAGAAGCACTCTGGCTTCAACAGTTTGAAAAGGACCTCTGTCAAAATACCACAGGTATGACTTTAACTATGTACTGTGATAACGAAAGTACTATTAGCATTTCAGGTTCTGATGGCTATCAAGCTCGCAGCAAACACATAGATGTCAGATACCATTTTGTGAAAGAAAAAATTGCAGCTGGGCATGGAGTATGTATCCACTAGAGAGATGGTCGCCGATGTACTGACTAAGGGACTCTCACGCTCCAAGCTGAATGTTTTCGCCGCTGCAATGGGTTTGCGTTCAAGGGAGGGTGTTGGAGTAAACGCAAACAGCAGCGTCTCATAGACACGCACCGTTCGCCCGTTATGTCATAGCACTAATTCCCCGCACATCACTATTGCCTCTCTCTCTTATTTGTGTCCGCCATACTGTTCGCATATATTTTATTGTAAAATACGTTTATACCTAATAAAAGGTTTAGTTTGATATTTCAGTGCTTTATTTAATTACCACAAGAGCCTTTTCTGATTGTTTGGTGAACAGATGACATCACTCAAGGACATTTGCTATATACACCTGATTGCAAAAAGACATGATTCACTCATGACTATTGCTATTCACGTTTTATGCAATTATCTTAACACCTGACTTCTCTTGCTTAGATTTAAAATTATTAAAAAGGTCATGGACATGAACATTGATGGATAAAAAGAAGAGTAAAACCACAAAAGAGATGGATAATATATGGCCTGTGTGCATAATGCATGATATATTTTATCTATAAATAAAGTTGAAATCGCTGCATTACTACCCTCACAACACAACAATACTTAAATAACATATATTTTTTTAATAATAACTGGGCAGGCCTTTGAGCAATGTCGTGCTAAATAAACAGGATGTGGTCTAAGGTGTTGCATGCTTGCCCAGGCAATGCCTATTCACTCTCGCCTTGAAGAGGCCAAGGTTGTAAGAATCGGGGAACAGATGAGCTGGCAGCACATTCCATTCTTTGGCGGTTTACATAAGGAATGTCTCAGCAAAGCCCTTGGTACGGATCGTTGGAATATCAACGACGTAAGGGTGATAAGCTAACCTGCGTCTGGTACCCCGATGGTGGAAAATTATAGCAGCTGACATTAATACAATATTTATACTACAAAAACGAGCTATAAGGGCCATTTATCAACTGGGTTCCAGCTTCGGGAAAAATTTAAAGAAATTATACTGACAGCTGCTTCTCAATTTATTTTAAATTGTATTCTTTTTGTCCGGCGTAATATCAACCTGTATATCAAACATGGTGATTTGCACGATCGCAATACTAGAAATAGAAATAAACTTGTTATGCCTCGGTACCGATTAAAGAAGGTCCTTGGATCTTTTATGGGTCTAGGTATACGTATCTATAATAAAATTCCAGATAATATTTTGGATTTGCCTTTCGAAAAGTTTAAGATGAATGTAAAAGATTGTCTTCTTAAAAAAGGATATTAATAAAACCAATCTTCCATAGCCTATTTTTATTGAAGTCTATCAAATATATTCAAACACATGTCATATAAAAACATTGTCTGATGGCCAGTTCAACACTCCCCCTACATCAGATCAGTCCTACTCACCAATCCTAGTGAGGTACGCGCTCTAAGAAAGCTCTCCTTAGGTAGGGCTTTCGTAAAGGTGTCCGCTACTTGTTCTTTCGAGGGTACGTAGAGGACGCTGACCTTGTTCTCTTGATGCAATTCTTGCACATATTTATACCGCGTGTCTATATGCTTTGTTTTAAAGTGAAACACTGGGTTCTTGACCAGCTTGATAGCGCTTTGGTTATCTACATATAGCTTCGGTATAACTTCGAAACCTCGAACTTCCTTATAGAGACGATTAAGCCATACCACCGTCTGGGCTGCAAGGCTGGCCGCCACAAATTCAGCCTCTGTGGTCGAAAGACTTACGCATCTCTGGGTTTTGGAAGACCACGACACCGCTCCCCCTGTGGCCAGACATACGTAACCAGAAGTTGACCTTCTTGTGTCTTTATCTCCGGCGTAGTCAGCATCACTATAGGCCACGAAAGAATTTTCTTCCGCTGACGAAGATTTGTACAAAATACCAAGGCATTGAGTTCCCTTTAGATATCTCAAAACTCGTTTAGCGATCGCATAATGGCGTTTGTCGGGCTTCTCGACATTTTTTGATAAAATGTTTATCGCAAAGCAAAGGTCCGGACGACTCACGATAGATAAATATAGTAATTTTCCCACGAGTTCTCTGTAATGGAAATTTTTGACACTGGTGTCATTGTCGAAATTACAATCATCTGTCATTTGACTTTTGTCTATCGGAATAAGCACGGAGTTTGCATCACACATGTCGTAACACTTCAAAATAGTTTTTATGTAGACTTAGAACTTTGAAGCAATTGTCGATCTCGCAGATTATAACGGTTCTGCGGTTGTATATCATGTTCAGAAGGAGTTTCAACATCAGTGGTATCATCAAATGATTCAGCTTCATCTTGAATATCCTTACTAGATGAATCGTTTCCTGTTTCAACAGCTTCAGATGTTTCATGATCTTCATGCCGCCCAGATAAAAATGGGAGCTTACAGAAGTCAGAAGAAACTGTCTCTAATCTGAACAGTACATCTCTTGAGCTGATCACGTCATTCTTTTCAGGTATCCAGACACGATAGCCATCTTTATCTCCGCAATACCCAACTAAATATCCTTTCATAGCCTTCTTATCAAGCTTCTTACGTTTCTGGCTTGGAATATGTACGAAACACTCTGTGCCAAAAATACGTAAATGGTCAATGCATGGTGGCTTATTATACCAAAGCTCGTAGGGTGTCTTTCCTTCAACCTGTGTTGGTCTAGTTCTGTTAAGTACATGACTCGCAGTATTAATAGCTTCGGCCCACAGCTTCTTCGGAAGGTCTTTATTGTATAGCATGCTCCGCGCTGCTTCAACAAGAATCCTGTTTTCGCGTTCTGCTGCACCGTTTTGTTCTGGAGTGTACGGCATACTAATACGATGGTGTAAGCCAACTGCTTCTGTGACTTGATGTACTTCCGCATTGTTGAACTCTTTTCCGCCATCTGTGAGTAGCTCTTTAACGGTATGACCAGCTGTTTTGATTTCAGCAAGAAATTTCGGTAGAACACTGGCTACTTCGGATTTATGCTTTAAGAAGTATACTCTTCTGAACTTAGTAAAGTCATCTTTGAATACAACGAAGTATCTTCTTCCGCCAAGTGACAACTCTGACATAGGGCCACAAACATCTGCGTTGATTTGATCACCAGGTTTTGTGCCGCGATGTTGCCTAGTACCGAATGACAATCTGGTCATTTTTCCGTATACACAGCCATCGCAATCAGATTGATCGGGTGAATACTTGATACCGTTGCGTGTAAGGATTTCCTTTACATGTCTTTTGTTTTGGTGACAAAATCTTTCATGCCAAATCTGTAGGCTTGTTCCTTCTTTGACAACACAAGCATTCTCAGTTCTCACTTTCATCAAAAGTTTATATAGATTACCATCTCTGATGCCGACAGCTTTAACTTGGCCGCTTTTATCTTTGAAGACACGCTTATCCTTGTCAGCTATCTCTATATAACCATGGTCTAGGGCTGAACCAGCTGAGAACAGATTTTGTCCTGCTTGAGGTACATACCAAACATTATTCAGATGAGCACGCTGCCATTTGCCTTGTACGGACATTTCAACATCAATAACTCCTTGGCCGTATGCATACATAGCCCGATCATCTCCCAATCGCAAAGCTCTGGGGTTTTCGAAAGGTGTGTAGCTTCTAAACCAATTGGCGCTTGACGTAACGTGGTGAGAAGATCCAGAATCGACTATCCAGTTTGAATTGGAATCATCAAGACGTGATAGGAATGCATCACCATCATCCTGAGGTATGGTTGCGTTACTCTTGTTCCGTTTCTTCAGTTTCTTAAGTACGAAACATTGTTTGCTATTATGTCCAATCTTGTTGCAATGTGAACATTTGACTTTCTTTTTGTTTGACAAAAGAGCGTTGTCGGACGGTAATGAGGATGTAGAAGGATTGGTACCAAGGTCTTGAAGACGCTGTTCGTGAAGACGCAAACGCTCCATAAGAGTAGAAATACTTCTATTCTCCTTAGGCACAGACTCCCAAGCATTCTTGAACTCAAGATATGTTGAAGGTAAAGTATTCAGTATCCTGTTCATTAACAATGATTGTGGAAGTGTTCCTTCATCCTTTAATTCGTCGTTCAGTTGTTGCCATAATGCCTGCAGCTTAGAGACGTGCGTGGCAATGTCGTCTGCTTCATCTTTTGTATAAGTGAACAACTGGCAATACAACAAATCTAGTCTTCTGTCATTCTTCTGCTCGTATACTGAGTGAAGTATATCCCACATTTCCTTACCGGATTTAGCAGTGAGTATATGACGTTTAGGTTCGATGGAGACGCTACAGCCGATGATACATTGGAGTAATGCGTCGCGTTCTTCATATTGGGTAAGTTTCCGTTGATAACTCGCGATTTCGTCAGCCGGTGCGTCTTTTCTTGGCAATACAGGAACAGTTTCGACGCCTTTCACAATATCTTGCATCTTGTGCATGGTAAGTTGAAGGTTTAAATCGAATTTCCATACCAGCCAATTGTCAAGACCGCGTAGCTTTTCAATGTTGAAGCGATCCAATTTTTGGACACTCATATTTGCGAAACACGAAGTAAAAGGTAAAACAATTCCCAAAAATAGAAGTAAAGCACTGTTTAAAAAACAATTATTTGTAAATAATGCCCATAACCTAATAAAACCAATCTTCCATAGCCTATTTTTATTGAAGTCTATCAAATATATTCAAACACATGTCATATAAAAACATTGTCTGATGGCCAGTTCAACAGATATTATACTATAAAAGATTACTTGAATGACGAGACAGCTTGGTCATAAATATTAAGTTTTATTTTTTCGAAATTTTAGTATCATTCAATTAATGTTTAGTAAAGTATTAGATTCAACTTTTAACACAAGTAGCTTGGGTATGTCATGCTCTCTGTAAACATTTCTGCGGTGGTGTTGTGTGAGGCGGGTCGCTACGTTCCCTAAAATATGGTTGAGCGAAGCGATGGCTGGTTCATGCGTCATGCTCGTGGACGGGTGCTGCCAGCGGGATGGGTCTGCTCATGTTTGCTTGTGTTCAAATGTGTAGAGATATATGTTGTTTTGATTTTATGTTATTTATGATGTTTTGAGTTGGGATGTGTGGCACTGCTTGATCAGAGTAAATAAAGGTAAATAATGTTTTCAATTATTCCAACTGTATAAAAGCTTTTTTTTATTTTTTTTACTTTAATTACGCTTTGAGATTGTGACCCAGCTGATGCGTCTTCAAGTGACATTGTAGGTTGTGTTGGGTCTTACATTAAGGCACTTTTATCTTTCTTTTTATGCTGTTTCCATTGTATTTTTTATATTTATACAGCTTAACATAAGTACCTGAAGTACGTCATGCTCACTCAAACGTTTCTTCGGCGGTGTCGTGTGAGGCGGGTCGTTACGTTCCCTAAAATATGGTTGAGCGAAGCGATGGCTGGTTCATGCGTCATGCTCGTGAACGGGTGCCGCCAGCGGAAATGGGTCTACCTCAGTCTGCTTATCTTAATGCTGTGCTTAAAGCCTAAATATTTTTATCTAAAATAAATTGATACTAACCTGTATGTAACTCACAACTTGCAGTATAGTAATCTTGTCATGCGAGAAATGTTGTAATGTATGATAGACAAGTCTTTCTTTGCCAGTTAAAAATTGTTTACGGTTATAATAACCATAAAATGTAATATTTTAATTAGTATTTTCCTTTTGTGATGGAAATTGACCTTACTGTTATGTTAAGGTCACTTCAATTTGACGACTCTGTTTGAAATAAAACAGGGAGAAAAAAACAGCCATTGACGAGTTTCTTGCCGGTTCTTCTCGTTACAAGGTCTCCCGCCGTAGGGTTTGTGAACCGATGGCGTAGCTTCTTTGACGTTCATAAGTGCTTGTAACAGCCTAGACTGAATAAATGATATTGACTTTGACTTTGAAAGGGCTGAACAAGGTGGTGTAGTTCTCATGCACACTCTCCAAAGTGTATCCTATAAAAGACCGATAAACATGCAACTTTGCGGCGGTGACTGAGGCTCTGAAGTTCCGCCGTGGCCAATGCTGAGTTTGCAATTCATTAATTCTTATCTGCCATTATCAAATTTATTTTGACATTTAAATGTCCATAAATCGCTGGTATCATGTTTTGTTTCAGTAGAAAGATGGTTTGAAAGTTAATCCATTTCAAATTCAGCACATTCATATGTCTTATAGAATAAGCACAACTAAAATATTATATACAGACTTCAGCTATCAACTTATAGCAGAAACAAAAATACTGTTTTGGTTAATAACAATTAAGCATTTTCTATCTATTAAACTATTATATACTCTTATTTAAACTAGCCTGAGCTAGCTTAAACCCTTTTTAAATACTTTTGCCCAGTTAAGGTTTTCATGGGCATCACTGGCCAAAGAAGCATGTATATTATATTGTTTTATTTATAGTACCGGTAAAGTACCCAAAAAATCCCTAGCCACAGAATGCCATACCAAAGTTTCATCACAATCTAATCAATGGTTTCAAAACGGATAGCTATAGAATTGTGTTCTGTACTCAGTAGTTACATAGTAGGTCAAGTAATAATTCATTAAACTAACAGATGGCGCTGGGCTCTTTCAATGATTTCAAAATATATATTAACAACACAATTTCAACAATCCTGTCTTGTCTCGAGTCTTGATCCGAATGTCCTGGGACCCCGAGATAAATAAATTTACAATAAATCCCGGTACTTCGAGACACAAGACATTCTGGGACCCAAGCCCTACAGTATAAACAAATCTGCTTAAACTTTCAGGCCCCGACTTATGAGACACAATAGATATTCCATTGTACTCTGGAGTCCGGTGTCCTGCTCACAAATAACTAATTAAATACTGAGCCTACAAAAGGTAATTATTATAAAACATGATTACAAGATAATCTTCATATTTAGTATTGGAAATAGTCATGATTTTAGTAGGAAATTGCCTAGTGCACTGAATTTTTTTAATAGACTAATTTTTTTTTTTATCCACAGCAACTACCAATCTATCGTGCAAATATCCAATCATCATTCTGAATCCAACATTAAACTTTATAGAATGATCTACATTCTACCCAATGATATTATGTGTGAAATCATTGGATCTACCCTAATAAACTCATCCAAAAAGGTGTGATCCTCCAAAAAACACGCCAAATTTATGATAAGAAAATAACAAACACTATAATTTATGTTCCTTTAAATAGATTAAAAAAATAGGTATATATTTTGCAATGCAATGCTGCCCGAAAGTTACCATTGTTAGTCTATTCATTTTATATTTACTTCACCAAGATTAAGTTCTCAGAAGGTATTATTGTGTATAAAATAACATCCAATCAGCAAAAATCAATAGCTCGTTAGTAAATACATCTTGAAAAACAATAGAAAAATAATGTTGAAGAAATTGAAAACTCAACATCACAAAATAAATCTTACCTTTACAGAAACAGCCTCCATCACAAATACACAATCAGAGAAAGAAACTACATTAAAACATCCTGATAAATAAATTAGTTAAAATAAACTTTTCCGCACTGCACTGCTGTGACATGACAAACTCGTAATTTTTTTACTTCAAAAAAACAATATCTGTCAGTATACAAGTCAACTGTCAACTCACAACTGTCAGATGGAATGTCAAAGTCAAAAACTTTTTAATATTCCGCCTTGAGCAAATGCTGTGAGGAACGGAAGAAAGCCATTACAAAAAAAAATGTAAGTGTGCCTGTCGGGCGCACCAGGGCATAAAACCGGTTTGAAAAAGAGCGGTTAATTGAGGTTTATGCAATAACCGCTTCCCATTTTGAAATGAGAGCACCTACAAAACCTAAATAAACCGGTTTAATCCAAACTGCGAAATGTACCTACTACTGGCGAGGCGATCGGCTAATAGCGACCTTTCGTGTGTAGACATAAGCTCGCTAGTCGATTTACTACTCGCGCGCTCGCGTGGGCAGAGCGGTATTTCAGGCTATTAGCGACCATATGTCTACGAGTGGAAGGTCGCTTTTCGCTTTGCCACTCGCGCGCTCGCGTTGTCCCGTTGTGCTTAGGTACTTATAAAGAGTAGAAAAAACCTTTATAAACCGCTTAATTAATTCAAAATCCTTTTAATTTTGCTCTTTCATCAAACCGTTTTCTTAAGGTTTCGGTAGAGTCAAACCTTAATGAAACGGTTTCTATGTACTCGCTGCTGTACCGGTTTGAAAATTAACCGGATAAACAAGCCCTGGTATATATATATATTTATGATAAACAACCTATTTACTCGCGGCACTCATTTTCATTTTAAATGTACTGCCTCTCGGGGCGGCAGAATAATTGATCAAAACATGCTTTTGGGCTTAAGTTTAACTTAGTAGAGTCTTACATCGACGAATTCCAAGAGCATTACGTACGGCATGTTACGACGGGATGTACATTTCAAAGAAACGTGACAACATATGTGAATGTGACAGCTACTGATGCATTCAATACATAACATTATAATGTGTAATCCTAATTAAAACTCTAATATTTTTATTAAAAAATATATTGTTATTTTATTAAACCTGTTTCTTTTTTTGACTGTAAACAGGAAAAAATTAAGCAACTGTGTAACAGTGATCCCAAATTCCCAGAATAATCCTAGAATAATGATTTAATAAGGTGGCGTTTGGGACTATGGTTAGTTGTCCGGAAAGCCGCATCAAAATAATAATTTATTTTATTGAGGATTGACTATAAAATCTATTATAACGAAAAATCCTGAGATAAATATTATGGTCATGGTCACCCTACATTGTCACTGTCCATAGTAATATATATTTTTTAATTTTCTCTAAACTAAAATGAAGAAGTCGCCGAAATAGACGTATGAGCTATTTACCGTTACTTAGGATTCTTGTTTTATAGAAAAAAAATAGTTTTTTAAAGTACCCTCAAAAAAGCAATTTAATATTAATTTCAACGTGTGTATTTTAAGTTTAAGTAACTTAAGAAAAATTGTTCTTTCAGTAGCATTCTTTCTTCATAATAAATAATATTAGTCATAGCTGGACTATAAAACTGTCCTTTTCAAGTTTTCAACGAACACTACCTATTTATTGTATTTTGGATATTGGTTGACAAAATTGCGTGATTCATTATTAACACCATGGAAGTAGACGGTGTTGCAGTAAGTAACTTTTTGTTTTTAGCTACAGTAATTTACTACTTTTATAATTTTCTTTAATTATTATTTGTTCGTTTTCATTTTTAGGAAATAAAAAGACACAGTAGTTTTACTAGTCCGAATATTAAAAGACCTCCTGTTGCAAAAAGAGTGGGAAGGGAACGTTGCCAAAGTTATAACCATACTCCGGAAAAAAGAACTTCAAATGCTTCAATAGATGTCCCAAAGGTAATACAAACTTTAAAAAGTAAAACTTAAAAGATAAGTAAACATTTTGGAGTCGGTATCAGCGCTGTAATTACATTATTGCATTCTATACCTTTATTTATCTTGCCCTGGCAGGCACCGACTGCAAAAGGCTAGAATTCAATATAACTATTTGTCAAACCGAATAAATAATTTACAGTTGAATGTAGCAAATTTTTTTTTTGTTTTATGTCATTTTGACAAATTTTTGACGTTTATCAGGACGCGTTCAGTTCATATTATTTGTCCTGCTAAATTATTTTATATTATGCCGATTGTTAGCGCCTAATAAAATCAGAATAATATGTGGATATCACTAACACGAATCTTTTCATTTATGTGATAATTATTCCACGTTTTATACACCTTATAACGTCAGCATAAAATCTGCAAATGTAGTAGCTGTAGGCATTACCAAATATGGAGTTCGCTCGTTTTCCCAACCGTCCTCCCTTCGATCCTTAGTAGCTCTCGATTTTTATTTTCTATTATTTATTGAGTTCATTTCAAATGTTTTCATTGCATTTTTTAGTGTAAATAATATAACTTCTTCCTAAAATAAAAAGTGAGTTATGATAAATCTTGATATAATGTCAAAATATAGGTCAAAGTAGTGTATAGGTTATGTTTTAGCAATTATTTTGGATTAAACAAGTATTGTTTATTATTTTGTTGTTAACTGTATGACTTTCCGCGTTACAGATGTCGTTTAGAGTTGTGCGTAGTTCAAAATTCCGCCACGTTTACGGGCAGGCCCTGAAAAGAGAGCAGTGTTATGATAATATTAGAGTATCAAAAAGTTCATGGGATTCAACATTTTGTGCTGTGAACCCTAAGTTTCTGGCTATCATCGTCGAGTCCGCCGGTGGAGGAGCCTTTATAGTTCTGCCACACAATAAGGTAAGTCTGTTTATGTTAGAAAAAGTCCTAGCAAATATAAGTATAAACCTATTCTAATAACAATTGAAAACAAACCTTCCCTACCTATTTCATATTTATGTGACTATAATTTGAAAAACTCCAGAATTGTTTTATTCAAAAATACTTTTAACTTTTCTCTCAGGTAAACATTTAATTTATTGGACAGTAAAATGTTCACTGCTGTATTTACTACTTTTAAAAATTATAAATATTTTAAAATGTTAATATTGTTTTATTAACATTTATAGTTTTACGTATGTATCCTTGTTATTTTTATTTTTTATGAATTTTATGAATATAAAGAAATTAATAGTGACTGAATATTAAACTGAGTATTGGTATTACTAACTTGATATTTCTTCAAATATCATACCCGCTGATGAGTATTAAAAAAATATATTTTTAGTAGAGGTGCAAAATATTGTATTACATCTTTTATAAAACTGAGCTGTACCAAATGATGAGTTGAAATTGAATTGGTAAAAAACTACAAAAAACCTGGCATGTGAGGAAGAGATAAAAGTTATCTATGTTATATCAAATATAAAAAATGTTAATAATTTGTAGGAAGTAGATAAATGTTTATCAGTCCGTTAGTTGTCAGTGTGTAAATGTCATATAATATAATAATAATAAAGCTTTTTATTTCAAACCAATTATACAATTTCTTTACAATGCATGACTTTAAATATGTTTTACTTTAAAAGCTTTGAGAACATTCGGGTATAAGCCACCCCCATCTTCTTCCATTTTCCGCCATGTTGCCCGCAACACTAACTATATTGTCCCTCCAGCGCATACATGGTCTTCCCACAGCACGTTTTCCTTGTGGGCCTTTCCACTCAGTCACTTTAAGGGTCCATCTATCGTCAGCTACATAATATAAAACTAAAATAATCTTTGGCAAAGGTGCTCTTATAGCTGGGGTGCGATTGCGTAAGGTTCATTTGACAGTTCATATCATATTCAATTTTCTGCAATTTGTATGGAATGACATTTAATATGATACCATATGAACTGTCAAATGAATACGATTGACTCTACGCAATCACCTAGCTGAAAGTGATTTCTTCCAGGATTTAACTCGAGGAAAATAAAATAAAGTAATTGACTTACAATTATAAGTTTAATAAAAATTGTAAGTAAATTCTGTGTGCTGTCTAAGCTATACCCATCATTGTTTCTGTGATGCCTTGAAAATGAAAATATTCTTTATTTAATTGAGCATATTGAATGCATTTTTGAATTGTCAGTTTTGCCCTGCCACCCATTTCACTCTTTCAGCTGACAGGAAAAAAAATGATCTATTTATATGCTCCCTGGCAAATGGAGCTAAGCAATGCCTCTGAATAGATATTTGTTTGGTCGAACCTTGACAGGAATTGTTGATGCCTTATGTTCCAGTATCCCGAGGTAGAGTGGTAAATGTTGACACTGACATGAGGTACAAGACAAAGACAATTTAAAAATAAAGATTTATGTCACAGTCCGAAATCCAATTATAGGTTGTGAAATCTCACCCAGCCTAATATAAAATTCTTATAACAAATAGTTTAATCTTATTGTTATTGTTTTTATGATTCAATGCACTAAAATAATATATAATAAAACCAAAACAGAGTATTATAAATAATTTAAAGCTGTTTAAAATAAGAATCAAATTTAAAAAAAAATTCAATAGTCTGATTCGGAACGCATTATGAAATATTTTTAGGTATTAAATCAAAAAAGTACTTTGCCGCGCTAGGCCGCAAAAAGCTTTTCTACGCCTAAACTGATTGACAAAACCTCCTTTTCAGAGAGTGTGAGGTGAAAACTATTTTTATTATGTGAGAATGCAACAAACTTTTGTCTGACTGAGTCATTGACGTTTATATATATTGCTACACATAAATCCTTATATATCTATAATTATATGTATTTATATCAGTTACCTAGTATACAATAACACAAGCCTTACAGTGCCTTCTTTGTGGCTAGGTTAAATGGTTAGTTAATGTAAGTTTATGAAATATTTATTTATTTATTATAAGGCTTTTACAAAAAAAGGATATAAGTATTATTATCCATTGTCTAGCTGTCTATTGTCTGCAACATCTGCTTAGTTTAAGGCTAGATGGTGTTCTATTATATGACCCAAAAAATTAAATTATTTATATAAAAGTATCTATTGCTTATCCTATTTATTTGAGTAGCTGAACAGTAGTGGTTCAAAAACAAATTAATATATAGTTTTAATAAACATTAACACATAAGTGCCTGTAGTCTACAATGTAAGAGCTAGGGAATGATATGAAATTTTTGTCTTTTTATGATCAAAACAAGTATTGTATATTAAGTAAGTGTCAGTTATTTATTATTGTACTTTCACATTAAGTGTCTTTTAGAGTTACTTCTCTGCGTTTCGAGTAGTTTTCATTAAAGTTTCTTGCCGCCGTTCTTCTTATCAGTTAAAAGATGTCCTGGCTGGTAGGAAAATAAAAATTGGACGATTCGATAGCACTTATCTATAAGTCTATTTGAATAAGTTGCATGGCCTGTTCCTTTGAACTTTCTACAACCTAATATGCTGTCTGAAAAATGGAGGACCAAAACGAGAATCGAGGTGTTTGCAAAATTTTGTTAGTCGTCGTAATCGTAGACCTAGTGTAAGCCAGGATCTGCCCTATTCTCTTCATCACCTCTAAACCCCTGTCTCATAAGCATTGGTGTTCCCACGTAAAACAATGAAGCTAGGATACTCGTATTATTATCCTGATCATATTTCAAACCTATTTATAAAGTTTTCAGTCTCTGCTCTATTGTTTTCGCTGCCTCTAAACCCCTGTTCCACAAGCAAACGACGACATTTGTCTTCCCACCTACAACAATCAGGCCAGGGTATATCCTCATCATATTTTAAACCTATTTATAAGATTTTCAATTACATGTTAAGTTTTGGCGCGCGCTGTTCATTGAAATAAATCAACTTTTACGGTTAACTAGCGCATAATTTATTTACACGAGTTTAGATCTAATATTTCGTGTGTGTTAAAGTTTTTCGGTTTTCCCAACGTTTCGCCACCTTTTCAGCTGCCGTGCTGACAGGCAGTCATCCCGCGTTCATTCTCAGTCTCAGTCATTATCTTCGCCCGCCGCCTTTAAACCGGTATCCCACAAGCAAACGTCGACATTTGTTTTCGCACCTAAAACAATCAAGTCAGGATATGTGACTGGAGTTATCATCGAACAATGCGTGGACGCGTACACAACGTATTGTGCAACAGATACGGCGAACAATGGTGACTGACAATGCCTCGTAACCAGGCAAAAACGCGCGCGCCACTGATGGTGGACTGGAAACCTAAGTATGATACGTTTTTATTGAAGGTCTAATAGAATAAAATATACGATATACTAATGTGTATCACATACCACAGACCTATATCGAGATAGAAGATAAAAGTGGTCCTACCTTGCGTTTCAAAAGTTTGATCCACGGTCAAAGATTTCCGACATAATTCAGTCCGCTTGAAACCATTGCCATGAAAATACCGGTCACTCAGAAACGAAAATGGGTAATTGTGCAGTGCTTTCTTGCAAGAGCTCGTCAATAACATTTCCATATCACTAAATCTCGCTCGTGACGTCGTAGGTACGAAAAACTCGACACGCTTAGGTTCTCATACAGTTTGTAGCTCTTTTCGTCGACAAATAAGTCTATGATCGACTTTTTTGTCGAACAACTATCGAGTTGATAGTATGCACACTTCCATAAGTTCCTCTAAAAATATGATGCACAACTAAAATAGTTGTACAACTATTTGGTTGTATACAGGGTGGAAAAAAAACACGTTCAATGAAAGTACCCTAAATATAGAGGTGAGCAAATTTCACTCAAAGGAATTGATCTTTATACTTAACACTATCGAATAGTACCATAAAGTACATGATTTTTTTTTTTAAACAAGCCGGTTCGATTCTCGTAATTTTTCAAAAATCTTTGAATGCAGTTTAATTTATTTTTGAAAATGAAGGATTGTTTCCTTTGGGTAAAATTTGCTTACATCAATATTTTTTTTCCGTATTGCGCTAGCCCTTAATAAATTATTTTGTTATTGAATTACGAATGCGGTTGCATCCATGGCGATCTACCGAGTTTATCCAAGGGCTGCTCGTTCTATAACACCTCTTCACGAAGTATTGTCTTCTCAATTCTAATTTTAGTTGTCCATTTCTAGTAGTTCGCTTTATTAGCATTCCTGACTCTTAGGACGGCCTAAAAATACTTCACATTCTGCAGATTTGTGCACTCTGTGCTGGAATGTTCATTCAAAATGTTCTTAAGTTCGAATAATTCGAAACGTCGAAAAACTTAATGAATAATTTTTAACTACGTGCCTAAGTACTTTAGTAATAGTCAGTATTCTTTGGTATTAAGTAATTTGATCAATAAATAAATAAATAAATATTTTGCATACAATCACATCAATATCTAGCCCACGTTAAGTTTCATGAAGAACTTGAAATACTAGATAAACTAGTAGATAAACATACTTATATACTTTTTTTTGTAAATACATACTTAATATACATATTAAACACCCAGACCAAGATAAATAGACATGTTCATGCACACAAATCTTTGTCTTGTCCGGGGATCGAACCCGGGACCTCTGGCGAAGAAGGCGGGGTTAGTACCCCTGCGGTACTGAACAGGTCGTCAAATTATATTTATTATTGTACTTTCACATTAAGTGTCTTTTAGAGTTACTTCTCTGCGTTTCGAGTAGTTTTATTTAAAGTTTCTTGCTGCCGTTCTTCTTATCAGTTAAAAGATGTCCTGAATGGCTGGTAGGAAAATAAAAATTTCACGATTCGATAGCACTTATCTATAAGTCTATTTGAATAAGTTGCATGGCCTGTTCCTTTGAACATTCTACAACCTAATATGCTGTCTGAAAAATGGAGGACCAAAACGAGAATCGAGGTGTTTGCAAAATTTTGTTAGACGTCGTAATCGTAGACCTAGTGTAAGCCAGGATCTGCCCTATTCTCTTCATCACCTCTAAACCCCTGTCTCATAAGCAACGACATTGGTGTTCCCACGTAAAACGAAGAAACCCGGGACCTCTGGCGAAGAAGGCGGGGTTAGTACCCCTGCGCCAAACAGGTCTTCAATGTTACTTTGTTATATTTTTTGTTAGATAATACTTTGTTGGAATGCATTTAAAATGTCTCGATCACTGCATATGGTTTGGTTTACGTGACAGATAAGCAAGCACCATGTACCTATATATTATTTTTACCTTCCTTTATTGGAATACTATTATGAGTATCACAACACAATATAAATTATTTAATGGCGATGTTAGCACGTAAACAAAGAAATCAAGTACGTCAAAATGGTACCAAATATATTAACGCAATAGTGATTAAATTTGTATTACTTATAGGATAGGTTTTATTTCTGTATTCTCCTCTAAGCAATATGTAGTATTTTGTTAATAATGTATTTTCCCCTAAGTCAATTTATCTAAAATCTTTTATACCATCTTTGAATCGCGGATAAGGTTCGATATCAGAATACATATAAAAAGGCAGACCAACTTTCGTATTTCTATTAGTTTGATTCATGCATCATACTTATATGGACAATGCTGGCATCATCCTAAGCCTTGATCTGTTTATTTACGTCTTGTTGTAACTCGTCCCATTATAGTGGGCCTCTGGTTACTGCAATTGTGTAAGTTGTCCTTGCTCCTGTGTAGTTTGAACTGGATCTAAGTTTAGACGGCTTAAAATTGGTTAGTTCCTCTCTTTTCGACAGCTGCAGGGGGGCTACTCTTGACGGAATCGCGTTGAGATCGACATTGAATGTCAATAATTATTACTGATTTTCGACGTTAATTCGATTTTGATTGGCGCCAACATCGATTTCTAGAGTACAAAATTTCTTTATTTACTAATTCAAGTATAAATTTTTAGTTTAATTACTTATTATAACTCATATACTGACTTTTGACATTAATTCAATCTCGATCTCAATGCGATCGCGTCAAGAGTAAGGGGGCAGGTCACCGTTTTTACCCGACTTCCAAAAAGGAGGAGGTTCTCAATTCGGTTGGTATATTTTTTAATGTATGTACACCGATTACGCGGAGATTTCTAAAGCGATTTACGTGATTCTTTTTTGTTCGATGCGGAATAGTTGCCATTTGGTCTCATACAATTTGGGTTCAGTTTGGCCCGGTAGTTTCTATGTTATGAGCATTATATGTTTCATATTTGTTAACTTGGGCGATGACATCATAACCGAATTTTGCACGATACTTTTGTGTAAAATGTACATGAAACCTAATCTAATCAAAACCTTCTGTAGTTTACCACATAACCTATTACAGACACTACAAAGTAAATAATAAAAAATTGCGTTAAAAAACCGACTTCAAAAACTAAAAAGCAAAAAATAAGCCTTAGTTTTGGAGTCGGTGCCAGCCAAGGCAAGGCATTCTACCTTTTGGTTCTATTCTTTTAATTTCGTTTCGGTTTTTTTAATACGTCAAATATGAACAAAGTGGATCCGCTAAACCGTTTTCATTCCTGACGTTAAGTAATTATAAGGCCGAAGGTGGATGTTTTGCAGTGATATTAAAGGTAGCGAAGTTACTATTGTTGAGCTAACCTACCCGTAAAGAAATGTTCTTTACTCACTACTACTTTCATTTTGGAGAACACAGAACACAAGTAGAGCTTTAGAACTTCTAATCGTGAATGCCCCTTGCACATTGCCGTGAAAACGTAAAGAAATACGAATTCGTGGAAATGGAAATGTATCCAACTGTTTGTATTGTTGTGCTTTGCGCTAATGGGCTCGACGGGACAGCCAACTTACTACATATAACCTCTTTCTTGAGTCTCTGGTAGCTAACTACAGAACTTTGTAGTCTTTGGTGTAAAAACAGGTGTGATAAGATATGGAACGAACCTCTTTATTTTATCATAGCTTGGAGACAGTGTTTCTTTATTATTTAGTATTTTCTATAATGTAAAATCAGGTGTGAGAAGATATGGAACGAACCTCTTTATTTTATCCTAGCTTCGAGAAAGTGTTTCTTTATTATTTAGTAGTTTCTATCATGTAAAATCAAGTGTGAGAAGATATGGAACGAACCTCTTTATTATATCATAGCTTGGAGACAGTTTCTTTATTATTTAGTATTTTCTATCATGTAAAATCTGGTGTGAGAAGATATGGAACGAACCTCTTTATTATATCATAGCTTGGAGACAGTTTCTTTATTATTTAGTATTTTCTATCATGTAAAATCTGGTGTGAGAAGATATGGAACGAACCTCTTTATTGTATCATAGCTTGGAGACAGTTTCATTATTATTTAGTATTTTCTATCACAATATTGTACGATTTGTTTTCGGCAAAGACATGTTTATTTGCCGTTGCCCGTGTCACAAGGTGTACTAAATGGGTAACGATATATTTAAACAAGTAAATGTGTCGGTACCTAACCTACGGTATCTGATTAAACTTTGTTGAATAAAGAGACAACATTTTTGTAATCCAATATTTATTCCGTTTGTAATTATTTGTCAAGGTGCAAGAAACAGACCGAGAAACAGATGTACGACAATACGTCCAAGTTTTTAATACCAAATGAATCACCATGTTATTTAGTATACTGGCTAGTTCGCACACGCCTTCGTTACTAAAAGAATCCCAGTCACACCATTAATATGTCACTGCCAATGTTCAATGCGTTCATGGCAAAACGACAGAGCGATAGTATCAATTAGTCACTTTACCACTATAATAAGACGTTCGGCATACGCGTGCTATAATTAGAGCCGCGTTATTATTTGATAGGCTATAAATAGCCCGCGTAATATTGGGCATTGGGCAATATCTCGCCAGCGGAAATCCAGGGCCCGCCCACACGATACGAGAAAAGCGCACATCGCGATACGTGTGCACTCGATCCCCTGAACCTTTAGTTTTCATATGTCTGCCGTGCCGGTATAGTATTACTCACAGAACAGAAAAAACAGGTATTACTGACCCAGGTTATTCTAAGACTATAGTTGTCTGGGACTTTGCGTGGACCTGTTTCTGGCTAAAAGCTTGGAAACTATCGATTCATGATTCACAGCATGAACATCTTCCTCATTGTGTATTGGGGTTTAATTACTAAGTAGTGCTCATTGTTTTGAGTTGCACATTAGTAATGGCAGGAGTCCAACAGTCCAGCTATTACGATAGCTTACGTCCAATATGTCATACTTTGCACAATATGAACATACATCACTACTTACTGAATGGTTCTACAAGTTCTTTAACTTATGAAGACTGCTTGTGGTAGATTTAAAATATTCTAGGTTCGTTAAACCTGGAGCTAAGAAAATAGTTACCTGTTTTACGCCATATTCAATGTATTTAAAGGTATCAAGGTGATGTCCAAAAATGTATGAAGTCTAAGGCCACGTCTGTGTACAGTATACCAAAAGATAGATGAAGACGCGATAAACAGTTTCTAATTATTCAATTGCTTTAAAATCGCTTTGCTTTCTGGAAGGAACAATAAATATAATGCAAAAACACAAAAAACACATCATGGCGTCAATAAAATTATAAAATCGAACCATGGAATTTATTAAGTAGTACTTAATAATTCCATGAGTCGAACACAGAGTAGAACTCAATGATAGTGACACTGACAGTTTTTTAACGTCGAGTAGTCATATTTGACGTCCTTTTCGAGTAATTTTTTTTATTTGTTTTTATTAATAACTATATAACCGTGCATTATATAAAATTTATTGTATTTTTCTCAGAATCAGTAAATTTTTCTCCATCTTTGGGAGTGGTGTACATTGACGTGGCCCATATTCGAACATGTTCTTTGTTGACCTATGGTTGACCTATGATATGAATACAGTAACGGAAAAGTTCATCGTTACATATATCTCTTCCTGTTAATGATGTTGTTGGGTATTATCAAGTTATGTAAATACTAACGGCGGCTTGAGGATATTTACTCCACAAACAAGGTTTGGTTAGAATTAGGTTGGTCTTTGAATCATCCGGTTGACAAGACGATACATAGTTTGTGTTGATCCATGATAACATATTAGTTTTGTTTGTGATACTTCCAACATCAAGTATAGCTCTAGCGTCTAGCCTATTTGATTAACCGCTTACTTTAAAGCATATTCTTTTGCCTCGAGCTGAAAAAGTCCACAATGCCCATGTCAAATCAAGCAAGCAAGCACCATAAGAAAGTTTTCGCAATATCTGAGGAGGAACGCCGCCACCGCGCCACTTGTGGTACGATTTGATATCCCTTATATAATCACTGTGGTGACCACAATTAAAACAGAGTCTACAATGTGCACTGCACCTTTTTCATGTTTTCTGTGAAAGGTCACGGGAATTATTAATCATCATCAGTCCATGTTTGTCCAATGCTCGATGTTAACATAGGCCTTGTGGCACGCCCGCAGCTCCCGCAGATATACAGCCGAAATTAATAACCTATCTGTAGATATGGATAGGGCTATCTGAGATAGTTACCTAGGATACTGGCTTCGTTGCGCTAGGCAACGAAGCTACCGTCGTTATTTTGGTCATGTTAACAAAAATATCCTAGGCAACTATCTCAGATAGCCCAATCCATATCTCGTCGTCTCAGCCACATAACACCCACTGCTGGATATAGGCCTTAATCCATAATCGCCACGCTTGGCAGTCGGGTCGGCGATCGCAGTATGGCCAAGTTTGTAGGAGACGCTGCTGCCCGTCTCCTGAAGGCTGTGTCCCTTAGTCGCCTTTTACGACACCCACGGGATGAGAGGGGGTAGTGCTATTCTAAGCCGACACTAACACTACACAGCTATCAATCCATATCTACAGATAGGTTATTAATTTCAGGCAATAGACAATCGCCGCAAAGATTTGTTGAACTCTCTATTTAATTCATTTTTCGGCAGTTTGCTATTACACTTGTCCTCCAGTCTATCGCGAGTTCATCCACCGGTGTGTTCCGGTACGGCGCGCGTCGCTATAATGTTTGCATCCGCTAATTGGCACTTCTCAGTTTAATGGTAAACACGCTCTGTCTTTGCAACATGTGTCGGATCACTCTTGTGTCGGCAGTTGATTCGTAGATTTTATTACTGTTTAAATAGGTTTAAACAGGCGTTTAGTGCTCAATTAGCGGCCTTTAAGAACAAAGGCTCAATCGTGCGAGTTCGAAAACAGAAAAACGGCTTATATTTTGACGACCTGTTTGGCACAGGGGTACGAAGCCCGCCTTCTGCGCTAGGTAGTAGAACTTACGGGTTCGATCCCCGGACAAGAAAAATGATTGTGTGCATGAACATGTCTATTTGTTTATGATTTTGTAATTTTTGCATTTTTCAATGCTATTTTTATACTTATGGTAAATTTTAAATAGAAAAATATTGGAAAAAATTAACTCGGCCACAAGTGAATTCTCAGGCTGGAATCGAACCAGCGACCTTTGGAAATCCGGTCCAATGCTCTAACCGCTGAGCTACCGAGACTTGCGAACCACCGTCGAAATTCTCCAATACTTTTATATTTTTAATACGCTGTAGGCCAGCGTTTTAAAATTTCCGTTTTAAATTTTTTTCCAATATTTTTCTATTTAAAATTTACCATAAGTATAAAAATAGCATTGAAAAATGCAAAAATTACAAAATCATAAATTATTGGCAGTTGCATCTTAATCGATCGTTAAACACCTGAAAAGATGTTTCTTTCGAATGCAAGGATATTTCCTAGCATTGATGTAACAACGCTGGCCTACAGCGTATTAAAAAGTATAAAAGTATTGGAGAATTTCGACGGTGGTTCGCAAGTCTCGGTAGCTCAGCGGTTAGAGCATTGGACCGGATTTCCAAAGGTCGCTGGTTCGATTCCAGCCTGAGAATTCACTTGTGGCCGAGTTAATTTTTTCCAATATTTTTCTATTTAAAATTTACCATATGTCTATTTGTCTTGGTCTGGGTGTTTTATATATCCATCCATCCATCATCAGCCTGTGAACGTTCACTGCTGGGCATAGGCCTCTCCTAGCTCACGCCTGTTGTGGCGTTCATAGGAGGCTATTAGCCTACTGCTACCACGCTGCTGGCCAGACGGGTTGTTAGAGGGTTTGTTTCAAGTGTTCCTTCTCATCACAGGTGTTCAATGCGTCGAGCCTCTTAGTTTTATATATATATATATATATATATATATATATATATATATATATATATATATATATATATATATTATGTATGTATTTACAAAAAAAAGTTTATAAGTAAGTACGTTTTACCGTTATCTAGTATCCATAACACAAGTTCTTGATGATACTTAACGTGAGCTAGATGATAGGTGTGATTGTATGCAATTATTTATTTATTTATAAATATCAATGCATTGTTTTCGGTGTATGCTTTTGCTCTGGTCACAAAAGCTGTTTATTTCTATCATAAGATTTCTCTCGGAAAAACAGCATCGAGATTGAGACTGTAAAAAGTTTGATCTAAACAAAAACAAAATCTTTTGGCATAAACACCCAAAATCAAAACAATGGTTGTGTTGTGGTTGTGGATTGGACATTTACGAGTATGTCTGTCTGTTTGTGTGTCAACGTTGATCGGTCTCGTAATAACTACAACTATCAGCGTAATATAGGCGTCATAAGTGGTTGTTTTAATATGATTTGTGGCACAATATCCGTTTCATTGAAAGTTTCAATATTGTAGTAGAATAATATACGCGTTTGCTATACTTCATTGCAGTATAGCAGTAACTATTCTGTGGTATAGCCGTGTTGGCTGGGCGCCACGTCTCGTAACAACTGGAACTTAGTATTGGGGCAAAAAGCGTACGTTTGGCTCGGACACACTTGTATTTGATACTCTTGTGTTGGTAACGATATGACTAAGTATTACAATCTTCTCATTGCATTTCGGACCCGTGTGGCCCAACATTTGGACAAATGTTGTATGTATTGTAGGTTACATAATATACTAAGGCCCACACACTTGCGCCACGCTAGGCTAACACATTTAATTTAGAGTTAATTATATTTTTGTATGCATCTCTAACGCCGAGATATTAATATAGCTCGGCGCAAGTGGGCCTAAAACTAATATTTATTTATTTAGTCTATTAGGAAAACAAACCGCTATTATCCAATACATGTAGGTTACACAAATAAATTACACATTTGCCAATACAGTTTCCACAAATAGATTTTAAACATTGGTGTGTGTCTAAAGTTGAATAAGCAGGTCATAGTCTAGCAAAAACAACAGGTAGTTATGAACATATTCAAACAATCCAGTGATACATTATTACAAAGAAAATACTAATTACACATATGTCGGATTGGTGTGTTCTATCTATCTACCAGTGGCAAAGGGTCCATACATACCGATTCCAATAGGCTTCGATTTTTAACCGACTTCAAAAAAGGTGGAGATTCTTAATTTTTCGGAATATATTTTTTTTGTCACCACCGTCCATCCCCAATCTTATAACCATGCAGTTAAGTGAATTTTCGGATAATTTGTTGCTGTTGCTTACTTTGTCCATATTAGACCTTCTTATCACTAAGATTATTCTTATCAGTTAAAAGATGTCCTGAATGGCTGGTAGGAAAAAAAAATGTTGGACTATTCGAAAGTACTTATCTATAAGTCCATTTGAATAAAAATCTTTGACTTTGACTTTAGACCCCTTGCTGATCTACTAATCAAATTAACAATTGAATGGAAGTTTCGCTATAGGTACTCTTAAATTGGTTAAAGAGTGTTACTATAAAAATTCATGCATTAAACCTTTCTCGCCTGAAATGCATGCTAAGCTCAAATAAAGCTCTGTATTTTTCAGACTTGGTTAACAATTTTTTTTAATGAACGACGGGGAGACTCTTTAACCCTTTTCATACCTGGGGTGTGATTGCGTAAGGTAGTCGTATTTATTTGACAGTTCATATCGTATTCAATCGGCTGCAATTAGTATGGAATGACATTTAATATGATACAATATGAACTGTCAAATAAATACGATTGACTTTACGCAATCGCCTAGCTGATGTTAAGTATTGATAAGGCTGAAGATGGAAGCGAGCCTCTCCCGTAATCCTTAATCACTGAGGAACTGGCTATCTTATCTCTACCTGCCGGAACACAACAATGCTGAAAACATTGTTGTTATGGCGTCAGACTCAGATAAGATGGTGGTAGCTAGCCAGGCGGACTTACTACAAGTCCTACCACCAACCAAACCGAATACAATATGTACCCTCGTTGTTAATCGAACCCGGGACCCCTGGGTCTGATACCGGTAGTTGTACCACTAGACACTGCGAACAACACGATATGATACAGCGCATCATGCTGTCTTGCTTACTCCTCTGCGATGTGAGCAGTGACACGTTATCGAGTTATCGAGTCGATAAAAACCGCACATTCTAGGCGTACAGTAATTGCTATGTTTATTATAAATTTTAAAGTGAATTCTCAGATGGGACTCGTGTCTCGATGGGACAGTCTCGGTAGCTCAGTGGTTAAAGCATTGGACCGGATTCCCAAAGGTCGTGGGTTCGAGTCCCATTTGAGAATTCACTTGTGGCTGAGTTGATTTTTCCAATATTCTTGTATTTAAAATTTAAAAATTGAAAATGCCTAAATTCAAAAATCATAAATTAAAGCTTATGTTTACAGTTCTCAAATTTTGACGAATTTAGGTATATGATTTCGAAGACGTTACGATGTTGTCTTAGTATTTTTGGGATATAGGAGCTATCCGTTACCCTAGTATCCCATAACACAAGGCTTACAGCTTACTTTGCTTACTTTGGGGCTAGGTTAATTAGTGTGAGTGTATATTTTTTTTATATAGCTCTTGGTATGGGATCTGTACTGTAGTAACTGCGACATAAAAGATCTATTGTAACTCGCTAACTAGTTAGCCATCTCTTTTAGGTTAGACTTCTAGGAATCTAAAATCATGGTCCCTAGTTCCTTAGTTCCGTCTTATATTCTGGTTCCCCCGGTATATAATAAAAAATAATCGCACAAGTGCGAGTTGGACTCGCCCACCGAGGGTCCCGCATATATTTGTAGGGACATATGTACATAGTTATACACTTAAATAGTTCAGGAATTGAGTCTCGCAGTTCTTTCCGAAGTTTTCCCGAAATACAGTTTCCAAAACTTAAGACTAAATTTTTCTTGATTTAGTTACAAATGTCTAGTTTTCCGATTTATTCCTGTACTTGTAGTAAAAGACGATATTACTTGCAAAATTTCATAGTTCTAGGTCAACGGAAGGAACCCATTGAATTTTGATTCCCTTGAGGTGTCGAAGTATACGTTTTTTGGAGTATAAACGGCCCTATCTTTAGTTTGACGTTAATTTACAATTTTGACTTTTTTTACACCTCCAACAGGTTGACCTGAATATTTGGTTTTAATTTCAACTCGATACCTCTATGCGTTCTTGAGATAAACTTGGTAGGACGGACGGACGGGCAGACGGATAACAAAGTGATCCTATAAGGGTTAATTTTTTGTCTTTAGAGGTTCGGAACCCTAAAAAAGGTTAGACTGAAAGAGGAAGGTATGGAGATATGATAAGTTAAAGTTTCTGAAAAGGTCGCTTTATGTTTTTTTTTTCAACTTCTGGGTATAGAAAAGGGGATCCAAGAATGGATTTAGAGGTGGTAGAGGTGAGTGGTTAGGAAGTGGAAGGAGTGTTTAGGGATTGTTGGGGCACCTTTGTGAGGCTCATCCCTTGGTGAGGCTTGTTGCCCTCGAGTACCCCAACGGGGGGAAGAAATAGGGTGGAGAAAGAAAGAGACGATAGGATTGGAGAGAAAAGGGTCGCCTTATGTTGGAATGGGGAAGTCGAAGACAGCAATTTTATTTGACTCCATACAAGATGTGATGGTCATTCTTCCATTGGTAATGCACGGATCACGACGTCACGTGACTTGACTAGTTCATGGATATGCCGTATTATGATTATTATATAGAATAGTTCTGTAATATGTAAATACATTAACATGTTACTTCTTGTTCCTAAATTATCTCTATAATTCCCATTATAATCTCTATAATTGAACGGAACGATGGGAACAGTAAAATGGCTGATGATACCATTTATTTGAAGTCCCAGGCTAAATGTTGACCACTCGTAACCAAGGTGCTATAATAGTAACATTTTCTCGGTAGTAGTTATGATGTGTTGAAAATAATCGTTGCCAACTGCTATACTTTACGCGGTCGTCTCAATTTGCTTGCCTAAAAATATTGCCAGTGGCCAGTGCCACCAGTGCGACCTACATACATAGACAAGAATTTATTATCTGTTCACCGTTGGCGCCAAAACTGGAAATCTGCTAATTGCCTGTTTTGTATAATTGCAGCACTAATTATTACTTTCACTGTATTGTTTGGTCATGTGAAAGTTAGTGACGGCTGTGAATGACGGCTGTTTATTTTTAATTTTTTGTTATCCTTAATTATTATTTTTTATTTGGAATCGAGCATACAAATGATCGATCATTGATTGATGATTGGCTTGTTGTTTCATCGACCCATATTTGTCAAATTACAAATTGATTGACAAGGATTGTCAATATCTATCGAATATTGATCGATTGATGTGGATTTTTTTCATTTCACATCTTCTTACTGAATTCTCTGAAAAGGTACTACCGCCATTAATAATATACCATCGAAAAAATTCCTCGATTTTATTGTTTTAAATAACCTTAATCAGTTTAATCACGTTTTAAATAAGAATAATAGAACACTGGACTTGGTCTTGTCTAATTTGTTAATTGATAACTTAAATAAAAGTACCACACCACTCGTAAATGTCGATTCGCATCACCCCCCATTAGATTTCTGTATGTCTTTATCTGATAGTCCTAACTGCTTAAAAAAAACAATTATGATAAATTAAACTACCACAAGGCCGACTATACTCAAATATGTAAGTATCTGAGTGCTATAAATTGGGACGAGGCTCTCTCCCCGCAGCTTTCTGTAGATGAATTGGTGTCTAAATTCTATGAAATTATTAGATCTGCCATTACCAAATTTGTACCAAAACATAAACCTACAAGTAATAGTTACTCTGTCTGGTACACACATAATTTGAAGCGTTTGTTACGCGAAAAAAAAATATCGTGTTCGTTTCAATAAATACCACAACCCATTAGACCATATAACTTATACTACTCTGAAAAAAAGGTGCATGAATTTAACCTCTCAGTGTTACAATACATATGTATCGAAAGTTGAATCCCTGATAACAACTAACCCGAAATTCTTCTGGACTTAATATAAAACAAAAGCGACAAAACAGCAGCAATTATCCCTCTACCATGTATTTGGACAGTTCCACAGCTTCAACTGGGCCAGAAATTTGTGACTTATTGGCTAAATACCTTTCCTCAGTGTACGTAAATACTGTTCCTGCAACTGATGGTGGCGTTGCGGTTTCAAGTGACTGTCAACGAAACACAGACTCTCTTACTCTCTCAAGAATATATTTTACCCAGGAGGAGATTCTTAGAGCATTGGAAAGGCTCGACACCTCTAAGGGAGCTGGAGCTGATGGCATACCGGCATTATTTGCAAACAAATGTGCTGAAGTCCTCTCTTATCCCCATCATCATTATTATATCATATTTAACAGATCTTTAAGCTCCGGAGTTTTCCCTGTAGTCTGGAAAGAAGCCTTGTACCCGTTTTTAAAGATGGTGATTCTTCCTGTGTCAAAAATTATAGACCAATATCTCTTCTATCTGTATTTGGTAAGTTGTTAGAGTCACTGGTCTGTACCCTGCTAATTTGGCATTTCAAACAATTCTTAATACCGGAACAACATGGTTTCACGAAAGCTAGATCAACCACAACCAACTTAGTGTCTTTTACAACTAACGTCATTGAGCTTGTCGATTCCCGTATTCAAGCGGATGTCATTTACACCGATTTTAGCAAGGCGTTTGACAGAGTGGACCATAATTTGCTGCTGGATAAGTTATCTCGTTATGGAGTCGCTGTCGATATCCTGCGATGGTGTGCTTCATACCTAGCATCACGTACGGGAAAAGTGGTTGTGGATGGCTATTGTTCCAAGCCCTATTTCACCCCCTCCGGTGTTCCACAAGGATCCCATATGGGCCCTATCTTCTTTAATCTTTTTATTAATGATATCAGGCTATGCTTCAAGCACTCCAAAATTTACCTTTACGCCGATGATTTAAAAATCTTGAAAAGTATTAGTGGCCCTGATGACTCGTGTCTTCTTCAAGAAGATTTGAATCGCCTTGCTCTTTGGTGCCGACAAAACCGTCTGACTCTTAATACTGACAAATGTCATTATATATCTTTCACTAGGAACATAAATGTATACAAGAACCAGTACTTCATCCAAGAGCAGAGGCTAATCGAGCTTGATTCTATTCGCGACCTAGGTGTTACGCTTAATAAAAGGCTTCAATTAAATAAACATTTAGATATAATGATCTCAAGCGCTTTTAAAATGCTGGGATTTGTAGTAAGAAGTAGCAAAGCTTTTAAAAACGAAAACACTAAAATAACTTTATTTAACGCATTAGTTAGGTCTAGACTAGAGTATTGTAGTGTTGTCTGGGCACCTCACTACCAAGTTCACGAATCTAGAATTGAGCGAGTGCAAAAAAGGTTCTTATACCACCTAACTTACCAATCCAATGAATGTAAAAAAATAAGTCTTACAACGATCGCTTAAACAAATATAATATGATAACCCTTAAAGCAAGACGACAACTTCTGGATCAAATATTCCTCCACAAACATTTAAATGGTATCTATGATTGTCCTCAGCTACTTTCTAGAATCACTCTTTAACTGTTCTCGTAGACTAACTCGTCCTGGTAATTTTTCCTGTTTAGTGTTAAGTTTAGTAAGAGCAATTTAGGTAAATTTTCGACATTAAATACAGTCCTTTCGCTTCAAAATAGTGTAAATAAAAAAGGCCGTATATATATTTTTTATCATAAGTTACACAAATTCAAATCTGAAATATTGAAAAAATATAACAAATTAGAAAAAAGAGATGTTTATTTAATGCACATTTTTAGCTAATCTTATTTACTATATTATTATTTTGGATAAGTATTAATTTTAAGTTACAATCAGACTGCTTCTTCTGTATTGCATGCCGTTGCAACCTTTAATTAAGGTGACACTGTACCTACATTAATTTGCAACTCAGACGACGGATAACGGAGGACTTTTTGTCCGCGACACGTCTTTATTGTTAACCAAATAAGATTCAACTTAGATCGCGTATATCCATGAAAAGTACGCGATAGTCCTCGTTATTTATTCAACTTTATGTTCTTAGTAATAAGGTCGTGTCGCGGACAAAAAGTCCTTCAATGTCCGTCGTCTGCGCAGGCCATTATCATGTATGTGGTGTGCATCTTGTTGGTGGTCCTTAAATAAATGAAAAAAAATGAAAATTCTTCTATTCTCGGTACAGGTAAATGTTTTTTCGAAAAACTTTAAATGGAGTTTCATTTATTTTTGTTTCCGTTCAATAAAATTTGACACATCAATATTTAGGGTACTTTCCCTCCAATGACCCCCGTCTTTTTTTCCACCGTTTATAAAAGTTGCTTAACCAAACCAGCCATTAAAACAATCAACAAAGTTATATGATTACATGAAGTTATTAACATTGTTTCGTTTTTATTTTCTAATATTATGTTGAATACTTACTTTTTATTGGCCGTTAATAAAGTAGGTAAACATTTCAAATTCGCTAACCCGCACCCAGACGCCTTGATCGGGGGCCCTTACTGGAGCTATTGAGCTATTCTAAAGTAATCCGCCGCCTCTGTGGTCTAGTGGTAAAACCACCAGTATCAGACCCAGGGGTCCCAGGTTCGATTCCCAGCGGGTGTACATATTGTATTCGGTTTGGTTGGTGGCAGGACTTGTTGTTAGTCCGCCTGGCTAGCTACCACCATCTTATCGAAGTCTGACGCCATAACAACAATGTTTTCAGCATTGTTGTGTTCCGGCAGTTAAGATAAGATAGCTTGTTCCTCAGTGATTGGGAATTCCGGGAGACGATCGCTTCCATCTTCAGCCTTATCAATATTTAACTTTTATTTTAGGTATGATGAAGGTCAATAAGAGTCTCCCCGTAGTTCATAAAAAAAGTAATATTGTGGTGAGATGGCGATCTACGCAGTTTAGAATTTCGTCCTTAAATCAACATTGATTTAACATTGCGATGACAGCTGATAGTAGGAGCCTCTGAATACATCAGTAACTATGAGATCAATGGCTCTTGCAACAATAGTTACAATATTTATTAGTAAAATAAATGTTTACTTAAAATATTAGCAACCACTGTTACGCAGATTATTGGTGCTCAGAGACCGATAAAGAGAATTTGATGTATAAATAAGATTTGATATTTCCAGATACGATATCGATATTACTATCTCTAACGTCGTTTCGGTACTCCAAGCCTGCTCAATAATTTAAAATTCACAGTAAGAGGATCAATAAGCTTAGAATGCAACGATTAAGAAAGATAAAAAAAAAATCACCCATCCCCCCCTCTTTGGCAAATGCTTAACTTAAACTTATGTTTGATAAGTTTGACAAAAATATATATGTTTTTGAAAAACAAACGTGCTGGCAAAATTGCAAACGAAACAGCAGGAGCAGGCATACATTTTCGCCGCGCGGTAGAAAGAGAGAGGGATATTACTTCCTTTCCTACGCCGCCGGCGGTCTTACGAATTTTCGATCAGGTCACGTGTCCTGACGCGACTTTAACATTTTTTACCCATCCCAAAAAAAAATAACTCTGATGTGCACAACGCCGCTAAAAAGATTTTCACTTCAAAAATTTTTGAAATATTTCACTAATCTTTGGGGGAAAACACTGGGAGTCAACTAAGAATAACCGCATTTACACACTACTTAATCAACATTCTGTAATTCATTTTCAAAATAAATAATCTTCTTTATCAGGTTGGACGGATCCCGGCGGACCATCCCCTAGTGGGGGGGCACAAAGGCCCGGTGCTGGACATCGCGTGGTGCCCTCACAACGACAATGTCATCGCTAGCGGCTCTGAAGACTGCGTCGTTAAGGTGAGTGGGGAAGAGGAGGGGAGGAGAATTTTATTGTGCAATGCAAGACTTATAATAAATTTAACCGCCTCTGTGGTCTAGAGGTACAACCACCGGTATCAGACCCAGGGGCCCCGGGTTCGATTCCCAGCTGGGGTACATATTGTATTCGGTTTGGTTGGTGGTAGGACTTGTTCTAAGTCCGTCTGGCTAGCTACCACCATCTTATCTAAGTCTGACGCTATAACAACAATGTCTTCAGCATTTTTTTTGGGGAAAGGCATAGCCTTTTTTAATAAAGTTCCACAACAAGTGATTGAGCTGCCTTTGCATAAATTTAAAATACATGTTAAAAAAACGCTCTTTACAAGGTAGAAGATTATTTGAAAGACCAAAATGCATGGAAGTGATACTAACATAAAACATGACTATTGTAATTGTATAAAAGGAAAATATTCTAATAACTGAGTATAAGAAAATTTTCCTCTTATATTAAATATGTTTCAAGATTGTAGATTTGTGTTTGGCAACGACATGTTCCTTTGTAAATGTTGTTGCTTCTGTTAAAGCTGATAAGTTTCTTGCGGCCGTTCTTCTTATCAGTTAAAAGATGTCCTGAATGGCTGGTAGGAAAAAAAAATATTGGACGATTCGAAAGCACTTATCTATTTGAATAAAAATCTTTGACTTTGACTTTGACTTTGACATTGTTGTGTTCCGGCCGTTAGGTATAAGGTAGCCAGTTCCTCAGTGATTGAGGATTCCAGGAGAAGCTCGCTTCCATCTTCAGCCTTATCAATACCTAACGTCAGGTATGATGAAGGCTAAGAGTCTCACCGTCGTTCATAAAAAAGCGGCAAAAAAGAAACTCACATGAAACATCATTTTAGAAAAAAATAACGTTTTATGTTGCACAACTGTGCAGCGCCACCCGCGTTAATTATGAGCCTTGTTGCACTGCGATAAGGTTTTTAATGAACGTGGCAAAAAAAGGATCTAACGCCGCCATCTTGTGTTTACGTAAATTTGGACAGTAACAGCGCCCCCGTCCACGTACATTATAATCCTTGTCGCACTGTAGTCTCGTCTCAAGAAAGATGTTCCTGTAGTCGCCTTCAAGAGTCGCCACAACTTCAACAGTGTTTTCAAGATTTCCTGAAAAATACTGAACCTAAAACATAAACACATAAAAATAGCATTGTAAAATGCAAAATTAAAAAGTTATAATTAGATGGCTGTTTCATCTTAATCGATAGTCAAACATCTGTAAAGATGTTTCTTTCGAATGCGAGGATATTTCTCTCATTGATGAAGCGACGGTGGCCAACACCGTAGAACGGTGAATATACTAGGAAAATTCGACGTGTCCTCATAGGTCTCTGTAGCATAATTGGTTAGTGCATTGGGCCGGACTCCCAACGATGCGGGTTTGAATCCCGTCAGGGCGACATGAGACTAGTTGCTTTTTTTCTTATATTTTCTTGTTTAATATTTATCAAATACTGAACCGTTTTCAAAATTTTAATCGGTTCAGTCGTCTTCGAGTAATCGGAAAAATTATAAGCGCGACGCATACGATCTTCTTTTTCAGAAGTAAAGTAAAAGCCACTTTGAACCGGTAGACGGTGAATCCCGGGGGTTAATTGTCTAATTTTAAAATCTATCGCAATCCCTTTCAATTCGTCATTTGAAAGATATTTACATACTTCAGGCCGTCATTATTTGACATTTGAAAGGGATTGTGATTGGGACGCGTTTTGAAAGGTATCGAATGAACGAAATTGAACTGTCTAAGCAAAGTGACAGACGAAAATATCTTTCAAATGTATGGAGAAGTGTCACATGAGGTGTTATTTAAAACATCATTCGTTCCGAAAGGGATTGCGACTCCATGTTGCACAATTTCATAAATCACTATCACAATTACAATACCTTTAAAAGGGATTGTGATAGATTTTGAAATTAGACAATTAGGGGGCAGGATTCGAAAACAATTTCTTTTAAGATGAATTAACCTGAAGGGCAAGCCCGTTGCTTACTTGACCAGTGGGAAATTCAACCCTCCTTCCTTCTAATATTATAAATGTGAAAATATGTCAGTTTGTTTGTTTGTTCCTCTTTCACGCAAAAACTACTGAACGGATTTAGATGAAATTTGATATGTTAGGGGTTCAACTAGTGAACTAATACATAGGCTACTTGTTATCCCAATATTCCCACGGGAACGGGAACTACGTGGGTGAAACCGCAGGCGGCCGCTAGTAGATTATAACTTAGTATCTTATCTGTAGAAGTTGAATGTCAATCTTGATCTTTACTAGATTTCATCAATGATCAATTTAATCTTGAGATAAATTTGTTCCTTATTAGTACAGTCATTTTTGTCTCGGATACTGAGACTTTATTATTATTTTATTATTTATTATTGACTAGCAGCTGCTCGCGGTTTCACCCGCGTGGTTCCCTTTCCCGTGGGAATATCGGGATAAGATGTATCCTATGTTCATAACCAGGCTTTCTACTACCTGTGTACCAAATTTTATCCAAATCCGTTCTGTAGTTTCGGAGCCTATTCAATGCAAACAAGAAAACAAACAAACAATCAAATCATTCCTCTTCATAATATTAGTAAAGATGTCTTGTGAGGTTTTGCCAGCCAGACAGACTAATAGATATATAATAGATATTATATTACCCGTAACTTTGGGTTTTTTTTATCCATAATCTTGCTTGACAGTATCTGCATCAGGTACCAGTATAATATAATCCAGCATGCGCATAGGATACGCACCTCGACAAAGCTTTCTCAACCCTTTTCTCGCGCGAGTGCATTGTCTGTCCCGCTCACACTGTACTGATCCGATCGAGATAAGGGTCGACAGCGAGTCGCGGTGCGCATGCTACACTGGCTGTTAAGAGATATATCTACTACTACAGCAGAATAAAAGAACCGTCTCTCCTTTTTATTGGTATGGGGTAAAAAATCAGTGATGTTCTAGAAAGCTGGGGCTCGAAGTGGGAAGAATAAAATCAGATGTATGAAGAGAACTCTGTGAGGCTAAGGAGTTGTGTTAGGATAGAGTATATTGTAAATCCATATTTAGTCTCTGTCTACCCCTCCTGTGGGACTACTGCGTGACCTGTGTGTATGTAAAAAGGGTAAAAAATGGCGTCTAAATATAATATTTGTCATATCCAGGTGTGGCAGATCCCAGACGGCGGTCTTTCCCGTACCCTAACGGACCCTGTGGTGGACCTGGTGTTCCACCAGCGGCGCGTGGGGCTGGTGCTGTGGCACCCCACCGCGCAGAACGTGCTGCTCACCGCCGGCTCCGACAACCAGGTCTCACATCACCCAGATACAGTCACACTATAGCGATCGGTCCATCTAGCTACGCTGGTGGACCTGGTGCTGTGGCACTCCACCGCGCAGAACGTGTTGCTCACTGCCGGGTCCGAAAACCAGGGCCCCTACCGCGCAAGTGTCGTCGGCATTGACATCGACTTCATTTGACAGATGGATGTGACATATTGCTCTTGGTCTTTGGTAAGTTTTCATTTGTGTCAAAAAGAAGCAGCAATGTGTTACATCCATCTGTCAAATAAAGCCGATTTCGATGCCGATGCCACTTGCGCGGTACGGCCCCGGGTCTCACATCACCCTGACACAGTCACTCTATAGCGATTGGCCCGTCTAACTGCGCTAGTGAACCTGGTGCTGCGACACCCCACCGTACAGAACGTGCTGCTCACCGCTGGTTCCTACAACCAGGTCTCACATCACCCAGACTCAGTTATCGAACGTGCCCTCTGTAGCAATTGGTCCTTTGTCTATCTCTAAATCGTATGTGATCGGCTGCAATTTGTATGAAATTCGACATGAATGATCATCATCATCAGCCTATTGACGTCCACTGCTGGACATAGGCCTCTCCTAGCTCACGCCTATTGTGGTGTGGTATTAGCCTACTGCTACCACGCTGGCCAGACGGGTTGGTAGAGGGTTTGTTTCAAGTTTTTCCTTCTCTCGCACAGGTGTTCAATGCATCGAGCCTCTTAGTCGACTCAACGACATTTTAAGGGAGTGGTGACACTTATAGTCTTAGGCCGTCACCACACGGCACAGCATGAATGATATACAATATGAATTACTGTCAAAAGAATACAATCATTTTACTAAATAGCCTATCCTATCACCAATCTAACTTTACCCGCAAAAATACTGAGTGCTCATCAAACAACGATTTGATGTGCAGTAAGTATTTTAGGACTGCACCTAGTTTGGATGGTCCGGTTTGATATTCTCCTTTTTGATAGATGGCGATATGGAACGTGGGCACGGGCGAGGTGCTGCTGACGCTGGACTGCCACCCCGACCTGATCTACTCCGCTTGCTGGAACTGGACCGGCTCCAAGCTGCTCACCACCTGTCGCGACAAGAAGATTAGGTGATTATGTATATCAGATCTCGGGTAGTCAATTTAATAAAGTTTCAGACTTGACTGCAGGTTTTAACGTAAGAGACATAACATCTTCGCGTTATAGATCGCTTGCGGGCTTGGCAGACTAAAGTGCAGTTGGAGAATAAAATTGATGAATACCGGGGGGCTATTATCTATTACCTAAAAATTTACAATTATCGCGCAGATATCGCGCGATCGTTGCGGAACGTCAAAATAAAACTGTTATTACGTATGTGATTGCTAGCTAATCGCTCGCTGATGGTTCGTATAGCGGCGTCTCACTCTCTGGCGCTTCTACCTAGGTGCGAGAGTCAGACGCCGCTTGTTGCTATGACGCTAGCGCCAAAAACAATTTGGTAGCAACAACAGGAACTAAATGAATGCACATTGCAGTTCATCGTTTGTTCGGTAGAGGCCGCACTGTTGATACGTGACGTAAAGCAATTATCGTGCAATTTCTGCTGTCGCGTTGCTGTTGCAAAGATGGGATATAGCTCCGCCGTTTTCATAGTTAAATCTTAACGATGACGATTAGCTGGGTGTAAGACGTTGTCCGGTAACAATAATGACAAATAACCAGCCCAAATAATGCAATAGTTCTTGCCCTGTCTATTGACAGGCTTTTACTATCTGCATTTGAAAGCTGTCAGTTGGCGTATTCCATGTTTTCCAGTCCTCTGCTAAGAGCTAGCGCAGACGACGGATAACGGAGGACTTTTTGTCCGCGACACGTCTTTATTGTTAACAAAATAAGATTGAACTTAGATCGCGTATATCCATGAAAAGTACGCGATAGTCTTCGTTATATATTCAACTTTATGTTCTTAGTTATAAGGTCGTGTCGCGGACAAAAAGACCTCCAATGTCCGTCGTCTGCGCAGGCCCTAAAACTGTGTTATTTCCAGAATAATCGACCCCCGTAAAGGCGAGGTGGAGTCGGAGGCGATCGCGCACGAGGGCAGCAAGGCGTCGCGCGCCATCTTCCTCAAGCACGGCCTCGTCTTCACCACCGGGTAACCAACGATACGTTTATTACACAGTATTATTACACAGTGTCAATATGTTTATTTGTCGTCTTATTTGTATAACAAAATTAATAAGAAATTGGAAATATACCCATAAACCTACCGTGAATGCAGACTAAGGTTATCAGCGTGGTTAAAAGCCCTAACTTACGATGAGACCGAGGATCTCCTTGTAATCGACACTTAACCTAACATACATACACACACGCACACACACACACACACGCACACACACACACACACACACACACACACACACACACACACACACACATTTACAGTTATTTATATTATTTAGTTTTTAGTAAATTACTTATTGTTATTCCTATTAGTTAGTTGGCACAATAATTACTTGGAACTTAAGCACATTGTATGTCCATTACTAATAATATTTAATTTTAATAATATTTCTAATAATAATTTTTTTATGGAAGAACGACTCCATCTGGCACAGTTGCACTATGCACTTAATAGAGGGAGTCAATCACCATGCTGTAATATTTATTGGTACCGAAATAAATTAATTTTGAATTTAACATTTTTGATACGTATATACAGTGCGTACACGTTAAGGGTGGTCGTTATATTAGATAACGAATATGTTATAACGTTATAAAAATATACTCATAACACCTAATATAAACTATATTACCTTTCTGCTACTAATATTTTATGATGAGTCAACCGCTCTCTAGGAAAATGGAAGGAAGGGAATAATTAAAGCATGCTCTCAGCATTGCGTTGAGCTGCGGGAAAGCAACGATTCGCTCGCTTCTTGCTCTGCTTTTCCTAATTCCTTGTATTGCGATTAGTGACATCTAGTTTTGCAATTAAAATATTAAGGTATTGCCTTTTTTCTATCAAAATTCAACTTTATTTCGAGCATTACGAACCAGTTTTGATTTAGAACTTATCAACATCGTCTAATATATTAGGCGTTATATTATAACAGAAAAAATAACATTTTATTTTAATATAGCATAACGTTATAATATAATATATGAATATAACTTTTTCGCACACCTTTAGTACACGTAAACGTATACCAAAAGACTTGCAAACACCTACACAAGAATTTTTCTTATTTCAATAAACACACTATTCATAATTAATTACCCAATACATTAGAGTGGATATATCTCGACCAGCATCGCCAGATAATCTAATATTTTATCCTTAACTCAAAAATCGCTCTCGAAACAAACCCTATCTGTAGATATGGATAGGTCTATTCTATCTGAGATTGTTGTCTAGGATACTTGGGTTTGTTGCCTAGCAACCGTCGTTTTTTAGTCATATTAACAAAAATATCCTAGGCAACTTTCTAAGCGTCGGTTTCAATAACCTATCCACAGTAAGAGTTAGGCTTACTAGAGCTTTGTTGCTTAGATATTTTTGTTAATCAGCCCAAAATGATCCAAATTAACAGCGGTTGCTAAGTAACGTAACTAAGATAGGCCTATCTCTTGTTAGGGATAGAATATTGAAACCGGCCGTAAGAGACCCCTATCCATATCTACAGATAGGTTAAAAATTTCGGGCGTTAGTCAAGCCATCATAATTCATTATTCGTCGCCTCAGCCACATAACACCCACTGCTGGGTATAGGCCTCCCCCAAGGATCTCCACAACGTTCGGTCCTGCGCAGTCCGCATCCAGCGGCTTCCCAGGATGCGGACTGCGCAGCATTATTATCACAGATCTTTTAAAGTAACATTTTGTTTGGCATTGTAAAAAAAAAATGTTAACTATAAAAATAGAGTGTTTGATATAATTTTAAGCACTTTGCCTATACTTCAGCCATATACGGACAGAACGTTTGCAAACAAACTTAACGCTCAAAAGTGCGTTTTTTATTACATGTTTTAGAAATATGTGCACTTCGTTAATACGAAGGCGGGTCAATAAGTGCGTGACATTTGGAATAAAACACAAATTTTTTGATTCATAAAAAAAGATTTTTTTTAACGTAGTCTCCCTTGAGCTCTATACAGTTTGTCCAACGCTTCTCCAATTTTTTTATCCCTTCCAAAAAATATGATTTGTCGAGGTCCTCAAAATAGGCCTTTGTTTGCGAGATGGCTTCATCATTGGAGTCAAATCTTTTTCCACCAAGCCATTTTTTCAGGTTTAGGAACAAGAAGTAGTCACTCGGAGCCAAATCTGGAGAATAGGGCGGATGAGGGAGCAATTCATAGCCCAATTTATGGATTTTTTGCCATGGCAACTGCACATGTGTGCACCCTTGCATTGTCTTGGTGGAAAAGAACTTTTTTCTTGGCCAAATGAGGTCGGTTTTTTTTCAAATCGTCATTGAAGCGGTCCAATAAGTTGGCATAATATTCCCCATTGATTGTTCTTCCCTTTTGAAGGTAGTCAATGTGGATTATCCCACGTGCATCCCAAAAAACAGTCGCCATTACTTTATTGGCTGACAAACCCACCTTGGCCTTCTTTGGCGCCGATTCACCCTTAGAAACCCACTTTTTTGACTGTTGTTTGGTCTCTGGTGTGTTGTGATGGATCTATGTTTCGTCCACGGTTACGAAACGGCGCAAAAACTCCTCCATATTGCGATTAAACGCCAAACCTCAGATTTATTTTTTCTCTCTAATTACTGGGTAGTCTGATAAAGATAGCTGTCAAACACAAACTAACTAACGCAGCAAGTTCAAATTTTGATAGGAGTCAACTGACAGATGCCTGTTGACAGGAGTAGTGTTGCTTTTTCAGTAAAGAGGTCAGAAATTCAAAAAGTCACGGACTTATTGACCCGCCCTCGTAGCTTACTTATGTTGTCCAAGTTTGATATATGATAGTAGTTAACTGAAATATAACGTATTTGTGGAATGATATCGAAAAATGCTTAACTGTTTGTTTATAAACATTCTTTCCGTAAGATGGCTCGAGTATAGGCTATGAATTGTGCTCCAGTAATAGATCATCATCATGTTATTCTTATACCTTACCGTTCTCGTTAACTGCGACTAGAATGGATATAAAAGTACGGGGGTACATATTGTATTCTGTTTGATTGGTCGTAGGACTTGTTCTAAGTCCGTCTGGCTAGCTACCACCATCTTATCTAAGTCTGACGCCATAACAACAATGTTTTCAGCATTGTTGTGTTCCGTTAGAGATAAAATAGCCAGTTTCTCAGTGATTGAAGATTCCGGGAGAGGCTCGCTTCCATCTTCAACCTTATCAATACTTAACATCAGGTATGATGAAGGCTAAGAGTCTCCCCGTCGTTCATAAAAAAAAACTGATTAAAACGACATATTTTTTCTGTCACAATATAGATTCAGTCGCATGTCAGAGCGTCAGTACTCCCTTCGCACGCCGGACGCTTTGAACGAGCCCATAGTGACTGTCGAGATCGACACCAGCAACGGGGTCATGTTCCCGCTCTACGACCCCGACACCAACCTCATCTACCTCTGCGGGAAGGGGGACTCCGTCATCAGATACTTCGAGGTGACTATCATGCTAATATTGTTAATGCGATGTTTTGTGAATATGGGTGGATGTTTGTAACTCATTCACGCAAAAACTACGGAATGGATTTGGATGAAATTTGGCAGACATATAGTAGATAGCTTGGATTAAAACATCGGATACTATTTATCCCGATATCTGTCATCTATCGCATGACAAATGAGCCCATAGTGACCGGTAAGATCAACACTAGCAACGGGGTGATGTTTCCCCTTTACCACCCCGACAGTAACCTCATCTACCTCTGCGGGAAGGTGACTCCGTCATCAGATACTTCGAGGTGACTATCATGCTAATATTGTTAATGCGATGTTTTGTGAATATGGGTGGATGTTTGTAAATCATTCACGCAAAAACTACGGAATGGATTTGGATGAAATTTGGCAGACATATAGTAGATAGCTTGGATTAAAACATCGGATACTATTTATCCCGATATCTGTCATCTATCGCATGAGAATGAGCCCATAGTGACCTTTGAGGTCGACACTAGCAACGGGGTGATGTTTCCGCTCTACGACCCCGACAGTAAACTCATCTACCTCTGCGGGAAGGCGGACTCCGTCATCAGATACTTCGAGGTGACTATACATCCTCGTCGTCTCAGCCACACACCACCCACTGCTGGGTATAGGCCTCCTCCAAGGATCTCCACGACGATCGGTCTATGGATGTCCGCATCCAGCGGCTTTCCGCGACCGCGCACCAGATCGTCGTCCACCATGACGGCGGGGTTATTATCTATCTTTGCAACAGCAATGCGACAGCAAAAATTGCGCGATAATTGCTTTACGTCACGTATCACCATAGCAACCGCACTGTTATTACAGTTCGGCCTCTACCGAACAAACTATGAACTACAATGTGCAAGTTCCTGTTATTGCTACCAAATTGTTTTTGGCGCTAGCGTGGTGCGACGTCTCACTCTCGCACCTAGGCGAGAGAGTGAGGCGTCGCAAATTGTTTATGGCGTTCCGCGCGTTCAACGCAATTGTTGATAATTTTTAGGTAATAACCGCGCGTTACTACCCACCCACCTCATACTATATGAAGGAAATGTTTCCCTCTACCACCCCGACAATAACCTCATCTACCTCTGCGAGATGGGGACTCCGTCATCAGATACTTTGGGTCGACTTTACTACAGAAGGAGGAAATGTTCACCCTTGGAATTATTCCACCTACGGCACCCACACTAACCGTATTAAATAAAAAAATTACAATGATAAAAATTATTATCGAATAATAAGAAAAGAACCATGAATATTAATAAAGTATTTATTTTTATTGTAGGTGACGCCTGAACCGCCTTTTGTTCACTACATCAATACCTTCCAAACTCCAGATCCTCAAAGAGGTATGTTGTGTTTATGTCACACCTTTTGTTATATTTTGCTATTAAAAAAAAGAAAGATCGTTTCATTTCTTTAGAGACAAAAGTCGGTTGATGAATCTTTTCTTTAGTTTGTTTGTATGTAAGCAACACCTTAGTTTTAGGTTTTCTTTAAAAAAAAACTTTGTTCTTTATGCTCAACGTGTCGGAGAGTGTATCAGTGTGTGAGACCAGCGGTTTTTTTCTAGTACATATTTATTGGCTAAACTTTTTCATAGACAAAACTCGGTTTATACATCTTGTCCTTAGTTTGTATGTGTCGTAGGATAATTTGATAAATAGAATTTTCGCAAAAATCCTAGGGATATTGCAAAAACACGGATAATTAGACAATGGTGTTGACATTTCTCAATGTTACTGAAAATAACTAGGGTTTTTGCAATAATACGGGTTGTTTTAGTAACATTAGATATTCTTTATTCTGATTAGCTTAATTTTTGCTTGCTTGCTAACTCTTGTTCTGATTGGCTCACAGAAAGTTTACTACACGTGAGAGAATGGATTGACATTTGAAACGTCAAGTCGTCAACCAATCAGAGAAGATGTTGTTTTCGACGATCCGACCAGCCAATCAGTGTTCTTATTTCATAATAGCCGGGGTTTTTTTTTGCAATCTCACTAAGGCAACCAGTTTTTTCCTATCTTTTTTCAGTAGGATTGAGAAATTACAACACAAAAAATTATTTTTACAAAAAAATCGATTTATCTAATTATCCTGCGACATATGCAAGCTTTTTTTTGTTTCGTGGCTGTAACTTTAACGGAATCTCGCTACTTGAATAACCCCGTTTGGACCCAGGTATCGGCATGATGCCCAAGCGCGGCTGCGACGTGGCCACCTGCGAGATCGCCAAGTTCTACCGCCTCAACAACTCCGGCCTCTGTCAGGTCAGTACCCTTAGTATTAGTACGGGTTTGGCTAACTAATTTAAACATATTTCTGTTATATATTTTTAGGTCAAATAAAAATTAAATAATGAAAATAAATAAGTGAACGTTAGTGACTTTAAAATTAGATAACTGTTTTAATGCCAACCCGTTCCCAACATATCTCGTGACACGATAACCTGACCATTATCAGGAGATCACTTTTTGGTGGGTACGAAGGGTCAACTGAAGTCAGTCGACAACCATGCGTTGGATAGCGCCAACTTTCAACATACCTGCAGCTCGAAATTGTTGTTCCTAACTGGTTAAATGTCGACGGGGCATAATAAGAAACAAAACAAACTTTCAATTAAAAAAAAAAAAAGGTAAAACGCTTTTAATTTTCAAAAATAGCGCCGGTTTGTTTATAAGAAAAACTTACTTTTGCGAAAGTTATATTCAAATTATCATGCATTCTTTTGTTTATCCTTTTTTTTATATTTATAAACACGGAACCCAAGAGGGTTTTTCCCCCATACAAACTTTTTCTGTACTGTAGATAGTTTTTGAGTTATGAAGAATGTAATACAATATCCTTAGACAGTGTTGATGTGTGTAACGAATCGGTACTGCCAACGCGTGAACTATTGGTTGTCTGTCTGTGGATTTTTGCCATAACTTACTCTCAGATGACACTAGCGATAACTTACTCTCCCGCGGCTCTAGCGATTACCCTCCCACTGATTGTCCCATGGTACACAGGTGGTATCAATGACAGTGCCGCGCAAATCGGAACTGTTCCAAGAAGACCTCTACCCCGATACGCTGAGTGACGAAGCATCGCTCACAGCTGACGAGTGGCTCGCCGGAGAAGATGCTGAACCCTGCACCATGTCGCTAAAGGTACTGTGCTGTAGGAACAAGTGGGAAGCACGCCCTCGTAGGATTCGGTTGGTCTTCTTCTTAGTGTGTCAACTCAGGGGGGCTCGTGATGAGATATGTCGAATTGGACATTTTTCTATCCATAATTTCTTTAATGTAAGTGAGATCTCTTTGCCGTATGGTGACGGCCTAAGAATACAAGTGTCACCATTCCCTTACATGCCTGGGATGTCGAAGAGTCGACTAAGAGGCTCGACGCATTGAACACCTGTGCGAGATAAGGAAAACTTGAAACAAACCCTCTACCAACCCGTCTGGCCAGCGTGGTAGCAGTAGGCTAATAGCCTCCTATGAACGCCACAATAGGCGTGAGCTAGGAGAGGCCTATGTCCAGCAGTGGACGTCCACAGGCTGATGATGGATGTTTGAAGTGAGATCTCTCCTACTTACTGGCAAAATCCTTTAGTTTCAACGATCTTTGACAATCCTATAATTTCGAAGATTGTTTTAATTTAATATTTAATACAAATTTCTGGCTTCAAAAAATGTCGGATTCGACATATCTCATCAGGAGAATCGTCCCCAGGATTTTACATTTATGAGGACCAAAACTTAGTCATTCTGACACACAATTTCAGTTGCTTTTTAAAGGTCCTCGCGTGAATAGGTAGCACGCACACGGGTAGGGCACAACAAAAGATGTGCTCTGATGAATGACGCTCTTCGAGCTTTAACCATTCTTACTTAGGCTGACTTGGGTCCGTAGCCTATGGACTTCCAAGTTGCCCAAGATAGATCATGTCCAGGGTTCTGTAGGTGAGGGCAGTGCTTCCTACCGGCTAGGTTTCGATTAGTTTGGGTTTCGGTAGATATATAGGGGGGAGAAATAGCTTGATTCCTTCCAATAGAAGAAATTTCACCACAAACTGGTTTAGAGAATTAGTGATATAAAAAGTACAGTAACTGCTGTATATCTAATGACGCTACTATCGAATGATTCAGATATAAACAAATACATTAATTTAGTAACAAGTTTTTATTTCATATTGATTCAAATCCGGCATCGTTTCTCGATAAAGGAATAAAATATGACACTTATCTGTGAGTAAGCTAGCACTACAGTTTCATGCGTTTGTTTTTTGGTTTCCAGTTCTTAGATTTTAAATCCCTATGAATTTCTTATCATATTTAAAAAAAAACTTGTATTAGACCTTCTTTAGAAACACGTTATTAAAACTTGCAATACTGCAGTCTTTGCTTAAACTGAATATTCATAAGATTTTGTAAATATGTACTTAGTTTTTGTGTTTGTGAGCATGATTTTTTCAATGTTGTATATTATGTGTCAATTTAAAAGGTAACAAGGTAAGTTTATCAAATAAATGTTTCCCTTATATTGTATCAGTGATAGTATAGCTGTGTAGTGTCGGCTTAGAATAGCACTACCCCCTCTCATCCCGTGGGTGTCGTAAAAGGCGACTAAGGGACTCGGCCTTCAGGAGACGGGCAGCAGCGTCTCCTACAAACTTAGCCATACTGCGATCGCCAACCCGACTGGGGGCCTATACCTAGCAGTGGGTATTATGTGGCTGAGACGACGATAGTATAGTCGGGCAGCTTCCCGGTTGACCAGCACCCCGACCGCCTAACGGTATAGCTTGTACTATCGCTATAGCTATCGATTTCTCAAACCCCCTACAAGGGCTCTCGCTGACGCTATCACTTTCATACTAAAAATGCAATAGTGGATCCAAAAGAAATATGTAGGAATTAGTCAAAAACCCTATCGTTGAAGGGTTTTATGACAGTTTGAAGTTTGATAGCTATAGCGATAGCACAAGCTATACCGTTAGGCGGTCGGGCCGCAGTTGAGTTTTTGTAGGGAGCTTTATTTAAAAAAGTAACAGATATACAGAAAATTGTTTGTATCACAAAAAATAGAACGTTAATAGGTATTTCATTTGAATAATTAATTGTTTCTTAAACCTTAGTACTTTCCGAGAAAACGTATCCCAATAAAACTCTACTGGTCAACCTGGAAGTTACCCGATTGTACCTAATGTTCACAAAGTCCTATTAAATTTGAATTAATTTACTTTACAAGTAAATTCATACAAATTCTGTTGTATTTTTATAAATTATACCAGAAGCTAGTGGAAACAAAATTTATATGAAATTACTTGTCAAGTAAATTAATTCGGAACTTAATCGGACGTCGCGAAACTAAGACTAAGCGAAACATAATGCTAACTCGCCTTTTTAAGCGCTTTTCAGACTACGCTATAATATTTATTTATTTATTTATTTCGATCCAACTTAATACTACCTTTACAGATTGATATCCAAGGCGATAGTACAAGCATTAAATTAATATATTGGTTACTTTTTGTAACAAATGACGTGCAGTGCCCGCCTTGCGAATTCACCCTTAGAGCATACAAACAAATCGATATGTTTGGCTTACTATACGCTAAGTAAATGTATGGTGAGCGATATCGTTGTGCTAATGAGCTATAAGCTATATGCTATATATTATAGCGTAGTCTGAAAAGCGCTTTAGTCAAAGTATCTTACTGTAAGTTGTTATTGCAATATTAAAATAATGACGATTAAAGAACGGACATCTCGCTCACAATTTGATACTGTAATTATTGCTTGAACAGCTCATAGTAAAATCTGACTGTAGTCGGTTTTATGATAAATTTTAAATAGAAAAGTATAAAATTAGCATAAAAAAAATGCAAAAATTAAAAAACCAAAAATTATAGTCGGATTTTTTATTCAGTAGTGATTTGACAGGTGTCAATGTCACTTTGTAAAAATAATCTTACTTTAAACAATTTTTCGTAAAGATTTGCTCAGATCCTGCACCCGAGCGCCCAACGGTATAGCTTGTGGTATCGCTATAGCTATCAAACTTCAAACTCTCATAAAACTCTTCCACGATAGGGTTTTTGTCTAATTCCTACATATTTCTATAGATCTGTTGGTTTCACTATTGCATTTTTAGTATGGTAGTGATAGCGTCAGCGAGAGCCCTTGTAGGGGGTTTGAAAAATCGATAGCTATAGCGATAGCACAAGCTATACCGTTAGGCGGTCGGGGTGCTGTTCCAGTTCAGTAAATATTGATTCCATTTACGAACAAAAATTCAAAATTATAATTATAGCTACATTTTAAGGCAACATTATTTTTAAAAAATTACATAGGCACCTGCCAAATAACTCTACTGTATTAAAAGCCGACTATAGATCCTAGCAAACTGTTGTCCAAAGTTAAATATGGTTTGAAACCGACGCTGCGCTGTCTCTGTCATTTTATTAGCGACTTTTCATTTAAAAAAGTGACAACTTCAATTCTAAACCTAGGCTAACTTAAGTCAATATTTTATAAAAAAAATCCCTACGAATGCAAGGATATTCCTAGCATTGATGTGACAACGCTGGCCTACAGCCTATTAAAAATATAAAAGTATTGGCGAATTTCGACGGAGTCCGCAAGTCTCGGTAGCTCAGTGGTTAGAGCATTGGACCGGACTTCCAACGGTCGTGGGTTGGAGTCCCATCTGAGAATTCACTTGTGGCCGAGTTGATTTTTTTCCAATATTTTTCTATTTAAAAGTTTGAATATGACGTCGAACTTTTCTCTAAGTTTCATTTGTAATTACATTTAATGATTTGAAATAATATTACAGTAAATTGTTGACATTTAATATAAACGGAGATATTAATATCATAACTAATTTCACCAACGTGCATACAAAACAGCACGTTTAGCTATTCAATTACACCACGAAAACAGATCTTATTACGTATGTAATAAGGTCGTTTTCAATAGACAAATTATTTACTAAAATGTCAACAGTTTGCTAGTGCATAGTCCGAGTGTCGTGATGATTTTGCTGGCTTGTCTCTAACCGCCGAGTTTGTGTGATCTCGTGGTAACCTCGCTGGAACTAACATTTTAGTTAATAGATGTGATTAAAACGGACTTTTTGGAGTTCATAATTTAGTTTTTGACTAATAGTTTTGAGAGTATCGTCGTATTTTGGTAGTTAACTATTTTGGAAGTATCTAGTTCAATTTCATTGTTGTAATTTTTAACGAAATAAGCAATATGCTTTATATATTAAACATGAGTTATTATACAGCTCACATTTTATTTTTTTGTAAATGATAAAATTTTCCTTATTTTCTTTTTTCAATGAAAGTGCAAAAGATAACTAAATCACATACATTCAATAATTAGTTTTCATTAAATAAAAATTTGAATGAAATTCGCGTCATTCCTCAAGTAACTTTCTTAGAAAGTCCAACCACAAATAGTCACAAATACAAGTCCTCCCATATAGTTGGTTTAAAAGCCAGCAGGATTATCAAAGACAGATGCTAAGGCTAGGGGCTCCCTAACCAAACTCCAGGAGCGTGCTTTGGTCGTCCAGGGTGGCTACGTGTCCGGGCGAGCGTCGCAGCAGTTGCACGTGACGAAGAAGACGAATGCTCTCGCTGGGGGGAAGAAGGACAAGGACAAAGATAGGTCGCCAACTCCGGCTTCGAAGCAAGAAACGCCGGCAGCTACGCCACCGCCCCCGGCCACCGCTGCCATCGTGAGTATACTGTTATTGAAACTATTGACTAAAGTACTTTTTTTATTTTGAAGTGAAAACTTCTTTAGCGGCGTTGGGCACATCAGAGTTTTAAATTGGGATGGGTAAAAAATGTTAAAGTCGCGCCAGGGCACGTGACCCTGATCAAAAATTCTTAAGACTATTTACCGTTGACCTTTTTTTCAAATTACATAAAGTCTCACACTTGAAAGATCTATCAATACATAACATTAGGTATGATGAAGGCTAAGAGTTTCACCGTCGTTCATAAAAAAAAAACTTAAGCCGCACGAAATTATTCAGACAGCAAGGTGACGTCCTTATAGATCTGACCGTGAACCTATCAAAATCCAAAACCAACCCATTTTCTAGGAGAAGCAACTATCCGACCTTGTAGACGAGATCCGCAAGCTGAAGTCGGTGATAGTGAAGCAGGAGAATCGCATCCGCGCGCTCGAAGCGACTGCCGCCGCCACCGCCGCCGCCGCCACCGCCGCCACCGCCGCCGCCGCCGCCGCCGCCGCGCCGCCGCGCGAGCCCTCGCCGCCCAACCACCACGATGAAGCCATGGCACCTGACGAAGTCTGAGCGCTGAGGCGAGTCAGTAAAATATCCCTAAAGTCAGACTTTTAATTCAGTAGAGTAATTTGACAGGTGCCAATGTCACTTTTTAAAAATAATCCCGTTATAAACTGTTTTTCATTTAAGAGTACACCTCCTTGTACTTCATACATAGCTGTACTCTCTCACGTCACCTAGCAGAAGCGCAGAGTCTGTGGAAACAACCCACTGAGCCAAAAACTGGACATTGGCGAAATCAGAAAGGGCACCGCCACTATATAAGAAGAAGAAGAAGAGAAACTTTTTCGTAATTTTTTGCGCATTTCCAGTTCAGTAAGGATTGATTCCATTCACGCACACAAATTATGTATTATCATTATAGCTACTTTTTAATTCAGCATTATTTTCACAAAGTGACATTGACAACCTGTCAAATCACTGTACTGATTTAAAAATCCGACTATAGTTAGAGATACGCCTTACGTACTATCCGACCAAAATAATTAGGCGCAAGACAGTTTAGGAAAACTTAAAAAACTTAATAAAAACCAAAATTTTAAGAAGCGGCAACAAATCAGTTAGTTACTGTAGCCCTAATTAATCAGATAATAGAAGAAGTGCGGTGATGGAAATGGGCTTCAGGTGCCAAAAATGCAAAACCGCATTCTTGTCATGCGCCTAATTGTCTTGGTAAGATAGTGAGAGCCGGCTTTTAAAACGACTGTTAACAACATGTTACCCTTTCGCCGCCTTCGTTAATTTCAACTCCTACATGCTTATTTTTTTACTTTTTGAAAGACGGTTAAAATATTAATACGAGCCACTTGGTATTTCATACTTTTTGAATACAGTTAAAAGATTAATATGAGTCACTATTGCTTATTTTTTACTTTTTGAAGATGGTTAAAATATTAATATTAGCCACTAGTTGATGTATCACTGCTGTCATTTTCTACATTTATAAGTTTTCATTCGTTATTCTTTTATAAACTACGACGGCCTACAAAATACACAAATACTCTGTACATCTCATTTCATGTAACAGTGTTGAAATGTGATTTTAACTTTTCGCTAAAATAATTCGTGTAAACTGACATCAGTTATCGTTAACTATTTACATAGGTACTAGCCTAAAATTCCCTTACTTACTTAATCTGCGTAAATATAGTAGGAGTATTTCCTAGGTCCTAGGAGCTGAGCTCTAGTAGGTCTATCTCTTCCTGGGGATAGGTTATTGGTGACAAAGATAAGTTTATAAAGCGTTGCGTATAAACTAGGATAATATGTTGATAGTCGGTTTTACTGTGCTATACAAAGTTTATGACGGCTGTGAAGTTAGCCACTAATGTTTGATGCTAGCAAATAAACATGAAAATTAAATAGTTTTCCAATTTAATGCAATTAACAGTTTGCTAATCGGAGTTGTAGTTTGCTAGAGCGTTGATTGAGTATTCTAGTACTTCATTCCGAATAGCAGCTAACTTCATTGCAATCAAAAAGTTTGTATAGCTCTGTACTTTCATGACTTTGTAAAACTTTTACGATACCCAACTATTTATCGATATTTTTTTATCTATACTATCGATAGTTCAAACGAAGATAAAGCCAGTCTAATTAACATTATAAATATGTAAATATTAAGAAATAAAGTTGTATTTTCATGTGTACTTTTGAACGGTTATTTATGTTACAATTGGTTTTGAACCTTGACGTGGTAGACGTTGGATTTGGAATCGATTGGGGAAATCTGACATATTGACTTGATTGTCCCTGAAATGTTAATATTCTTAGTCTACCTACGTGTTTAACCATTTTGCGAGCTCTGTGCTATCGATAGTATAACTGATGCAATGTAACCATACAATCAGTTAGCTCGCCATTTATGATAAGTTCTAAAGTTCTAATAAATAGGCGTTGTTGACGTATTTTTATGACCAGAGTCAGCATACGACTGCTTCAGGCATAAGTAGATAATATATTTTTCACCTCACACGCTTGGAAAAGGAGATTTTGTCATCCAGTTTCTGCGTGGAAAACCGCTTTTTGCGGCCTAGCGCGGTAAAGTACTTTTTTTAACTTAATAACTAAAAATATGTCATAATGCGTTCCGAATCGTACTATTGACTGTTTTGTTACATTTTATTCTTATTTTAAATAGCTTTGAATTATAATACTCCGTTTTGGTTTTATTATAATATTTTAGTTCATTGAATCATGAAAACAATAACAATAAGATTAAACTATTCGTTATAAGAATTTTATATTAAGCTGAGTGAGATTACACAACCTATGATTGGATTTCGGAACGTGACAAAAACCTTTATTTTTAAATTGTCTTTGTCTTGTACCTCATGTCAATGTCAACATTTACCGAATCGTTTTTATTGTTATTTATAAGTAACAATATATTCCTACTTTAAACAACTTTGAATTAGCTCCTTTATTTTATTATTTTAGATTTTTATATCATTAAAACAACAATTAACATTTAGGTTAATCTTTAGATTTTTTTACCGAAAGTTGACCGCGGATACAACCATAAAATGTTCCTCGCTGTTGTGAGGTGAAAAATAGTGTGTTGCGCTTGGTAGAAAAGTTTTTAGCTTTTTTCTAGAATCCTTCTCTTGATCAGGTTTCAAGAGAGGTAACTCGCCGCTAATAACCAACTTTCCAGCTTTGCATAACAAATAGCTATGTATGCGGCCAGCATTAGCTGACTGATCTGTATGGCTAATAAATAAGAATAAAAACTGGAGAATAATCCTGCCATTTCTTTTTCGCATTTTAGATTAAGTCTAAAATTTAATCTATAATCCTGGACAGTATCCATTTTTGTATATGTAATAGAAATGATTATCGTTACAAATATTAATGCGAATAGTAATTTTCATATTGAAAGTCATGATTGTAATTTGCAGTGTACAAAAACTATAGCAGATTATTTTCCATGTTTTTTTTCTTTCAATTTAAGAATAAGTTTGGATTTTTTACCTCTACTGGCGAAAGGTGACGCAATGTGTGCACAACAGTTAAATAGTCTTGAAATAGGTAACTTCTCGCGTTATACCATTTTTATAGTAGTTTAACTTGTATACAAATGTTCAGCAAATCTGTCGCTGTCAATATGTATCGAAACATTGCAATATTTTCTTATTTTACTAATGAATTATTGTGTCAATTGTGTCAAAATATGCCTTACTAATAACACTGTGTAATGGTGTAAACTATTGTGTAATGTAAGCTGTACTCATTTGACAATCAGCTAATTTTGAGACTAGACAATGTTACGTTCGATGTGCAATTTTTGTGAATTTATATACAAAGGTGTCGCAAATTGTTGATAGATATCTTTTCTTCTACTATTTCTTTGAATATGATTAACTGTATCACTATCAAAGAGTTATGCATGCTTAGATGCGTTATTGATAAATAAAACTCTGTTAGGTAAATTGTCAACGTTCGACGGCCATAAAATATCATTACGTTTGTTAAAATGGAAACTGACAATAATTTTTGTAGATTTATTATAATAATTAATAGGCCAGTCGCGATAGTATTGACTTCAAATGTTTTGGTATTTTATAGCGCGAAATTATTATGTTTATTTATTTATAATAATAATTGTAAATATTAAGTTTTAGCGAAAGTGATATGCGAAGTAATTATGTGCCTTAAATCATCCCCTTCTAAAGTAATTAGTATCGGTGATACATTCGCATTTAGTTTTTTCCTATTGATCGAAATGTCAAAACCATTATAAACCATAAGAGACTTCTAATAACTTTACCGTTTAAAAAACAATAACAATCATTTACTCTGAATACTGATGTTATATCATTTGTTATTTGCCTTGTGTACAATCGTCAGAATATCGAATTTTACATGTTGATTTTGAGAGCGCCTTTAATACGTACATAATAAAGGTGTTTTTAAAGTTCAATTGCAAAACTTGATGTGCTATCGACAGTACAAGATAACGTAATGTTTCCTTCAATTCGAATGACAAAGTAAAACCGTTAGTCTCGAAGTCGTAAGATCTACCTACAGTATCATTTACGCTACGTAATCAATGAATTAATTTTTGTATGAACCTTTCCTTGTCTATTTGTATCGGCACATAACTCTCACTGTCTAGGTGTAAACGATAATCCCAAGCTATTTATTTTGACTTGTGTTACTGCGTTTTATTTTAACTTTATAATACAAATATGGGATGTGGCTACCTCTCTGACTTACGTGGATTAGAAAAAAGGAAGGTTCAAAGGTAAATAATTGACAGATGTTAGAATCAACCTTGACGTCACAATCACAATATTGTAGGCAAATATGCAACCGCAAAAAGAACGAAGGTAGTTTGCCTTTTATGTGTAATATTGTTTGTACTACATTACAATCTCGATGTATGAATCATATTTGTTTACAAAATACAGTAGTCACAGTCACAGAGCCCATATAAGTGGATGTAAGTTAGCTGTAAGAGTCGAGTGCTTACGGGTGCTTTCGTAACTTTGGTTCCGCTTCAAAACAATTGCTGGCTCAATTCACTCGTTGTCCTCTATAGTCTAAGGTTGCTGTTTTAATTATTTAAGCCTGTCTTTTAATACATTTTTAGTTTGTGTAGAGTTTAATGTTGAACTAAACCCCTAACCTGTGAACGAGACGTTATTTTAAAGTCCAAGACTACGCTAACTCAGATATCAATCGCAAGTCATTATAGTATGACGCCTTGTGGCTTTCAAAATCGCGAATGTTCAGTCTGTCATTGATGAAACTTTTGTTATGAATATGGGAATGACGATTCGTGGTGTTGATTGCCGAGCGTTGGGACTGTTAAAATAGAAATAATGTAAAGTCTCCCGTCGACTAGTCACGTCTCTTATGAAACCGATATTTACCGCGGAGCTGCGCCTGCGCGGCGAGTATTATAGTTTAAATTAAATAGTATTATTATGATGATTATTATTTTGTAATTGTAAGATGGCGTAATATAAGATGTTCTATTTTAAGATCATGACAAAGAATTTTATAAATGTGTATGAAAATGCTTGTTTTAACTCGGGTTTTATGTATATCGTATCACCTTTTGTATTTGAAGCTTGATTTTGTATTTTGGTTTTTTATTTTCTTCTTTTTATTTACGAGTTTTTTATGCCACCTAACAGTGAATAGTGTGTAATAATCGCAGACGTTGATGTACTTATGTAACTGAACTGTGACGATAGATGTACTGGGAGCGAAAATACTGTTAATGTTTGACGTTAAATATTGTTATGACGCTTCTATTGCTTTTATAATACTACTGTTACTCTGTATTTTATAAGCACGCACTCGGCTAAAGAATAAAATCATTTTGACCTGCAATTCATACAAGCTGGTTGTAAGAAATTATAATGATCTACCAAGAATTAATTATGACTATCTTATTAAATGCCTTGTGTAGCTTTTGCTGACCTCATTTTTAGGGTCCTATAAATATTATTATTAGAATTGTTGATTTGTCACTATTGTCGATAACTGTACTTCTCAATCTATGGTTTTATACTAATAAGTGCGTGGTATCTCAGCTCACAACGATGACGCAATATGCAATTCACATTTTATGTAAATATCTGCTCCTTTTGGTTAAAAAACGTGAGATTCAAACTGAAAATAGTAAAATATTATGCGCACAATGGATTTGGTATACTGCCTAATTGTAAGTGTTAACTGGTGCTAATTATTTAGGCTACTGTGCCAAATTGTAAGCAAATTAAGATATGGATTGTAATGTCTTATTTACGATACATTTGATGGATTATATCGTGAATAGGTTAAGTGCCTTGTTGTGTTAAATACTCAAATCAAATATGCAATTACGAAAGTTGAGCGAAAATAAATGTCTATTTTACTATTTTCATTGGTGGTGTTATTTTATACCTGTTTTTTTTTAGATTTCGTAAAAAGATAAAAAGGGGTAGCGCAGACTGAAACGAATCAATTGAAATTCGATTTTAAAAGCAATAGAATACGGTTGAAATTGGTAGTCGGAACGGTTTCAGAGGAGGTGAATCGACTATTATCGACCATATGATAAATCCTTAATGCGATCCTTAAGGTCGAATATCGTCTGTCATCGCTAGCTTTTATATAACTCTGTTGTCATTCTAGCTATCTGTATTCTCAAATACGACGGAATACTATCCTACACTGCAGGAAAAATATTTGTTACTTCAATTAAATTAAACTACACTTTGAAAAAATATGTAGACCGATCGCGCTGAGTTATTTTGTAGGCAAAACCTTCGAAAATTCTAAAGTTTATAAAAACTTGCCTGTGGATGTATTTGCATATAAAAAGCTTATTTTTGCGTTTTGTGTCATTTCTTGCCTATGGATCTATAGAAATTCGTATATTTGTGGTGGATATAAATAATTACTAGATATAGAAAAATAAAACTTACAAAATTGATTTCAAGTTAAAAAACGCAATGGTATTGAATTTAAGATAGCCTGCTGCGTAGTGTACAAACCTAGTTTGTGTCACATTCGTCCAGGGGAAAGTGACTTAAAGTCAGTACATTAATAACTAAGGCAAAAAAAAATTAGAGTTTAAATAACTAGTACCATAATCTGCAGATTACTTAAATAAACCCATGAAATAAATTTGTGCCAGATTCAGGCATGGGATTTTAGTATTTTTAATTGTTTTGTTTGTCCGAGCTATAAGTGCTTTAAAAAAATATTACAATTATTAGAATTTACTTATTTGATATTAAAAATGCATGATTGATGGACAGTGTGAATTTGTGTCATATTAATGCACGGCATTATTAATTAAGAAAAAAATACAAAAAAGCGCACGAAGTTAGTAGGTACATAGCGCGCGATGCGAACGAAGCGCAGACGGCAAGCCCGGCGCGGTCGACCTATCTATACGCGTGGACCGTGGTGTGACATCGCGGCGTCCGACTCAGTCGGGTTATATTCGGTACCTACTATAATAGGTGATTAGATTATCCCGTGATTAGATCAGATTAGGTAAGGATTGAATTGATGAACGAAAGAACACACGCCGTCGTTGGGTTATGTAGAGATTATCATCACAGTCTATATTAAGCGTTAATCTACTATGCAGACGCAGGTCACATCTAATTTTCAATACTGTTACTTTAATGCAAGTGAAAGAATGACAGGGTTTCCCTGTCCGGGTCGTCGGTCGCATAGCACAGCAGATATTATACCTATATGAGTTATTTAGTAGATTTTCACTTTTACTTACAGGTACCTATCGCTTTTCGGTAGTTTTTATTTTTTTATATATCATATAAAAAAAGTATTCTGCTTTAAGTAGAGTCAGCAAAACAAAATTTATAGCGTATACTTACGAAATACGGCATAGTCGTAGATTTACAGGAACCGGGTCCGATACTCCGTTAAGAGAACCGGGAATATCGCTACTCCCGGTACTGAGAAACCCCTAAAGCTTTTTTGTATTATTGAGCTGTTTAAAATGTGTGCATAAATGAAAATGTTAGACGCAAGATGAAAGAACCATAGAAAGTGCTGCTGCTGTGAAACTATTTTTTGGTAGTTCCCCGCGTGTACACACACAAAAATCAGCTTTTATACTATAACGTACTATTGAAATACGCTCATATTACCGGTCATATTACTGTCTGGCTATTGCTGTCTCACTCTGATAAATAGGTCACTGCCCTGTTATACCGCCTAATGATAAGCTAGGAGTATCATACAATCAACGATGAGCCTAGAAGGTATTCATTAGAGATTTAGAATCCCCGGGTTTGTAAGTATTCGGAAACACAAGAACAGGTAAGAAGTTACACTCTAGCGCGGTACAGAAGATAAAAGAATCAAAACGCTTAGCCGATTTCGACGCATTGAACGCCAGTCTTTGGAATATATTGTGAAGTACATATTCGTATTTATGCTTGTCTAATGGCAGGGGAAGAGTATAGCTGTCCATTTCAGACCGAAATATATCAAATAATAAAGCGTTAAGCTCGCAACAACGCTACTTTCTGTCTCTGCTCAAGGGGTTTGCGTTCAAGCTTATAGCAAAAATATATTTTGTGCGGCGTCGGTACCGCCACAAAAATAGATAGATACCGACGCCGCACTGTAACCGCACCGCGCGCTTTGTATTGTTTGCAAAACGACAAATGCACCGCTTCGGCACCGCAGCGATCCGACAAGAAACGTCTAAACTGAAAGCGCCCTTAAAGATGTTTGGATCTAAACTTCGATCATCAAGTCGTAGTCATCGTTTAAGCCACATGACACCACTGCTAGGTATAAGACTCCCCCAAGGATCTCCACAACGATCGGTCCTGCGCTGCCCGCATCCAGCGGCTTCCCTTGACCTTCATTAGACCGTCGCTCGGTCCACCTTGTCGGAGGCCTACCCACGTAGCGTCGTCCCGTGCGCGGTCGCCATTCCAGAACCTTTCCTCCCCAGCGGCCATCGGTTCTTCGCTGTGTGCCCCGCCCACAGCCATATCAGCCGAGTAATCCTTCGAGCGATGTCAGTTGCTTTGATCAGTTTAGTTCTCCTACGGATCTCCTCATATCAGATTCGATCACGTAGGGAAACGCCGAGCATACTCATAGTTAGCGACCACGATTCACTACCGTAAATCATCACTGACAACACAAACTGGTCATAGACTTTCGTCTTGAGACACTCCGGTAAGTTGGACGCGATGATTTTACGGAGCTTCCTGAATGCTGCCCATCCGAGTTGGATTCGACGGGAGATCTCTTTCTCGAAGTTGTACTTACCTAACTGGATTGTCTGTCCAAGGTAAACGTAGTGGTCAATATTTCGAGTGTAGGGTTCCCAACGTGAACTGAAGTGGGTATAACATGGGAATTTGACATGATTTTCGCCTTTTCCATGTTCATCTTAAGACCCAATGTTTGGGAAGCACTACGGAGATCTTCGAGCATTGTGTTCAGATCTTCCAAGGTCTCAGCCGCAAAGACTATATTATTGACGACCTGTTTGGCGCAGGGGTACTAACCCCGCCTTCTGCGCCAGAGGTCCCGGGTTCGATCCCCGGACAAGACAAATATTTGTGTGCATGAACATGTCTATTTGTCTTGGTCTGGGTGTTTAGTATGTATATTAAGTATGTATTTACAAAAAAAAAGTATATAAGTATGTTTATCCGTTATCTAGTATCCATAACACAAGTTCTTTATGAAACTTAACGTGGGACTAGATAATTGGTGTGATTGTATGCGAATATTTATTTATTTATTATTTATTGACTAAACGAAGATGTGTCAGATACTGGCCATTAATGTTGATGCCGAGTCCTTTCGAGTCCAAGAGCTTAAAGATATCCTTTTTTTTTTTTATGAAGTACGGGGAGACTCTTAGCCTTCATCATACCTGATGTTAAGTATTGATAAGGCTGAAGATGGAAGCGAGCCTCTCCCGGAATGGAATCCTCAATCACTGAGGAACTGGCTATCTTATCTTTAACTGCCGGAACACAACAATGCTGAGAACATTGTTGTTATGGCGTCAGACTTAGATAAGATGGTGGTAGCTAGCCAGGCGGACTTACAACAAGTCCTACCACCAACCAAACCGAATACAATATGTACCCCCGCTAGGAATCGAACCCAGGACCCCTGGGTCTTATACCGGTGGTTGTACCACTAGACCACGGAGGCGGTTAAAAAAAATCCTTAGACGCAGCTGTGAACAGTTTCCGAGAAATGACGTCTCCCTGTCTCACACCTCGCTGAAGTTGGATGGGATTTGTGTTCTGGTTCTGTAATCGGTCCGACATGGTGGCATGTTCGTATAAGTACCTCAACACCTCGAAATACCTATAGTCCACTTGGCACCTCTGGAGAGAATGCAGCACCGCCCAGGTCTCTATCGTATCGAAGGCTTTCTTATAGTTCGAAAACGCCAAGGAAAGTAGCAAATTATACTCCTGGGTCTTCTGTTTAACCTGCCGAAGCGTATGGATGTGGTCTTTGGTGCTAAAGCCTTTTCAGAACCCGGCTTGTTCGTGAGGATGTCGTCGAACCTGCGAGCTAGACGACTCGTTATGACTCGAAAACAACTGAATTTGCGTTTGGTATAGTTGGAGGAACCATTTCAGCGTAAAAAACCTTTGCCAGTAAAGCAAAGCTTTTTCATGCTAATAAAAATTTTAATGAAATATTAAAAGTTGAAACTTAATGAAAATGACACGCATGATCATCAAGCATATCCCTCAAAGTAGGATTCAGGTTGAAAGGACTGACCTGTTTCTTATCCTGTTAATCTTACAGCCTCAGTGGACAACCGAATTAGGGAATTAGGGACAAGATGTAAGTTAGCATTGGCTTGGCTATTTCACTAAAGGCCAGGGCGAAACAATTTAACGATTCTACATCTATATAAATAAAAGCTATAGACTTGCTCGGTCGTCAACTGAAGCTTTTTGGGTTACATGACAAGGGGGCAGAGTTGTATTGCGCTATTAAGAGTCTGCCTGCGGAGACAGGTTCATGAACCAGTTCAGTAGGGGCTCGTGCATCAAATTTAAATTCAAATTCAATATCATTTATTCAGTCTATGCTGTTACAAGCACTTATGAACGTCAAAGAAGCTACGCCATCGGCTCACAAACCCTACGGCTGGATACTGGATTTTCTTTTCTAGGAAGGCATTGAATGATGACCCGATATTAAATTTTCACCATACTTGTGAACAACGATAAGATGCTTAATTAGTAGCTACCTGGGCAAATGAACCTGTCTTCACAATCCCCCCAAAACCGGAAAGTTTCCGATCTCAGGAGATTGCAATGCAAATATGGCTAGCCAAAGGAAAGGTCAGAAGTCAGATAATGTTTATATAACATCGATAAATAATGCTAGGGCATAGTCCCAGGTACTTCTGGTTACGAATTTTCCCGAGATTCCCGATACGGTACTTATTGGGGCACATTAACTGGCATCGGTTTTAACATGGTATCGCAGAACCGGTTCTCATTAATAGTAAACTTCAATATAAATTATATTCAAATGAATGTTCGAGATAGGGAAAAGTACCGGGAATTCAAAGTTCAATCTTTTTACCGGGACTCCCAGTACTGACGCAAATTAACTGACATCGGTACCATCGTATAGAAGAACCAGTATTCTTGGTTCTCATTAATAATAATGAATGGGTTAGAAATGCAAAACTTAACAAAATATATTAAACGAGAGATTGACAGTGGGTGCATGATTTCTAATTTCAATTTTAACAATCAGAAAGGCTGTCATTTAGAATAGTGGCACTTGAGGTGGTATAAAGTAAAAACAAATTATACTTACTTACTTGCCTAGATCAGATATATATCCTGTTTTCTTTTTTTGCTTTTTATTTAATGTTTACCTACTTCTAAAAATCATCTTAGTCTGGTCATCAACTTACTTAAAAATAATTAAGTAGGTACCTTCTTGACTAGCAATGTAGGTACCGTCAACAGCACGTACGGCTTTACATTTGCGCTACGAAAACCACCGACGAGCGACGTAAGGGCGCTCTCAAGGTCACACACACCGCTCGCGTGTCGCGTCGCGTCCCATGCGCTTGCTCTTAGCGGCAAATTTCAAAATGTTCCGGAATTAAACTGAATCTAATAATATGAGATTCCATGGATAAAAACGACACAAATTTTGAATAGTGTTTCGTTATATCATAAAGATAATAAAAACATAAACTCTAATAACTTGAATTTTCTTTTGTGACTTTTACAGCGTTTTGAACAAATAAAGGAAAGTTTCTGAAAATGCCATGGAGGAATCTGACACAAAACATTATAAACAAAAGATACCATTGATCTAAAACTTATAACACTTATTTCACCAACTCTAATATTCTTTTGTGCTACTGAGGCGACATCTTAGGTAATGGTTAAATAACAGTATTCCCGTGGAGAGAGATGACACAAAAACCTCTTGTACATCGTTTACGACTTTCTAATCCCCATGAAAGTAAAATTATCGTCTCTAATTTTCTTTTCGGCCGATAATGTCAGAAAAGACAAAAACGTCAATATATACTTATCCCTGCACCTAAGATGACACAAAATCATATATTAGGTTAAGTAAATGGTCCTGGAACTGTATACCAAAAATCAAGAACTTTAATATTTTTGAAACCTCAAAACTTATCCCTATCGGTCTAATGTGCGAGTGAGTAAAGATAGTTGTGCCACTGCAACGCTTCTTCACGAGGTGAGTGCGTTACGCCAGCAGGAAAGTAGCTCCTAGAAGGAAATGTGTTGGATGTATAATTAGAGCGGTATTTGCTATAAATGAGCGCAACATAAAAAATTTGAGCGCCATATATTTTTGGAGTAAAACGGGAAAAACTAATTCTGCTGGAGAAAAAGCACAAGTTACCCACATTTGCCATTAAAAAGCTGTAGAATTTTTCTGCATAATACACGACATTATAGGAGGTCGTCAATATGTATGAACGCGTCTCTTTATCGTGACCATTCTAATTCGGTCGGCTAATCAGATTATCCACGGTTGTATTAGATTTTAAATAATAATTACATAAATACAAAAATTGGCTGCTGAAATTTTCGGGATATGTACTTTGGTAACCACTCTAATTATTTATTGGACTAGGGTCTTTATAGTCTCTGATATTTTTATGCTGACCGACTATGTCCTAACCCATATGAAGATGAAACTGACAATATTCATCTTCATGTGGGTTTTATACAAAACCGCGTAAATGTGGAGTTTTCAAACTTTTATGGTAGTTAAGATTATTGAGAAGAACAAAACACTCTTTTTGGTTTCTTTTTTTATGTGGTAGTTTAGGCTAATTTTTTAATTTTTTTTTCGTGTTATCGAAAATGCTCGGTAACTTCAAAACAGGTAAATATTTTGAATTTGAAATGTTTTCTATCGCACATTTGGCACCAGTTACTTATATGTGTTTACTGTATGATCGCATATTTAGTAGTTTCCGAGATCTGCGATTCTTCAAAACATTACGCCAGCAGGAAATCGAATATCACTAAAAGTAGGTATAAGGCCCTCAAAATTTATATTTGGCGCTCATTCCTCCACTAATATAAAATTAATAATACAAGCTACCCGTATATATATATTTTTTTTTTTTTCGATCATTCGTTTAGAAATCTTCCTGCTGGAGAGCGTTACTCCAGCAGAATTTGTTTTTCCCGTTTTACTCCAAAAGTATAAGGCGCAAATCAAATTTTAAATACTGCTCTAAGTATTCATCCAACTCCTTTGGCCTCTAGGACCTATTTTCTTGCTGGCCTAACGCACCCAGCCCAGACATGCGCCAATGAATGGAAGTACGAGTATACTGAATTAGTATTATCTATTTCAAAGGTACAAATGAAAAAAGAAGTTTTAACGTAAGTAAACTCTATTTATCGATGTCAAACGCCTCATCGAATTGTTCCTTGGTGATCTTTCTCTTCTTCAGCCTCTTAATGAGTGCCACATCGGCCGCCAACTCGTCGAGTTCCTCTTGCGTCACGGCGCGCCGCTTCTTGCCTCTCTTTCCTTCTGGGTTCTCCTTTTTTAGTTCTTTCCGTTTCTTTTTACGCTGTTTCCTTTCCTCTTTGTTTTGTTTCGCTTTTTCCCATGATTGTGTTTGTACCTGTGACAAAAGTAAGGAATTGAATGAATGAATTTGATGCCTTCAGACGTAGGGGCGATTCGAAATATTAGGCTCAGCTGGAGTACTCGGCCTTGTAGACCGCGCACTCCATCCTACGCCCTTCACGGGGCGCCCTTCACGGGGCACCCAGCGTATGGCGTCCCATCCATTGGAGCTTTTGCTGTCAGTTTTACCACAGTCGCGGTTGTGACTAATGAAAAAACCTACCGTCTAATGCAATGGTTCTCAAACTTATCTAGTCTATCGCCCACTTTGAAAATAAATTTTTAGCGCCCCCCATTTTTATAAGTTTACTACAACATCTTAAAAACCACAATTTTTCTGTGCCCCTAACCGCCCCCCTCCTAGGCCACCAGCGCCTACAAAGGGGCGTTATCGCCCACTTTGACAAATACTGATCTAATGTTGACTGATGGTTGCTTTAAGTTGTGGGTATATTTAATCATGTCATGACTGATCATGCAACCACCAGTCATGATTGATGGAATTGAGTGACGGTTGCATGACCGTCTAATAGACGCCTATGAGCTCGGTGGAAGCTCATGAGGGCTATTCACTTGAAACCCCGCCCTCTCATCCTAGCGATGAGAAAGTGGGGGACGGGAGGTGGGCACCACTACCAACTAAAACTCCTATAAAATATAATTATAGTCGATTGGTCACGGGGGATAGGGGTAACGGTAAACCCTAGCGCCTTGCTATACGACTGAAGCGTGATAGCAGTGAGAGAACGACGCACGCGGGAGCGAGATCTGGGGCCGTACCGCGCAAGTGGCGTCGGTATCGATATCTGCTTCATTTGACAGATGGATGTGACATATTGCTCTTAGTCTTTGGTCAGTTTTCATTTGTGTCAAAAAGAAGCAGCAATGTGTCACATCCATCTATCAAATGAAGCAGATTTTGATGCCGACGCCACTTGCGCGGTACGGCCCCAGATTTCGCTTCAGCGTGCGTCGTTCTCTCACAGACAGTGAGACAGACAGTTCTGTCGACAGACATATCAAAAATATTGATAAATGTATGTGACACATTGCTCTTAGTCTTTGGTAAAGCCGATTCCGACGCCACTTGCGCGGTACGGCCCCAGATTTGCAACATCTCTAACCGTACTAAAGTTTTATAACTAAAAGTACGTATTTTTTCCGCATAGCGTCTTAATACTCGTACTTACCTTTCTAAGTTCATATTACCGTGCGGAACGGCTAACCGCGCGTAATGTTGACCATAAATCTCGATAATACTAATCCTTTATCTCGAAATACGACTCACCATTTTCTTTTTCTTCTTCGAGGGCCACACACCGGTCTTCTTATACTCCTCAAGCTTCAGCAACCTACTGGCTTCCTTCTGCTTATCCTTATATGGTATGCTGTTAAAGTCTATTTCTTCCTTTGGGCCAACAAACTGGTCTTTATGTTCCTGTTTTATTTCTGGCATCAAAGGCAGCTTGAGAAGCCCATAGCTGGTGGCTATGTGGCCTAGAGGCAGTTCCTTGAATTGCAGCAGTAAGTTGCATTCGTGCTTTGTGTACGCTCTCATGTGGGATACGAACGCGCGCTGGCCCTTGTCGAAGACTGAACGATCTTTCTTTTGCTGCTCGTGCATTATGGAGAGGACCTGGAATCATTGTTTTTCAATTCAAAACACATTTGAATTGCACAAGTATCGACGCATAAACCTATGTCTATGTAGACGAAGAACTCATTCTATTCGAGATACATATTAAACAAGAAAATATACTAGAAAAGAGCATCTAGTCTCATGTCGCCCTGACGGGATTCGAACCCGCATCCTTGCCTAGTATATTTTCTTATTTAATATTTATCACTTATAAATAGCATTGTAAAATGCAAAATTAAAAAGTTACAAATAATTAGATGGCTGTTTCATCTTAATCGATAGTCAAACATACGTAAAGATGTTTCTTTCGAATGCGAGGATATTTCTCTCATTGATGAAACGACGGTGGCCAACACCGTAGAAAGGTGAATATACTGAAAAATTCGACGAGTCTTCATAGGTCTCTGTAGCAAAATTGGTTAGTGCATTGGGCCGGATTCCCAAGGATGAGGGTTAGAATCCCGTCAGGGCGACATGAGACTAGTTGCTCTTTTCTAGTATATTTTCTTGTTTAATATTTATCACATAAGAATAGCATTGTAAAATGCAAAATTAAACAGTTATAAGTAATTTATTCTATTCAAGTCTAGATTTATTTTTTATTGGTAAAATGCTTTAAAGTTGAAATTGGGGGTATAATAACAAGTTTGCTATGGGTTTTATCTCATCTAAGAACTGGGTCCAGTCCCTGAGGACGACTCTGATGAAGCGAGAACGTAGGCATCTTCTGAGCTAAGCTACGATGAATATAGTTCTATACTTCAGCCATTTTAGGGAAACAATGTTCGCAAACAAACCGCCCATACTTAATAATAATAATAATTAATACTTTATGGCACACTTAAAGAACAAGTAACACAGGAAAATTTACAAATAGAGAACAAACAACAGGCGGCCTTATTGCTACATAGCAATCTCTTCCAGGCAACCTTGGGTGAAAGAAAGAAAAAAATAAGAGGAACAATAGGGGAATGAGTGCAGAAAAAGGAAATAACAAGTCGACCAGCTGGTTGGCTCTGATGAAGGGCACATAGGCATCTTCTGGACTCAGCAGCGGTAATAGCGAGCATCCAGGGGCGCGACTAATGCTGCTAGAGGCGGCTCCCACTCGACTACCCACTTCAAAGCGCACAGCAAAGGATTGGAACTCCTTCCCGTCATTTGTATTACCAAGTAACCTGTCCATCTTCAAAACGAGGGTGAAAGGCACCTTCTTGGGTTAGCTTGCTCCACCGTATTCTGTCTTATCCCCGGGCTTGATTGGGATCAATAGCAAATTCATTAAAAGGAACTTTAAAACAGCTTTAATTCACCGGGGAATTGGGTGAAATGGTTCCAACTAGGGAGACTGATCACCCGTCCGGCCTTGCTGGCGTCCCCTCTCCAAAAATAATAATAATAATATCTTTAAAACAGGACACCAACCTTATCCCTCAATTTCTGCGTGATTTTGATCTCATCTGATGACTGGGTCCAGTCCTTGAGGTCGACCAGCTGGTTGGCTCTGATGAAGGGCACATACGCATCTTCTGAACTCAGCAGCGGTAGTAGCGAGCAACCAGCAGCGCCGGCGCGGGCGGCTCGTCCTGCCCGGTGGACTAACGCTGCGGGGGATAGAGGCGGCTCCCACTGGACCACCCACTCCACGGATGGGATGTCTAGCCCCCTGATCGATACGAGTTTCATGTTAATATCCAATAAGGTAAAAAGAAGTGGTGCGAGAGGGATATGCGCTAAAGGCGCTTTGCTAACCCACACACTTATTACTAGTGTATGTTGTATAAGTCAGTAGATTGACTAATACCATTTATAAAGTATGTCAATCGACTAATCCTGACGTGGATATCTGACACAGTTGTATGATATTTTTATTGATGCTAGAGCGGACTAAAAGATTGGCGAGATTGTAACTATACCTCTCTCTCTTTAATTGCCCCGAACGTTCATCGCCAGGATTGACTGAGCGATCTTCCGCCAGTTGCGTACATACACATATTCATCTGTGACTATAATAAAACCAAGGTATCATTCCACTTACCTTGCCATCAAATCTGTACACAGCAATATAGTGTTCTCTGCTTCTCTGAACTTTTCCAATATTTTAGATCTTTTTAGTTTCATCTTGCCATGAATGGCAAAAACTTTCTTGTCAGGTAAAAAGACTGGTAAAATATCTGCCCAATAGTCGACACACGCACAAGTTGGCAAAAAGAACAGGCCTTTCACCATTTTTCTATTCCTTATAAAGTTTAGTAAAAATAGGAACTTGTCCTGAGCATCTACTATAACGTAATAGTTTTCTAACAATAGTGGTGTGCTTATCGTCGATTTCTCTTTGACGCTTACAACAACGGGGTTCCTTAGACCAGCTCTGATGAGATCTTGGAGCTCCTTAGTCTGAGTGGCGGAGAATAAGCCAGTGCGTCGCTGTCGTGGAAGGTACTGCAGGATTGTGGTCAGAGTGGCTGTGAAACCTAAGTCGAGAAGACGGTCAGCTTCATCAAGCACCAGAAAATCCTGTTAACAAAAAGTATTTAATAAACATAATTTAAAAAAAATTACAGTCTACAACACCTTAGGTAATACTCTTGCACTACGAAAACCGACATTAAGACAATAAAGGTGATCTCAAAGTCATACTCTGGCTGAAAGTCTAACCTATTGTATGCAGGGGTGTGAATTGGTTTTCCAGCGCAGTACTGGTCATAGCTTTGCACTTATCCTATCCTAATAACATCTAATAGGAAAGCTTCTCTCCATGGAAGATTTGATCTTTCACGCAAAAATTACTGAATGGATTTTGATGGAACTTTACTGCAATGTGTAGCATATAGTCTATTATAAAATTCAGTCATCATTCAGTAACATTTAGTCAGAATATTATAATGCTGAAGAGTAAATAGTCCATTTATACTCAATAACAATAACATACCAATTCCTTCAACTTTCCAGCCAAGTTAAGGTGCTTTCTCTCTGATAGTAAGTCCATGAAGCGACCAGGCGTACACACTGCAATTTGTGAACCTTTGCTGAGACTTTCTATATCAGCGTCAACTGATCTACCACCAACCAGAAGTGATATAGTTACACATGCTAGTCCTGGTTCTTCAAGGAACTGCTGTATCACCTGAGAAGATGATTAACAGAGATAGTTAATTTTATTATTATGACAATCACGGTTCAAACCAAACATTCATATGATAAACTTGTGTATATCTAATAAAATACATATATTTGTATATCTATTGTTGTTTCTGATTGTTGTAACACAGTAGTAGTAGTAGTACCTGTGGTAGCTTAGTAACCTACCATATCTCAGAATAAATGTTCGCATGATAACAAATACATTATGCTGATTCTATTTCTACTGTCTCATACGGCAGACTGAGAATTATTATTATCCATTTTTATAAACAAATCTCAACAAGTAGGTATTTTAGCACCACAAAAAGAATAAACCCACTATCACCTTGAATATTTGTGTTGCTAGCTCCCTCGTCGGTGATATAATTACAGAATAAACAAAGTCTTTTCTTAAGGGCTCTTCTCTCTGCTTCTTGAGCAGCATTTCCAGCATTGGCACCACGAACGCTAACGTTTTCCCTGATCCAGTAACAGCTTCGGCCACAACATCCTTGCAGGATAGGATGAGAGGTATCACTGCTGCCTGAATAGGTGTCATTGTTTTGAAACCTTGCTTTTTAATGCAGTTTAGCACTGGCTGAGAAAGTGCAGGTTGAACCTTCACCCACAATTTATTAACCATCTTATCTATATTTCATTACAAAGGCTAGCTAAACTTTATTTATCACGTTAACAGCTAATATGGCTATTAAGTTATTTTAACAGTTAAATTATCATAGCACAAAATAATTATCAAGTTTGTGTTAAGTCAAGAAGCAGCTAACCACATGTTTTTGACATTGACATAAGTCATGACATTGAAGTTAGCGTTAAGTTGCGTTCCATTTGCTTCTGCGTACAAATTAATATGTTTATCGAGTTATTTTGTCAGGACAGGGATTTGATTGATATTCTAGCAAAAGTAAAAAAAATACACTTGACTGTATTCGTGAATGTTTATTTGGATCTAATTGCTCATTAATTCATTATTAAGTGCTCTAGAAACAAAATGGATTCACATATTTTAACGTTTATAACGTTTCTTTCCTGCTGCGGCGGAGCCGAGAAAGACGTTCAAAAACATTTATAAACGTTCAATCTAACAAACGTCTTTTTAATAAACCAAGTGATCGGTCTGTTGTTTGCTTGCTGTTAGAGTACGTCAATTGAAGGATTTTCTGTACCAAATATAACGCTTAAATCATTTTCGTTCAAGTAATTTTTTTAAGTAGGAACAATGAGTTTATAAGTCTAGTTAGAAACTAATATTTCGTATTAATTTCTGATCGATCCGTAATCAATATGGCGCGTGTTGATATGATAAATTGACAGCTGTGTTTTGTCTTTGTGCGAACATTGTAATGTTTATTTTACATCTCCATACTGGTAAAATATAAGATTTAACAATGACGAGAGCGTTTGGTAACAGTGACAAACGTTTCTCTATCGACGACGCCTTTGAAGAGGAGACTGATGAGGCCATAAAAGTGTACGGAGCGACGGGTGATCGGTCTCCCTTGCAGAATAAATTTAAGAATGGTGGCGATTATTTATCAAGGTACAGCTGTTTTCAGTCATTATTTTTCATGTTCTGTTTCAGTTAATATAAGAGGTGTGTTGAAAAGTTAATTTCGGGCCCGAGTTTGATTCTGCTTTGTACTGAATTGCACAGACGTTCTTGACCTTTTGTGATTCATACATTCCTTATGGGGCAAAGGCGGTTGAACTCACATCTGCAGACTATTGTTCGAGTCTTGCAAACTAATTGTATTGTGTTAACTGCGACTAATCGGTGACTAATATTTACCGTGCTCTGGATGACAGCAACCATTAATTCAACCTCATAAAAAGATAATTACAACAACACTACTCGTCCGTACAATTATCTCTGAAGCTAATACCACATTATACGGTGCAATTCTGTTTAAAGTCTGATTTCATCGCCTAATTCCTTGTAACTCGCTTTGTCATACTTATTTGATATAGACTCAATACTCTCATAAAGATATATTTGCAGAGCCAGGAAATATGACTAACACACTCATTCATTGAAAACAAACATTATTATTGAATAAAATTTGTTATTTTCCTTGTGCAGCAAAACATACAAATGTACAGAAGACACAACATCAAGAGATTCTGATTCACTTATACATGAATATGTGGAAGCTACTCAGTCAATGTACTGTTGGAACCACCCAAAGGTCCGGGAGAATTGGAAAACAGTGTGTGCTGCTGTTGTGCTCCTCATTGTGGGAGTAGGTCTCCTGGGCATGGGTGCATTCGCTGTTGCTGAACCTGAGAATGGGTTACAGGGAGCAGTTTTCTTCGTAGCAGGTATGATTTGCTTCGTCCCAGGGGCGTACCACGTGGTTTACATATGGCTGGCCGCCCGTGGTCAAAGGGGTTATGATTTTTACCACCTACCACTGTTTACTTGACTTTCCTTTAATGCATTGTTAATTTATTATAAGATGTGGAGATGTAGAATAAAAATAAATTAAAGAGGAGTAAGAATATCGCATCTGAATGTAGGTGCTCAGCAAGATGAGAATGTATTAAGCTCTCTAGTAGTGTCACAGACAATACGACCCAATAGATAAAACATTTGTAGTGAAAAATGTATATTTGGCTGTAAAACTGCATAAGATCTTTCACTCATCTGGTTAAAATGTCAGAATTTAAATGGGCCAATCAAAACAAGACTAATTAAAGCCCGTAAAAACAAGTGGAAAGCTCCTTTAACCTATATATCCACTTTTAGTGATTTTGCTTTTGCATTAAGTTCATTTATGTAGTCTCTTAGTTTGTATTGTCTGTGAAAACAAATCAATAAAATATGGAAATAAAGAATCCTTTCAAATTTTAAAATCAATGAAATTGTTATTAAGTTAATGAAATAGCAATTTTCATAAATTAATAATAAGGTTTTTTTATTTAATATAAGAGTGAGACTTTTTCTATTTATTTTGTTTAAAGTTTAGTTAAATTATATTTTTTAATATGAACTCTGTCCATCTTAGCATTAGCAAGTACATTACACTAAAAAAATGTATATAATATGTGAAAAATTTAATTAATAAAACTGTTATAACTTCAAATGAGCCACCATGTAAATGGAAAAGAAAATAATAATAAATTAAATAAGTAATTATTTTAATAACTATTGAAGTGCCTAGTTGCCTAGGAATAGTCAAATCTATGAATTCTGAAGAGAAGTTTCTATCTTTATACTTATAAATTGTGTTTGTGTGTAATAATAAATTATAAAATGTATATTTTTTGATCCAGTAAATGATTCTATGAATTTATAAATTATTACTTTAGCCTTTCATACATTAATGTGCCTACTTTAACAATTCTAACAAGATCTATTTCACATCATATTATTCTAGATCTATGTGTGGCCACTAATACTGGAAGTGTACTTTATTATGTGCATGACTGGCTTCAGTGTCCAATCATGCCAACTTTTGTCGTGCAAGACTGAAAGTAAGATCAGAGAATACTTTCTAACTTTAATTATTTCAGCAATTCATTAGACGCTTTCATAGTTAAGAATTAGTTTATATTGCAATTTATTTTAAACAGTCATTAATTAGTTTTTCGTATTTATAATCCTTGCATCAATATTTAACTTTTGGCCAAGTGTACCTGAATCCAACTGTCTTTATTTTTGCTGTTGCTAGTACTTATAGTGTTTTTCAATAGAAATTGTATAATAGTATTACAATGACATTGTCTCTAAATTACTATATCCAAGAATCAAGTTTGTATGTAAATTAAAATTTACATTGTTGTATACTATATTAACCAATTGTTTGGATAAAATGGCATTAAAGATGTGAAAATGTTTTATAGTATCATATATTGATATAAGAATGTTTGCCTGATAACATTATCAACCGAGGTTGTATAATCTGCAGACCGTATAATTTGCACATTTTAAGCCTAGCAATTTGACACGGTAAAATATTTAATACCTAGATATCAATAACAATTTCTTTGGATGGACTTGTGTAGTATTATAGAACTTAAACCGTCAGGTACAGATAAATGAGACAATAGATATTTCATTGTTGTGAGGACACCAGACCGTTGTCCAGTTGGAAATTCATTAATTAATAACTCTTAGGAAATGCCTCGAAGTAATATAACATGATAAATACAAATTTATGATGAAATTATTTTATTATTTAAATTATTTATAAGAAATTGTAACACAGGATTAGAAAGTGCAAGAATTAAATTTTTAAACAATATTTTTTCATTAGGTATCTTTTTTTATAATTTGTGATATGGTGACTGATCTGCAGATGACATATCAAAATGTTTATTTATAAGTTGTGTGAATACTGCTGTTTCATTTTGTCACTTCTGTTCTATAATTTGTAAATAATTATCAATTGAATAAATTAGCAGACTATAATTAATGTGTTTGATTTATACACCTTGATTACTGCATATTAAATAGGATTCTGCTTTCACTTAGCTTACCAAGCATGAATAGTTGTTTCAGTTTCATTAAGAGAATTCTGTGAGGATGTGCATTGAAACGAAAACATAACATAGTAAAATGTATTTCATAATTAGAGAGATTAATTATATGGCTCTTTTAAGTCAGATGATTTCTAGAAATTCGCTTTAACTTAAAGTGCTGTAAGAATCTCAACTCTCCTTTCCAGGTCCTAAGAATCTCCATTTGTTGCCGATCCATTAAATCTGGCATTTCTAAGCCACTACTGTCGAATTCTTCGTGTTCTTTTTTCTTTGTTATCTTAATCATATCCTCTCTACTTGCATGCTGGCGGTTTTTCCTGTGACCGATAGAATTTTTGAAAGAAATTTGTTCTAACTCTTCGTCAAACCGCGCCAAATACGACAGGATAATTTCTAAAGTTTGTTCTTTTGAAAGGACATCAGCATCTTCAGGCAATCTGTCTTTAAACCACATTAGTTTCTCACCAATAAGGTTATTTTTGATGTCGGTTCCAAATTTCTTTTGATCACGCTTTTCACCTTTTTTTAATTTCTTAACAAGTGATAGAGTTTTTCTGCTGTTAGGATGTTTGAGTTTATCGACACTGTTCTTTACTTTAGGCATCGTTATAAAATAAACAAAATACACAGTAGGTATTTAATTATTTTTGCAAAGATTCATTCACGTGCTTCTGTTTTGAATGAAATCGAGTGTATTTTTTACCAGTGTTGCCGGCAGCATGTTGCAATTTATCCCGATTTTTCAAATGAAAAGATCCGATTTCTTTCAAAGGTATTGTGATTGTGATAGTGACTTATGGAATTATGTAACATATAGTCGCAATCCCTTTTGGAACGAATGATGTTATAAATTACACTGCATTTGACAACTCCATACATTTGAAAGTATTTTCGTCTATCACATTGCAAGTCTAGACAGTTCAATTTCGTTCATTAATTACCTTTCAAAACGCGACCCGATCACAATCCCTATTAAATGTCAAATAGTGACGGCCTGAAGTATTATGAATATCTTTTAAATGACGAATTGAAAGGGATTGCGATAGATTTAAAAATAGACAATTAGCCCCCCGCTTCCAACAAATGGAATGCCAAAAAAAAGAGTTGTGTATTGTGCAGCACCTCCGCGCGCGCCCAAGTCAATTACAACAATATATTATAATGTGTGTCATAGTTTAAACTCGGACTTTTATTCAGTACCGTTATTTGACAGATGCCAATGTCGCTTTGTGAAAATGATCCTGCTTTAAACTGTTTTTCGTAATAATTAATTGCGCAGATCCAGTTCCAATTCAGTAAGTTCCATTCACGCATATAAATTCAATATTATCACTATAGCTACATTTTAATTCAGCATAATTTTTGCAAGTTTCATTAATAACCAGTCCAATCACTATACTGAATAAATTAAAAATTTGACTATAGGTATCAAACAAAGAGTTATTATTGGTCTCCCCGTTGCTACAACTAAAACTAGATACCACCCTCATACATTTAGCTCTTTACCGTTTTACTCTGCTGCACATTTTACTGTGACAACAGTATACTATATATATACGATATTAACAATCATCCCTAGCCACCGAATCAGTTGTTTGGAGAAAAACGTCAAAATTTGTGGTCACATTTTTGGATCCGATATTTGTATGAAGCGCGGAATAGTTATAGCAAAACGCGGAGACCAATGACAAATCTATGGTACCTATCAAAATTCAGTAGGTACCTAGTCCTTCTTTTGTTCCTTTTGCCGCGTTCATTATCATCAGTGCGCAAATAGTGGAGGTATTTCATTCATTTTATAGGTAGGAATACAATATAAACAGACCAGCGTACTTTCCTAAATTCTCTCTCGAGACATGCATTTGAAAATGACAAAACTAAAAGAAGGCTTAATACTTTTCTTGGGAACTGCTCTTATCACAGCATTTTTTTTATTACTAATACAAAATTCACAAAAGATCCGGAAAGATCCGACATACTTCAAGATCCGACAAAGTTCCGCCAAGGGCTTTTGTGCGGATCTTTTGGTCCGAATTCGGATCCTGGACCGAATTCGGACCAAAAGATCCATTACAGTCACCCCGTGTGTACCTTACACCTTTCACCTTGGGTGCTATAAAAACATTTAGTGCCGGATAAATAATGTCTTATTTCGGTATTCAAAACATTCGTAACGCAAGCGTTTAAGAATTATTGGCATTTAAAGATGGGCCTCACGGGATGACGCTTAAGATTATGGATGCTGGAAATAACAAAAACTAGCGAACGAAAGTCCAGTTTCAGTTCCTAGATCGTCAGTGACGCAAAAATAAATAAGATTTAACACTCGCGCATCGTTTAAAATAGAACAGATCTCATAAAATCGAAGTTTAAACATGGTACATACAGAACCGTATGGTCAAATTTTCAATTGCCAAAATATCAATAATCATACCGTTTGGAGCCAAACGAAACATTCTACCAGCGTTACGTTTGATATGTGACAGCATTTAACACATGAAATTCGTTCAAATAACAAGGCATCAATGTGAAAAAGCGAAAACTATATTTCGTACCGTCACACTGTGTGGCCCATCTTTGAAGCCGTTACGTTACGTGAATTTTGCGTTACGAATGTTGAACAATTCACAGTAAAGAGAATTTCCGTCACTGAGGATCTATCTTTATCTGGAACCAATCAGTGCAGTACTTACGATATAATTCAAGATTGAAATTTGTATGAAAATCTCAAATTAGGGTGACAACCATTTACGTACATTGATGGATAAAAAGGCTAAACTAACCTGATAATTAGCTAGTTTTACGGCGTTGATTCTAGCAACATAAGTGAGATGTAATGTACCTAATTCATGTTAAATAATAAAAAAAAAACGATTTCCATTCAAAATAATCTTAAGTCCGTGTCACGAAAGTTGTCGTGCGGAATTTCTCTGGTACTCAAATTATCTTCCATAGTAATAGCGTTCATTTGCGGATGTTGAAGGTGACTACAGTCTCTCATGCGCCATATTTCGTGAGTCAGACTCTTTATAACCACCATCTTCTTCTTGTTTGTCTGCGATTATGATGGTCTGTCTTGTCTGTAGTCTGTGACCTAGTGATGTGCCGAGACGGCTATATTTGGTATTCGAATATTTTGGTAATCGTTATAAAAAGAATCGAACTTGGACTCGAGTCAGAGGACTTGGACAGGTATTCGAGTACTGGCACGAGTATTCGAAACTACTTCAGTGGACTCGAGTACTCTTCGAACTTTATAGTTTGCTTTTTACGACAAATTCTAATATTTCAACACAAATCAAAAATCATGTATGCACGCTAAGAAAGTAAATAATAACAGAATAATGTATATCTGCGCCAGAGGTCCCGGGTTTGATCCCCGGACAAGACAAATATGAACATGTCTATTTGTCTTGGTCTGTGTGTTTAATATGTGTGCTAAGTATGTATTTGCAAAAAAAAGTATATAGTATGTTCATCCGTTATCTAGTATCCGTAACACAAGTTCTTCACGAAACTTAATGTGGGCTAGATAATTGGTGTGATTGTATGTAATTATTTATTATTAACTGCTACCGCGCTGCCTAGACGGGTTGGTGGAGGGTTTATTTCAAGTTTTCCTTCTCTCGCACAGGTGTTCAGTGCCTCTTATTATATAATCAGTCAGTCATTAATCATGTAATCATTTTTGGTATTGATAAGTTCCATACTTCGGATTTTTTCTGCGGAGCCATCCCTTTCTATCACACAGTCGGTGTTGTATTTAGATAACACTAAATTATACAAACCGACAGTTCGACAGATTAAATAAAATGATAACTTTTACCAAGAAACAAATAATTAAGGTAAATTTTAAATAGAAAAATATTGGAAAAAATTAACTCGGCCACAAGTGAATTCTCAGACGGGAATCGAACCCGCGACCTTTGGAAATCCGGTCCAATTTTAACCGAAGTCTCGGTAGCTCAGCGGTTAGAGCATTGGACCGGATTTCCAAAGGTCGCGGGTTCGATTCCCGTCTGAGAATTCACTTGTGGCCGAGTTAATTTTTTCCAATATTTTTTTATTGAAAAATTTACCTTAAGTATAAAAATAGCATTGAAAAATGCAAAAATTACAAAATCATAAACAAATAATTACTTAAATCTCTAACATCTCATTAAACTGACAGTCCGGATAGGAATTATAAACACGTTCGAAGCTGCAATTAGTCATAAACACTTCTCGCGTCGTGCGTGACTAACTTCACAATGCTCTTTAAACAGTTAAAATTCGATTGTACGCGTGAAGTTAGAAGACTCGAAACCTGTATTCGAGTATTGTTTATCCAAATATAGTATTCTAAATACTCGAGTACGTGAGTGAGTACCTGCTAGGTATTCGAGTCAGTTCAGGGGCCCAATTCTCGCGCCATCGACATCTCGAATTCGACATTTTTTAGAGTAAAAAATCTGTATTAAAAGCTCGCTGAAAGCAATCTTCGACATTATAGGATTATCAAAGATAATTTAAACTAAAGGTTTTTGACAGTAGTAGAGATTTTACATAAATTTTTAATAAAGAAATTAAGGAAATAAAAATGTCGAATTCAAGATGTCGAAGGCGCGAGAATTGGGCCCCTGTACTCAGGCAGGCGAGTAAGTCTGATTCAGCACATCTCTATGGCCATTAGAATATGTTTACGTTCAAATTAAATGCGTTGTTTGTTTGCACAAACTTTATTTGTCTTTTTTTGTAACTTTCTGTTGTGTTTGTCGTTCGCTGTGTTGTTGTATTGTGGTGTAGTTGTGACTGGTGGTGTGTGTTCTTTGTTGGCGGGATTAGCAGAGTAATAATTTTTATTTATATTGTAGTCGTATTTGTTTTACAAAATAATTTGTCCTGTATTGTTTAGTTTTTTCATGGGTGCGATCTTCAATTATCCGAAGCTTTTGGCTTCAGATAATTGACGATCACACTGTGGTGGTCCCCACCCCTACCCCCCACCAACTCCCAACCGGAGCAAATGCATAGTTCGTGAGGAAATTGAAATTACCAACTATATCTAAAGATCAATTGGAGGCGCCTTCAGCTACTGGTTCATCTGGGAGACAAGTTTATAATTACGTGGAAGAAATTAGGTTAGTAGAGATGTTATAGCAAAGATTTAAACCAAATTAGTGTTGATTAGGTCGAAATTGCTAACAGAACCGAATTAGTCAACCCCGACTCCACATGGTATTAGTATACTACCCTACCTAGAGTTGCTGTCGGCAAAAATTCCGAATCATTCCCGTGGAATACTTTCGAAATATTTGAAGTATTACGAAACATTCGGAATACTTCGATATTCTAAAAATACCCATGGGAGTAACGATAAAAAACAGCAATCGGTCAAAACAGCAGCAGAAAGCAGTTGACACTTATTTTTAAATACCTACCTAGCAAGAAAAAAGTAAATCTTTCTCTGATCATAGTAAAAGTACCTATGGATAGATATACCTACCTTACTATCTAGGTACCTCTTAAACACAATAAAATGTCTGTGGAAGTTTTAAGTGTTGAATTATGTACACACGGCGGCACATCAGACTATACATGACCTTGTGACCGCCTTATGGACTACGTAATAAAATAAATAAATAAATATTTGCATACAATCACACCAATTATCTAGCCCACGTTAAATTTCATGAAGAACTTGTGTTATGGATACTAGATAACGGATAAACATACTTATATACATTTTTTTTGTAAATACATACATAATATACATAATAAACACCCAGACCAAGACAAATAGACATGTTCATGCTCACAAATATTTGTCTTGTCTGGGGATCGGGGAATATTTGTCTGCGCAAATCTGAATAGCTTGGCCATTTTACCGTATTATGAAGGCACCTCATTTATTTTCAACATATTTAACCTAATTTTTTATGTAAGTTTTTGTTTATAAAGCTAGTTATCAATAATTCATGTAGTTGTCACCTATAAATTAAGGTTTCAATTTGTTATAAATGGCAATATGTCTGTTTTTGTTGATATTTTAGTGTTAATCTCGTTGTTGACAAAATTCCAAATAAATAAATAAAATAAATAAATACGATGTCCGCAAAAAAAATACTACTTGGTCACCCTAACTCAATTTTCATACAAATTTCAATCTTGAATTGTATCGAAAGTACTGCACTGATTGGTTCCGGGTAGAAATAGATCCTCAGTGACGGAAATTCTCTTTACTGTGAATTGCTTTTCAACATTCGTAACGCAAAATTCACGTAACGTAACGGCTTCAAAGATGGGCCACACAGTGTGACGGTACGAAATATAGTTTTCGCTTTTTCACATTGATGCCTTGTTATTTGAACGAATTTCATGTGTTAAATGCTGTCACATATCAAACGTAACGCTGGTAGAATGTTTCGTTTGGCTCCAAACGGTATGATTATTGATATTTTGGCAATTGAAAATTTGACCATACGGTTCTGTATGTACCATGTTTAAACTTCGATTTTATGAGATCTGTTCTATTTTAAACTATGCTCGAGTGTTAAATATTTATTTTTGCGTCACTGACGATCTAGGGACTGAAACTGGACTTTCGTTCGCTAGTTTTTGTTATTTCCAGCATCCATAATCTTAAGCGTCATCCCGTGAGGCCCATCTTTAAATGCCAATAATTCTTAAACGCTTGCGTTACGAATGTTTTGAATACCGAAATAAGACATTATTTATCCGGCACTAAATGTTTTTATAGCACCCAAGGTGAAAGGTGTAAGGTACACACGGGGTGACTGTAATAAAGATCCGCACCGGCAACACTGTTTTTGACAGACTGATTTTTATTTTGGTTCCTTACAGGAACAGGCTAAGATCAAAGACCATACCGCCTAGTCATTAGTTTTTGTTGAAGTACAAAATAATTCATTAGTTTTTTAAATTAATTTGTAGTCAATCCAAGTAAAAGTCATTAGTTTTAGTTTTATTCATATGTAAAGATATTAACAGACTGAGACTAACCACAGAATACTATTAAACCTAGCGGAGAAACTGACTGACTGACTGACAGACAAGCCTGTTGAAAGGAAGGAGGTTGGTTCTCGATGGAATACTGCCGGCCTAGCATGAGCGGCTTTTATCGACTATTGACGCATGATAAAGATCCTATATCTCGCTTACACCTTAGTGGGGCAAGCAAGACAGCATGACGTATCATATCATATCGCGTGATATAATGATGGTCATGCTAGGCAGGCTGGTCCATATCACAGATTAGGTATTAGTTACTACGGTCCATATAATAATAATAGAATCAAATGCACATACTACTACGTCATTTGTCAATGTAGGTATGTTTACAATTTACAAACAATGGCGAGAGGACTTCAGTTTCGAGCTTCATACGCGGTTAAGATGTGAATTATATATATAAAGTATTTTACATTATATCAGTTTTCTAAAGCCAACAGCTTACAGATCTACTTTATGGCTTTGGCTATAACGCCTGAGGAAAACAATATTAATGTACGTTTGCAATGCCAAAACAATTGCAAGAAAAGAAAACATGTTTGTTGCAAAATATAGTGCTGTGCATGCAACCGCGCCCGCCGAAAGGATGTCCAAAAAGAGACACTCGATACGTCAAGATTGTAGTTTTGCCCGACTGCAGTGGGGAGAAAGCCGCAGAGGGGCAGAGGTGAATGATTTCGCTGCGGGGTGGGGGTGGACAAACGGCCTGAGAAGCTAGGGAGGGCCAGCAAATGATGTGAATACTCTGTGTGGTAGTCAAAGTGGCAGCATGGTCTATGTGTGACCTTAGCCTGTTCATATGAAACGAACTTAAAAAAAATGTCTTTGTCAGAAACGTCAATGTATTTTTTTTCATTGAAATTTTTATTCATGGTTTTTATTTGATAGAAAAAGTTTATTTACTATCTGCCAATCTAATAGTTGTAAATTATGCTAAAGAGACCTAAACCGGGTGAAGGAGAAGATGATTTACTGCAAATGCAGGAAGAATTTCTCAAACAAAAGAGTCAAAATCCAAACCTACAACCAGCCGCTCAGGTTACAAATTTACGCCCTTCGCAGTCTACAAAGAGAGCTAGTGTAAACGATTCCAGTGGAAGGAAACCATCCAGATATGCTCAGTCGAAGGGTTTAAAAAACCACGAGGAAAAACGAGCACGCGTTGAAGATACAAAAAACATTTGTTTGGGAGATATATTGGAAAAGAATGCGGAAGTATCCCCACAACATCAGGATTTTGTAGCCGAAGATGATAAAGTATACTTTCCGAATGTGATTCCATCTGTGTTAGGAAACATTGTTGAAAAAAATGTTGGTGATTTTGTTGATTGGAATTTTAAGCCAATGCCTGCAGAAGGTTTTCCAGTTGTTGGCAGACGTAGTAGTAATGTTTCTGATAGTAACACTAGTTTCACGCCTAAGATCCCCAATCTGCCAAATGAAGAAAACAGTGCAATGGAAACCGATCAGCCGTCTGCTTCTGAAAGTTCACAGAACAAACAAACCTTCATTGACCCTTCTAATCTTCCAACACAAAGCTACATTCTCTCATTAAAAGATGCTAACGAAATACACAATGAAAATATAAAAGTTTTGAGTAAGTTGTCGGAAAGTGAAATATTGCAAGAAAAACAAAAGTTAATGTCTAGTCTAGATCCAAAGGTGGTACAGTACCTCAAAGCCAAACGCCAGCAAGCCTCTAAAGCGAAATCCAGCATTGAGCAAGTTAGTGATAAAAATAAAGAAGAAGAAATGGATGTGGTTCAAGAATATAATAAGTCTGATGAAAATGATACTCTATGGGAAAATGATATACTATCACATCCTTCTCTGGACAAGTGGCTTCATTTCGATTCTTTGGAAAAAGATAAGCTGGAATGGATGAAAGGTATCACAGAAAGTAAAAAGGTACAGCCTGATGAACCCTATGAAGCAAGATTCGATTTCAAGGGATATTTGCTGCCATATACTGTGGAATATACAGAGAAAACTAAAACCCTTTTCCACCATGGTGAAGAGCCACACCGCCCAGGTTACTCACTTTCTGAGCTTATAGAATTGTCTCGGTCTGCTGTTACCCAGCAGAGAGTAATGGCATTGAATACTATTGCTGGTTTACTAGAGTACCATAGTGTGGGGACTTACAAAGATATCATAGAGATCCCCTTGAGCAAGCTGTTCTTTGTTATTAGATTTGCTATGGATGAAAACAAAACTATTATATTAGAACCGGCATTGAGAGCTATGAGAAATTTAGTTTTCAACAAAGCAGATGAGGCTTGTCTGGATGCTCTTATTGGATTTGAAGAGGGCACGCAACAACCATGTTTAGAAAATGACAAATCTGAAATTGAAGAAATGGAATCAATAGAATCTGAATTAAAAGATTTCCACTTGGCAGAAATTGATATAATTGCTGTGCTTATGAGGACCAATGTCCTCCAGAGGTTATACTATATCTTAGATGCTGTCAAGCCTAGTTTTAATTCTGTACAATATTCTATGCAAATTTTGACAAGATTGGCTCGAGATTCAGTGGAGACAGCCCAATTGATAATTGAGAATGACAATTTGATGAAAACTGTTATTGATAAATTCGTGCCTACTACAGGAATCAATTTTACATTTGAACCCCAAATGGTATACAATGGGAAACCAATATTATCAGCTTTAAAATTTCTAAGAGTACTTTCTTTGCAATCACAGGATATAGGACTTACTTTGGTAACTAAGTATGAGATTCTCAAACCAATATCAGGTTATATTAGCTCTGGTGTGGAAGGTACATATGGCCTAAGAATACAAATTGAGGCTTTTTGTATTCTTACAAATTTGCTCCAGTACAATATTGGTATAGATGTCTGCACATCATTGTTCCCGGTCATCATCATGGCTCTGTACAAACATGTGCAAGGGACTGATATATTTGTGCACTCTCCATTGATATCCACAACACACGCTGCAGTGGTGTTACAGTTTGTAAATGTGTTCTTGCATTTTAATTTGGTAAATATGCACAGTTACAAAGAACAGATCTATCCTTTGCTTAAAGAGGGTGTCCAAAAATGGATAATGCAATTGGCTAGCACAGAACATTACACTTGTGGCCACCTGAGATTGCTGTGTTCCATTTTGGACTGCTGTAAAACTGTACTAATAAACGAAAATATTGCAATGAAGGTTTTGAGTGAATTATTTAAAGTGCTGGCACCCTCCAAATGCTTTAAACAAATGATGAAGCATTTAGTGCCTTCTTCCAACTTGCTGTCTAGTATTCATAATGGAGACCTCTTCTATGTTAAAAACTTGAAGAGTCTTGGAACAACTGTAGCAGATAGATCTCACAGGATTTTACCAATATTGAGTACATTATCCCCATTGCCTTTCTTAGCATCACTTTATAAATTATTAAGTTATGTAAACGATAGTGCTTTGACCCAATTGTATATAGACCATTTAAGCGATTATTTAAGAATCCTAGCTAATAAAGTGCCAAATCTATGTGAAAATTGGTTTACTAGAATAGAAACAGACTTTCTTTTTTTTGTTTTAAAAGTTGCAATACAGACAGATGTTCCTGAGTCGAGTAAAGATTTAATTTATGCAGTATCAAGTAAAGTATGCTACATATTGAGAATTGATAAGAAATATGATCTGCAATATATTTTCCGGAATATTGTATTCAACAAGCATTGGTTTACAGCAGAGAGGCTTTTGAATCTGGTGTCATTGTCTGATACTGAAGGATTCTCCAAAGTTTTGATATCAATCGATGAAATAAGATTGTGTTACAGCAAAGTTGTAAACTTGAATTATAGGCATACAGGGCCTAATATCGTGCTACGGAAATGGCAGGAGCCAATACTGCCAAGAGATTGGATTTATTTACCGATACTCATGTTGTACAGCAAGAGTCTAAAGATCGAACCGCCGCTGATGGTAGCTAGCCAGCACCCTAGTAGGAGAGCGGACACCTTTGTAGCCGCTCAGAAGCAACTCGTCATCATTTGCAGCTTGGAATGGATACTCTTTTACGAGTCCTGTTTTCCAGAGTTGCTGAAGGACATTGATGTTACTGACAGATTTTGCAGAATAATGTGTGTGTTCCTTTGTGACAACTCATTGTTTCTTGAGAAAAATGTAAAAGTATTATTGCACAAATGTACACAACTGCTGTTCAAAAAGAAGTCATCATTTAATTTCGATAAACAGCTGACTGGCTTACATAATTTTCAAGATTTCTACACAGAATTCTTGGAGCAGTTTCAGTCTGTAAGCTATGGCGACGCTACGTTCGCCGCCTGTGTTCTCGTGCCTTTAGCTCAGAAGCACAATGTGAAGTGGCGCAAGCTCGTGTGGTCGGAGTATGCAGGTTGTCTGAGAGCTCTCGACTGCCCGGAAAATATGCTGTGCTATGATATTAATCAATACTTATACCCGGTAGAAACAGACGAGTCCCTCATCAAATCGTATTTTCAAGCCCTTTCGGGCAACCTGCTGCGACCGGGGACCGTCGCTCATAAGATAGCTCGCCACCATGTAGAAATGTATAAGAAAGGAACCGATGCCTAAAAATAAGCAATATATTTTTTAATAAAAAGAAGGGTATTTATCTTGTTTAACAAAATCGCCTTCCTTTTGCTTCCTTTGACTGTGCTTTGACCTAGGTACTTCACGACCAAGACAGGCTCATGACAGGAATGCGGTTTTGCACTTTTGACACCTGCAGCCCACTTTTATCTCCGCACTTCTGTTATTGTGTGAATTATTAGCGCTACAGTGATAACTGATTGATTACCGCTTCTTGAAATTTTGGTTTTCTACTTAGATTTTTTTAAGCTTTTCTCAGCTGTCATGCGCCTAATTGTCTTGGTCAGGTAGTAAGTGTAAGTACTTACTATATAATTTTCTAGTCTGATACTAAATAACTGCATGATTAACTTTTTTTACACAAGCAATAAATTTTATATGTATATATAATATATAAAATCAGCGTCAGATATTTTTGAGCCGTTAAGATGAGTAAGTAGGTAGTATTGCATTATTGCCGCATCGTAGTAGGTGTAGGTACCTATTCAAATCAGTTAGCTCAACAAATTATTCAGATTCCCATCCAGCGCAAGTATTGTAAATTATAACACGAAAATCGGGTTACTTGCATCCATAGGTACAGTCAACAGTAGCAACAGGCTTTACATTTGCACAACGAAAACCGCTGGCGCCGCTATTACAAGTAACGTAAGGGCGCTCTCAAGGTCAAAGTGTATAGCCGTAGCTGTTGTTGACTGTACATACATATGACATATCTATCTTCTTGTGTCATTTATCTACTCTCATCTCATTCCTTCTATCTTCTGATATACCTACATCTCATCTTACCTTCAATTTCTCCTACAACATTCAACACAGCAAAGTGACTCTCCGTGAACTACTATCGAATCGACTCTTCGATTTATGTAGTGTGGTGTGTCAGAGGACCTGTCGACCCACTTACACCGCTGAAGATAATTTTATTTGACTTTATAGCGTATAGGTATGTACGGTCAACAGCATGTACGGCTTTACATTTGCACTACGAAAACCACCGCTATTACGAGTGACGTAAGGCCGCTCTCAAGGTCAAAGTGTAAAGCGTAGCTGCTGTTGTTGTACCTATGAGCAGCTAATTATAGTTAGCTAGTGGCGGAATGGATGGATGGGATAGGGGAAATCTTAGTAGAAACTAAACTAGCATACCGGCAGCTGAGCTGTTGACTGTACATTGTGTATATCCAACCTACGGCCAGCTCATCATAGGTAGGTAAAGGACGGAATCAACGGGGAGACGCTTAGCCTGATGTTACTTATTGGTAAGGCTGAAGATGGAAATAAAACGCGCCTCTCCCGGAATCCTCATTCAACGACTGAGGACGTGTAGTAAATATAATGTTTATAGTTATTTATGATTTTTATAATAAACTGTCCCATGTCCCATGTGCTCGACATGACAGATGTTGAATTTTTCTAGTATACAAATCTAATGTTTCACAAATGTTTAAAAATTAACAAAACTGAATGCATCTTTATTTTTGGCGCGAAAATATAGTGACTTTGACAGTTACTTTGACCTTTTGACAATTTTACAATAGCAGCCAGCAGGTGTTTTGGTTTTAATTTTCATATTTGTTTTCGTAAATAAAATTCTTCAAATTAATACAATGAAGAGGTGATAATTGATATCTTGGGTTTTGCATTAAGATTAAAATGTTCGTGGAAGATCTACGAAATGATTTTTATAACGTTTTACTGGGAAAAGTAAGTGAAAAAAAGAAAGATAAGGTTAGCCATTGTTTACGAATTAACACTCAGATCAAAACTTTATTTTATTTTGCAGCGAGTGTTAGTTTTAGTGCATTACGACGTAGACGCAATATGCACCTGTAAAATACTCCAAGGATTGTTCAAATGTGACAATATATCGTATACTCTTGTGCCAGTTGGAGGTGTATCTGAATTAAAAACGGCTTATGAAGAGAACAACGAGGAAATTAAATACGTAGTGCTTGTAAACTGTGGCGGGACCATAGATCTTGTAGATATTTTACAGCCCGAAGAGGATGTGGTGTTTTTTGTGTTGGATTCACATAAACCAACGGACATCTGCAATGTGTACAGTGATGGTCAGGTATGTAACTTATTGACTGACTCTTAAACTTAAATACAGTTGTTATCAAATGCTAATGAAACTGTTTTTGTATTATATTTGAATTTCAGGTTAGAGTAGTATACAAAGATAGTGAAGAAAACATTCCCAACTTTGATGATATATTTAGAGATGATGAAGATGAGGTAAGTTCTTTGATATTACATTAAATTATAAGTAGTCTTTTATTCTGTTCCAACTGAATTAAAAAAAAAACCTTGAACCATAAATGACAGCTTTACATGTAAGATCTTAATTAATTAGGGACACAGCCCCCTTACTCTGGATGGAATCGAGTTCACATTAGGATCAAATCTACATCAAAAATCTGTTATTTTGGCACTTTAAAAAAAGTTGCTATGGTTTTCATAGTACCGTTTTGGCATATTCTTCGATCCTGATTTGAACGCGATTCTATCGAGAGTAATCCCCCAGGTGTCCAGAAACAGTTGAATAGAGTTTTAACCGCCTCTGTGGTTTAGTGGTAACAACCATCAGTATCAGCCCCAGAGACTCCGGGTTCGATTCCCAGCGGGGGTACATATTGTATTTGGTTTGGTTGCTGGTAGAACTTATTGGAAGTCCGCCTGGCTAGCTACCACCATATTATCTAAGAGTCTGACGCCATAACAGCAAGGTTTTCAGCATTGCCGTGTTCCGGCAGTTAAAGAGATAGCCAGTTCCCCAGTGATTGAGGATTCCGGGAGAGGCTCACTTCCATCTTCAGCCTTATCAATACTTAACATCAAGTATGATGAAGGATAAGAGATTAAGAGTCTCCTCGTTGTTGATAAAAAAAATAATATATCTATTCATAACTCTTAAAGTTAATTAAGGTTAATTAAATCATGGCTATTTGACACAGAAATTTTGACAAAGTATATGATATATGTTTAGGAAAGTATTATCCACATTAAACAATATTTTTGATAAAAAATAGGATTATTTTAATTTATCAACTTTAAAAATTAAGATGTACCAATATTGAAACAAAAATCTTGCTTTCATCAGAATCTTTTCTTTCTCTGGACCTGTAGCTATTACAGTATTTCATAATGTAGCCAAAACGGACTTTGTTACTGACTTTGCTTGTAGGAAGAAGAGCAGCGTGAGAGTGGAATGGAAGCACTGGAGGCGGCGGTGGAGCGGCGGCGCGAGCGGCGCGCTTGGGAGGAGCGCCGGCACACTCTCATGTTCAACTACACACAGTTCTCCTACTATGGCAAGCCGGTGAGTGGATGACTTCTATCAGCTGCTGTCCCCCACAAACAGAATACCATAAATAAATTCTTTTTGTTGTTAGTAATAACAACAAGTATGTTATTTATTAGTTATATTTTTTAAGTGTGTGTCACAACAGCTTTTCTTGGATGAATTGTGGATGAAATTTATATTTCTGTCCTAACTAATATTATAAATGCGGGTGTTTGTCCTTCCTTAAGCAACCAATCGACTTGTTTTTGGCATCAAATTACTTGAAAGGTCGAAGAAATAGGCTACTTTTTACCCCGAAATTCCCACGGGAACTCTTAGGGCCAACTTTTACATCTCCGAGTCGTATACAGGCCAACCACAACACGTACCACAACCACAACACGTGGGCGGGCGCATTTTGGATTGGAAATGTATAGTACAATTTGCATGTACCACATTTTGCCGTCATCATCGACCACGTAAGGGATACCGACCACAACGCAACCATAACGCAGCCACAACGCAACCGCAACACAACTGTCAGCAACGCTACGAACTAGCGGCCGGCCAACAAGCAAAAACAATGTTTCCTGTTCGAATTCCATGAGTTCGTTCAGTACGCGTGTTTCCTCTGTGAGAGCCGGAGTCGTACTGTGACTTCGTACGACGTAACATCGACATTTTCACGCTTTGTCACACAACCGCAACGCAACTGCAAAAAGCTGCAGCGACACTATTCACACGTGACCATTGTGGCTGCGATCAGCTATGGAATTGCGTAAAGTCAATCGTATTTATTTGACAGTTCATATTGTATCATAATAAATGTCATTCCATACAAATTGCAACCGATTGAATACGATATGAACTGTCAAATTAATACGATTACCTTACGCAATTGCACCCCTGGGCCCGTATTCACTATGGCCACTTACCGATTCCTTGCTCAAACCACGCCAATGTCGTATTTGTTTTTGACATTTTTTAAATTCGTTTTCTCTATGACACTTACAAATTTTAAAGTTATTTTACTTGTTTGATATTTATACAACTAGTGACTTTCATGTACTTGTACAATAACTTTATAATTTGGGAGTATCATGTAGAAAACGACTTTTGAAAATGTCAAAACCAAGTACGACATTGGCGTGGTTTGAACAAGGAATCGCTAATTGGTCATAGTGAATAAGGGCCCTGGTGTGGTTGTGGTACGTGTGGGTTGTATCCCGTGGGTGTCGTGGATGAGATAGGATAGTGAGTAGTGTATTGCTATGCTTTCTAGTCGTATGATTCTAGGCGTTGCTGTTGTAACGTATGAATTATATTTGGAGGGTTGTTCCTTCAGAGCGCGTGCGTAGCCCTAGAGCTAGCGTGGATGGTGTCTCGATGCGGGTGGGGGGCGCTGTGGGCCGCCAGCGTGGCCCACGCGGCCCACGCGGCCCTCGCCATGCGCGCGCCCGCGCAGTGCCTGCTGGACGCCGACGCGTTACACCGCCGCATCGCCGCCGCGCACGCGCCCGACGACGCCGTGAGTACTCGCAGGAAATCTTGGCTCTATACTAGACTCAAAGACTCGCGGCCACAGACCTATATAATATATAGACGGAAAGAGCTCTTCAAACTGTATGAAAACCTAGTAAATCTAATTTCTGTACCTACGATGACGTCACGAGCGATATTTCCTCTCAGACCCCGGATTATGAGACACAATAGATATTCTAATGTTGTCTGGACACCGGTGTCCAGTTCGAGTTTGATCAATTAAAGACTTAGGTCGGACAAAACATTCACTGTGGATCAAACTTTTTGCTCGCAAGGTAGGTAAACTTATACCGTTTATCTCGATATAGGTCTGTTGTTCGCGGCAGACGATGCCATAAATCACTTTTGTATAAGTGATGCGCACGCGCACGAATACTGTCCATAACATTTAAAATACCCCTCTTAAACCCTCGGTATTGATACGCTTGTATCCAAAACAATTCACATCTTCTCGTTTTTGTGACGTCACCCTTAAACAGTGTAAGTACGAGAGGCTCGTCTTTGAGTACGCTGTATCGTTTCCACGTTTATTGAACCGTCTGCCGCGAGTCTTTGTGTCGAGTATAATGTCAATTAAGCTTTCAACTAATATTTAATAAAGTCCAGCTGCTAAGAAAATAGATTTCTGAAACCCGAACCTTAAAATTTCGTCAGGTGTATTGCTGGATTCTCTCAAAGTTTTGATGAAGAAAAGCGGGCTTTACCCGTGGTCCCACAAAGATGGATCTTCTGATCCTCAGTATGATTTCATATGACGTAGGTAATTTTGGAGCGGGCTTTTATTTCTGATTTCTTTTATAATCGAAAATGAACCGCGTGTGTCACCGCATCGCGCGTAAGCAGCGTTCACATGACAGCACAGCATTGTTCAGTTAGCGTTAAAATGATTGGAGCATCAAACCTACCAAAATATCGAATCATTTGTCAAAAATCAACCTTAACTGAAGATGTTAAGGTCCACTTTAATTTGTTCTCAGACGCCAAATGAAAGTTTTGATGCTGACTGTACTGTACACGCTTTTGTTTTCCTTCTCAAACCGCGTGGATTATCTGGAACTGGAACGGGTCTACATGTTCGTTGAACTATAACCTCGCGCGCGGTAATGTATACGACAAACACTATACAGTAGTAATCTAGTACCTCTATCGAACTGACAGAATCGCAAACTAGTCCAGTCAAAAGAGGGCGCGTTACATCACTAATGAATTTGCTGTCATTCTCCAGTGCTGCCGCGTGGTGCTGGAGAAAGACGCGTGGCTGCCTTTATACCGCGTGTGGTCGCTAGAGAGCGCTCTACGTCACTACTGAACCTGCTGTCATTCTCCAGTGCTGCCGCGTGGTGCTGGAGAAGAAAGCGTGGCTGCCTTTATACCGCGTGTGGTCGCTAGAGAGCGCTCTACGTCACTAATGAACCTGCTGTCATTCTCCAGTGCTGCCGCGTGGTGCTGGAGAAGGACGCGTGGCTGCCTTTATACCGCGTGAGGTCGCTAGAAAGCGCTCTACGTCACTAATGAACCTGCTGTCATTCTCCAGTGCTGCCGCGTGGTGCTGGAGAAGGACGCGTGGCTGCCTTTATACCGCGTGTGGTCGCTAGAGAGCGCTCTACGTCACTAATGAACCTGCTGTCATTCTCCAGTGCTGCCGCGTGGTGCTGGAGAAGGACGCGTGGCTGCCGCTATACCGCGTGTGGTCGCTAGAGAGCGCTCTACGTCACTAATGAACCTGCTGTCATTCTCCAGTGCTGCCGCGTGGTGCTGGAGAAGGACGCGTGGCTGCCGCTATACCGCGTGTGGTCGCTAGAGAGCGCTCTACGTCACTAATGAACCTGCTGTCATTCTCCAGTGCTGCCGCGTGGTGCTGGAGAAGGACGCGTGGCTGCCTTTATACCGCGTGTGGTCGCTAGAGAGCGCTCTACGTCACTAATGAACCTGCTGTCATTCTCCAGTGCTGCCGCGTGGTGCTGGAGAAGGACGCGTGGCTGCCTTTATACCGCGTGTGGTCGCTAGAGAGCGCTCTACGTCACTAATGAACCTGCTGTCATTCTCCAGTGCTGCCGCGTGGTGCTGGAGAAGGACGCGTGGCTGCCTTTATACCGCGTGTGGTCGCTAGAGAGCGCTCTACGTCACTAATGAACCTGCTGTCATTCTCCAGTGCTGCCGCGTGGTGCTGGAGAAGGACGCGTGGCTGCCGCTATACCGCGTGTGGTCGCTAGAAGGTGCATTAAGACACGCACCCGTCGCCGCGCCGCATTTGCGCTTGCACACGCACGCTGGGGCTGCGAAACTGCGCCAGCTACTCGCAGATATGGGGTAAGTCAGTTTTCAGTCTCAGGATTTCTGCTCGTCAACATATAATAAATAATAATAAATAAATAAATCATTTAATCCTCACCATAATCATAACAATTAAATATGGTACAAAACTGAGTACATTCGTCTTAGGGGCATATTACACTATCATTTATCTTAGATCATAGATCTATGAGTCAATGTTATTGGATAATGTAATTTAGACATATGATTCATTTTCTCCTTGATCATAGATTTTTGACATTTGCTGACAGATTGGATCCAATACGGTCATAGAAACAGGTGTTGCCAGTAATTTTTATTTTTTTTCCACTAGGTATTTAAAAGCAAATATAAAAAAGAGTTTTTAATTTCTTGTTCGTTAATATGTTTCAAATAATGTAATGTAGTCCTTTTTATAATTATATAGTTGCATAATCTTGCTGAAATAACAAAAAACAAACCATACTAAATGACGATGTCTTTTGGCAAATCGAATTCTCTGAGATCTGGTAACCCTGAAGTCATCCATCAATGTGGATCCATCCATGATCTTAGCCAGATTCGTTTTTTTCTTGTATTCCTTTTTTTTCTTTTTTAATAGTAAAATAACGGACACTGCCGAAGCAATAGTAGCGCACACCACCGACGCACCGACCATATGACGTAAAATAGGATCAAAGAACTTTGATAGTGTAATACACAGATATGACTCAAAAAGTCAATTATGTTGGATCAAATATATGATCATTTAAATGATCATAGATATTTGACAATGTATTATCCCCCTTAGGAAATAAATTGCTGTTCTGTGCTGCTAGATGTGTGCCAACACTTAAGAGGCACTTGTTATCGATTAAAACTTTTTTCTTATTCTTCAATCAATCACTATCTTATAAATTTGAATGATAGGAATTTTGTATTTTAAACAGTGACTGTATATGATTTTAATTTTTGATATACATTTTGTTTTTATTTAATAATAAACAGACGAAACCTATTCAAATGGCCTATGTAAAAACGCATGTTAACAGGAGTCGATTCTAACCAACAGCGTCTACGCACAACGATTATTCAGCAAGTAGGTTCAATGTCGTCGTAACAGACCGAAGATCGGCTCTTATTGAGTCGAATGTTGAAATGGCAACCAAGTTAGAATTTAATTAAAGTTGATGTACTTATGTTCCTTTCGAAAATATATTTTTTTAGGGTTAAGTACCTCAAAAGGAATCTGAATCGGCTCTTATAGGCTCACTTCGATGTCCGTCCGTTCGTCCGTCTGTCAAGACTGTTTTTCTCAGGAACGCGTGGAAGTATCAAACTGAAATTTATATCTAATACTTAGGTCTACTGTCCCTTGGAGCTGTGAAAAAATCAAAGTTCTTAGCCAAAGTAATCAAAAGATACAGACGTTTATGCCGCAAATTTCCGCAGAAATTTCGAAACTCGCACGGGAATCAAAAACTACTTCTCGTGAACTTAGAATTTTGAAATTTGGTACGAAGTAACGTCTTATAGTACAGTACCCCTATTACGAGTTTGCTTAACATGACATTTACAGGACTCGTGAGCGCAGACTATCAGATACACTGCTCATGTCGGTAAAACAGTCGCTAAGTGTGAAGGAGACAGAGCTACATTTTACGTTAACGTTTACTGTAAAGTCAAGTTTGCCAAACTCGTAATAAGCCTACAGATAAAGGAAAAATTGCGAAAACCGTAAATTTTTAGTTACATCATATATATAAAAAAAATATTGAAAATTTTAAACGGAAGCCTCGGTGCGCGAGTCCGACTCGCACTTGGTTTTTTTTTTGTTATAACGATCAATAGGAACTCAAATAAATGCGTCATCGTTGCGAAATTTCTATATCTCGAAAAAAATAAATGCGAAATTTATGCTTTTTATTTTAGAAAATCCCGTACCACTAATGATAGGTCATCATTGTTTGTGCAGCATCCCTCTGCAACAAGCGCGGCAGGCGTACCGCTCCATGGACGTAGAGCTACGTCGCGGGCTGTGCGCATCGCTCGAAGCGGCCGCCGAGCGGTTGCGGTTGCCGCCGCCCTCCCGCGCCGCCTTCCTCCTGCGCCGCCCGCACGCGCCGCCGCACGCCGCCCACGACGCCTTATATGCGCTGCTGGCGCTCACGCACCACGTAAGTTATATGCGCTGCTGGCGCTCACGCACCACGTAAGTTATATGCGCTGCTGGCGCTCACGCACCACGTAAGTTATATGCGCTGCTGGCGCTCACGCACCACGTAAGTTATATGCGCTGCTGGCGCTCACGCACCACGTAAGTTATATGCGCTGCTGGCGCTCACGCACCACGTAAGTTATATGCGCTGCTGGCGCTCACGCACCACGTAAGTTATATGCGCTGCTGGCGCTCACGCACCACGTAAGTTATATGCGCTGCTGGCGCTCACGCACCACGTAAGTTATATGCGCTGCTGGCGCTCACGCACCACGTAAGTTATATGCGCTGCTGGCGCTCACGCACCACGTAAGTTATATGCGCTGCTGGCGCTCACGCACCATGTAACTATGTTTAAACACCCTGTACTGGCAAGCAGTCACAATAGATTTTTTATTTATTTATTTATTTTTATTTTATTTATTTATTCTTTATTGCAATATAAAAAAAAATACAGCAAATGGCGGACTTAATGCCATCAGGCATTCTCTACCAGTCAACCAGTAAAAGGTGTGAGACCTACCGTATCGGCAATAAAGTAGTACTATAAAACGTAATTCAGAATATTTATTGTTATAACTTAATTATTGTCAACCGCCTCGGCTAGCTGTGTAGTGTCGGCTTAGAATAGCACTACCCCCTCTCATCCCGTGGCTATCGTAAAAGGCCACTAAGGGACTCAGCCTTCAGGAGACGGGCAGCAGCGTCTCCTACATACTTGGCCATACTGCGATCGCCAACCCGCCTGCCAAGCGTGGCGATTATGGCTAAACCCCCCTTTTGGGGGAGGCCTATACCCAGCAGTGGGTGTTATATGGCTGAGACGACGATTGTCAACCGCCTCTGTGGTCTAGTAGTACATCCACCGGTATCTGACCCAGGGGTCCCGAGTTCGATTCCCAGCGGGAGTACATATTGTATTCGGTTTGGTTGGTGGTAGGACTTGTTAGTCCGCCTGGTTAGCTATCACCATCTTATCTAAGCCTGACACCATAACAATAATGTTTTCAGCATTCTTGTGTTCCGGCAGTTTGAGATAAGATAGCCAGTTCCTCAGTGTCTGAAGATTCCGGGAGAGGCTCGCTTCCATCTTCAGCCTTATCAATACTTAACATCAGGTATGATGAAGGCTAAGAGTCTCACCGTCGTTCATTAAAAAAAAACTTATAATACACTTATCAGCAGTAAACCGAGCCACTGCGTTATTTTCATACATAAATAAAAAAAAATAAAAAAAAAAAAAAAATATATATATTAAATAACTGAGAAAAGTTGTACAATATTTGTTATAAAAGTTAAGTCTAAACCACAAAACAATCATTGTTACTATGCCAACAATAGTACTCGTAGTCATGAATAAGGTGGTCATGAGAAAGCAACATTGTACATATTACAGAGATAACAGAGGTACCCGAACTAGGCAAAGCCTGTGTCTCGGGACACCAATTGGTGAATTATAATTAACAGAATTTGCATTTGTATGAATGAGTGATGTACTTAAAAATACTTAATAAAAAAGGAACTAAATATAGTGCGTTACATTAAAAAATATATAGATAATGAACGTAGAAGCAATGAAACATCAATCAATCAGACCTTCAGTATTTGAGTAATCTAAAGAGAGCAACCAGTTTGTAAGAGCGGGCTTCAATTCGTGCAGCGTCAGGTTTCTTAGGTCGCAAACTTTCGCTACCGCGTTGTAGACATGTGCTCTTATTGAGTCTCCAAATCTACTAGAAAAGTGTGACATATATACATACTTTACAGTCAGTCACTGTAAACATTTGTACGTCGATGTATGAGTCAGACTCGACTTGCGAATCAAAGTCCCAAAAGTTCAAGAAAACTTTTCAGTTTTGTGCAAAGAAAAACAAATCACAGAATCCGATTTCCCACATGTTATTCACCAAATCCTCCATCCATTTGACGATCTCCGTGGTAGAGTGGTACTGGTACGTACACCGGTTATAAGGTGTCGCCTACTCTAAGCTCCCAGGTTCGAATCCCGGTAGGGGCAAATGTTTGTATGATGAATACGAGCATTTGTACCTGAGCCATGGACGTTTATATATATTTCTACTCATAAATAGTTATATATGTATCGTCGTCGTCGTCTCAGCCACATAACACCCACTGCTGGGTATAGGCCTCCCCCAAAAGGGGGGGTTTGCCATAATCGCCACGCTTGGCAGGCGGGTTGGCGATCGCAGTATGGCCAAGTTTGTAGGAGACGCTGCTGCCCGTCTCCTGAAGGCCGAGTCCCTTAGTCGCCTTTTACGACACCCACAGGATGAGAGGGGGTAGTGCTATTCTAAGCCGACACTACACAGCTATATAATATATAATGTATAATTATATGTATCTATATCTATTACCCTAGTATCCCATAACACGTGCTTACTGGGGCAATGTTAATTGATGTGTTTAAAAAAAAAACCTCTTACCCACAGGAAACAATCCCCAAAGGCGAAGGTTTCCAACACGCGCTAGCCGCTTTAGACATAGAGGGTGACAACGAAAGCCTACGCCTCGGTCTAGAATCAGCTCGTTCAGCGCTGGAGGCCGTGGGCCGCCTGGCGCACGCCACGCTCAGCGGCCGGCGGCTGCAGCTGGCTGGGCCCTTCAGCTACTTCATCGTGCACGAGGTAAGCATAGCATACCAGTGACCGGGTAAAAGTGTAGACAAGAAAAGTGAAGTGAAAATTTAGTGCGGTAATAGTGAAGTGAATTAGTGCCAAAAAGTGATAAAATTGTGTACCTCCTAATCCTGTTTTACGTGTCACTTATGTAGCTGAAATTACTTGAAAATGTATGTCAGTGCATCATTTTCAGTGGCATTCCAGAGCAGTATGTACATCTACTTTATTGCACAGGAGGTGCACCCAGAGCGCGGTGCATCAGTAACTACTTTGTTAAAGACTTAGAGTTAGTTTAACCGTGGGCACAACACACACACACTCACCTACTTTATCGTAAGAGCTGAGTATAAAAGCATTGCGGGGAGGTATGACAAAGTCTACGCCTCGGTCTGGAATACTCTCAGCGACCGGCGGCTGCAGCTGGCTGGGCCCTTCAGCTACTTCATCGTGCACGAGGTGTAATGTCGGCTCTTGTATAAGGCAGTATGTCTGCAGACTTCGGTCATTTTAAAATTTCCTTTCATTAAGATATATATATATATATATATATATATATATATATATATATATATATATATATAGATATAAATATATAGTAGGTGAGGTGGATAGGTGGGTACGATGGGTGGGAGCTAGTAGAAAAAAAAAATGTAAAGGAAAAGAGATGCTTAATTCGGTGAATGACTGTATTTAAATGTTTTGTTGTGGTGGCCGAAACGGCTCTTCGAACCTTGTTAACTTTACAGGTTTTCATTGTTCAGAGGTAGCATCGGCCTTGGCTTTTAATTTTGGCCATAGTACACCAGGAATATTATCTTCACTGATTTATTTACGTTTTAATGCAGTGCAAACGCACGTAACGCCCCATCTGTCAGATCGACAGTGACAGATATGACACTGACAGGAGATTGTGAGATGGTCTGCGATTGATATATGACAGAAGGTCCTTGCTTTTTAAGGTTACTTTAATTAAACTCTTATTGATTAATTAAAATTTTATTGATACCAGTATAAACAGTATAAGAATATTGAAGGAATATGTAATGATATAAACGAATAGCTGAAGCCGCAGGTGACGAGACGCATACGGCGCCCCTCCGAAACACCACTCCGCCCGCGAAGCAGAAAATTCAGTACGCTCGGCGTTAAGAGGACAGATCAGGGAAGCCCGGGAGTCGCCTCCGGCTGTTTTACTATCCTGCTAGTATCAAGCAGTGAAAATATAATCAGAGGATCACACATAGAGCGGTGACCCCATTCCTCTATTAAATTAACCCAAAAAACTAACATTTAGTTTATCTAAATATATAAATATATCCATATCAACAACCACCATTCATTCACATCAGCAAGCTTAGGAGTTCACCCATAGTGTAGCATCATCATCAATTTCTCATCACATTCAATTAAGTTCCATTTCTGATATCCTTGGGCAGGCATTCATGAACCTTCAATTTTATTTAAGATATCACTAAAACAGTAACTTTAAATTAATTGTTTTAACAGTGTACCTATTTTTTATGTTTTTATGTGTTAATTACAGGACACCTTTTTAGTTTTGGTTTATATAGAGTCAGGAGAATAATAAAGATCAATTTACTTGTCACTGGATAATGTTTTGTCTCATTTCCCCGTTGTTGTCCTAGCCGAAAAAGGTAAGTCTATTAAGTAAGTTCCTATTAATATTGAAAATTGGAAAACCACATTACAGAGGTAAGCATAGCATACCAGTGACCGGGTAAAAGTGTAGACAAGAAAAGTGAAGTGAAAATTTAGTGCGGTGATAGTGAAGTGAATTAGTGCCAAAAAGTGATAATAATTGTGTCCCTCCTAATCCTGTTTTACGTGTCACTTAAGGGCGCGCTCTAGGCCAAAAGCAAAAGTAATAACTGCAACGGCGAACTGCAAAGTAAATGCTGCCTTATCTCTATGAGAAATAAGGCAGCATTTACTATATAATGCTCCGGCCCCATTCGGCCGGTCCGGAATGAAGAAATAAAGGAAATTCTTTTTTTCAAGGATATTTAAAGGTTATTTACAAAAAATATATAACATAAGCCCTGTCTTATCTATATTGTAATTATACTAAAAAGTTCCAAGTTTTATTTTAATGTATTACTTGAATACTAGCAGTTTATCGTGTTAATTATAGTGATTTGGAAGCAACTTCGCAACTTTTTTCTATCGAGAAAATTTTATGCAATCGTGTTTTTTAATAAAATAGTCACTAGTGTTAGTCCTGTAGTTTGCTGCATCTTAATTTGAAATTCAGTTTTTCATCAATATTGATATTACAGACGATCATGTAAAGCAATCTGATTTTCGTTGGCCTATAGCGGGCCCTTAAGTAGCTAAAATTACTTGAAAATGTATGTCAGTGCATCATTTTCAGTGGCATTCCAGAGCAGTATGTACTTCTACTTTATTGCACAGGAGGTGTGCTCCCAGAGCGCGGTGCATCAGTAACTACTTTATTAAAGACTTAAAGTTAGTTTAACCGTGAGCACAACACACACACTCACCTAATTTATCGTAAGAGCTGAGTATGAAAGCCTTGCTGGAAGGTTTGACAAAGCGTACGCCTAGCTAGCTAGCTGGGCCCTTCAGCTACTTCATCGTGCACGAGGTAAGCATAGCATACCAGTGACCGGGTAAAAGTGTAGACAAGAAAAGTGAAGTGAAAATTAAGTGTGGTGATAGTGAAGTGAATTAGTGCCAAAAAGTGATAATAATTGTGTCCCTCCTAATCCTGTTATATGTGTCACTTATGTAGCTAAAATGACTTGAATATGTATGTCTGCATTTATTTATCAATTTACATGCAGACTTACAGAGCGAAAGCTGCCAAAACACAACCAAGTTAGACAAGAAAAAAATACAAAAAAGTCAAATCAAATAGAATCACAATAAAATTAACAGTGAATAATAAGAAATTAAAAGAATGATAATATATATTCAATTAAGGAAATTTTAATGTCGTCATATTAACAATGTCAGCTTATAATTAAAACGATGGTCAATTAAATTACAAATTATAAAAAGTCATAGAAAATCACAAAAGAAATGTGATATTAATTAAATCATAAATTCAAATAAAGAGATGTCATCACAACAATGTCAGCCTATGAATAAAGTCATGGTAAGTTAAATAAATAAAAACAGTCACTTGTCTAAAGAACCCAAAAATTGCCGAGCAGTGATCACTAATTGTCCTATACCGTTAAAGAATAAGTGATTGACTGTCATGAACGAGCATGTCTCCGATGAGGAGCAGTGCACGCATTGTCGGAGCCTGTGCTTGTTCGCATCCCGGGGCGGGGCAAGAGTCGGGGCCGACGGTGAGGTGCCACTAATCCCGAAGTAGTCTTGGAAGTGCGAGCAGGAACCAAAATGCATGCTTGAAACGTCAGTGCATCGTTTTCAGTGCATTCCAGAGCAGTCTGTTCATCTACTTTACGTGTCCGTTTCGACTGCTCGGCCACAGTGTCCCAGAAAAAAACGACTACGTCAATATTACGAAGTAATTTGTAGAAAACTAATAAAGAAAACCGCAAATTTGCAGAACCGATATTCAGAAAGTTATAAGGGCTTAACCATGGCCGCGCAGTCGAAACGTGGAGAACTGCGCGGCCACGGAGATCTCAGATACGGGAGCTACATAGACATCTCATTCTTTTTGCTAATCACTGATATGATTTCGCAGAAATTGTAGAAAGTCTTAATAGAGCCTTAAAGTATGTACTTTACGAGCTATAGTTCTTTAAAGTCGTGGCCGCGCAGTTGAAACGGTGACAGCCGAGCGAACATAGGGATCTCAGAAACGGAGCTTCTCAGAGGTCCCATTCTTTTTGCTAATCAGAGATACGATTTCGCAGAATTTATAGAAAGTTAGAGTAAAGCCCTAAAGTTTGTAGTTCACGACCTGTAGATCTTAAAAGCCATGGCCGCGCAGTCGAAACGGTTAAAACCGCGCGAACACTCAGATCTTAGAAACGGAGCGTCGTAGAGGTTCCATTCTTTTTGCTAATCACTGATACGAATGTTGATAGTATATAAATGGCTGGCATAAGGACCTGCATGATATTTAAATAAACCCCTGAGTGTTTCATGAAAACGCCTATAATTTTTGAATAGTTATTTCATGATTCAGAGATTGCTAAGGTACTGAGTACTTACTTTTGCAACTATAGGTACGTGCGTCGTACCTAAGATCTTTAAATCTCAATTAAATTAGATATTGCGTGTAATTGATTAAATATTCCGACGAAGCGTCAAAACGTTTTGTGAGAAAAATTACCTGTAAAGCTAGAAGTAGGGTGACCATGATTTGTATTGCGTCAAACAGACATCTCCAAAGGCGTCGCCATTTTAATCACGTAGGTATTACTTATCATAATGAGGTATACGTATGGTTAGTTGGATGAGGAAAGTATAGGTACAGATACGAAAATATTTATACCGTTTTCGTATACATACTAACAATAACATATTGACAAAGAAAACACTTATTTAATCGGACACTCATTTATATTTCCTTGAAATAGGTATGCAACGTATTATGATTTGTACAAGTACCATTGTTTTATTTACGTTCTTGATCATAACGATATCGTAACTGTTTTTGTATTTCCATCTGACAAAATACTTTTCTATTTTTGTCTCGGTATCAGAGTTGAATTGAAAGGTGAATTTCAATAGAGTAAATAAGGCTGATTTCAGAATGCGTTTGTATCGATGCCTACTTGTTGCAGTTGCGGTACTGTGTTTAGATACTATAATCTTATCTCTCCCATCAGCTCTGGCACCAATACGGACTTAGACTAAAAATGGCTGCTAGAAATAAAACAGTTCCATAATGAACATTGAAAGTCTTACGATACTACTACCAAGACACAGAAATACTTAAGTACACAAGAAATCACAGTTTAATTAAAAATAAATAAATGATAAATGATGCTTAATATCTTAATATAAAATATAACAATAGGACTTTTATTATAGTAGACTTTAAATCACATTTTTTTTAAAATCACAGTTCGTTTTCATTATAAGAATCTTAATATAAAATATATCAATAGACAATTATTAATAATCACAGTTCGTTTTCATAATTTTACTAACACTTATAAACTAACAAATAGAAATCTTTACCTAAATCACATTTGTTTTAACAATCACATTTCGTTTTCATAATAAGTATCTTAATATAAAATATATCAATAGACGGTTTTATTAAAGTAGACTTTAAATCGCATAATTATTAACAATCACAGTTCGTTTTCATAATTTGACTAACACTTATAAACTAACAAATAATTATCTACAAGTTGTTATATTTTTTTTTTTATTATTGATGGCCGCGATTTTGAAAAAAAAAATAATAATAATAGGTTACAATTTTTTTAGTCTAAGTATTAAGTAGGGACGTATACGTATTTTTACCAGAGCTGACGTGAGAAATGAGGATATAGTACTTACCTATTGCACCCAGAGCGCAGTACATCAGTAGCTACTTTATTAGACTTAAAATTTGTTTAATTTTGACCACAACACACACACTCACCTAATTTATCGTAAGAGCTGAGTATGAAAGCTCCCAGCAAGGGAGGTATGACAAAGTCTACGCTTCGGTCTGGAATACTCTCAGCGGCCGGCGGTTGCAGGTAGCTGAGCCCTTCAGCTACTTCATCGTGCACGAGGTAAGATAGTGAAAGTGAATCAAAGAAAAGTTAAGCTAAGTGAAAATTAAGTGCAGTGATAGTGAAGTGAAATAGTACAAAAAATCACTAAATAATTAAATGCCATGGTTTGGCCAGATTAATGAATAATCTTATGGGTCTTATAGGTCTTTGAGAACCTATGTTGAACTTTTTCCAATAATTCAATGTCTTTCTTGAAGTATGGGCTCCAGATTTGGAAGGCGTATTCTAGAATCGGCCTTACATAGTTTGTATATCTTCAGCATCATTTCAGGTGTTAGGTACGCGAAGGCTTTTCGAATTAGGTAAATGAAACTGTTGGCTTTTTTGGTCACAGAGGCGATATGATGTTCCCATTTAAGATCATTGGCAACATGTACTCCTAAATCTACTTGTCGTAATGGGACACCATTTATTTCGTAGACTTTGCGGGGATTTCGATTCCCAATATGAAGAACAGTGCATTTGTCTATATTTAGACTAATCAGCCACTCCCTTGACCAATCTGCCAGTCGAGTCAAATCATTCTGAAGTAGTTCTGAGTTAACAAGAGGATTTGCAAATATATTGGTATCATCCGCAAACATGCTAAAATTGCAATTCAAGTTTTTTGGTAAGTCCAAAGTGAAGATTATGTACAACACTGGCCCAAGTACGGACCCTTGGGGTACACCACTTTGTATCTCTCTTTCATCTGACAATGTTTCGCCAATTCTCACTCGGAATGTTCTTTTTCTCAGAAAAGCTTCGATACATGTTAATGTTTTACCCCGAATTCCAACAAATTTCAGTTTTTGAAGAAGTCTGCCGATTGGTACTTTGTCGAAAGCTTTTTCATAGTCGAGGTATCCTACATCAACAGGTTCGTGCGCATTTTGGCTATTGACCCAAGACGACAAACAAGACAACAGGTTGGATACTGTGGATCGACGCGGGCAAAAGTCATGCTGTTGGCTATGGATGACTTGTTGGTTATGCAAGAACTGTCTTATGTGTTTGACAATTATTTTTCTCCATGACCTTGCACGGCACACTGTTGAAGCTTATGGGCCTGTAGTTTGATGGTAGTAATTTGTTTCCTTTTTTAAATATGGGAATCACTGTGGCGGTTTTCCATAGATCCGGTAACGTTCCAGTGTCGTAAGATGTTTGCATTACGGATGTCAAAGTATCGTTAAGATTACACTTTTTCAAAGTAGGCACTGGTATATCATCAGGACCCGGAGAAGCATCATCCTTCATTTCCTTTATTGCGGCTTGGACTTTGTCATTGGTGAACACAATATCCTCAATAGTTTCTGGTATTCGATGACGTGGGTCTAAAATTGGCAGGTCACCAGGTGGCTCCTCTTCAAATACACTAGAAAATTGATCTGCGAAAGCTTCTGATATTTCCTTTGGTTTTAACATCTGCTGACCTTTGCTGTTAATTACTATATTTGGTATATTTACTGAGTTTATTTGCTTTCTAGTGTATGAATAAAATTTCTTCGGTCCTGCCTCCAACAAATTTTGTTCGTATAACATTCTCGATTTACGCCGTAAATTCGTAAGTTTATTGTTGACTTTTCTAAATTCTTTGTAGACATCATCAGATCCAATTTAAATTCCAAATTAAATTATGTGTTTTCATTGAAAGTTGGATGTCTGCTGAAAGTTGAGTATCATTAAATATATAGATGTAGATGGCTGGAATAACAACGACTCGTTAGGAATAACTTCGATTATTCGTTTATTTTTACCGATTATTCATATAGAAGTGAAGTGTTGCAACACTGAGAAGAGAAAGGATGTAACTTTGTAACGAAGTACAGAAAAGTATGTTTTTAGTGTATATTGTTTATTTGGCTTTAATTGATGGATTTGAATTTTAAATTTAGTGGTTAAGAATTGTAAATCATGCAACTAAATGAAAATATCTTCATAATTTCATAGTTTTACGATACTTTTTCCAACTGTGTGAGTTACGCCTGTACAAAGTTATATCGGCTTGAAAAATATGAAACGTCAAACGGTACTTCTTAAATTTGATAGACAATAGATAAAATGTATTGTTTGAGTTTTATTTGTTATAAATATGTTTTTAATTTCAACTATATTGTCTTACTGGCTATAATAGTTTCATTTATTTACGTAACCCAAATAGATTGTTATCCGGCTCGAAAGACCATGAGTTCGACCAGCAATTGTAAACTGTTTCTGATGTGTAATATGACAAGAGCTGCAATGCTGTTCTTTTTTCTTGTCCCATTTTGCGTTAGCTGGTTTCTGCCAAACCCATACAACCGAGACGAATTGTTTTGCATCTGTGTTTTTATTTACCTACTGGCGGCTGCCCACGGTTCCACCCGCGTGGTTTTCGTTCCCGTGGGAATAATCTTATACCTCTATACAAACCATGTCCATATGTACATCTTAAGTTTTGGCGCGCACTGCTCATTGAAATAAAACAACTGACGACTGATTTCATCCCGTGATCACGGCAGCTGAAAAGGTGCCGAAACGTCGGGAAAATAAAAAACCCCTAAAAACCTAAAAAAACGGTCAATTACAACTTAGTTCGTGACATATAGCGCGTTTGATATCCGTAAAAGTTGTTTTATTTCAAACCTTGTACAGTTGTCTTAACAATAAGACAGAAAGAAAGAAAGAAAGATTTTATTGGCCATCAGTGCAATTATTTTTACAGATAAAAAAGTTAAAAAATTATAGAATAAACAATTATTTGTGACAGCCAATCAGGATTCTGCCTCAGTATAATGCCGTTAAACTGTGATACAACATCACAAACGGCGCTGGTATTCTGGCAGGGCCTGAAGGTACCGTCATCCGTGCTTAAAAATATACTTATATGTACTAAACGAATACAAAAAATAATAATTATCCAGTTTGGTGCAGTCGATCAGAAGTTATTCGCTTACATAAGTTTTACATAATTTATGTTTATAGATATAGAAGATAGATAATAGTATTCTTTTCTTTTTAAGCTACTTCGTCTTGAAATTTGATCACAAATAAATGTGATGACCGAAATAAAAAAAAAACTCATTTAATTTCGTGCAGGGCGTCCCCGAAGCGCGTTGGGTACGCAGCGCCGCGTGGCTGGCCGTTGCGGCCAGATGGATAGCATCCGCTGCCGGAGCTGCCAGGCCGCTGGTCGCCAGCGCGCCTAGGGACGAGACCACATGCATACTGCTGGGAGTACCACCGCGCGTCGAACAGGAGCCTAGGAAGTCAGTATATAGGAGTCTACTAGGGTTGTATATAGGTGTAGCGGGCGAGATGGATAACATCCTCAGGGGCCCGTATAATGCCCTTCTAAGGGTACCCGAGAGAAGAAATCTTCAAAAACACGGGCAACCTCAACGTCAGATTCAATTAATTTATTATCTACTTTAAGGGAGAAGGAGTTTACATTATGTTTAGTTTTCCCAGTTGTTTGGTTAATAATATTCCAAGTAGCCGTTATTTTATTATCCGCTAATTTGATTTTATTTGAAAAGAACATCGCCTTAGCAGCTACACATACATTTCTAAACATTTGAGAATACTTCCTGACATATTCAATAAAATTTGGGTCACAGGAAGTATGCTTTGACGCATAAAGGTCATATAGTTTCCTTCTTCGTAATTGTGACTTTTCTCAATAATGAGTACCTATTGTTTTAGTTCTACAGTGTTATTATTTGTTGTTAAATAAAGTTTTTATTTATTATTATTATTATTATTCTACTTGTATAAATTCCCGGTGTGGCCCAATCACTAAACTTTACTTTATCCGAATTAACCTAAGTATAAACTATGTAATTGGGAACCACTGGTATAGATGTTATGTCGTCCACAGTCTGTTCGGCGCGGCGTTCGAGCAGGCCGCGACCAAGAGCGGCGCGTCCATCTCGCTGGAGCTGCTGGACTCGTCCGTCATCACGCTGCCCACCGCGCAGCGCACGCAGTTCCTCGACGCCCTCACCGCGCTGCTCGCGTGAACGAACAGTTTAATCAGCTGAGTGAGTCAAATTAGCAGCCGGAACACCACAGACACCAAAACCAAATTGTCCATGTTTGTAAAATGTAGCGATTACCTTCTCTCTAATGCAAGGGCGTTGCCAGGGGGGGGGGGGGGGAAGCAGAGATTAAAAATTGAAGCCAACTGTAAGTCAACCAAAATCGTGCTAAATCAATCGCCTTTGAGGCATGAGTGAGTGAAATGGAGAAGTTTCAATTTGTTTTTCTATGAACCAAACTTGAAAATATAAGTAGAATTAAACAAATCATGAAAATATCTCTACAAATAGAGAGGTTATGGGGTCTTAAAGTTGCGCTTAACGACTCAGCGTGTGACGTCACGCCACTTCGGCCCTCTGGTAATTTGTGAGGAATTGGCGTGACATCACCGCCATATTTGATGATGGCACACTCAATTCTGCCCGAAAATATGTAATTTAAATAATTTATTTCTCATCCATTTCTAGATAGTTTAAAAAAAGGCGTTGTCTGACGCCCGAAATTAATAACCTATCTGTAGATATGGTTAGGGCTATCTAAGGTAGTTACCTAGGATATTTTTGTTAATATGACCAAAATAACGACGGATGCTAGGTAACGAATCCAGTATCCTAGGCAACTATCTCAGCTAGCCCAATCCACATCTACAGATAGGTTATTAATTTCCGGCTTTTTATAGTTTTATCTAGAGTTCTCCGAGTGCGGCGCTGCAATCGCGTTCAACATTCGAAAATAAGCTCTATTACTATACAGATAAGCAAACGCGGAATATTACGGGAACATATTACTTCCCGTAATATTCCGCAGGACTTCATCCGTGGCGCGGACTCTATATTTTAATCCCATTCAGCGAAATATAATGTTTCCCACATCAAAAAACTCCTCCACTAGCAGCCGGAACACCACAGACACCACAACCAAATTGGCCGTGTATTGATTACCTTCTCTCTGACGCGTCAATGGAAGTCGATAAGAAAACAAAATGGCAAAATTTTAATGATAAATGATATTTTATTTGCAAAAAACATGGTATAATGATGGTGAGCCAAGGCTTTACAAAATAAAGTGCTCATGCTTTGCTGATTTGAATCGCATGCAAATACTGATTGGTAAATTACAAATTACAAATGTCAGAGAAATATTAAGCTTAATTAAATTTAGGTATTACAATGTCATCGAGATAGAATTCAGTAGGTATAATGTCAAAAAAAACTATATTCATTTGTCACGATAAGAATAAAATTGTTTCAAGTCATAGAAATTATTCTCTTTAAGCCACTTACATAAATTAATTTTAGCTAGCATCATCCACAAGATAGCGGGGTATGAGAAGAGATGCTAGACTCGTCCGTCATCACGCTGCCCACCGCACAACGCACGCAGTTCCTCCACGCCCCCACTGAGCTACTTGCGTGATAGTAAACTAGCTAGTAGCTAGCCCCGCTAGGACTATGAACACCGCCTTATAAGGGCCGGCGCCGCCGGCACGGCACGGCGTGTCATGTCAAAGGATTTTATCACTAATCAAGTTATTTTGAATCTTATTTCAATGACTTTAGTATTCATGTTACTTTATTTCGATACCACGATGACGCGACGCGCCGCGGGATGCTCGTCATGCCGCGTCATGCTACGAGACGTATTGGTCACTTTGTGTCGAGGAATTATGATTGCTAATTTAGTTGAAATAAGGTTGAAACTTGTGCAGCGGTCATTTCGGTTAATGGGACGCAGACCGCAGTCCGTTCGGTGCGCGGGGGCAAGGGAGGGAGAAGACGCACTATGCCACGGAACGCCGCAGGATGCCACAGCACAACCTACTGTGCCATGCCGGCAGTGGACGCCGGCCCTAATAATCGCAATCTAATATAAAAAAAAATAAAAAAATTGTTAGTCTCTTCTTTTTATCGAGTAAGGATTAGTTGCCACCTCAGCCTGCCTAGCATGACCATCATTATATCACGCGATATGATATGATACGTAATGCTGTCTTGCTTACCCCACTAAGGTGTAAGCGAGATATAGGATCTTTATCATGCGTCAATAGTCGATAAAAGCCGCTCATGCTAGGCCGGCTGGTGTCAAGAGTTTTTCAAGCCACTGGTATAGATGTACTATAAGGCCTCTTGACTTGGCTTAACGTCTGTAATCAAATGATAGCAGCCGGGACCGACGGTTTAACGTGCCCTCCGAAGCACGGAAGCGCTCAGTTGTAATGCCACTTTACAGTCACCCATCCGACACCTGACCGGGCTGATCATTGCTTAACGTGATCGAATACGACCAGTCTGTCAAGCACGGCCAAGAGCGCTTAAATTTGTTAGTGTTTTAGTATGTATACGTACTCAATGCTTCTTTTTTTAATATATTATTTATTTTTTGTTTCATTTGTTACTTTAACTTATTGAATAAGTTTTTAATGTCCTAGTCCTAAGAGTGGCTCAATGTAAGTTTAAAATATTGTAAAAGCGTAATTATAGGCACTGTAAGGTCTTTAGTTACCTATACTCACATTTTTACATGTTACTATTTTGTTTCTGTACATGACTGTTTGTTGCCTTAAATAAAAGAAATATATATCCCGCGATATGTTATAGCGCATCATGCTGTCTTGCTTACTTTGCTACGATGTGAGCGGGTCAGTGAAACGAGTAAATAAAACAGCAGTATTAAAGGCATTATATTGCGTGATATAGCGGTGTCTGCGGTGTTCGTACTAGGGAGCTGTATGATTAGAACAAGTGTCAGTGAAAATCCAGCCTGAATCCACAGATAATAATAATCAAATTTGACAAACTACAATAAAAAATCAAAATGGCAAACAAATATGTCAGTTTTAGGCGCCAAGTGTGGAGTAAGGGGAGAGACAGTCATTACTAAATAGGCACATTTAAATACCCTAGTGAATTTTCAAAATTGTCAAAAATTAAACCCAAAATTGCATCGCTTCTCAATATTGCTAATCTTGGCAATGGATGAACCAAAACGTGGTTGTAATGTGGTAATATCTGTGCTGCGGACAATGATAATCATATGCGTGATATCATTGGCTGCTGAACATTCATTCTTCGCGTGCCCACAATATGTTTTTGCGCAGATGCAAACGATTTACCTGTACAGCTATTATGAACCTGCTATACATTGCTAAATATAAATTGCCAATGGTCGCAGGTTCACGTTCTGTCTGAAAATAAGTTGTGGCCGAGTCTATTTTTACATAAAAAAAAACAAGTATAAAAAAATCATTGAAAATGCAAAAACTAAAAAATCATAAATAATAATTACCAGTGCCTTATCTAGAAAACAATGTTAAGTCGTTAAGCGAACATAAATATCTGTCATGCACATGTCGCCTGTAATATACACATAACTTAAATCGCTGTTAATTAGACCTAGGCAATGGTTGAGCTATAGTTATTAAAGGTTAAAGAAGGAATTTGCGTTGTTTATCGATAAGAAACAGAAGACTTGTAGTTAATTTAATGTATTTTAAGTATTCTATATTGTAATTTATAGATTTAAGAATTTATGATTAGTTTTGTCTGGATTGTCTTGTAATGAATGATTCTTATATTGTAGTAATTTAATCATTATTTTGAATCACATTTTACTCCCTTGATTTGTTAATGATCAATGATTATTTTATTTGCTGATTACTTTTAAATGATTTGGGCATGCATTTTTATGAACTAGATAATAAGCAAAAACCAAGACCTGTAATAATTTGGTCATTGTTTAATGTTGACGCCTTTTATTAATGTTATATAACGGTACCTAATTTCGTGATAATTCAATAAAATATTTTAATTACCACAAACATTATTTTATTTAAATTCATATTATGTTTAATAAAATCATTATCTTATAAATAAAATGTTATTACAAATGCCTTAATTTCTATGAACAGGTAACATTATCAAAGTTTGTCAGATATAAAGTCAGTAATGAGATTCCAAGCCCACTTTGGTTGGTCGTGGGGGACCATATGTCCAGCGTTACGTACTAGAACTTCAGTCAAATAGCCTGCTTTTTTTATATACCCTGCTACATCCTTGTTCACTCTCCATATTTTCCTTTTAGCTATCAAGTACTCATTTGCCGAAGAAAAGTTTAAATTCAGTAAGAAATTCTCAGTCAATGGGTAAGCAACAATGATGTCGAGCTGGCCATTATAAAACATTATACGGTAATGAGACAGTAGTTCTGATATGTAAGGAGCTACAGACTTGAGCAGGTCAAAAACTAAATTAATCTGTACTTCTTTTCCAGAGTTGAAGGGTAGTCCACCGACGTGCACTGTTCGTCTCAAATTATCATTATTTAATAAGTCTGTGAACACAGTCAAGTCCTCCGTATTTGACGTATTCAGGATGTTATAATAATCATCAAAACCCGTATATGCCTTAAAATAAGAAAAGTTTGTTAGCTCGCCATCCATAAGCTTATCCATTAATAGATCGGCTTTTTCCCAGTTGTTCTTTTTGATTTCCCTAGCAATTTTGCTCTGCATCTTCTCGAAGATCTCCAATTGATTATCATCAATGAGTCCATGTTGATATAGATATTCTCCATATGCCATTTGATTTACAGGATCACAGTAAGCATTACCCATGGCCATACACTTAAGGTTAATGGTCTTTTTTCTGCAATCTGCATTCTGTAAATTCTGTTTATGTATTTCCATAGCTAAAGCTGGTATATATTTTCCTGCATATGATTCCCCAGCAATACAGAACTCATTTTGCCTCAAATTGGGGAAGAGTGTAAAAAACTGGAGGAGAGCATTATGTAGTCCCTTGGCTATGCAAGATTCATCGGTGCAGTAACCTTCATTATCACATGTAAAGCTAAATCCTGTTCCTACTGGGTTATCGATAAATATTAGATGGCTGTCTAAAGCCCAATGATATTTCCTGAGCGCAAAGCCTTTTTTCGTAGCTATCAAGGGCCCCAGTTCGGTAAAAAGACCAAACAATGAACTGCCCCCAGGCCCCCCTTGGAGCCATAATATAACGGGCGCATCTGCTCTTTTTGAGAACGGCGTGAAGTACCAAAAGTACAGATTTGAGTTGTGTTTTTCGTCAACAGTGAAAAAGCCCGCGTAGCTCGGATATTGTAAAGGGGCCAAATCAACTTGTGATAGATTTCGAGCAAGACATATAGAACCTTTCTTCAAGAATGGTGTTAATATCAATGGATCGCCGGCGTCTCCGTGAGGTTTGGCATCCAGTTTCAAACGAGGATAGGGAAAAAATAAAGCTGGTGCTAACAAAAATAAACTTAGAAATACGTAAGTAAAAGTTAACAAAGTCAGGTTGCCATTAATATTTACCATATTACAAGCTATCTCTCACTAATTCAAATTCAATACGAGTTATGTACTCCTTTCTGATATAATTTAGATAAAATTAATTATTTTACCACAATAAATAACATTAGAAAAATTATCAAACAAGTTTTACAAACTGTCAAATATCACTGTCAATGTCAATACCACAAATGTCAACACAAATTATTTATATATTTTTTGTACGGTTTTTGGCTTGAATATTGAATACTTGAAATGATTGCAGCGTGATTGCAGCTGAGCTGTCATGAGTGATAACACTTGTTCAGTTTAATAAATCTGTAAAAAGCCTTAAGCCTCGTCGTGTATTTGTATATTCTCCATTTTCACTTAAGTGTTAAGCGAGTCACACACTACGCAGGTACGATAAGATATCCCGTATCTGAGCGCATATCTGTCAATATCGCTCTCTAAGGTGATGCGCAGGTGTAGGGACTGTTTGCGGTGAGACAGAGGCCAGAGGGGAGGGAACCACCCGGTCTAAAGTGCTAATTGAGGGTCCGGGACTTTTTCTTCAATTCGTACATCTTTTATATATTTATCGATAGATCACTTGATCCTAGTGACCAATCATCTCAAGGTATTTCTTTAAAATCAATATTTAGGTTAGATTTCTTTTTGTTTTTTCTTTTGTACGGAACGATACCTTTCATGAGCTCTTGTAGCCAAGTCTCAACTTTTGAGCATCAATATTTGCTATACTACAATACTAGACTGTAAGCACGTGTCCAAACTTACCCATTCAACTTATATTTTCAAAGGAAACAAAATTGAATTCACAACAAAGATCATCTCATGATGATGAACTGGTGATAAAAGGTACAACTCCTCAACGGTTAGAATTAAGACTATTTTTATTATATATTTTTGATACGTAAAGATTTATAATTGTATTCTTTACGGTTATTTTAGTGAGTAGGCTTATGGTGGAAGGTTAAACTGTATAAAAGTTAAGAGTTGGTGGGTGGAGCTTGTCTGAGTGTTCTCATTTAATTAAGGCAACAGTTTGAGTTGTTGTACTTTTGTTTAGATTAAGTTCTTGTACAGATAGTTTTATTTTACCTTAAATAATTTTATTATATTTAAAGCGTATATTTTTTTGTATTATGAGGTTTTCATAGCGATAGAGGTCGGCTTGAATCTCCTAGAAACAGGGGGGTAAGTGAATAAGTATTTGAATTTTAATCATTCTATTTATGTTGTTGTTATGGTAAAGTAATTGTATATATTAATAACAATAGAGTTTTAGAGCGTCAATTAACGTTTTGTTGAATTACTTATTTGACTTTTTGAATGTAGAGAAATAATGTCCTTTGCATTTGAATACTTTGTTTTGTCCTTTGCCTTTGAATTCTATAATAATACAATATATGTGTAAATTTTGATTGTATTGAATGCCGATACAGATATTGTAATAATCGTAATTTTCCTGTGATAAAGCTGATGAGTTTCTTGCGCCCGTTGTTCTTGATGGTTAAAAGAGTCTTGAATGGGTGGTTGGGCAAAACTGACGGCACTTTTTTAAAGTTTATTTTAATAAATATTATTTCATTACATTAATTTTCGTTTCATTTAACAATATAAAAAGCTGAGAAATTGTGATAAAACTGTCATTTTTATTTTGTCTTAAAACATTGTTTCACTAAAATGTTAATTTCAAAATATGATGAATGGGCAAGTTTGGGCTGTCTGTCTAATAAATCGAGAAGCAATAAACGCGTTTTTTTTGTAAAACGCGAACTCATTTTTAAACACGCTGTATAAACAATCCTTACCAAAAATACAAGTCTACTCAGTCTGAAGGATTCCTAGTGAATGTATCATCTCGTATATTATCGTATCTGTCTAGTGTGTGATGCCTTCAGATAAATAAGTTTTTATACGCAGATAAAATATTATCGTATCTGCGTAATGTGTGACTCGCTTTACAAGAGTAATTTAGGTTTAAATTGTTCACTGAACCGAATGTGTAAATGTTAGGTCAAGTTAGACAATAATAATATTGACATATTCGACAGTAGTTTATTGTCCTTTAAAAAGAAAAATAGTAACAATTTGTCTATTATTTAAAATGCATTTTTTTTTTCAAATCAATTCAATTATTTAATTTTTATATCTCATCTATACTTTTCTATTTTTTTATGTTTATTTATAAAAAAAATACCTACTATTAATGTTGATAGCCTATTTTATAAATGCATGCGGTGGCGACCTGTAATTAAAATAACACTTAAGTATGTTTTGTGAATGTATTAGAATATTGTATGGGTGTTTATTTTGTTGGTTGCCCTTAAATATAAATAAATAAAATAAGGAACTTTTTGTGTGATAAATATTAAACAAGAAAATATATTTTCTTGTTTAATATTTATCACACAAAAATAGCATTGTAAAATGCAAAATTAAAAAATTTATAAGGATCTTCTTGTAGAGTCCGCGCCACGAAAGAAGTCCCGCGAAATAAAAAGGAAGTAAAATTATTTCTTTAAGGTGGTACGACTTCTATACAAGCAAACATTACACAATTATTGGTTCATCATACCTTAATAATACATAAATACATGCGCAACTAACTCGTTTCAGTTAGTTAAAAAATAATAAAAAAATTGCACTTTCTTACATAAAACACGAATATACTAATATCTTATAATTTCAATAATTCTACGTATGTGTGTGTGACCAATCGCATTTATATAGCTCATGTATGAAAGTACATTTTTTTATAATTTCGCGCAAACAAATAACTGAAACGAGTTAGTTGCACATGTATTTATCAATTATTAATGTATGATGAACCAATAAATGTGCAATTTTACCTTAATAAGAGAGCTTATTTCCGAATGTTGAACAGGTCAAGCCATAGACTGCAGCGCCACTCTCAAGGGACGTCTTTCGTGGCGCGGAGTCTATATTTGAGCCGATAAAATAAGGACCAGTCAGCTAAGACCAGGGCTTGTTTATCCGGTTAATTTTCAAACCGGTACGAGTACATAGAAATTAGAAACCGTTTCAATAAGGTTTGACTGGACCCAAACCTTTAAAAAAACGGTTTCATGAAAGAGAGAAATTAAAAGGATTTTGACTCAGTTAAGCGGTTTATACCATTTTTTTTTGCTCTTTTTATGTACCTAAACATCGGGACGCCAGTGGCCAAGCGAATTGCGACCTTATGTCTACAAACGGAAGGTCGCTTTTCTTCAAAAGTATAAAACTACAGAAGTGCAATTTAAAATGCATCGATGCCGTAACTAGTTTTAGTTTTTAACCGACTTCAAAAAAGAAGGCTGTTATTTATATAAAGATTTTTTTATGATTTTTTAATTTTGTATTTTTCAATGTTATTTTTATACTTATAATAAATTTTAAATAGAAAAATATTGGAAAAAAATTAACTCGGCCACAAGTGAATTTGCAGATGTGACTCGAACCTCTCGAGACTTTCGGCCTCGGTAGCTCAGTGGTTAGAGCATTGTACCGGATTTCCAAAGGTCGTGGATTCGAGTCCCATCTGAGAATTTACTTGTGGCCGAGTTAATTTTTTCCAATTTAAAATCATAATTATATAAAGTTTTTTATTTCATCAGTCTAGGTAGTTAAGATAAGTGGAAAGAGAGGACACTGTTTACACTGTTCGGGCATGCATGCGCCTACTGTGATTTTTACCGACTTCAAAAAAGGAGGTTAAAAATTCGTCCGCGTATATTTCTTACAGTTTAAACCGGGATGCTCAAGTGTCTTCGAAACATCTTGCTTTGATCTTGCTTACATCGATCATTTTACACCGCAATTTTCATAGTGTGATGGCTTGTTTCTTTAGTCTGATCCGTTAACTCTGATAAAATAAGGGGAAGCAAGCGAATAGGATAATAGTAGTAGTACATGCACCTAATGTAAAATTACGATTATTAATATACTATTAGGTACTTACTAGTAAGTAAGTACCTATCCATGTACCTAGAAACGCCGAGCATAGCTCTCGATTGCACGCTGGGTGACCATGAGCCATCTTCTTCCTTGAGACGTTTCACTGCCATAAGTCATAACTGGAAACACACACTGGTCATAGACTTTTGTCTTGAGACACTGAGGTAAGTTGGACGCGAAGATTTTACGGAACTTTCCCATCCGAGTTGGATTCGACGAGAGATCTCTTTCTCGAAGTTTGACTTAGGTACCTAACTGGATTGTCTGTCCAAGGTAAACGTAATAAACAACAACTTCGAGTGTGAATTGGAGTGGGTACAACATGGAAATTGGACATAATTTTCGTCTTATCCAGTCCAAGAGCTTGAGCTTACTTAACAAAGTACAAAGATTTGATAACATCACCTGGTCTAAAATTAGATATTCAGAAACAGAAAAGTAGGTACTTACTAGTAAGTAAGTACCTATATTGTGAAAGTGCAATGTAGACTGCACCATGGATTCCTTTGCTGGCACCGACTCCAAAAAGTATATTTTGAAGACAGTTTTCGTTGTAACTACGGGTTTTTATTTATTTGTTTTTGATATACGTAAAATACGTCAATGGCAAGTGGACTTCCTGCCCATGATGACCATTTGATTATATCAAGAAATCTATAAGATGTCTACCACGGATTAATCATCGTGCCTTACTACCAATGAGGGAAGCAAACTTCCACTTTAAAACATAAAAGTATGATTGAGGATCGGCGGTGACTACCTATTGTACGGTAACTCTTGATACTTTTTATTTTAAGAAACTAGGATTTAACTTAACGTTATGCATAGGTATAATTATCATATAAGTCTTAAATCTTAAGCATTTAAAAATGTACTGGACGTCTTCATCAACTAATCTTGTTGTTGCATGGAATATAAATATATAAATAAATGTATTGTCCAAATTGAATCCTAGTATACTTATTTCTCTCTGAAATCGTTTGCTGTAGTGTGCAAGGCGCCCTCTTTTCTAAATTCTAGCACACTATACTCCAGGTGCGGAAGAATCACACCCTCAATTCTATTAGCTAGCCGTGTTCCCCTTCAGAGGTAAACTAACATCTTGTTACCACCAACGTAGTTACTATCTGTGGCACCAATTTACCTCAGCACCCCAAGGAAAATGCATTACACGATTACTCTAGAGTACGACTCGTGCACGTACTTCTATCACAGCTTCTATCGTGGTTGCGATCGAGCGCCTCACGCGCGGTTTTTAAAATTAAAATTTCGTGCCCGTTTTAGTGTTTGAACAGTACCGGGAATTCCCGGGACATAGTTTAGATTTCCCGGTCCTAAGGATTTTTGATTTTCCCGGGAATTCTCGGTATTTTCAGTAACGAGAATTCCCGGGAGCAAACCCTACCTCCGACGCATAGTTTATAAAATATTTGAAATAAAAAAAATATCGAACTCAAAATACTCGAAAAATATCAACCGCAGAAAAAAGACATTTCTACAAAACTTACTTGTATTAATTGCCTTCACGTGGCGTGTTGTATATGTGCACGATTCGCATCGGGTGTCGACACGTCACGTCGCGTCACGTGTTAATAATATGTTCCCACCTTTACCCGTCTGATGCGTTAGCATCCTATAGTTTATATAGTATGTATATATGTTTAAATCGTTTAAACCCACCCGGGCAACTGAGCTATATAAACTTTTTTCATTTCATTTGTTTAATAGTAAGTAGCTGAACTAGCTGGATCGTTATTATTATCATGCTATTACTATTATTATTGTGGTAGGTGCTACAAAGTTTGTGTGTATATTATTTTGTTGTAAGTTTATTCAAGCGATTACTTGACCTCACGTAGTCGGTGGATTGACCTTTGTGATCAGGCAATCGGAGCAAAAAAAAGCAGCTGAAAGTGATAACAGAAAAGCCGGGTACCTACTAAACTTCGTTCTCTCTCAGTTATCAGTTTATTCAAGTTGGTATTCTGGAACAAACCTAACATCATGTTAAGATTTGTTTGGACACTGTATTTGCTTCAAATCGTGGTGTCCTCATACGGTTTCCTGCACAGATATCCTAAGATCAATCTGGGTGAACGTGATGGTGGTGACGCCGGTGATCCACTTTTCCTCACCCCGTATGTTGAGAGTGGGAATATTACTGAAGGCCGGCGTTTAGCACAAGTCCCGCTGACGGACAGTTTGCGTATTAAGAGTTATGCTGGCTATTTCACTGTCAACAAAGCTTACAATTCCAACCAGTTCTTCTGGTACTTCCCAGCCAAGATTCCGCAAAAAGCGCCCGTCGTAGTGTGGCTGCAAGGAGGGCCAGGGGCTTCTTCACTGTACGGTCTTTTCAATGAAAATGGACCTTTGAGGGTAAGGAATGAGAAGCTTGAGCATAGAAAATACACCTGGGCATTGAGTCATCACATGATCTACATTGACAATCCAGTGGGCACCGGATTCAGCTTCACAAAAGACCCAAAGGGATACTGCACTGATGAAACACAAGTTGGGGAGGAATTATACTCTACCTTGACACAATTTTTCCAGCTTTTCCCCGAGCTGCAGGCAAACAAATTCTTTGTTACCGGAGAATCTTACGGAGGTAAATATGTACCAGCATTAGCGTATACAATTCACAAAAAGAATCCTACTGCTAAATTGAAAATTAATTTGAAAGGTATAGCTATTGGAAATGGTTTAAGTGACCCTGTGCACCAGCTGTTGTATGGCAAATATTTGTACCAAATCGGTCTTATTGATTGGAACCAGGCCAAGGTTTTTGAAGAATATGAGAATAAAACTGCACAGTACATCCTGAACGAACAATATAATGAAGCTTTTGATACATTTGACACTCTATTGAATGGTGATTTGATTGATGGTAAAAGTATATTTTATAATATGACTGGTTTTAACTTCTATTTCAATTACTTGCATACAAAAAATTATGGTGACTATGAAGATTTTGGTCCTTTTATACAAAGGACTGAAGTACGCAAGGCGTTGCATGTGGGCGAACTACCATTCAACAATGGTTCTATAGTAGAACAACATCTGAAAGCAGATGTGATGAAATCTGTTGCTCCTTGGATCTCTGAGCTCTTGGATAACTATTATGTTGTGATTTATAATGGACAGTTGGATATTATTGTTGCCTACCCACTAACTGTTAATTATTTAAGGCATCTTAATTTCACTGGATCTGAAGATTATAAAACTGCAAAAAGATACCAGTGGAAAGTGAATGGGGAAGTTGCAGGGTATGTCAAACAGGCTGGAAAGCTAGTAGAGATCATGGTGAGGAATGCAGGTCACATGGTGCCTGGGGACCAGCCCAAGTGGGCTTTAGATCTGATTACAAGGTTCACTCATGAAAAAACATTTTCTGATTCTTCCAGGAAATATCATAAACACATTGGTAGTTATAAGAATTGATTGTATATTGTATTGTAACATTGTTTTGATAAAGAGTTTATTGAAGTTGTAAGTTATCATTGTTTGATTTCTCAGTACTGTTTTAATTGTATTTCCTTTTCATACAATAAATATACAAGTGATTAAGTTTTGTCTTTATTAAAGATGTTTTATGATCTGTGGGATGTTGCAAGACAATATCAGTGTGTTGTGCAATGTATCATTTTGATAAAAAAGTTTTTTGTATGTAGCTGTAAGTTCTTATTGTTCAATTTCTCAGTACAGTAATAATTGTATATTCTTTTCAATTCAATGTGTTTTTTTTTATTATTAAATTATATCTTTATAAAGCTTGTTTTATTTACCAAAATAGATCTGTTGGGTTTTATGTTGTAAAAGGCAATTGAATAAAAAGCATAAATCACAATATCAAATGTCACTTTAATTACTCATTAAACCTAAAAACTTTAGTATTTGGACAAGACATGGGTCTACAGATGGTCACACCAGAACAAAATCATTGATGTTGATCACATAGTCAAATCTTACATAATGTTAACAAACTTAGGATATAAAATGTGCAACAATATAGTTGGTAGATGTTGTATTCAAATTACAACAGTAATTGTTACAAAATGGGAATGAAACTTATAAGTCTATAATTTATCGGCCTTCTATGTAGGTTGATAGCTCTATCTCCTCAGGAAGCTCGGTGATGTTGACGTCAAAGCGATCTTGGACTTCGTTTAAGATTTTTGCATCGCCTTCATCAGATACCATAGTGATAGCTAAGCCTTTGGTACCAAATCTCCCTGCTCGGGCCACACGATGTAAGTAGGTGTCGGAATCTTCTGGCATATCGTAGTTGAAGACAATATTGACTCTTTCAATATCCATACCACGTCCAAACAGGTTTGTTGCAACGAGAATTCTCTTCTGGAAGTCTTTAAACTGTTGATAGCGTGAGAGACGTTCATCTTGGGTCATGTTTCGGTGAATGCCAATGGCAGGGAAGTTTTGGTCGGTCAGGAGCTGGGCGAGTGCTATGCAACGCTGTACTGACTTCACAAATATAACGACTTGGTTGAACTCCAACACATCCAAAAGTTCAAACAGCTTTTTGTTTTTCTCATTTTCCTTCAGTTTGACATAATGTTGCTGCAGACCATGCAAAGTAAGCTTGGCTTCATCGTCTACATAGACCTCCATAGGGTCTTGCATGAATTTCTTGCACACTGGTCTAATTTCTTTACTCAATGTAGCAGAGAACATCATCACTTGTTTACCGTGAGGAGTATTTCTGAAAATTTCTTGCACGTCACGTCTCATGTCTAGAGATTCTAGCATTTTGTCACATTCATCTAATATGAAGTGTTTCAAATGTTTCAAATTGAGCTTCTTGCTGTTCACTAAAGCTAAAATCCTTCCTGGTGTGCCTACAACTATGTGCGGGCAGGCGGTTTTCAACACTTCCTCATCTTTCTGAATAGGCATCCCTCCAAAGAACACAGACACTCGCACACCCGCCATGTATTTCGAAAATCTTTCATATTCCTTGCTAATTTGGAAGGCTAGTTCCCTGGTATGGCACATAACTAACACATAGACATGGTTTTCAGAAGGCTCCAATTGTTGCAATGTTGCTAAAACAAACACAGCCGTTTTTCCCATACCGGACTTGGCTTGACAGAGAATATCCATCCCCAAAACAGCTTGTGGGATGCATTCGTGTTGAACTTCTGATGGATGCTCGAAACCACAATCTACGATAGCTCTTAAAATCTCCGGCTTCAACAAGAAATCTCTGAAACCGGAGCTATGAATTGATACATAGGATCCCTTAACCTCTTTCTTGGGCACTGCATCAGTCGCTCCGTCGGCAGCCTGTTGATCCGCCTGCTCTTCATCTTCGTAGTCCAGAAGATCGTCGTTGTCAGCCATGATTTGTATTTATAATTTAATCGTGCTGGTATGACAAATATTGAATTTCAGCACGTGAAATTTATTTGGAAAAATGTATTTTACAATAATGGCGGCGTCGGCGTCAATAAAATAGTGCGGGGAAGCGTGACGTAACGTTGGCTTCTTAAATAAGTGATGTATTCGAATCATATCACATGCGTCAATTGAATAGAATCGATTTATGCCTGTTTTGAATAAAATATTATGATACGTAGTGTTCAAATAAACTATAATAAATATCGGTGCTCAGTTGATATAATAGTTTTCAAAATAGCTTTATTTTAAAGAACATAAATAAATAATTGGATCGTACGTATATAATATGTTAAAAAATTTGTTTTGTTTGAAGCTTATGATTTTTAAGTTCAGGCTTGAAGTGGTGACTAGCATTGTAGAAGATACCCCTAATAATAAACCAAACTTCTGTATGTACGTGTCTGTGATATATCACAGTCACAGACACGTACATACAGAATACTGTATTATTAAAACCAGTGAAAAATATCTATAATAATTGAACCGTTTTTAGAATATCCCAGGGTTTTAAGAAAAATGAATAGGATTTGACAACCATAAATCGGTTACAACTCACACCCATTTCTTACAAACTTATGAATCGCTTAAGGCTATTCTTATCTATTTTTTGGCATTCATACTAAGAATAGCTTAAACCTTAGGCGTTCGATATTGGGCCCGTAAGTAAAAATAGCCTCAGTGGATTTAAGAATGTCTAAATAGGTAAGAAAGTGGAATTTTTATTAAGATTAAGAAATTTAAGAATAGTTTTAGGCTAGGCGATTCTAAGTTTAGTGAAAAGGGTGTCAGTCTTTTATCAATCAACAGATATTTATTTAAACTTACCAGTGGAGATGGCGCCATTAGCATCTAGCTAGGGTGTCTCCCCAATAGTGTACATTAAAATGTATTTATTAGCTTAACTTTCAAAAAACCTTTATTTATTAAAGTTCCCACCATACAAGAACACAATTTAGAAAGAAGAACAACAAAAAATAAAGATGCCACTGTATGAATTGAATAAATTAAGGCAATTATCGAGTCGGGTTTAATCGATTAATATAATCGACTAATCTAAAAAATTTCGCGCCTTCTATTAGTAAGGTAGCGTTCACATATTTTAGATTTTTGATTGTTCATTTGTTATTGATGTGTTTTGTCAACTCCAAGAATCAGAATGTAGCAAGAAAGGCAAGATTGATTACATACTTAATACTATATAACAGGAAATCGGCTAATTTGAGATGCTTCTTTGGAGATAAGGCTTACAATATTTATTATAATAATTGTACCTATTAGTGTAATAAGTGTAATTTTAATGTTTTTGTTAGAAATAACTATAAAAAAATAAAAAGTTAATGACATTTTGTATGGTTTTAACCGACTTAAAAAAAAGGAGGTTACCAATGGGGATTAACAGCACTTATCATATTTTGTTCCATATGTGGTATATTTCTAGAGATAAGTATTTAATTTTTTACTTCGGGTTGGGCGTTTTATTTTGTGACGTCAGAAATTCACCATCAAAAAAATCGCACCTTAAAAAAGCATTTTCCGAAAATACATAAGTACCTATATAATATAGAATACAATACATTTTCCAAAAACGCAAGCAAGCTAGGTGGCCATTCCTCAGATATTGGTATTATAACGCCATATGAAGTGTTGCCAAATTACCTAAACCTTCAAAGCATATGCTCAGAATCGCCCAGAATGGAGACGCATTGACACACACAGACACATAGTGCATTCGAACGCCCAAGACTTCGAGGAACAAAGAAAAACGGACCTCGATGCCAAGTAGGACAAATTGAAGGGTAGACCACCAACAGTCATCTCGTACAACATTGTTAACGGAGTCTTAACTTGGAGTAGGTTTATGCTGTGCGCGTGTTTTTGGCTATTACATTACAGCCATATGAGAGCGCACGATAGGGCAGTTCATCAAAATCCTATGCAATGAATGATGCAGTCGTTGTGGCCGAAATCGGTCAAGAGCATCATCAGTTTTCAGGAAATCTTGAAAAATCTGACTTTTTCTTCAAACTAGTAATGTAGGCAAGGTTGTACGGGACTTTTTTTGATCTAACTTAAAAAATTGAGAAATAAAACCTTTTTATAAACAAAATTAAAGTCTTCTGGAGTCGGCAAGCCAGCCAAGGCAAGAAGTATCGACGTTCAATATAGAATTTAATGCAACATTTACTAAAAATCAAAACAATAAAGACCTATATAGTAGGTATGTACAATAACTTTTATTCTTTTAGTGAAATTGCTTTTACATAGATCTAATAATTGTCGAGGAGGAAATCGTCGAGACCCAATTGTAATCCTACTGGAGCTGCAAACCCCTAAACGTCTTAAATAATAATAATTTTATTTTTATTTAACATTTACAATAATAATATTCACTGTAAAGAAGAATGGGAAGGGATACAAATAAAAATATATCATACTTAGTTTACATCAGAAAATTAGTAAAAATAAAACAAAATTGTATTATAAAGTTTATTTGGTCTGATACAAAACTAACGCTATTACTACACCGCTACGGGAACAGAGAATCGAACAAACATGAATTACAAGCTAAAGGCAGGTTCTCACTTGTAGACCGATCGCGCTGAGTTATTTTGTAGGCAAAACCTTCAAAAATTCTAAAGTTTATAAAAACTTGCCTGTGGATGTATTTGCATATAAAAAGCTTATTTTTGCGTTTTGTGTCATTTCTTGCCTATGCATCTATAGAAATTCAAATATTTGTGGTGGATATAAATAATTCAAAATAAAACTTACAAAATTGATTTCAAGTTAAAAAACGAAATGGTATTGAATTTAAGATAGCCTGCGTAGTGTACAAACCTAGTTTGTGTCACATTCGTCCAGGGGAAAGTGACTTAAAGTCAGTACATTAATAACTAAGGCAAAAAAAAATTAAAGTTTAAATAACTAGTACCATAATCTGCAGATTACTTAAATAAACCCATGAAATAAATTTGTGCCAGATTCAGGCATGGGATTTTAGTATTTTCAATTTTTTTGTTTGTCCGAGCTATAAGTGCTTTAAAAAAATATTACAATTATTAGAATTTACTTATTTGATATTAAAAATGCATGATTGATGGACAGTGTGAATTTGTGTCATATTAATGCACGGCATTATTAATTAAGAAAAAAATACAAAAAAGCGCACGAAGTTAGTAGGTACATAGCACACGATGCGAACGAAGCGCAGGCGGCAAGCCCGGTGCGGTCGACCTACCTATACGCGTGGACCGTGTGACATCGCGGCGTCCGTCTCAGTCGGGTTACGGGTATATTCGGTACCTACTATAATAGGTAATTAGATTATCCCGTGATTAGATCAGATTAGGTAAGGATTGAATTGATGAACGAAAGAACACACGCCGTCGTTCGGTTATGTAGAGATTATCATCACAGTCTATATTAAGCGTTAATCTACTATGCAGACGCAGGTCACATCTAATTTTCAATACTGTTACTTTTATGCAAGTGAAAGAATGACAGGGTGTCCCTGTCCGGGTCGTCGGTCGCATAGCAGAGCAGATATTATACCTATATGAGTTATTTAGTAGATTTTCACTTTTACTTACAGGTATCTATCGCTTTTCGGTAGTTTTTATTTTTTTATATATCATATAATAAAAGTGTTCTGCTTTAAGTAGAGTCAGCAAAACAAAATTTATAGCTTATACTTACGAAATACGGCATAGTCGTAGATTTACAGGAACCGGGTCCGATACTCAGTTAAGAGAACCGGGAATATCGCTACTCCCGGTACTGAGAAACCCCTAAAGCTTTTTTGTATTATTGAGCTGTTTAAAATGTGTGCATAAATGAAAATGTTAGACGCAAGATGAAAGAAACATAGAAAGTGCTGCTGCTGTGAAACTATTTTTTGGTAGTTCCCCGCGTAACACACACAAAATTCAGCTTTTATACTATAACGTACTATTGAAATACGCTCATATTACCGGTCATATTACTGTCTGGCTATTGCTGTCTCACTCTGATAAATAGGTCACTGCCCTGTTATACCGCCTAATGATAAGCTAGGAGTATCATACAATCAACGATGAGCCTAGAAGGTATTCATTAGGGATTTAGAATCCCCGGGTTTGTTAGTATTCGGACACACAAGAACAGGTAAGAAGTTACACTCTAGCGCGATACAGAAGATAAAAGAATCAAAACGCTTAGCCGATTTCGACGCATTGGACGCCAGTCTTTGGAATATATTGTGAAGTACATATTCGTATTTATGCTTGTCTAATGGCAGGGGAAGAGTATAGCTGTCCATTTCAGACCGAAATATATCAGATAATAAAGCGTTAAGCTCGCAACAACGCTACTTTCTGTCTCTGCTCAAGGGGTTTGCGTTCAAGCTTATAACAAAAATATCATTTGTGCGGCGTCGGTACCGCCACAAAAATAGATAGATACCGACGCCGCACTGTAACCGCACCGCGCGCTTTGTATGGAAACAAACGACCGTCCGTGCGCAAAACGACAAATGCACCGCTTCGGCACCGCAGCGATCCGACAAGAAACGTCTAAACTGAAAGCGCCCTTAAAGATGTTTGGATCTAAACTTCGATTATCAAGTCGTAGTCATCGTTTAAGCCACATGACACCCACTAGGTATACTAGGTATAAGACTCCCCCAAGGATCTCCACAACGATCGGTCCTGCGCTGCCCGCATTCAGCGGCTTCCCTTGACCTTCACCAAACCGTCGGTCCACCTTGTCGGAGGCCTACCCACGTAGCGACGTCCCGTGCGCGGTCGCCATTCCAGCACCTTTCCGCCCCAGCGGCCATCGGTTCTACTCTATGTGCCCCGCCCACAGCCATATCAGCCGAGTAATCCTTCGAGCGATGTCAGTTGCTTTGATCAGTTTAGTACTCCTACGGATCTCCTCATATCAGATTCGATCACGTAGGGAAACGCCGAGCATACTCATAGTTAGCGACCACGATTTACTACTGTAAGTCATCCATCACTGACAACACACACTAGTCATAGACTTTCGTCTTGAGACACTCCGGTAAGTTGGACGCGATGATTTTACGGAGCTTCCTGAACGCTGCCCATCCGAGTTGGATTCGACGGGAGATCTCTTTCTCGAAGTTGGACTTACCTAACTGATTGTCTGTCCAAGGTAAACGTAGTGGTCAACATTTCGAGTGTAGGGTTCCCAACGTGAACTGAAGTGGGTATAACATGGGAATTTGACATGATTTTCGCCTTTTCCATGTTCATCTTAAGACCCAATGTTTGGGAAGCACTACGGAGATCTTCGAGCATTGTGTTCAGATCTTCCAAGGTCACAGCCGCAAGGACTATATCATGGGCTAAACGAAGATGTGTCAGATACTGGCCATTAATGTTGATGCCGAGTCCTTTCGAGTCCAAGAGCTTAAAGATATCCTTCGACGCAGCTGTGAACAGTTTCCGAGAAATGACGTCTCCCTGTCTCACACCTCGCTGAAGTTGGATGGGATTTGTGTTCTGGTTCTGTAATCGGTCCGGCATGGTGGCATGTTCGTATAAGTACCTCAACACCTCGAAATACCTATAGTCCACTTGGCACCTCTGGAGAGAATGCAGCACCGCCCAGGTCTCTATCGTATCGAAGGCTTTCTTATAGTTCGCAAACGCCAAGCAAAGTAGCAAATTATACTCCTCGGTCTTCTGTATAACCTGCCGAAGCGTATGGATGTGGTCTTTGGTGCTAAAGCCTTTTCAGAACCCGGCTTGTTCGTGAGGAAGTCGTCGAACCTGCGAGCTAGACGACTCGTTATGACTCTCGAAAACAACTGAGTTTGCGTTTGGTATAGTTGGAGGAACCATTTCAGCGTAAAAAACCTTTGCCAGTAAAGCAAAGCTTTTTTCATGCTAATTAAAATTTTAATGAAATATTAAAAGTTGAAACTTAATGAAAATGACACGCATGATCAGCAAGCATATCCCTCAAAGTAGGATTCAGGTTGAAAGGACTGACCTGTTTCTTATCCTGTTAATCTTACAGCCTCAAGGACAACCGAATTAGGGAATTAGGGACAAGATGTAAATTTGCATTGGCTTGGCTATTTCACTAAAGGCCAGGGCGAAAAAATTTAACGATTCTACATCTATATCAATCAAAGCTATAGACTTGCTCGGTTGTCAACTGAAGCTTTTTGGGTTACATGACAAGGGGGCAGAGTTGTATTGCGCTATTAAGAGTCTGCCTGCGGAGACAGGTTCATGAACCAGTTCAGTAGGGGCTCGTGCATCAAATTTAAATTCAAATTCAATATCATTTATTCAGTCTATGCTGTTACAAGCACTTAGGAACGTCAAAGAAGCTACGCCGTCGGCTCTCAAACCCTACGGCTGGATACTAGATTTTCTTTGCTAGGAAGGCATTGAATGATGACCCGATATTCAATTTTCTCCATACTTGTGAACAACGATAAGATGCTTAATTAGTAGCTACCTGGGCAAATGAACCTGTCTCCACAATCCCCCCAAAACCGGAAAGTTTCCGATCTTAGGAGATTGCAATGCAAATATGGCTAGCCAAAAGAAAGGTCAGAAGTCAGATAATGTTTATATAACATCGATAAATAATGCTAGGGCATAGTCCCAGGTACTCCTGGTTACGAATTTTCCCGAGATTCCCGATACGGTACTTACTGGGGCACATTAACTGGCATCGGTTTTAACATGGTATCGCAGAACCGGTTCTCATTAATAGTAAACTTCAATATAAATATATTCAAATGAATGAGTTCGAGATAGGGAAAAGTACCGGGAATTCAAAGTTCAATTTTTTTCCAGGGACTCCCAGTACTGACGCAAATTAAGTGACACCGGTACCATCGTATAGAAGAACCAGTATTCTTGGTTCTCATTAATAATAATGAATGGGTTAGAAATGCAAAACTTAACAAAATGTATTAAACGAGTGATTGACAGTGGGTGCATGATTTCTAATTTTAATTTTAACAATCAGAAAGGCTGTCATTTAGAATAGTGGCACTTGACATAAAGTAAAAACAAATTATACTTACTTACTTGCCTAGATCAGATATGTATCCTGTTTTCTTTTTTTGCTTTTTATTTAATGTTTACCTACTTCTAAAAAACATCTTAGTCTGATCATCAACTTACTTAAAAATAATTAAGTAGGTACCGTCTTGACTAGCAATGTAGGTACCGTCAACAGCACGTACGGCTTTACATTTGCACTACGAAAACCACCGACGAGCGACGTAAGGGCGCTCTCAAGGTCACACACACCGCTCGCGTGTCGCGTCGCGTCCCATGCGCTTGCTCTTAGCGGCAAATTTCAAAATGTTCCGGATTTAAACTGAATCTAATAATATAAGATTCCATGGATAAAAACGACACAAATTTTGAATAGTGTTTCGTTATATCATAAAGATAATAAAAACATAAACTCTAATAACTTGAATTTTCTTTTGTGACTTTTACAGCGTTTTGAACAAAAAAAAGGAAAGTTTCTGATAATGCCATGGAGGAATCTGACACAAAACATTATAAATAAAAGATACCATTGATCTAAAACTTATAACACCTGTTTCACCAACTCTAATATTCTTTTGAGCTACTGAGGCGATATCTTAGGTAATGGTTAAATAACAGTAATCCCGTGGAGAGAGATGACACAAAAACCTCTTGTACATCGTTTACGACTTTCTAATCCCCATGAAAGTAAAATTATCGTCTCTAATTTTCTTTTCGGCCGATAATGTCAGAAAAGACAAAAACGTCAATATATACTTATCCCTGCACCTAAGATGACACAAAATCATATATTAGGTTAAGTAAATGGTCCTGGAACTGTATACCAAAAATCAAGAACTTTAATATTTTTGAAACCTCAAAACTTATCCCTATCGGTCTATTGTGTGCGTGTAACGTAACATAGAAATTATGTATGTGGACAGCAGTCAGCACGAAAAATTAAGGCGTCATCGATATAGCGAGGCTGTGTTAGTCAGTACAATACATGTTTGAATTCCAAGTTCTGCTTTGTCTTCCACGTGACAAGCGAGCGAGCCAATACACTACATAAAGGGGGTTATTGTAAACTCGCCATCAAAGTTAATTCGTCATCAGAGAAACGGAAAAAAACAATGTGTAAACTCGCCACACGGTAGCATTTTAAAAATAAGTAAATGTCCTTTGTGACCGGTGACGAATATACCTACTACACGACCAATACAATTAGGCGCATAACAGGAATGCGGTTTTGCACTTTTGACACCTGCATCCCACTTTTATCACCGCACTTCTGTTATTTATGTGATTAATTAGCTACAGTGATTAACTGATTGATTACAGCTTCTTGAAATTTTGGATTTTTACTTAGTTTTTTTAAGCTTTTCTCAGCTGTCATGCGCCTAATTGTCTTGGTCAGATAGTACACATAAATTTCTTAGTAGTGGCGAATTTATTTTCAATGTATGGAACTTTTCAAAAGGTGACGAGTTTTAATAGGTGTGGCAGGTTTATAATAACCCCCTAAAAGCACCGCCACGCGACTAAGGGTGCCCACCCTTCATGCTAATTTTACAGTACATGTGTTAGATAAATACAATTTTAAGGAAAAAATACGAGACAACGTGTCAATATTCCTATTATGCCTACCATTTTTTTTTTACCATCTATGGATCTGTATTTTTCTTATTAAAATACAGAACGCGGTAAAAATTATGAATTGAAAAACGGGACGTTCTGTAAAATACAGGACAGTTGGTCGGCCTACCCGACAGCGAGCCGACCGACGCTCGCGAGCGGCAACTTTAAAACTGGCTCGCGAGCTAGCATCGCAATATCGATACACGCCAATAGGGTTGATTAAGGAGGTTTTCCTATGATTCATGATTTTTTTTACAAGATGGTGTACTACAATGTGTTAACATTATTTCACAATTCCAGAACTGCCACCAAGAAGCGATAGCGATAGCTACGACTGTTAGCTCAGAATCGCGTTTTTCCTCACTCTATCCTTTTCTGTTCTGATGGACAGAAAAGGATAGCAGTATAGTAAATTGCGGTTCCGTGCTGCCAGATGTGGCCAAATTCATAATCTTTATGCATGATGTAACGTTAATCCATTTCTTGCAAGAACAGCTCTCGCAGTGCTTAGCCTTCATTATACCTACTTGATAAAGTAATGTGAAATGGCTGTAGGTGAAACCAATTTCATTTACAGCCTTATTATCAGAAGACTGACGGTCAGAGAAACTGGCTATCTTTTACAACTCAAACACAATCATGGCTCACGTTGAGTTCTTATTGTGTCATCCTTACTACCCGCGTTATATTTTAAGTTACATTACACCACTATACAGAAGTCTGAAGACTCTAGACTAATAGACCCACCCAAACAGTAAATCCCTATTTATTAACTAGGTAATCTAACATTTTTCACTGTACGGCTTCAGCGGTTTGAAGTCCGCATTGCCACTTAAATACGCGTCCACGAAGTTCTGTACCGAATCCGTAGTGATCTCGTCTCCATACTTCATGGTGACCATTCTTTGCCGAGGGAAGTCTATGGCTGTTAGCAGAGGAACTGCGTCGTCAAGACCAATATGTTCACGAAGCATATCAGCACTGTCTGTTCCGTCTATGCCGATATAGAAAACGACATGTTTGAAAGACTTCTTCTTGACTCTGGAATGCTTGGAAGTGGGGTAGTCGAAGTCCATGGTCTCGTCGTCTGAGGAGTTCTGGTAGGGACAGAAGCCGGGGAACTGGATGCTGCACTCTTCGTAGTAGGATTCCGCTGAGGGAGTCAGTACTGATTCAGCGAACTCAATCTCGGAGTCCTCGTCGTCTGAAAGTGGAAAGATTTTTGAAGTTATATTGTTGCAATCCAACGTTTTTGGAAAAAAACTTTTTATTAAAAAATAAATTTTTACTTTTTGAAGTCTTTTTTTATATAAAGTTTCCATTTGCAAATTTGAGATTAATCATTTATTTTCCTGGAACACGAAAAAATATTAAGAGAGAAGGACTTCAGTGGATCAGAAGATTATAAAAATTCCACGCAGGGATCGAACCAACGACCCCTTCTTTGGCAGGTCCACAACTGCCCAACCGTAACTCATCGAAAACTCATCTTTGTGTCCGCACGGTGGACCAAACATTCTACTCTTTGTCAGCCCTCATTGTCAGCCAACAACCCGACCCCTTGCTAGCTCAGCAAGTCCACTACCCTCTACTAGCCGTCACGTCAGCCAACTCACCGACGAACAGCACGAGTGCAGGATGGCGCGCCATTTTCAGCAGCGCCTGCTCCGTCAGCAGCGACACCGCGCGCTGGCCCCACGGGAAGTTCTGCAGGATGGAAGGAAGGCTAACTTGAGCAAACAGTGTAGATTTTTAAGTTTTTAAGTCAGTCAGAAAATCTCCCCAGCTAATATTCCTTTAAAAGGAATGTTCGTGCTTTTCTTTTGGATGGGTTGAGTGCTTAGGTTTGTGGTTTGTTAATTTGTCAACAGCTATGTAGATTTTTTTTCTGATTTTATCGTTGGTACGGTATTTTGATTATATGTATCTACAGGGTGACATGGAAACTCGACCTATTCCTTGAAAAGAGTTATTACTCATTACCATTAGCAACGAATTAAGTCCAGACTACCAGGGGTCAAAACCGGATAGTTACCGAGTTGAGACAGTTCTTCGATTTTTCAGAAATTTTCTGAATTGTTACCAAAAACCATTAATTGTATATAAACATTAGATTGATTGATACTTTTCTGAAAGCTGAAAAGTTAGTAATTATTTAAAAAAAAGCGCTTGCCCAAAAATTACATAATCGCTGAAATAAAAAGTTTTTAGTAACAATTCTTTGAATTTTTTGTATTTTTCTCAAACTTCGCCGTCAATTATTGGGGAAAAACTGTATCGAAGTTGGCGTACAAATTAATAAAATGACTAGCTAGTTCCAAGGCTTCCCAAAAAGGTACAAAAGTTAATTATTTTCTTAGCCATTAAAAAAAACAGCAAAAGGCGCTGTTGGACAAACATTTCATTTTGATATTTAAATTGAATTTAGCTCGGAAAATCAACAGTAACGTAGTAAACATGTTTGTTTGGGGTACATTTGAAATACTGTCAAATCGTCTGTGTCGCTACTTAATAAAGACACTCAGCTACTACAATTTGAAATTTAAAATTTTCGCGTTGCATGCTATTTTTTTATGACATACGTTTGAAAAGTTTACTCTGGAACATTAGAGCTCAGGGTATAAATATGACCACAAGACAAAAAATGGGGTCAGTGGGGGCATTTCTTCATTCGTCGTGGTATGCTCTATTACAAATTATGGTTTTTCTTGAACTCGGTCTACGGCGAGTGTCTACAACAGCCAGCAAATCCTTATAATCAAAAACGAAACAGTCAGCAAGTAGTTGGCAAGTCGTTTTAACGCAAGAACTGCGAACATACATCGCAAGAACGAAACAGTCTGCTAGTAGTCGGCAAGTCCTTTTAACGCAAGAGAGAAACAGTTGTGCGACCACGTATCCTCACGCGTCTCCACCCATACCTTGGTGGGATGCCTCTGCACTAACTCCCGCTGCCACGCACCTACTTCTTGCGTGCTCAGCAGGCGAGTCCTCGACGCCCTTCCGCTACGTGCTACAGTCTGCGCTTCCACTACAGCCTTACAGCTTAGACGTGTCGCCGCATATCGCCAATCTACCAGCGCTCCGCACGCTCAGCACGCCCCCTGAACTTCCGTCCACTCAGTTCCGTACCACTTTCCTTTATTTTTACTTAGTTTATCTCTTTAGTTTTAGTGGTGTTGTATATAAACGTGCCATTCTTATGTTAATAAATCTTGTTAATCTCAATTAGTATTTCCATTCATCTCCCTTCTCTTTAATTTCAAACTATAACTGCCTTTGCCTTCAGTAAACCGACAAGTGATGACGAGCCTCTGCCTCAACGTCGCTCGAAACTAACCAGTCCCATTGGATCAGCAGTGAGGTGCGTCCGTCCATTCACAGTGAGGACCTTCCCTCCGCCGTCAGTGATGACCAGTGCCGGGATGCCCGCGACGCCCAGCGCCGCTGGTAGCGCCTGACGAGCGTCCGCTGCCGCCCAGGGTACCGCCAGCGCGCCAGCTGTCGACACCGTCTGCACCGTGCGGTTGTATGACTGCTCGCTCCTGAAATTGGAAATAAATCACTATATATCACACTCTGGCATATCTATATCTTCGTCATATCTACATATATATATACAGGGTGGAAATTTAAAACGGGGCACGAAGTTCAGATAATTATGAACCTTAATCGATGTAGCTACATGAAAACGTTTTAAGGAAACCATTCTTGATTTGTTGAGAAATTTTGAACTGCATTCACCGATTTAAAAAAAAATACAGTCAGCAGAGAAAAAAACGGTTTTTAAAAATTGTTTGTAATGACAATCGATCCTGTTTCTTATAAGGATCAAAACACTTTAAGATACCTCTTGCGGTATGATAACTAGAAAATAAGTTCAATCAACAAACGTACTCGTAGTCGTGTGGAGCGGATACGACTGCGTGTAACGCGAGCGCGGGGCGCGTTTTAGGCAAAAAAGCAAGAGAATAGAATTAAATTTAACCTACTTTCTACTGCCTACATAACGTGGCAGAATCGCTAGTGTAAACACAGCCGTATTTGACGCTTTCTACTGCCTACATAACATGACTTTCTACCGCCTAAATAACATGGCAGAATCGCTAGTGTAAACACAGCCGTATTTGACGCTTTCTACTGCCTACAACATAACATGGCAGAACATAATATGGCTTTCTACTGTCTACATAACGTGGCAGAATCGCTTGCGTAAACACAGCCGTATTTGACGCTCTCTACTGCCTACATAACATGGCAGAACATAACATGGCTTTCTACTGCCTACATAACATGGCAGAATAGCTAGTGTAAACACAGCCGTATTTGACGCGTAATGGTGTGGAATTAATTCTGAGAACGCCTGGATTAGTGAGATTGAGTACAGTAGACATTAAAATCCAGAGCGAGAGAAGTCAGGGCTACGGCATAGTATACGTAGCTCGCTCACTTATTCATTACTAGCGTTCGCCCGCGGTTTCACCCGCGTGGTCCTCGTTCCCGACCGAATATCGGGATAAAAGTATGTTATATCCAGTATGTTAAGTATGTTATTTCCCTATGTTTTATTCCAGGCTATCTACTATATGTGTGTGTGCCTTACAACCAAATCCGTTCAGTTATTTTTGGGTGAAAGAGTAACAAACAAACTGACATACTTACGCATTTATAATATTAGTAGGGTAAGCCACAGGGTAATAATGGCATGCACATTAATACCCCGTGGTTAACAATTAGTTAACCACTAGTAGTAACAAACACCGGTATCCGACCCCGAGGTCCCGGGTTCGATTCCCAGTGGGGTTACATATTGTATTCGGTTTGGTTGGCAGTTTTTGAAGTCCGCCTGACTAGCTACCACCGACTTATCTAAGTCTGACGCCATAACAACAATAGTTTCAGCATTGCAACATGAAGCTATGATCTTCTGTTCCACAAGTAAATTTTAATATAATATTATGCAGGTGTTAAAATAAAACAATCAATTTAGTCTTTCCTTTCGTTTGTTCCTCGCAAACTGTCAAACTCTCTTGGAAGGAATGATTAAACTTGCGTTTTTCTTTCTTATTGTTAGAAAGTTGTTCAGCAATTGAATTCTCCTGGAAGTCCCCGAATACATTAGGGAATGTTTTCTGTTTTTCACAGTCGGGAGTCGGCGATGGGGATAATACGAAAACTTTCGGGGACTGAACAAATCTAGTGAACAAGGTTGGTTGGTAAATTGAATACCACTTCCGAGAGAACATTTTAAGGCGATACTCGAAAAAAATATGCTGAAGCGAGATAGCAATGAGAAAACGAAGCGCACGGGAGCGAGACCGATTTTGCAGATTTGGCAAAAAAAATACAAAAACACTTCGTATTAAAAAACTACAGCGATTTAAAAAAAAACCTTCTAGATGATCCTAAATATTATTGGTGTCCACCTTGGACGAATTTAATTCGTCCAAGGTGTCCACTTATTAAACCAATTTCCAATAGTGTAAGTAACCCCATTTAAGAATAATCTTGAATTTTCGTATATTTTAGAGGTCTTTTCGAAAAGAAAAAGTGTCGAGGCAAAATCAAAAGATCGTGTTTTTTAAACTAAACGAATCTAGATAAAGGTATGAAGAAATATATTATGTTATTACCAGATTTGTAACAACTGTAACCGTGCTATAGTTTTATATCAAAAAGTCCATACTTTTCCGAGTAGCGCCTTAAAGCTTTAGTATAGACTATACTAGTAGAGTATATTTTTTTCCACTTTATAATATTAGTTTAGACTCTATACTAATATTATAAAGAGGAAAAAAATATTTGTTCCTTTGCAGCGAATAAACTCAAAAACTACTAAACGGATTTCGATGAAACTTGGTACACAGATAGTAAATAGCCTGGTTATGATCATAGGATGCTTTTTATCCCGATATTGCCACGGGAATGGGAACCACGCGGGTAAAACCGCGAGCTGCCGCTAGTATTATATAATCTGTTATATTAATCAATAAAATACAAAACCGATATTGTTTAGGCTAAAGATGGCTTTGGAGATTCATTTTATTGGAGAAAATAATTTTATTTTTAAGCACCAGATTACAGGCAACCCTAGATACTGTCGGGAGCTGTTGAGCAATAGAAAACAAAGGGACGGTATAATGCAAGAACTAAACAATGCTCATTTGCATGCCTCGTGAAAGGATCGCGATCCCAATAAATCTCTACGAATTGTTTTAGTATTTGGTATTAATTAGCACAATTTGTTACTGGCTATATTAATGTTGATGTTGTTTATGGTTTGATAATTAAATAACTATACTTTTTGAGCGCGAAAAAAGTTGAAATCTATTTTTATGAAAAAAGCTAACAAAAAATTTTAAGAACTCCCACGACTGTTAAGAAGTCATTGAAAAATAATAAAATAATTTAAAAACCCCCGACTTAATTATCCGTCGGGGGCTGCCATTAAATTAGGTTTGCAGTTTTATAGTATCGGGAATGATTCGAGATAAATTATTTATATACTCTTAAAAACCAGAAGTGTAGTTGATTTTTTAAAAAAAGACACGAAAATAACCTAAAGTACGATTTAATTTCAAATTTATCACAAAAATCAATATGCACTAGAAAGCACGTCCTTCCCGTCCGAGCGCCGCAGCAAAAGTGGCGCGAAATCGATGCGACGTCAAACACGTCATATCGTGTCCCCACCCCGACCAATTTCCGGTGGCGGAGAAGGGGGAACTTGTAAGACGGCCGTTCCTGGCAGCTGAACGTCCTCGTCAGCTTCATTGGGGATCAGCACCGCAGCCTCATCAGCATCAGCCCTTGGTGCCACGACTCCACTAGGTCCTGGCATGTGGTCCTCGTCAAACCTCGGAGTAGGGTCCTCTTCGTCTGGTTCTTCATCTACAACATACATGTAACAACAATAAGCAAACAACACTTTTAGTTATTTATTTTCAGCACTGGCTACTCAACGCAACAAGAACACAAGCGTGCACTCAAGTGATCAAGACACGATAAGCAACCAACACATATCAATTTAAGCAAATACGCTACTCGGAATGAAAGAGTTCCGGATCTCAATCATCCGCGATAACGAATTCATTACAACATAACATAAAGTACGGTTCATGTTACCATCTAGTGGCCCATATCGAGGCTCCAGATGCCAACACAAGCAAAGTTAAATGCCACAATGTTGGGGCCAAGTAATTGCCACAATGTCGGGGCTAAGTAATTGCCACAATGTCGGGGCACAAGATATTGCCATAATGTCGAGGCAAAAGCAGTTGGCCATAATGTCGAGGCACATGATACTTGCCATAATGTCGAGGCACGTGAGACTTGCCATAATGTCGAGGCAATCACTCACCACTACCGAAGAACGCTTCGCACGCATCGGGCGTCCATTCGCCACGCCACTGCACCATATGTTCTGCAGCAGTCTGGGTCTTTTTTCCATAAGACCCGGCCAACAGCTCGAGCTCGTAGCGGTGGTGTGGTAGTGCTCGCATGACCTTATAAGGGCCACGCATGCCGGAGTCCAATTTCCCGGTGCTCTGCGAACCCTTACTGACAAAAACATAACTGCCAACTGCAAAATTACGAGGCACTCGACGACCTTCATTCACATAAGCGTCCTGGCGCCGTTGGTTAGCAGCTAGCAACTCGGTTGTTCGTTGCCTCCGCAGTATCATCAATCCCTCTCGGTTTGGATTGGTATTGTTCAATGCCACATCTCGCACCAAGGACCGTAGGACTGGGGTTGTCCCCTCGATGCCAGCCAGAATTTGAAGGGATGATGTCTGCGTGGTAGCTTGCTTGGTAATATTCAAAGTGAGTTGGACCTTCCACAAAGCGTCCGACCAGGAAGCGCCCTTATTGTTTACTTCAATACGCAACATGTTGAGGACTGTCCTGCAATACCTCTCGACCTGCCCATTTTCACGGTGCATCTCTGGAGTTATGAAGTGTATGGAACTACCTAGTTCAGTTACCCAGTTTTGAAACGATGCACTTTCAAACATTCTACCACGGTCGCAGATAATGGTTGACGGAGTACCAAATAACGAAATGGCGTTGGAAAACACGCGCTTAAGCTCGTCCGTGTCTTGTCTATATATAGCGTAGAGCAAGCAATATTTGGAAAATGAGTCAATAATTATAAGAATATATTTGAAACCATTCGACTCCGTTAATGGTCCAAGAGCGTCAGTGTGAATCACCGTAAAGGGGACATCAGGTTTAGTCCAGGATTCAATTGGTTGACTAGAGGCTCGAGGCACTTTTTTATGTGCTAAACAAACTATACAGTGGCCAACGTATTTTCTTACGAAGCCTCTTAGGCCCGGAAACCAAAAATGACGAAGTATTAAGTCAGTGGTCTTGGCAATGCCAATATGGTCATGGTCGTCATGAAAGACTCTCAAAAGGCTTAGTCTATGGCCTTTTGGTATAAAACAGAGAAGACGCGAATCTTCGCCGGTTGGTGAAAACTTATAATACAACAAGTCATTCTTTATAACAAATCGAGTAGCATCTAATTGACCGTCTTTTAGTTTTTGCATTAAACTCTGGGTCTCTAAATCAGCTGTTTGAGCAATTTTCGCCCAGTTTCGCGGATTTTGAATGTGAAAGACGTTAGCGGGCTGTCGGCTAAAGAAATCAGCATGTTGCATAAGGCAACCTTTTCGATATTCTAAAGTGAACTCAAAATCTTGCATGTAAACCCACCAGCGCGCCACGCGAGGTAATAAGTCCTTTTTGCGTTCGGTTAATTTTAAGGAATTACAATCGGTAACTATTTTAAATTTAATGCCAATTAAATAATGCCTAAAATGTTGTAGTGCGCGTATTATTGCAAGAGTTTCAAGCTCGTAGCTGTGATAGTGGGATTCTGCGCCTTGAGTGGACTTACTAAAATAACCGACAACACGCTTCCGCTTGCCCTCATGTTCCTGAAGTAGAATCGCTCCGTAGCCTATCGCACTGGCATCAGTGTGAAGCTCGGTAGGTAATGTAGGGTCGAAAATTGCTAAAACAGGCTCTTCAGTCAGACATTTAATAACATAGTCACGAGCTGCGTCTTGCTCTGGACCCCATATAAAAGGTTGACCTTTTCTAAGCAATTTGGTAATACAAACGGTTTTAGATGCATAACCAGCAATATATCTACGAAAATAACTGGCCAGTCCAAGAAACTGACGTACTTCTCGCACATTAGTTGGCTTTGGGGATCTTACTAAAGCCTCAGTTTTACTCGGACTCGGCCGAACCTGACCATGTCCAATTAATCGGCCCAAATATTCTAGTTCAGTGTCTAAAAACGTACACTTCTTTAGATTAACTGAAAAACCTGCACTTGTAAGTGTTTTTAGCACATCTCGCAGAGTTTCTAAGCCTTCTGCAACAGTATTGGACATGATCAAGACGTCATCGATATAGGTCAGAACCTTACCAGTATCCATCAGGTGCTTGAGGGTTTTAGATATGATTCTTTGGTAAGTGATAGGAGCATTAGCAAGCCCGTAGGGCATTTTCAAATATTCGTAATGCCCCTCAGGCGTCACGAATGCTGTCTTGCTGATAGAATCATTATCCCGCATTGGCACCTGATGAAAGCCAGTCGCCATGTCTAAGCTAGTAAACAGCTTAAAACTACCCAATCTATCGATTTGATCATCGATCAAAGGCAGTGGAAATCGCTCCTTAACAGTGATTGCGTTCAAGGCTCGGTAGTCCACGCACATCCTATCGTCCCCGTTCTTTTTCTTAACAAGGATGATAGGACTTGCGAAGTCTGACTGGGATTCCCGAATAACCCCTTTATCCAACAAATCACTTATAATGTTACGGACACGAAGTTTCTCGTCAGCTGAAAGTTTGTATGGTCTGTAATTTATCGACGCATCACTGCTAAGTTTAATCTCCATGCTACCAGTGTTTACTGTAGAGGTCGCCGTACCGATGGTGAAGGTGTCAGAAAAGTCATTAATCAGTGTCATTAGACGCTGTCTATCCTCACCAGTCAAGGGAGTCTTAACCTGATCGACCTCCACGGTAGACACAATTCGTACACAATCAACCCTAATTAATCGTTGAGAACAATTTGTGCGAATATAGGTAACTCCGTTACGATTTAAAATATCAGTACCTATCAATATTGGAGCCTGCATACAATCGGAAGGCACCACGTATAAATCTACCTCTAAAGACAGTTCAGGAAACTCTAAAACAGTTCGAACATAAGACGTCGATTCAATGTCCTGACTGCCGATGCCACGCATTCGGCGATAAGTAGGAAGCTTATTAAAACTAAAATGCTTTAAAACAGACTCAGAAATAAGTGAAATATCGGAGCCGGAGTCCACTAAAACATCAATTGGTAATTTTTGGATAACAGCGGGCATCACATTGTTTCGTTTGGAGTCAACTCCGAGCAAAAATTTACATTGCTCGAGTTATTATTAGACTTAGATTCTATACGCTGTTTTACAAAACATGATTCAACGAGATGCCCGTTCTTTTTACAAAATGAGCACGTTTTAACCGACTTAGTGGACTGCGACTGCAAATTAGATGTTACAGACTTTGCTAGGTTTTGATTTTGTACATTAGTATCTAATCTTATTTTCTTAGGACAATTTATTTGCTTATGACCAACATTTCCACACGTAAAACAAGATATGCGGTCATATTTAGGGGTCTCACGCTTATGTGGTTTCGACGTACCACTAATAGGAGCGCGAGCAGGATTGTTGGTAGCAGCAGGTACACTTTTAGGTTTGACATACACCGATAAAAATTCAACCAAATCTTTTGGCTGTAGTTTTGCATTAGCGGTCGCGGCCTTCACTTGGGGATCGGAAATACCACGAACAACGATAGCAACTTTCAACTCATCTGTAAGTCCCCTGACAATATTAAGCCGCAAGAGGGACTTTCGCGCATATTCTGCATAACTTGCTCGAATTCGTGCTCATTACATCGTACAAAACAGAGGCCAGGTCGACCTCACGCGGACACAACGAACGAAACTCGGATTTGAAGTTTGTCCATGTGCGTTCAGTGGTGACCCAGTCGCTAAGCCACGTTCGAGCATCGCCACGCAGGCAGTTACCGACACGTCCTAAACATTCCCCATCATCCCAGTGATTCAATTCACGACCGCGATCCACCTCTGCACACCACACGTCAAAATCATGGACATTAGGGTCGAAATTAGATATGTAGTAATGCTTAGATCTTACTTGAATTAACGATGACAGTGCACTAACAATCCTGTCCGCGGCATCCACGCTGGCATCGCATGAGGCCCCGGTGTGTCCTCCCACTGCGCGCATCTCCGTCGTACCAGCAGCTGACGTAGTGGCGATGGAGGCCGTCGTCAACGGAGGCGTAGGGGTCCTAGTGCTCGAGCGCAGTACGGGAGTAGACGATGATGCGATTGGTAAAGGCATCCGCTCTTCTAGTGCATCTAACCTCTTAATAATTATATCCATAGGATCGCGTCGAGGGCTGTCGCGGCAGGCATATGATCCATCGCGACGCCGTCGCGCGTTATCAAAATTAGGAGACCTATAACGACGTCTAGGTGATCTACTATATGAATCGCGAGAACGGTTCCTACGCTTAGAATAAACATCACGATTTTTACGAGAAACATGCCTTTTATTACGTCGTCTACTAACATTTTCACGATTACTTGATCGAGACTCGCGATCTGACATTATCACAAAAGGTTAATACCAAATAAGTGCTTACAGAGTAAATCCAAACGATCACACAAAACACCAAAACAATTTTCGAATAGAATCTACCGCACACACGTTTTTATTTAAACTTTAACGTTTTTCTATTTTCTGCATCTATTTTCAAAACTTACGATGGCGAACGATCAAAAACGCGCGAATCAATCCCACTTCTGATCTTAAAAACCAGAAGTGTAGTTGATTTTTTAAAAAAAGACACGAAAATAACCTAAAGTACGATTTAATTTCAAATTTATCACAAAAATCAATATGCACTAGAAAGCACGTCCTTCCCGTCCGAGCGCCGCAGCAAAAGTGGCGCGAAATCGATGCGACGTCAAACACGTCATATCGTGTCCCCACCCCGACCAATTTATCTAAGCAACCGGTACCAACTTGTTAAAATTGGAAAATGGATGAGTGAAGAGCTTCCAGTTACCCTTGGAGTTCCACAGGGCAGTGTTCTCGGCCCAACGTTATTTTTAATTTATATAAATGATTTATGCCAATTGAAGCTTCCTTACGGTAAAATTATAACTTTCGCTGATGACACTGCTCTGCTGTTTCAGGCTAACTCTTGGACCGAGGTTTTTGGGCATGCGCAACGAGGGTTAAATGCTGTATATTCCTGGTTATCTGAGAATTTGTTGACACTAAATGTCGATAAAACAAAATTTTTAACCTTTTCTTCAAGGCGACAGGTTCTGTCTGATTGCTATTCATTGATGGTCCACTCCTGCTCGTCTACCTCTGATTGCAACTGTCCTAAACTTTTAAAGACTGATTCTATCAAATACCTCGGTGTAATGATTGACTCTATGCTCAGTTTCTTACCCCATATTGAGCTACTAGCGGGACGAATAAGAAAACTAATATTTATTTTTAGAACACTTCGCCACGTCGCTGATTTTCGTGTTGTGAAGTCGGTATATTTTGCACTATGTCAATCGATCTTGAGGTATTGTATCTCATCTTGGGGCGGAGCTGCCAAGTCGCACATAATTAAGGTGGAGAGAGCACAGAGAGCCGTCTTGAAGGTGGGTGCGGCGCTTCCCTTTTTATGTCCAACTACTGATGTGTATAAAGTCTGGGAAGTGCTCACGGTTCGTCAGCTCTTTGTACTGTCAACCATCCTACGTCAACACTCTCAACTTAGTTATGATCCAAGTTTAGTAAGCGACAAACGTCGAAAGGGCTCTGTGTGCCAATATCGATGTCTAACGACTAATATGTCACATAGATTCTTTTGTTTCTTGGGTAGCTACCTATATAATAAAGTGAACTCGATCCTCTCCTTGTACTCGCTTAACAGAAGGGCTTGCAAAATAATAGTGACCTCATGGCTCTTACAGCTAAACTTTGACGAAACTGAAAATCTATTGATAACTATGGCATAACTGCACCCATACAAACATACACGCATAGATTAACAAACGCATACATACCCCCCCCTACCCACACACACAAATACACACTCGCACACACGACACACACACATACATACATACATACACACACACACCACACATACACCTAGCAAAACATAATAAACATCACTTTAGCATATTTTCTCTTTATCATGTTTCAAATGTGTTGTTCACTTAAATTAAAATGTAAAATGTTGTATAAAATGGCTCGAGGATGTGGGAGCCTGATGACCTGTAACACAGGTATATACCTAGCTCAGGCATCAGTCTCACACAAACTGTTATTTTACCATGTTCATGTTCCTATATAATTAGATTTTGTAAGTTTGTGATGAGAAAATAAAAGCCTTATTATTATTATTATTATTATTATTAATTTCCGGTGGCGGAGAAGGGGGAACTTGTAAGAATACTTATTTATATTTATTTTATTGAAATTTAAAATAGTGATGGCAGCCCCCGACGGGTAATTAAGTCAGGGATTTTTTAAATTAGTTTATACTTTTTCAATAACTTTATAAACCGTTGCGGGTTTTTTTTAATTTTTTATTTTGCTTTATATTTAAAATTTTTAGAGAGCATAGGTATTATATACTTATTCATATATGTTTATTGCTTATTCGACGACCTATCTGGCGTAGGGGTACGTAGCCGCCTTCTACACAGAGGGTCCCGCGGGTTCGATCCCCGGACAAGACAAATATTTATGTGCATGAACATTTCTATTTGTTTATAACTTATTATTTTTGCATTTTACAATGCTTTTTTCTAGTATATTTTCTTGTTAAATATTTATTTCTATTTGTCTTGGTCTGGGTGTTTAATATAAATATAGCTAATAATAAATAATATAATATAATAATAGCTAATTGTAGACCCATCAGTAGAAGTATTATGTACATTCTACTACATACAACCCGATAATTTTTAAACAAGTAAATATACTAGAAAAAAACAACTTGTCAAGTATTTTTTCTAATATATTTACTTGTTTAAAAATTATCACCTAAAAATAACATTGTAAAATGCAAAATTAACAAGTTATAAATACATAAAACCCATTACTGAAAACCACTTCAAAATCGGACTAGTAGTTTTGTACAAACAAATGTTTACTGCAGCGCCCTCTGGTGAGTTGTCACCGTAACAGCTATCTACGAATATGCACCAATCAAACCAACCCATCACTGAAAACCCATCAAAATCGGACTAGTGGTTTTGGAGATAAATGGCAACATTGATTTGCACAAACTATCTCCCATCCCAAACTCTTATACTCTCCGTACTCGCAGGTAAAAACCTAATCCTAAGTATATAAAACTATAATAATATTATTAATGCGAACATAACAAACATAACGTAACATAGGCTAATTTTTATCACGATATCCCCACGGGAACGGGAACCACGTGAGTGAAACCGCGGGCAGAAGCTTGTCTTAAATGAGTAGTAGTAGTTGCTGGAGTTTCTGTAGTACGTACTCTAGTACTTAGTTTCTATTATATTTAGAAATAGCACCCGTACGAACGAAGCCAGAGAGTCGCCTGTTTATAAACATGAACCAAAATAGAGCAATTATTTGTCTATGACAGTTTCTGCCTCTATATCGCTCGTACCATAGACACATTTCCCGCCATTTTGGGTTGCCGCCACGTTAACTTTGCCGCCCATTCGTTATTTTACGAGCAACGGCGTATCAAGTAAATTAGCTTTTCGCATCTAGGGTTGTCAAATATATGCGAGCGATGGAAAAAGTCATCAAGTTAATATAAGCTATGACTTATGAGTTATGTTGTTCGTTTCCGTTGCGTTAAGTTACTGGAATTTAATTGTGTTCTGTGTAGCCCACTAGAATATGAAGTTTTATTAACTTTTCGATACAAAGAACATTATTCCCGTGTTCTGTTCATTGAAATAAACAACTTTTACGAATTAGTTAAACCATTTTTACACTTTTTTTTTTATTAACGCCTGAGAAACTCTAATCCTTCATCTTACCTGATATTATTAATGATAAGGCTGATTGGCGCTAAAATCTATTTCTAAAGTACAGAATTACTTTACTTTCTAATTTCAAGTAAGTACCTATTACGTCTTAGTTTAATTACTTATTATAAAAATATTAAACAAGAAAATATACTAGAAAAAAACAACTAGTTTCTTACGCTGTTGGCCACCGTCGTTTCATCAATGAGAGAAATATCCTCGCATTCGAAAGAAACATTTTTACAAATGTAATGTTTTTATAAATGTAAGTGTACTATCGATTAAGATTAAACAGCCATCTAATTAGAACTTTTTAATTTTGCATTTTACAATGCTATTTTTACTGTGAAAAATATAAAACAAGAAAATATACTAGAAAAAAAATCGAAATTGGACGTGTCCCTTGGACGAATTAACCATTCGTCCAAGACGTGTCCTCATAGGTCTCTGTAGTTAGTGCATTGGGCCGGAATCCCAATGATGCGGGTTCGAATCCCGTCAGGGCGACATGAGACTAGTTGCTTTTTTGTAGTATATTTTCTTGTTTAATATTTATCACATAAAAATAGCATTTCAAAATGCAAAATTAAAAATTAAAAAGTGACTTACTTATACTTATCATAAAGTCATAATTACTGACTTTTGACATTAATTAAATCTCGATCTCAAGTCAAGAGTAAAGGGGCCGTGAAATGATAAAAATAGCCATATTCAAGCAATTTAAAGCGAGAGCAGTTCCGCAACCGCTCCGTTCGCGTTCCCGCGGCGGAGGTGCGAAAACAGCGTTCAAAATAAAGTATTCTGTGGTTAAAACGCCTTTTTTATTAACCCCCGACGCAGCGCAAAGAGGGGTGTTATAATTATAACTTTTTAATTTTGCATTTTTCAATGCTATTTTTATGTGATAAATATTAAACAAGAAAATATACTACAAAAAAGCAACTAGTCTCATGTCCTCTAGTCTCATCCCGCCAGGGCGACATGAGACTAGTTGCTTTTTTCTAGTATATTTTCTTGTTTAATATTTATCAGGGGTGTTATAAGTTTGAAGCCTATGTCTGTCTGTCTGTCTGTACGTATATTCGTAGAGCCTAAACGAATCAAGAAATTGCAATGCGGTTTTTTTTTTAATTGAAAGCTAAATTAATCGAGATGGTTCTTAGCCACGTTTGATGAAAATCCATCCGGCCATTTATGGAGATGGTCAACGGCCTGCCGAAACGGTAAAAGATACAAAGGTGGCGCTTTGACTAAAATAATGTACACCCTGGGCAAATTTAGGTACAGCAAAAAAAAAGAATAAAATGGCGGGAAAACAATTTTTGTCATTCTGTACATAAATATTCGTAGTGCCTAAACGAATTAAGCGATTGCAATGCATTTTTTTTTTATTTTGTGTGTAATTTAAAAAGAATGAAATAAAAATAAAATTTTAAAAACCCCCGACACAAAAAAAGTTCAAAAAAAAATCTCTCTCGGTCGGGGGACCACAAAAAGAGAAGTACTAAAAGGGTATATATATTATGCGTTGGGGGTTCCCCGACCGAGAGAGAAATTTTATTTCTTTGAAGTTTTTTTTTTGTGTGTGTTTTATTTTTTACATTTGGTTTTATTATAGTTTTTTTTTATTTTGGTTTTATTATAGTTTTTTTTTACGTTTCGACCCCTTTCCCTTTATTGTGGAAATTCCACAATCAAGAAATTAGTCTAAAGGTTAATATATTTTCTTCCTTTTTTACATCAGTATTTGGGAGTTTACCTAAAAAAAACATGAAATGTTATCATTTCTACTTTGGGAATTCGGCTCAAATCGCCACTAATACGACAATACATTTAAGGCAAGGCTGAATTTTCGTCACACACGGACTTTGAATGTTATTTTGCGCAATTTCGTAGACGGATTCAATTTATTTTTATTGAGCTTTATTTGGAAGCTAAAGACCGTGATAGTCCATTCTCTGCCAGTCCAATCTTATAAATTGCGACGGGATAGTCCTACCACCGAGTAATATAAATAAGGGGTTGAAAGAAGCCATAAAATGGGTTGAAAGTAGCATGACACTTTAGGAAGTCCAATAAACCGTGTCACTCAATTCACTATCATGGTGGAGACTCCTTTAGTATGATTGTTGGTGTTATGAAGATTTATTGTATTGATGTAGCTTATTTTCACCGAAAAATTCATCAGCGATTATATGAGAAGTGATCGGGAGCCCTAAGGGTAGGATAAGATGAGATGAGGCTTAGATAAGATGGTGGTAGCTAGCCAGACGGACTTACAACAAGTCCTACCACCAACGAAACCGAATACAACCGAACCCGGGACCCCTGGGTCTGATACCGGTGGTTGTTACCACTAGACCACAGAGGCGGTTAAAAGCCTGGGAAAAGTCCTGATTATTCTCTAAGAATCCTGAGAATTAAACTAAGTAATTTATGATTCAAAAAAGTAAAACTATTATTAATTTTGTGCAGGCTGTTTCAGGGGTCATCAGCTCTCACGCGTCGAATGGCGTAAAGTGGCAACGGTGAGCATACCACCACTTTTAATTAGAAAACAAAGTAAAATAAAATCAAATAACCTGAGCTTTCCTAAACCCGGCTGTAATTCTGAAAAAGTCTAAACATTTGAGATGGTAAGCCAGCTTAATGGTGCTTTCCATCCACCCTTTCACTTAGAGGTCTTCTTGGATGTCTTAGAACAATCGGTCCATCAACAAAGGAAAAGTTTTCAGATTATTTTTTGCAACAAAAAGTAGTCGATCGTGTCGTGTCGTCCCCAATGTTGGCTCTCTTGCATATCGCGTTTGTACAATACAATACATTATTATAACATGTACATATTACATTTATAATAAAGTTTTAATGAATTGAAGCGTTATAAGGGCGGTCTTATCGCTAAAAGCGAGACAACCCACAGTATGGAGAGATTGACAGAAAAAAAGCAAGCAGGGTAATATAATGGACGGAAACAATTTAAACATTTGTTATAAATAAACATACATATAGTTATAAACTTACATAAACATTAAACATTGCAGACATTGATATATACTCGTATATATATATATATAGAGCCCGTCTTATCAGAACAGGCAGTGAATTCCACAGTCGGATGGCCTGAACAGTAAGGGAACAGCCTTAAAAGGAGGTCTGATGGACGGGCATAAGGAGACTCAGATTTTCAGATGACCTAAGTGAATGGGAAGTGGAACAAGAGAGGTAATTAATTTTGTATTATTTTTTAATTCTCAATCTAAAATCCTTACCATTGTGATAATGGTAGCTTAGATAACTGTCAAAACTTAATAACATAGTGCGATAAACAACGTTCGTACATTAGTTCTACAAGCTATATTTCATGAGTATCAACCATCTTATCTGTTGGAGGTAATCAAGTAGATTGTCTGTACCCGGGCGATGTCGTAAACCGGTCGGTTACCCGGGTGGCAAATGGGTTAATACCGGCTTTTATGGGGCTACCCGGTAACTAACACTCGTAAATTCAGGCCGAGTTGAACCGCCTCTGTGGTCTAGTGGTACAACCACCACCGGTATCAGACCCAGGGGTCCCGGGTTCGATTCCCAGCGGGGGTACACATTGTATTCGGTTTGGTTGGTGGTAGGACTTGTTGTAAGTCCGCCTGGGTAGCTACCACCATCTTATCTAAGTCTGAGCCATAACAACGTTTTCAGCATTGTTTTGTTCCGGCAGTTAAAGATAAGATAGCCAGTTCCTCAGTGATTGGGGATTCCGGGAGGGGCTCGCTTCCATCTTCAGCCTTATCAATATATAACATCAGGTATGATAAAGGCTAAGAGTCTCCCCGTACTACTTAAAAAGACACATAATTTGCGCTGGCCTTAATTAATAAAAAACATTATAAGCCTTGCCGCACTGTAAGTTTGTTTTATTAGAAATTAAATTAGAGTTAGTTGACTAGTCGACTAAATTAGATTTAACAATTTAGTCACCACCTAAGTGAAAAGCACGTGAAACTAACAAAACTTTTTTGTGGCATTTATAATTCGCTATCATTATTGATTTATTATTGATTGGTTGATAATTTTTAAAGGCCTTTATTTTGTTATTGGAAACAAATTACATAAAATGTACAGTCACGTGCAATAACATAGAAACACTAAGCGACCTTGTCACATTACAATATTGAATGCCATTTGTGGACAGAGAGAACTTTGATTCCGCGTGCATCATTGCGATAAGGTTGTAAAGTGTATACATGTCATTGCTCGTGACTGTACCTGGGGAAAAACCACTTGCTCAGACGGGAATCGAACCCGCAATAATACTGTCACGAGGACCCCTACCGCGCAAATGTCGTCGGCATCGTCATCGGCTTCATTTGACAGATGGATGTGACATATTATTGCTCTTAGTCTTTGGTAAGTTTTCATTTGTGTCAAAAAGAAGCAGCAATGTGTCACATCCATCTGTCAAATGAAGCCGACTTCGATGCCGACGCAACTTGGCCGGTAGGGGCCCAGGTTATGGTGTATGTCATAGAGCAACACGGCTTCCGGATAGTAAGCCGTGTTTTTCTATGGTGTATGTAGTCATAAAACGTTTAGAAACTCATTTATTCAAAGAACTTTGTCATTTCAAACCAATGTTAACTTTCAAAAGTGTATGCTCGTTGCGAGACGCCGCGCTACAATGTCACTAATCCGAGGTTTAGCATTTTCGAATCGGCGAACTATTCAACAAAAAAAAATAATAAAAAAACCAGCCAAGTGCGAATCGAACTCGCACATGAAGGGTTCTGTCTCTCACCCAAGCTTGTCTGGAAGAGATTGCTGTGTTTTTCATAGTGTTTGTATGAATGACAAAGTTATATTTGCGGTTTTGGAAAATGTGTTATAGCTCTGAAACTGCTAAATATATTTAGTTCAAACCAATTTTCGTTTAATGTTTTTATAAAGATCTACAGCATATTCACTGTCTTATTTCATAAGTTAAAGGGGGGAGGGGGACATTTTACCACTTGGGAAGTGTACATCTTTCGAACGGTTGACTTGAGAAAAAAAAAGTTTTAGAAACCTTAATGTCATTTTTAAAGACCTATACCCCATATGTATAGGTTTGATGAAAAAAAAAACAGTTTCAGTTCCATGTATGGGAAGTATATATATATATTTTTTGTGTAAAAACCGTAAAGCGGTTTACAGAATACATCTACCTACCAAGATTCAACTGTGTAATCCTCATAGTTTTGGAATAAAGTGGCTGTGACATACATCAGACAGACAGACATGGCGAATTTATAAGGGTTCCATTTTTTGCCATATAAGGCTACGGAACCCTAAAAAACAGAAATCAAACGAGACGCGACGCGACGTAGACTCTGACTCTGACAGCTGTAATCCTTTTGATCAGAAATTCTTTCGTTTGTGGCGTGTTCGTCATTCGTCAGCAGTTTGTGCAGTCAGTGTCATCGACGTCTTATTGATTGCAGTTCACCCTCACACCCTCTGGTGCAGGTTTAATCTGAGGTTCGCTAATGAACGGGGTAAAAGAGGATGAATCAAGCGATAACTGGTCGCCCTCATAGTAACTTTTTGTTTTCTGTATTTTTTCTGAGAATATCTGCGGATGCAGATATGTTTCACGGGACGAAGGTACTGATTTCAGCCTGAAACCTGGAAGTCTTATCTCACGCGGGATGGTTGGTAACTCTATTTATTAATTACTTCGTTTGTACCGCTGGCGGTGTACTTAGCCCTCTTAGGCTTCTGCCTCGAATCTAGCGGGCAGATAGTCGCGCCGCCGCCGCCCCGTTGCCCGCTAGATTCGAGGCAGAGGCCTTAGTGGTACTCAACCGCCGCTATCTTCCTATCCTACTAATGAAGGCTATGAGTATCCCTATCGTTCATAAAAAAAGTATTATACAAGTACATATATGCGAAAGTTTGTGAGGATGTATGTTACTCTTTTACGCAAAAACTACTGAACGGATTTGGATGAAATTTAGCACACAGATAAAATATAGCAGGGATTGAAACATAAGCTACTTTTTATCCGGATATTTATATATACAGGTTTCCTTAGAACATAAAACAAAGAAAAATATTACAAAGTTATCTTTGTACTCAATAGTTGTTTTGTCATGAAAGAATACCTTTCAATATATATTTTTTTCGTTACAATTCAATAATAAGTCTTATCAAGATTGTTTACATTTTAAGACAAGTAAGGAAAAACCGACTTTACAAACAACATTGAACTCAATTCGCTCGGCTAATTTCCGTGAAATTTCCTAGTGTTTTCTTCACGTAACTTGTAAAACGATGCGTTCCCCCTACCGACGTCGCAGAGACGGCGCGTCGCGTCGCGACGGGAGGCAGGGTGGCAGGGCTGGCAAAGGTTTGGCTACCAATGTTTCAGGGTGAACGAATTGCTGAAAGGTTGCTTATTTTTCTTTGTTTTACTCGTCAGGTATAGAAAAATGAGACAATATAAATTTCATTTTTGTATAGACAGAATATGAGGCTGCGTGGGATTTTAAAGTTTATGTTAAAGGAACTTATTGATACAAACACAGGATATGACATAATGTTTTATGTCGTCTCTTGCCAAAGGACAATTGCAAAAATGTCGAAACGTCGGGATAACTAAAAACTAAAATTAATAAACAATATCAAAAGATGTGAAATAAATTGAGTACTTACGTTACAGTAAAATTATACTTAGGTACTCTTTTATAAAAGAAATTGACAGTAAAATCACAGGTACTTACATCTTATGTTTTAGCGCGCACTGTTCATTGAAATAAAACAACTTTTACGGATATCAAACGCGCTATATATATTTCACGAACTAAGTTGTAATTGTCCGTTATTTTAATTTTTGAAAACAAACCAAAGAAACAAATTAACAACTACGGTATACATGGCATACACATTTCTAACAACTTTTGGTTGGTTATGCTGCCCTGGTACTTTTGGTTCGAAATAGTTTGTGGGTTGAAAATGGAATTGGTTTAAAAGTTGGGTTGAAAGCGGATTAGTGTTACTCGTATTTTAGGAATGTGGGTGAAAAAAGTGGCATCCTGATTTATTCTAGTTACATAACTCAATTAACTAGTACCAGCTGTATGTTATGTTATCTATGTGTGGCAAAAGCCTCTAGTTACAAAGCCACAATGTTATATCGGCTTACGCGGACAGTTTGCTGTCCCAATAGTGCTTCAGATAAATCTCAACAATGGGACAATGCCGGCGCGGGACAATGTAGCTATATGTCCCACGTCCCATGGCAGCCGGTCGATGTGGACAATGCGTCTGGATTATTATTTCATATGAGCTGTATACAGGGTGGAATGTCGGGACTTTTTTTTTGTTTTGAGTGAGGGTAACCAGGGTCGTACCGCGCAGGTGTCGCCGGCATCGACATCAACTTCATTTGACAGATGGATGTGACATATTGCTCTTAGTCTTTGGTAAGTTTTCATTTGTGTTTTGGTTGGTGGTAGGACTTGTAAGTCCGCCTGGCTAGCTACCACCATCTTATCTAAGCCTGGCGCCATAACAACAATGTTTTCAGCATTGTTGTGTTCCGGCAGTTAGAGATAAGATAGCCAGTTCCTCAGTGATGAGGATTCCGGGAGAGGCTCGCTACCATCTTCAGCCTTATCAGTATTTAACGTCAGGTATGAAAAAGGCTAGTAGCACTCGTCGCGCGAGTGGCGAGGCGAACGAGGAGGCTATCAGGCGATTAGCGACCTTGCATGCGTGGACATAGCACGCTTTTCGCTTTGCACCTCACGCGCTCGCGTTTGGGAGGCGGTACTACAGGCGAAAAGCGAAGCTATATAAATACGGGCAAGGTCGCTTTTACGGAATACGGAAACTCAAACGTCGCACGAAAATCAGTAGAATCCTCGAGTCGAATGAATCAAAAATAGAGCTCCTGTATAGCTACTTTTATCGACACTCGTAGTTCGATAACGTGTCACTCCCGCTTACACCTTACAAGGTTAAGCCACAGACCTATATCGAAATAAACCGCTTCAAACTGTATGAGATCCTAGCGTGTCGAATGTTTCGTTCCTACGATGACGTCACGAGCGAGATTTAGTGATGGAGGAATGTTATTGACGAGCTCTTTCAAGAAAGCACTGCATAATTAACCATTTTCGTTTCTGAGTGACGCGTGTTTTCATGGCAATGGTCTCAAGCGGACTGACTTGGGTCGGAAAACTTTGACCGTGGATCAAAGTTTTTACACGCAAGGTAGGTACACTTTTACCGTCTATCTCGATATGGGTCTGTGGGTTAAGCAATCGACATCATACGCCATAAATCATGTCGCGTAATATAGTGGTTTTGAAAACCAGCGTCAGTGTAATACTGCTTGGTATTATAAGTGTGTACTTGAAGCAGATAATGCAAATAAAGCAGATCATACGAGCTCGCATTGTGAAACATTGGGAAGACTCTTTGTGTGGTGATGTGGTCGATTCAAATTGCTATGTCATTAATTCCCGTGCTTTTTCGAGTCTTTTGTTCTAATTGTCAATCAATGTAGACGATTATAAATGTAGTAGAAGCGCTCATGGCCGCGCTTGACAGACTGATGATATTCGATCACGTTTGATAAGCAATGTTCGGTCCGGTCAGGTGTCGGTTGGGTGACCCTAAATTGGCATTACAACTGAGCGCTTCCGTGATTCGGAGGGCTCGCCGTCCCGGTTGTTGTCATCTGATGACAGTCGTTAAGCCAAGTTAAAGGCCTTTTAGAAAGGAAGAAAGAAAGAAAAACACACACAAGATAATGATAACATAAATAAACAAGAATAACAGTAAAAAAAAAAAAAAAATGTGCGCGGCCAACTAGGCCCCATCCTCAGCAATGTCACAGTGACATACGTAGCATGCCACTGAGACGCTGGTATTCTGGAGGAGCCTATTTGGTGACAACAAAATAACAACCAAACAAAAATTAAACACTGCAATACAACAAAAGATAAATTCTCTAGTCTAGTTTTAGTTTATCTGTGCTAACTTCAATGCGGTGCCATGACATGATATAAAAAAAAAACAAAAAAAAAACAAATGGATATAAACAGCAGAGAAGGAAAAAAAAATGAAAAGTGCTACAATACAAACGCAAACAAAACAACAAACAACAAACAAACGAGAAGGGAACAAAAAACACGATTCACAATGAAAGATAAAAGATGTAAAAGATGCCCGCCTCAAGAGTCCTGCGCCGGACGTGAACGCCCACCAGCACCCAGTTATTTTTGTGAAAAACCTCGAAGTGAGTCAGCTTTCTGTAATTTAATGATGTAGTCTTTAAGGTGGCGTCTAAAAGTTTCGACTTTTTGCAGGTCACGTATGGGCGGTGGTATATCATTCCAGCACCTTGAGGCGGCGAATCTAAAAGAGCCACGGAATGCCATTGTCCGGTGTCCTTTTAGAGGAAAGAAAGAAAATGAATTTTATTGAGACAACAAATACAAGGACAATTAAACATATCATAAACAATTCACACAAAAACATTGTCTCAAAACGGTCCCGGCCAGCATAATGCATGGTCTATGACCAGCGCTGATCTTCCGCCGGGACCGGTTTGTTGACTCCGCTACATGTAGACACACAGATAAACAAACAAAGTAACACAAAAAAGAACAATAAAAACAACGATAAAAAAATGAGAACGAAACAAAATAACAAAAACCAACCGACAAGGTGCATTGCATTCTGTTATTAATCTATCATCTTTAATATGGCTTTGAGAACAATAACTTTCTTTTACCTATTCCAAATATTTCCTTTTGTATCGTGTATTGTCTAGCACTACCCACCGATATTTCTGTGGACATTGCTGTATAAAAAGCTATACTTAATGTGTGATATATTGAAAAGTAGTTAAGCAGCCATCAGGAAAATGTTGTCCTTACAGGACAAGAATGTTCGATGTCGTCGTTCACTGTTTGGTAACGAATAACGATAATGGAAACTGGATGAGAAAATCGATTTAAAAACCATCTGAACTCGTGAGATGTTTCCAACTTTCCATGTATTTTCTTTCCTCGTCCGACAGTCGATATTTTATAACTATACTGGCCGCCTGAACTAAAAAATTATCAAGACAAGTCTCATCTTGTCTGCATATTATTACGTTGGTAGTGTTAGGTATGCACGAATGAATTTATTAAAGTAGTTAATTGAGTCGCAAAATGGGATCTTAACAGAACACTGAAGTTGAACCATAATTTATTAGGAACATTACGTAAGCAAAACACACATATTTTAGAAAAAGACTTTTTTTAGCTTTTAGCCTACAGCTACTAAAATTTAAACGTGCCTTATCACTGTGTGCCTTATTCACTTTTTATTTTTAAACTTTTACGGCACGGAGTGGGAGCATTTGGCGCAATTTTACTTTTGCTTCCATTCGTTAAACGCGGTACCCCAAAGTAATACGGCGAGTTATTCAAGATTCTTCTGGAGAAAAGATAATTTTCCCATAAAGACGAAACGTCCGTAATAAAGTAGCTGCCGAGGGCGGGAAATGGTGCGCGGGAAAACGACGCCATTGTTACAAGCAACGGAGACACTTTGAAAAGTTCCGAATTGTCTATGGTTGAATGGATTATAAAAACATTTTTCCATCTTTTTGAAAGTCTTATTATTTAGAAAAAATACCCATTGTGTCTTTCGGTTTGTTTGTGCGAAGAATTGCGCCGCGAAATAGAAAAATAGAACATCATTTTTCTTTGTATTAAACGAAAGAAGTCGTTAATTAATGGTGTAACAAAGAATCCATTATTTTTTTACATTCTTTCTTTTCACTTCATTATAAATATGTGAAAAAACGTGAAGAACGTGTTCATTTGTTTCATGACTCAATTCGTGACCAAGATTACAAGTTAATTGGCACTAGATATTGCACCACGCTATTGCCCGTAGCACAGAATACATAGATACCCTTTGTTGGTCCACGCGCGCAAAGTATCGAAGAATAAATTTTCATTATATCGCTCACACTGCTCTGACGTTGATATCAGTTTAAAATTCACAGCGGTATGCCAGTTTGTATTATGTTCGCTTAAAGCGGTATCCCCGTGTTTTCACCTCCGAACAAAAGACTTGGAAAATAATTACACGCCCTCGCACCGCACAATGCGAAGGGTTGGAGACGTAATCTAAAACGGTGGAAGCTACTCGCTACACTGGCTGAATGATACCGATGCCAGCGCGTTATCAGTGCAGGCGGAAAAATATTTCGCGCGTTATCTGTGCGGGCGGGAAAATCTTTCGCGCCAAATCTGACATTACTTTAGATTGCAAAGTTAATTAATGGAGCTCGTTGATTTCCATTAATCCCAGTGCGGAAATATAATAAGTACAGGATGGATTTTTCACTGCCTACCTAATGGAAATATGTAGTTTTACTGTTCTACCTTTAGAGGTAGAAACACAAATGGTGGTGACAAAATCCTCTGACCACGAGAAAAGAGATACAGTGAGATACATCATTATTAAGAAAAACTATTATGTTTAGGAAAAGCGGTGTGTTCGTATTTATGATTAATTTTAAATAGAAAAATATTGGATTGGATTGGAAAATATCAACTCGGTCACAAGTGAATTCTCAGATGGAGGTCGGACCAACGAGCTTTGGAAATCCGGTCCAATGCTCATCAACGCATCACTGCTCATCACGAAATATCGGGGACTCACAAGCAAATATAAACATGCCGTTTTTCCTAATAATGATAATGATTATGAAAGTCCAAAATGTATTAGATAATTAGTTTAGTTATTGTTTGAACAATGAAGACGACGTAAAATCAATACATATACAATAACATAAAGATATACAACAAAAAGCTCTGCTCTAATGGCGATAAGGTGTTACTTGACGATAGAATTTCGTACACATTTTCCTAAAAGCATGCCCTACTTATGGTGAAAGAGGTGAATCATCAAAACAGGATGTGTAATACAACTTTTCGCAGGTTTTCCTGTTGTGTTTGGTTGAGAGAGAACTCCCCTATTTAAGGGTAACATATGAACACAATCGGCTGGAGGGCCCTCTAATGTGGTACATGGGGAGATTGTTAGACGATCACTGGCAACCATGTTTTATTATGAGCTTGGTAAAGTTGGATTGTGGGGTCATGCATGCCTTGTGATATTTTGTTTGCGCTTTCTTATAAAGGTTGTTACGAATAACTTTTAATCATCTTAAACAATAGACAGAATTTCTATTGTTAAATACCTAATTACCTTTATTATCAGATTAAATTAAATTTAAAACAATGAAAATTATAGATTGGTAATTGGTCTTAATTTCGGCACAAAGTGCTCGTATGCTAACAGGTTATTAATCTAAGCAAACAGCCTTCAAATTGATGGCTGCAACAGCGGAGATCGCCCCATTTTCAATACTCTTTTCAAATCTGACAGCTAATGTGACATTCAGTCATGACAAGCGTCGATGTTTGCATAAAGAATAACGCCCGATCGCGTTTTCCACGCTAAATTCCTCTAATTAATGACTAAATTCCTCTAATTAACGACTTACTATTGAAAAATTGAAACACATAGGTATTCAGCTTAGAATAGTTATTCTAAGGTATTCAGTAAAATTGATAAAAAATTGAGAAGTTGTATATTTAGTAAGTAAGTAATTTGTTCACTCAACGACGTTTAATTAAGTAACGTGAGACCTAATTTTTAGTTAGTAATAAAAGGTGCATCAAACAATCAAAACTAAAATCTTAAATAAAAAAAGATAAGGCAAAGGTTAATCTCTCAGTCAGCATTATCCTCTTATCTGAAATATAGACAATTTGGCTCAGCGCCCGCTTTTAAATTGAGATGAGATCCTTCGCAATTTATGGGAGGTCAGTATCAGCTGATATTTATTTATTTAGCTCGAATGCCCCTAAAATCCCTAAAACCCGAGTGTTTTATGTACCCATAAAATTACGCTCAATCCTCAATCCGATTCCAAGTAAAAAATCTCAGGAGTTAAAGAAAGAAATAATGAACTTTTCAGCAATGCCAATTTATATGAAAAACTGAGAGAATCGACAAAAAAAAATCATACGTCCTTCATTGTACTTAATTTTAATGTTTTGAAAAATAAGAGACTTTAATAATAAATCATTTCATTATTTAGTAGTTAAGGGAACAATGACTACAAACTCCATTGTATGACGATATCTAAATAATTTAGGGCAAAACCAGCGAAACTTTGAAAGAAAAAGACTCACGAACACAAAGAATTGAGCCATGTTACTGAAATCAAAAGTGAAAAAAAAAATCCAAAGGTCGTGGGTTCGAGTCCCATCTGAGAATTCACTTGTGGCCGAGTTGATTTTTTCCAATATTTTTCTATTTAAAATTTATCATAAGTATAAAAATAGCATTGAAAAATGCAAAAATTTGCATCTTAATCGATCGTTAAACACCTGAAAAGATGTTTCTTTCGAATGCAAGGATATTTCTTAGAAAGGTTGTTACGAATAACTTTTAATCTTCTTAAACAATAGACAGAATTTCTTAATTAAATACGTACTTACCTATATTATCAGATTCAATTATACTTAAAACACTGATTGACAACGCTGGCCTACAGCGTATTAAAAATATAAAAGTATTGGAGAATTTTGACGATAGTCCGCAAGTCTCGGTAGCTCAGTGGCTAGAGCATTGGACCGGATTTCTAAAGGTCGAGGGTTCGACTCCCATCTGAGAATTTACTTGTAACCAAGTTATTTTTTCCAATATTTTCCTATTTAAAATTGATCATAGGTCTACAATATCCCTTCTTTCTTTACACTAAATATCATTTCTTACTAAAATTAAAGAGCCGCCATGGATCGCCGTTTTCCTAGCTAATAAGCTTGATGATTGAAAATTATTTGCATTGCATGATACATCACAATGCTTCAGCCAGTGTTCAGATACACACATTATATGTATGTTATTACATTCAGCAAATCACTTTAATGCTAAAACTTTACATTGCCAGACAAGCCTTGAATATTTTAACATAATACATTGAGACAGGAGGGCTTGGCTGTTTTCTACTGCTTCAGTTTAAAGTTGGGCCTGAAACTTTTACACAAGGTAATGTGGTTGCACTATTAGTTAGATGAAGCGCTCATGGCCGCGCTTGACAGACTGATCGTATTCGATCACGTTTGTTAAGCAACGTTTGGCCCGGTCATTTGTCGGATGGGTGACCGTAAAGTGGCATTATAACTGAGCGCTTCCGTGCTTCGGAGGGCACGTTAAACCGTCGGTCCCGGCTGTTGTCATTTGATTACAGTCTTTAAGCCAAGTCAGAGGCCTTATAGGCGGCTTGTTAAACTCTGACACCAGAGGTGGCCACTTATCCTCACTCGCTACAAAAAAAAATTAGTTAGATTAATACAATTTTTATTAGTAGATATCCTACTAAAGTTAATATCAAATAAATTTTGTTTGCCACCTGCAGAGGTGTCTAGTCAGTTAAAAGCTAGTAAATTAACTATTTGCGTCCTAAAGCTAGATACTTTATAGTAAAGTTATTAATATCAAAATATAAAATCTTAAGCACATCTTAAATTTCTTCGCGCACTCATAATTGAAATAAAACAACGTTTGCCGAATATTAAGTCACGGGTTGACGGACCCGTGACCACGGCAACTGAAAAGGTGCCGAAACGTCGGGAAACCAAAAAACCTCAATGAAACCGAAAAAATTATAGTACCAAATATATATTTCGGGTAAAAAAATCGCACTAAATATTTTGCAAAAGTTGTTTTATTTCAGAATCAGAATCAGAATAATTTATTGCGTTTCATGTGGTACATTTAAGATCTTAGAGGTAGTTATTAGTGCATGCATACACATGAGCCCTGTAATGAAAAAAATGCCCGATGAAATTTGGCACTTTTGTGGATTTTCACTTGACTTGGTAAGATAGCTAAGCGTCGCAAAATATTGACCGCGTTGGCGACGAACGTTTTAAATAAAAGGGTGTCTTTTTTAATGAATTGAATGTGACCTTGTCTCCTGGAATAATTTATTTAAGTGCTTTCAAATAGAAAATACGAAAGCATTGAAATGAGCTTTTATTAAATCTCTCGAAGTTATTCATTATTATGTTTTTAGATCGTATTTCCAACTTAATGATTTTCAAGTTACATTTGTATTTGTACGTATGTAATGCGGCATTTGATTTTTTATTTGACTAGTGGCCAGCCGTGGTTTCACAGGAGTGGTTAGGTAGGAAGGGATGTGGGGAGAAAATATATCATATTATAAATGAATTCAGGCCATAAACTATGTGTCCAAAAATCGTCCATATGCCTTCAGCCGTTTTCGGGTTATTGTGTTAAACATCCAAACATTCTTCTTCTTATCGTATGAGGTGGTCACACCTCTAGTGTCAGAGTTTATCAGGCCGCCTTTAAGGCTTCTGACTTGGCTTAACGACTGAACAGCCGGGACCAACGGTTTAACGTGCCCTCCGAAGCACGGAAGCGCTCAGTTCACCTATCCGACACCAGGAGCTCTATTTTTGATTCACTCGTCTCGAGGATTCTACTGATTTTCGTGCGACGTTTGAGTTTCCGTATTCCGTAAAAGCGCCCTTGCCCGTATATACATAGCTTCGCTTTTCGCCTGTAGTACCGGCTCCCAACGCGAGCGCGCGAGGGGCAAAGCGAAAAGCGAGCTATGTCTACGCTTGCAAGGTCGCTAATCGCCTGATCGCCTCCTCGTTCGCCTCGCCACTCGCGCGATGAGGGATTCAAAAATAGAGGTCCTGTAGGCCTAGCACGAATAACTTTCGAGTAAGTATCGAGGAAGTAAAGTAAAAAAAAGTATGAGATTTTAAGCAGCGTTCCTACCGGACGTAAACGGAACTACATTTTCTTATACATTTTTTGACATTAGTGGTCGATACTTAAGTACTCGATACTATTTTCATAGTTTTTCGTGCTAACTGATAGGCCGAACGTTGCTTAACGCACGTGATCGAATACGATCAGTCTCTATGGGTGCCATAATGATAAGATAAAATGAGATAGGATAATAATTTATTTGTAATAAATGTGGTACCGTGTAGTGTCGGCTTAGAATAGTACTACCCCCTCTCATCCCGTGGGTGTCGTAAAAGGCGACCAAAAGACTCAGCCTTCAGGAGACGGGCAGCAGCGTCTCCTACAAACTTGGCCATATTGCGATCGCCAACCCGCCTGCCAAGCGTGGCGATTATGGCAAACCCTCCCTTTGGGGGAGGCCTGTACCCAGCAGTGGGTGTTATGTGGCTGAGACGACGAAATGTGGTACATTACATAGATGGAAAGTAAAATTGAGAAACATACTATAAATTTTTAATTTTGCATTTTACAATGCTATTTTGTGTAATAAAGGCTAATAGCCTCCTATGAACGCCACAACAGGCGTGAGCTAGGAAAGGCCTATGTCCAGCAGTGGACGTCCACAGGCTGATGATGATGATGATGATTTTTGTGTAATAAATATTAAACAAGAGAATATACAAGAAAAAAAAGACGGGTTGCACTCCGGGAGTGCCGGCAGAAGTGAAAACTTGATTATTAACGTTGAGCATGTTTGATATTTTGGAATGGTTAGGGAATAATTTTGCACCAATTGCTTTATCAGTATAAAAGTACTATCATTTATGTGGTAGAATACAATATTCATTTATTGCGCTATCGTACACAAACATGACAAACCATATTAAAGTGAACGTTAAGTTAGGTAATAAGATATAAGAAAACATTAGTTATTATAGAGAATCGAAAAATATATATTGACAATAAAACAAGAGACAAGTAAAAGACATTATCAACAGTCTGTCGCTAAGCAACCGAGACCATAGTCAACCTGTCATCTCAACATTCTCCATCCGTCCTACGCTTTTTCGATCAGGTCACGTGTCCTGACGCGAGTTTAAGATTTTATACCCATTACAGAAAAAGTGCTCAACGCCGCTAAAGAAGTTTTCACTTCAAAAACAACCAGTCTCATCTCGTCTCATCCCGTCAGGGCGACATGAGATTGTCTGACTGTGAGAGTTGAGAAACACACATTTAGCGGACATGTCAGCATGTAGCAATGTGTGACTGAGATGATAAAATAAGCATCTTATTAATTATGTTATTATTTACTAGAATTATATCTTGGTAGGTATATTTATAGGTATTGCATGCAGGATTGTCTGTATTCTCTGGTATTGTAAAAATTTAATTGATAAGCTGTGGAACTCTCGTGTTGTAAAACCGATTTGGTCGGCATTGCTCGGAACGATTGAATTCTAATGGGAAAATTCCTCGGCGTGCTCCACTGCGGCTGCCGCTGTCGTTAGGGTTGTCAATCAAATCACTTTTATACTTATGATAAATTTTAAATAGATTTTTTTTGGAAAAAATTCACTCGGCCGCAAGTGAATTTTCAGATGGGACTCGAACCCATGACCTTTGGAAATCCGATCCAATGCTCTAACCACTGAGCTACCAAGACTTGCGGACCAACATCGAAATTCTCCAATACTTTTATATTTTTAAAACGCTGTAGGCCAGCGTTGTCACATCAATGCTAGGAATATCCTTGCATTCGAATGAAACATCTTTTCAGGTAGTATGATACATTTGAAATAGAAAAATATTGGAAAAAATTAACTCGGCCACAAGTGAATTCTCAGATGGGACTCGCACCCACTATTTTAAAATTATTATAAGTATAAAAAATAGCATTGAAAATGCAAAAAAAAACCAAAAATCATAAATCACTTTTATTTTCATTTCGTAAAAATAGGGTGAACGTTACTGATGGTTTGCAAAAAGATTGAGCAATTTAAAGACACGTACTTGTACATCAACCGAAACAGACTTTTCCAAGTTGCACTCAAAAACAACGTAAACAAAATGTAGCTCAACTACTGTTTACTACGAGTATACTCGTAGTACCTATGTGCTACACGCTACGAGTATAATTTCGCGACTACGGGAATGCTACTGTGAGATAAGAACATATTTTGTAAACGCACAATTTTATAAACTTAATAACTAACATGCCTGAGGGTAATGACCACAACCGGGTCGTCTAACACTCTAAAATTGTTAAAAAATATAACTGCAATTAGATAGATCGATTTTAATGTAAATTGTGGGTAAATGGGTGTTTAATATGTATATTATGTATGTATTTACAAAAAAAAAGTATATAAGTGTGTTTATCCGTTATCTAGTAACCATAACACAAGTTCTTAATGAAACTTAACGTGGGCTAGATAATTGGTGTGTTTGTATGCAATTATTTACTTATTTATTTATTTATTTATTGTTGTTTTAGTTTTGTTTTCGAAATATTTTATTGCTTTTAGAAACATTTTATTTTTTCACTGAAAATTATCAACAACCCTATTCGCCGAAGACCTTTTACTGGCATGCGGTGAATGTCTGTTATCTGGTACACGTGTAGTATTATGACCATTATTTAGATTTATTACGATTTTCATTGATTTAATACAAAGGCTAAGGTAAGCGTTGAATAACTTCAAATGCTATAACTTCTGCTTATCTATCCATACCAGTGCGAAAGTTGCTTAACCAGTGGGGCAATGATTGCTCTGTCAACCCCTAATAAGGGATATAATTTGTCTTTTGAGGCATTTGACGACCTCCGTGGTAGAGTAGTACGTACGCCGGTTTCAAGGTGTCGGCTACTCTGAGGTCCTGGGTTCGAATCCCGGTAGGGGTAAATAATAATAAAAAGTAGGGGTAAAATGTTTGTAAGATGAATACGAGCATTTGTGCCTGAGTCATGGATGTTTATATATTTCTACACATAAATACTTATACATGTATATTTATGTAATATATTATGTAATTATATCCCATATTCTAGTATCCTATAACACAAGCCTTACAGTGCTTACTTTGGGGCTAGGTTAATTGGTGTGAGTGTAAGAAATATTATTATCATTACAGTGTGAAGGTATCTAGGTATTTAATCTTGCACAACTTTTCAAGAAAAGAAGATAAACAGACAAAAACTTCATCCCGTGACCACGGCAGCTGAAAAGGTGCCGAAACGTCAGGAAAATAAAAAAACCCCTAAAACTTAAATATATACGGACAATTACAAATTAGTTCGTGAAATATGGCGCGTTTGATATCCGTAAAAGTTGTTTTATGAAACTTAAGATGTACATAGATAAAAACGTCTTCTTATATCTCGAAATTGATTGTATTGAGTGATATTCAATTTCGTATAGTTTGATCAAATTACAAGGCACGTGCGTACTTGGCAACACGTTCGTGTAATGACGTTAGTAGGGATCCGAAAAGAGTTGGAAATGTTCGTATTCGGACGAGGGATCCGAAATGAGTCGGATTCGGACTAGAAGCGCATTACCCATTTGTTCGATCAATCCTATCGAGATTTTATTGAGATTGAAAGAAAATAAGGTTGTTGAGAAATATGTAGCATTGACGATTCTGTAAATCGAGTTTATGGACAATTTCTCGATATTTTTTCTGGTTAGTGCTGCAGTACAGCCGTAGATACCTATATTTGAAAAGCTCTTTTTTATGAACAACAGCCAGAACAGCCCTAATCATAGGTACCTAAGGCTGAAGATGGAAATGAGCCTCTCCCGAAATCTTCAAACACTGAAGAACTGGCTTTCTAATCTCTGACTGCTGGGACACCAATGCTGAAAACATTGTTTTTATGGCGTCAGATTTAGATAAGATGATGGTAGCTAGCCAGGCGGACTTACAACAAGTTCTAACACCAACCAAACCGAATACAATATGTACCCCCGTTGGGAATCGAACCCGGGACCTCTGAATCTAATACCGGTGGTTTTTACCACTAGACTACTGAGGCGGTTAAAACCACAGAGGCGGTTAAGCTCGAGTGAATAGGCTTTTTCAAGGTCACATTCGGCATCTTCATCTTTAATCTTGAATGAGGCCAATAGTAAGCCAAGCCTAGTGCATTGGGCTAGATTCCCAAGGATGTGGGTTCGAATCCCGTCAGAGCGACATGAGACAAGTTGCTTTTTTCTTGTTTAATATTTAACACAAAAATAGCATTGTAAAATGCAAAATTAAAAGCTTGTAAAGAGTAAGCCTAATTTAATTATTTAAAATTTTTTTTGGTTGGTGATAGGACTTGTTGTTAGTCCGCCTGGCTAGCTACCACCATCTTATCTAAGCCTGCCGCCATAACAACAATGTTTTCAGCATTGTTGTGTTCCGGCAGTTCGAGATAAGATAGCCAGTTCCTCAGTGGCGGAGGATTCCGGGAGAGACTCGCTTGCATCCTTCAGCCTTATCAATACTTAACATCAGGTATGATGAAGGCTAAGAGTCTCCCCGTCATTCATAAAAAAAAAGTTCGATAATATTACAAAGACGGAAAAAATAAAGTTAAACTTCAATTAAAAGATAAGAAAATCAATGTTTCTTTTTCCATAGTTTCGTAGTAAAATAATTGTACTTAGCTCTTCATCGTCATCAGCCTTTTTTTTTTATATACCCACATGGGACTTGGCCTTCCTTATAGGATGAGGAGAACGGTTCATAACCCACCCCACCATGCGGGCCCAATGCGGATTGGTGGGTTTATCGACTACAAATGCAGTCGGGACGTGCCTTCCGAAGAACATAGGAGCTGGAGATAGTAAATATTTGGTTACCCATCCCGGGAGTTGAAATCTACTGTGCCATGGGCTCCTCAAGTACTTTTTACTTAGCTATGAAAGCATAAAAAAACAACAGGTTGCACTCTGGGAGTGCCGGCAGAAGTTAAAAATCACTTAAATGAAAATAACGATCAAAATCTACTATATCTTGACCACAACTCCATAAAAAGTTGATGAAAACGGAGACGCAACTTGATTTGGCAGGTAAATCCATTAAACCTGACCTGGCATCAATATGAAAGTTGGTAGTAATGAGAGATCTTTATATAATGGTTGTTATAAACTAATATACGTAGATCTTTCAAGTGTGAGACTTTATATAATTTGAAATAGGTCAACGGTAAATGGTCTTACGAATTTTCGATCAAGGTCACGTGTCCTGACGCGACTTTAACATTTTTTACCCATTCCAATAAATTAAAACGCCGCTAAAGAAGTTTTCACTTCAAAAATTATAAATGTAGAGGTGTACCTAGCTGGGTTTCCTTTACGATCAAGACCACTTATTTGGATCGGTATCCAATTAAGTCCATTTTTTAGTGTAAACAAAAATTTAGATTCGTGAACTGACTTAATTAAACATATAACTTATTATAAATGGTAATTGTAAGCTCTCTAATAAGACATTATACGCTGAAACAATCTGAGCTTGATTAATTACTGAACACTGCGGGCTTCCTTTCCTTCCTTCTAATATGGTAAATGGAAAATTAAAACTTTTTTTTATTACGACTACTATTTTGCAGACTATAACAAAGTAAAGTCAGTCTTAACACTAGGAAAAAACCCCACAACTATTTCTCCACAAGAATAGAAAAAGAATGTAGTCTCCAAATAGCTCAAACGGGACTCGAACTCTAAACCGTTGATTTCCGGTCTACTATTATACACTACTATATTTAACCGCCTCTGGTAACAACCGCCGGCATCAAACCCAGGGGTCCCTGGTTCGATTCCCAGTGGGGGTAAATATTTTATTCGGTTTGGTTGGTGGTAGGACTTGTTGTAGGTCCATCTGGCTAGCTACCACCGTCTTATCTAGGTCTGCCGCCATAACAACAATGTTTTTAGCATTATTGTGTTCCGGCAATTAGAGATAAGATAGCCAGTTCCTCAGTGATTGAGGATTCCGGGAGAAGATCGCTTCCATCTTCAGCCTTATCAATATTTACTTCAGGTATGATGAAGGCTAAGAGTCTCCCCATCGAACCCGGGACCCCTGGGTCTGATACCGGTGGTTGTACCGCTAGACCACAGAGGCGGTTAAAAATGCGCCATGAAATAATCTCCATATTTTTTTTAAGTCGGTTAAAATTGTAGTCCAATGGTCAGTGTTATAGAGGGTCTAGTGGATGCAAAGCCATATATTATAGAGGCACTGTTTGAGTGCATGTGGAAGAGGCAAATATTCGAGGAAACCGAGCGAAAAATTAAGCAGCTCGACCCGGATTCGGCCTTTGAATTGATTTACAAATTCATGGAAATGTTATGATGTTACTCTCTCTCTGAGCGATTTAGCAAACCGTGTGCTCCCAAATCGAATTATCATGAAATCTATTGTCGTCGTGCAGTGTGTGTCAAAGAAAATTACCAAGTTAAGTTCTAGTTCCAACATAATTTATGATGAAATAGTAACATAGTTATTTATCCAAAATACGTACGAGTGTCGTTAGTTCAAAACAGTAGTTCGTAACGACGAGTTCTACATTTGTAGTTTTGTGAATAACGTTGTAGGTTGTCAAAAATTCATAGTTACATCAGCCCCAAACTACTTAAAAAGCTTATCTCGAAATCAAATAAAATATGTATAAATTATTCATTTAAAAATGTAGGTAAGAATTTAAGTTTCCCTTAGGATAAAATTATGTTAAAGCCAGAAAATCAGTGAGGGTCGCTTCCCCCCGTTTTGTTTGAATCCAAATTACTTAGCGCTGGGTCCAACCCTCCCTACATGTTTCTGAGAAATCTAAATTACAAAGACTTTTTTAAAATACTTACTCGCTTTATTGAATATTGAATCGGGAACATGGTGTTGTTTTAATTCAGTCCTAATGTAATAAAATTGTATAGCTTTATGAATACGAAAGCAAATAAATAAAATTGAAGTGTTTTCATCTGATTTTGAAATGAAGATTGTTATCCATCATTAATTTTTGCGCTGAAATATTGTTCATTGTGAGCTGCGTAGTGTCGGCTTAGAATAGCACTGCCCCCTCATCCCGTGGGTGTCATAAAAGGCGACTAAGGGACTCAGCCTTCAGCAGACGGGCAGCAGCGTCTCCTACGAACTTGGTCATACTGCGATCGCCAACCCGCCTGCCAAGCGTGGCGATTATGGCAAAGCCCCCCTTTTGGGGGAGTCCTATACCCAGCAGTGGGCGTTGTGTGGCTGAGACTACGACGACGACGACGACGACGACAACGAATGTTCATTCAATAGTTTGCTTCTGTAGGTATATCTTTTTTTTCTATTCTATTCGGGTATTTGTGATAGAAAGTTGAGTTATTTTAGACATTTCTTACCTATTTTTTTTCTTTATAAATAATTTTTACCAAGAAATAATAATCCGTTCAAGTGAATTTTACCGGTAATAAAAATATTGTGTCACCTATATGTTATTTGCAGCAATAGAGCAAATTCATATCATGCCCAAGTTAAAAGCTCTTTAATATAATTGAAGAAATAATATTCATAATTCAAATGAAATACCTAATGTTATGTTATTTGTGATATAAACGGTTTCTATAAGTCTATAACTTTTTTAAATAACGCTTCCTAAAAAACTCTACTGTTCAACCTTGAATTTCCCCGAGTGTACAGAAAATGAAAGATTCTAAAGTAATTACAATCACTGCAAATGTATGGAAATACCTTTTGCGTGCCTTTAAATTGTTCAGAAATGGGATTAAGGGCTAACGGCGAAATTAAATGGAATATGAACTGGATGAATGAAATAACTGTTTTTGAACAAGCAGTTGAATTGCCCGTTGTTTATGCATAGTAAATAACATAGGTATGTAAGCAGTATCTCTGATTAGCCTTTTTGAGATAGCACTGAAAGTAAAGTAAAACGAAACGTTTTTGGAAATCCCACGTTGGGCGCCACTGTCTATTTATATTTTTAACAAGTCGTAACAGAAACCTAACTGAATACAAATGTATCTCCAATAGAACCTGCGTCCTCTACATCTGATTCCGGCGCTGCGGTGAGTTTTACCACAGTCTACCCTTAAACTACATAGCTCAGGAACACACGATAACACATAAAAATCTATAATAAACTTCCCAAAATAATATCATGTCAACCCAGGTATGATCTTAACCACTTAGGGGCCGTTCAAGTATTACGTAAGCAGATTTTTTGCAATTATTAACCCACCCCTCCCCCTCGTCAGCAAAAGTGAGCAAAGCCCCCCCATGCTTACGTAAACATTGGTAAAATTGATTAATTTATGAGCAGCAGTTATAAGTCTAGAAATAAGGAATAGGTTTGGAATAGAGGACTGTAATCCCCGAGAATGCATGCAGTGTGGGTTGCGATATGTGTAAAAAAGTAAATAATTACTGCTGACGTAATCACTATCTAGATCCCCCACCCCCCATGTCATCAAAAATAAGCAAAGCAAAGACCCCCCCGCCCCTCTGTAGTGCTTACGTAATACTTGAACGGCCCCTTAAGTGAAGGACCGCCTATTCCTAGAGCATCTAACTTCTTAACAAGAAAGCAATGGTTGACCCTGTCGAAAGCACTCATAAGTAACATAGTTTCTTAAAGCAAAGACATAGTCTGGAAAGATAAAACCTTTGATAAGTTACCTCCTTTGTTGCCATGTTCCGGAGTAAATGATCGATCCATTTTTTATTCACGACAGATATGAGTTTACTATGTAATTTATTTGACCGCTTAACCATGACAGATATGGATTTTCATACAACTTTTCCTTTTCCTTAACCTGCTGCTGCTTGCATAAATTTGGCCAGTACAGCAATTTCGATTTATCTCGAAGAAGTTCAGAAACAATGGTAATGTGGCAGAGAAGAAATAGTTTAAAACTACGTCAGTACACTAAATAAAAATAAAATTTAAAAATTTAAAAAACAACCCGAAACAAAAAAAAAATATTTTTTTTGGAAATTTTATTTAAGGGGTTTTTAAAATATTAAAATTTTATTTTTATTTCATCCTTTTTAAATTACACACAAAATTTAAAAAAAAACCGCATTGAAATCGCTTTATTCGTTTAGGCACTAAGAATATTTATGTACCTACAGAAAGACAAAAAATTTTTTGCCACCGTTTTGTTTTTTTTTGCTGCACCTAAATTTGCCCAGGGTGTACATTATTTTGCTAAGGGCCATGGCTATTAGAATAGTCCGTGGATATCGGACCATGTCTTTTACGGCGGCGTGTGTATTGGCGGGTACACCTCCTTGGGAGCTAGATGCTCAGGTACTCAGGGAGGTGTACCTGGAGCGACGAGCGGTGCTGACCAGGGGCGATAGAGTGACCCCAGAAGAGAGAGGGGCGGTACGGTGCAGGGCCGAGGAGTCGCTGATGCGCACCTGGGAAGAGAGACTGGATGGGGACCAGGCCGGGAGGCGGACGATCGATGCCGTTCGCCCTCTTCTCAGAGAGTGGTGTGGACGGAGGTATGGGTCGCTGACCTTTAGGCTGACGCAGATTCTTTCCGGACATGGATGTTTCGGAGAGTATCTGTGTCGGATAAGAAAGGAGGCGACTTCACAGTGCCATCATTGTGGTGCGGCGGTGGAAAGCGCGGAGCACACTTTACAGGTGTGCCCTGCCTGGTCCTCGCAGCGTAGGGATCTGATCACTGTGTTGGGAAGGGATCTCTCGCTGCTGAGCATGGTGCGGGCCATGCTCGCCACCGATAGATCCTGGGATGCTGCAGTCTCCTTTTGCGAAGACATAATGTCGCAAAAGGAGGCATCGGAGCGGATCCGCGAAGCCAACGCTCATGCGAATCGGCTCCGACGAAGGAGGCTTGGGCGAAGAAGACGGCTTTATGCGCACCTCATTCCCCTTTAGGAGGTGGTGCGATTCGGAGAATGCCATTTATTAGTAGAGCAGACAGTCGACTGGGCTCCCCATCCCTCTCTAGGGAGAGCGAGTCGGGACGCGTCGGACTGGGAAGGATCCCCGCAGGGAAGCCTGGCTTCGGCCGGGAAAGGTCGCTCAGGATTGTGGTGGAGACTGCAACAACGGCCCCACATTTATATAATCCTGGCGATATGCAGCCGGAAACCGGGGGGGTTTTAGTGGGTATGCCTACCAAAGGAGAGCCCCACATAACCCTATGGCCCACCAGCGATAGGGTATGCATAAGGTGCGTTTCCCCCTCGAAAAAAAAAAAAAAAAAAAGGGTGTACATTATTTTAGCCAAAGCACTACCTTTGTATCTTTTACCGTTTCGGCGGGCAGTTGACCATCTCCATAAATGGAAAGATGGATTTTCATCAAACGTGGCTAAGAACCATCGCGATTAATTTAGCTTTCAATTAAAAAAAACCGCATTAAAATCGCTTGATTCGTTTAGGCTCTACGAATATATGTACAGACAGACAGACAGATAGACAGACAGACATAGGCTTCAAACTTATAACACCCCTCTTTGCGCTGCGTCGGGGGTTAATAAAATAATACATAATAGTTCAAAATACTTATTGTATCTGGATACTTACTCATACTTATTGCTAAAACTAGGGCGGTTACAACCCGATACTCGGGTTCGTCGATCGACGAAAAATTCCAAATTATGCGAAAATCTTTAATTGCAGTTTGTGATCATCACGTTTAACATTTTGTATATTTTATAGTTTTCGGAACAAATAGACTCGAGTACCTTTAATTTGATACCTTACTCGGCCGCGTACTACGCGCCAAAGTCCCTATCGAGTCGTCACAAATTTTGCGAACCTGAATTAAGTATATAGATTAAAATGAAATTCAGTTATTTAACTTAATGAGTTGCTTGAAATGAAAGCCAATTGCAGCAAAACACAGATAATATTTTTTTGTTGGTTAAGTTTTTTAGACTAATATTCACCATAAATCGATACAAAAGGCGACGAGAAGCGAGTTCTATCGATGAATAAGTCTATGTCAATAAAGTTTTTGAAACATGTTTTTCAGGATTTGTCTTTAATTTTAATTTTAGATGGTTTGTTACTTACACTACTTTAATCTTTAAGATTACACTACTAACGAATGGTATTGGTACCATAAAAATACAATTTGATATTTTTCTCATTTAAGCCGGTTCGATTCCCGGTGCAGTTAAGTGATTTATCAAAGATATTTGAATGCTTAATCACTTAATTTTGAAAAAAAAGAAAATTTTCCTTGGTGTAACTATACAATACGGGTGTGCTATAAAGGTATAGCACGTATTCTTAGGTACTGTTCTGGCTTCTAATTTACTGTGGTATATAGTTGGCCGAGCCAATTTTCGTTATAACTTGCGGGATGTTTGAGTTGGTAAGTTTAAGTTGATTTTACGAGAATCTAATCTATAAACGGGTTGAGTCGGTTTTGATTGAGGATTGTACCAGTTTGAGTTTTTTTTTTCTTGTTATACATAACAGTTTATTAGTTGAGAAATCCTAACTCCTACTAGAGGACCAATGCCAAGAGCGGCGTCGTCGTTAAGGTGAGAATAGCAGGGAGGAGTTCATTTTTTTATGAATGTCGGGGAGACTCTTAGCCTTCATCATAACCTTTATTTCTTTTTTTATGTACGACGGGGATACTGTTAGCCTTCATCATACCTGATGTTAAGTATTGATAAGGCTGAAGATGGAAGCGAGCCTCTCCCGGAATCCTCAGCCACTGAGGAACTGGCTATCTTATCTCGAACTGCCGGAACACAACAATGCTGAAAACATTGTTGTTATGGCGTCAGACTTAGATAAGATGGTGGTAGCTAGCCAGGCGGACTTACAAATAAGCCGTACTACCACCAACCAAACCGAATACAATATGTACCCCCGCTGGGAATCGAACCCGGGACCCCTATGAATTCCAGTCCTTGGCTGTTCGCACCAGGAAGGAGGACGCATAAAGCGGCGGGCATTCGTGCGTGTGTCTGGAATGTCTACGATGTAAGGGTGGTAAGCAAGACTGTGTCTTGATAAACAATATTGAATTAACTATAAAGTCAAAGTCAATATCATTTATTCAGTCTAGGCTGTTACCAGCACTTATGGACGCCAAAAAAGCTACGCTATCGGTTCACAATCCCTACGGCGGGAGGCCATGTAAATAAGCACTGACCTGTCACTGGACACCAGAATTAGCTGCGAGTTCGCGTACTTGGATCGTCGCTTGCGCACAGCGGACAGCGCTGCGCAGAGACTGGGCGCGAACGCTCGGCATGGAGGGCACTGCAAGTTTACATGGAAATTGTAATATTAACAAGAAAAAGCTTGGTAAAAATCACTTCGTGTGAATGTGTGTGTATATGAATATGTAACACCTTTTTGTCTTTTCAAAGATTCCTATAAATTGTAGAAAACCCGTTCAGTTCGGCAGATAACTTTTCGTACTGTTTATTACCCCAATCCTATTGCCAGACCTCCTTGAGAGGAACCTGTCACTGGCAGGGTCTAACAGTAACCGGAAGGTATCTCAGACTGTCCACCTTCTGATCACCAGACACTTGTAATAATAGACCAAACATAGACGAAATCGTCTTAAGCTTGCTATTCCTCTCTCCTTACAGTTTAACCCCTTTAAGATTTCAGTGAATAGCGCAGGATTCTCTACTCAACGACGTCTTCCAAAAAACATCCTGGACTATCCCTTGGACATATATCCAATATCTTCTCCACTAGATCAAAGACAGTCTTACCTAATGAGCAGAGAAGTACAACACCCGCACAGCATCTGGCGGTAGTTCTTCGTACAGTTTGTTTTCTCTCTCTCGTTGTAAGTGGACCTCTCTCAAGACCCCTCTCAAGGGGCGCGGGCCACGGGAATCAAGGAATCCCGGAGTGTCCGCCCTCTGATCACTTCAACAACTACACCATAACGTTGACTAAAGCATCGTGCCCAACACAGCTTGTTTCTCTACTATCCTTGCAGTTGAACCCCTCTAAGAACCTCCTTGATTGGCACGGAACCCACTCCCCAGCGTCGTCGTTTTGGCCAGCATCCTGGACTATCTTGTGGACCTCTATCCAATACCTTAGCGTAGATAAAATACAGTCTTACCCAATGCGCAGCGAAGTAAAATACCCGCACTGCATCAGCCGGTAATTCTTCGTACAGCTTGTTTCCTCCCTCTCCTTGCAGGTGAACTCCTCTCAAGACCTCTGTTAAGGGAGGAGCAGGCCAAGGGAACCTGACACCGGCGGGGTCGGCCAGGAGCGCATCCCGGACTGCCCGCCCTCTTATCACCAGGGTTGGGACTCCAACGGCGATGCTGTATTTTTGGGTGAGCCGCCTCTGTGGAGGAAGAAAATGGGAAATTTTAACATGCATCAACAAGCGCAGGTGGTCGGTACGTCTTCAAATGGATTCGGGACTACCGTGCTTTTTAAATCATGCAGAAGTTCAATATAATAAATATTTGGTCACCCATCACAGACTGACCATTGTAGTACAATTATTATTGAAATCGCTATTTCGAGCGCAACTGCAATTTTATTATTCTTCTAGGTTTTGATATTTTTTCAAGAAAAATGAAACGAGTTTCTATCAATTAATTCGTACGATATTCGGTAACGACCTAAACGACAAAACACGTATTTGCCACCTTTTTCTGTTGATTGCGGAGCTAGTTACAATATATATATACATATATACACACACAATATAGTTACATAATACGATACGATCGATACGTGAGTGAGATCTCTATCGATTAGTGGGATATTACCACCTTCGTCTACAAATAAAACAAGCCTTGAATTACTCAGGTAATTTGTAATAAGTTCCCACGAACGTTCAGTGCCAAAGATAATAAGGTTCTCATGATCTGAGGCCGAATATTCTTTTTGATCTTGTCTCATTTAGTTCGTCACACTCCGTTGCTTCGAACCATGTAATTTGAATAAAATAATCTACCATTTCTTTAATAAAACGGTACGGCGGCGTTTGTAGGAAAACTGGAATGGCAAAAAATACATCGTTGAACAAGATTCAAGCCTTCGTGCTATAAGTAAAAATTGGTTAATCATAAGAACAGTATGTAAATTATAATGTAACTATTTAGGAAAATAAATAAAAACTAGCGTCAAGAAAAACCTAGATGTCTCTAAAAATAATTTTCTTTTCTTTATGAACATTCCATTTTTTTGGTTCTGTTTTGTAACTAGTACCCATGTATTATTAATCTAAGCACCTATAGTTCTGGTTCTAATACGGTTTGCTTATCATAAAACTCACCAGAACCTTAAGATCGCTAAACACATATTCGGATCAGCACATTCGGTTCGGCATCTTACACATATAGTACACCTACCTGGACGTGGACTTGGACGAAGCCGCAGGTGGCCACTAGCATAGTAGTAAATTAGGTAAGTACCGTGCTACTTTATACCCGTAATTCGAAGTCGTGAAACGATTCGGAGTGGCCATTATGGGGGTCGTTAACACCCAATTACTTTCGTGATGGCAATGGACTGGTGCCACCCTCTGTCAATGTTATATGAAGGAGTCCGTAGAGTTTTTTTATTAATCAACTAGTTGTCCGCCTGCAGTTTCGTCCGCGTGGTTCCCGTTCCCGTGGGAATATCGGGATAAAAACTAGCCTATGTTACTTTCCGTCCTAATGTCAGTGCTTCTGGGTTATTCTGACCATCAACGAATGACCCAGAAGTTAATTTTGCTGAGACAGGGCCTATTAGCAGCACACATTTTGTTTTGTTGTATTGTACTATGATTCTTGTTTTTTTTTCTGTCTTAATTTATGTACCTACTTGTCTGATTGTATTTCTGTGTTCGTGTGTGTTGTTAATAAATGGTTTCTATTTCTATTTCTATTTCTATTTCCTTTCAACTAACTCTATGCCAAAGATCAAGTCGATTGGTTGCTTAATTTCTTTTAAGCTTTATTATTGATTCTTGGGGTTTTTAATATAAATAATAAATATTTCTATACAATCACACCAATTATCTAGCCCACGTTAAGTATCATGAAGAACTTGTGTTATGGATACTAGATAACGGATAAACATACTTACATACTTTTTTTTGTAAATACATACATAATATACATATTAAACATCCAGACCAAGACAAATAGACATGTTCATGCACACAAATATTTGTCTTGTTCGGGGATCGAACCCGGGACCTCTGGCGCAGAAGGTGGGGTTAGTACCCCTGCGCCAAACAGGTCGTCAAATGAATGAAAACAGTTGGACATATTGAATGTGGGCAGAGTTGGGAACAGCATACCACATGTATGAAGGCCCGCGCTGCACTCCGACACCACGATTCCATATGGGAGGGAGGTACAGACGAGGGAGAGTGGAGGAGGGGGAGAGGACAGATGTTGAATGAGAAATAGGAAAGAAATGAAAGAAGGAGATAGAGAATGGCCTCGAGAGGCGATAAACGTTGAAATAGAAATATATATGATAATATATAAAGAGTTGGCCGCCTTATAGGCGCTTTTAAATTGTAATGGTTAGGTTGTACAAGTATTGAAAGATTTCAGGGTTTACTATTATTGAATGGTTTCAAGTTGGAGTATATATATATATATATATATATATATATATATATATATATATATATATGTGCATAACCAGTTTTCAGAAGGCCTGTGTCATATTTCGTTTCGGGAGAATATTCGTAATGGGGATCCCTGCTAGCCTAGCATGAGCGACTTTTATCAACTCGATAGCTCGATACCGTATCACTGTATCACTCACATCGTAACGGGCTAAGCAAGACAGCATCATGCGCCATATCATATCGCGTGATATAGCGGTGTTCATGCTAGGGGGACTGGAGGGTCTGGCACTCTGAGGTGTAGTTGAGCCTAGCCATGACGAATCTTGGGCATTTTTCTATGAGATGATTGCGGGGAAGTGGTGTCGCATGGTGCCGTGCCATCGTGCCGTGTGGTGTTGGCCTAAGAATACAAGTGTCACCACTGCCTTACATGCCTGGGATGTCGTAAGAGTCGACTAAGAGGCTCGACGCATTGAAAACCTGTGCGAGACAAGGAAAACTTGAAATAAACTCTCTACCTCTCTACTCTACTCTCTAACAGTAGGCTAATAGCCTCCTAGGAACGCCACAATAGTCGTGAGCTAGGAGAGCCCTATGTCCAGCACTCGCAGGACGTCCACAGGCTGATGATGGTGTCGCATGGGCATACGTCTGTCTCCTTCAGATGAAAACGGTGAAGGTTCGCGTTGTTGGTTCCGTGTCCCGTGAGGTACTGGGTGAGGAAGAATGTGTTCATGGATTCAAGGGAAGGAAGAAGGGAGCGGGTGTGAGCTTGGGTTGTGTCCGAGCACCTCTCAGACCCTGCCTCGAGGGATTCTCTTTTGGTTATGGATTTGGGGTAGGTAAGTGGAAAAACTCTACTGGTCAATCGGGAAGTTACCCGACTGTACCTAGTCAGTTAACTACAATCCCGCTTTTCTTAATAATCGTCTACTTTATAATAGAAAATTAAAACAGCTACTAACTTGTAAATACTGTCATTCACATCATTAATGAGTAATTTGTAGACAACTCATATATATATAGGGTCTAAAAATAATAATTTTATATACCCCATTTAATTAATTATACTAAAAAAACAATTATGTAAAAAAAACTATCCGTAGTTAAACGCCCCCTCTCACCTAGCCCAATGCGTGCCCAACAGGGTCCATACTAATAGTATTTTATTATGTAACATCTTTGTAAGCATTATCTATATACTTAATTCAGATTCGCAAAATTTGTGACGACTCGATAGGGACTTTGGCGCGTAGTACGCGGCCGAGTAAAGTATCAAATTAAAGGTACTCGAGTCTATTTGTTCCGAAAACTATAAAATATACAAAATGTTAAACGTGATGATCACAAACTGCAATTAAAGATTTTCGCATAATTTGGAATTTTTCGTCGATCGACGAACCCGAGTATCGGGTTGTAACCGCCCGGCGCCCTAGTAAATTATTTGATTTGATTTATCCTTTACCGATGACGATGCGCGAAAACTTTTGAATTAATGCGAAGGCTTGGTTGAAGCGTGTTAGATACTTAAATCTAAATGTAAAATTTTCCTTTCCATCACCCTTGTAGGCTTCATCAAATACTTATAGGCAGGCATTTGTACCAAACCAAACTCCAAAACCAGTCAAAACAGTGCAAACAAATCGATACGCGCCCATTCGGAAATTTCGGATATCTTTAACAATTCTCCGCCGTATTCGAACGGGGTAAGGTTCAAATTAAGTATGGTCAGTGAAAGCCGATTATTATGCATCACAGGTGCTTATACGGCTGCTGTACCTACGTGATGTACATACGAACTCTTCTGGACGGTATGGAATGTGGACGACTGATTGTGGAAATTACTTTAACGCCTATAGCAGTTGGACCCAATACTTCTCGTGTTCGTAATAACCAGTAATAACCTATCTGTTGATCAGAGAAACGACAATCATACCGAAATTCGAAGATCAAATTAGGCCTCTACAAATCGTCATAAAAAAATCAAAGTTCAAAATCATTTATTCAGTCTAGGCTGTTACAAGCACTTATGAACGTCAAAGAAGCTACGCCATCGGTTCACAAACCCTACGGCGGGAGACCTTGAAACCGGCAAGAAACTCCCCATAAAATAGTAATAAAATCGCAAAGCATGACGTAGTTGTGTTTTTTCGGTATGTTGATAGGCCCTTAGCGTAGTGTAAATCCCCAACCTCGAAAAACTTGTGCTTACTGAGCACCACGCGAAAAACTGCTTAAGCTTAGGACTTTTGCAAAGCTATGCTACAATTTCAGCTATAGAACCATATAGGGATCAAGCAATGGCGGCCCTTCAAAGATGGTTTCACAAATGGTGGTAACAAATTTGTAGGTCCCTCCTTGCAGTAGCGAAGGGTCCGTATATACCGGTTTCCATCGACTTCCCTTATAGATTTTTTTGGGTCCGGCTTACCTTCGCCATATTTTGACCCCCCACCACTGCTACCCAGGTACATAATATTATAAATATATTCATACAAACAGATAAATAGGTGCAAACAAATAAATTAATAATAAACATATAAGCATAAGAGGCACATAAGGGGAACGGCATTAACAGCCTACCATGCTTATATCGAGTCCGTGCTGCGTTATGGACTGATAATATGGGGAAACAGCACAGACAATAAAAGGGCGTTCATTGCGCAAAAAAAATGTATTAGGGCAATTTATGGAGCTCCACCGGATGAACCATGCAAACCGCTGTTCAAATCCCTAAGCATTTTACCGCTACCTTGTCTATATATATTTGAATCCGCAAAATTTGTCAAACAAAATTTACATTATTTCAAGACAGCTAAAGATATATATTCACGCAGCACCAGAAATACAGATAGACTGGTATCTGAATTTTGTCCTAAGAGCACGCGGTTCAAAAAGAACTGCTATTGGATGTGCATAACTTTATACAACAAAATACCGAAATCAGTACAGGAATTACCTCTCAATAGATTTAAAGTAGCATTGTATAGATGGTTAAATGAAAAAGCATTCTATAGTGTCACTGAATATTTAAATTATGAGGAACTCTAAATTTATGAAATTTGATTATGTTAACAAATAAGTACCTAATAATTTGTATGTTTTTTTTTGTATTTTGTTTTATTCATCTGACATTCTAATATTGTAAAAAATAATAATTTTGATTTGACATGTATAATTTTGACATCCTATAATAATTTTATTTTCAAACGATAATTGATTAATTTTAAAATTTATCTTTGTGATTATGATGCCCAAAAACAATTAAATGACAATTAATGTTACTAAATTGTTTATCATAATTATTAATTCAATATGTATATTTGCATGCTATTGCGGATGGCGAAATGAGCTGAGCCTACTAGTATTAAAGATCTGCAGTGTACCTCATTTAAAGGCAAATAAATTATTTCTATTTCTATTTCATACTTCTACACTACCTTATACTAACTATAACAAGAAAACACCGTCTAACTCGCAGCCGCGTGGCATAGTACCGAGAACACTGGCGCTGATGCCCTGCTGAATACATAGACTCAGCCGCTGGGCAAGATAGGCACCAGCTCTCAGGTCTCCTGAGGCATGGACCAGTCTTGTGGAAATTATTATAAATATATTTGTTCAGGAATTGAGTCTCGCAGTTTTTTCCGAAGTTTACCGAAATTCGGTTTCCAAAACATAAGTCTACATTTTTCATGATTTTATTACAAATGTCTAGTTTTCAGATTTTTTTTCTGTACTTGTAGTAAAAGACGACATTACTTGCAAATTTCATAGTTCTAGGTCAACGAAAAGTATCTTATAAATTTTGATTCCCTTGAGAGTGTCGAAGTATTCGTTTTTGGGGCTTAAATGCTCTTACTTTTTTACGTTAATTTACAAGTTTCATTGTTACCCCTTCAAACCAGTATCTTCATCGTCATCAGCCATTTTTAATGACCCCACTGCTGAGGCACTGGCCTTCCTTATGGATGGAAGGAGAGACGGACGGACGGACGGGCAGACGGACGGACGGACGGGCAGACGGACAACGAAGTGATCCTATAAGGGTTCCTTTTTTTTTTGCTTTGTGCTTTAAATATGCTTTAAATTCTGCTTTAAATTGAATGAAGAAAGTTGCTTTAATAAGCAACTGTCTTCATTCAAATTGGCGTCAATTATTTTTTTCCCCTATCAAATTCACCCAGAATTCACCGTATTAATTGACTTATCCCAGACATGCGATGCAGACGATGTTTACTATAGTTCACACTATATAATAATTACGCTTCTAAATATAGCGAGGCGGGAACCGAACTCCGTTCCCGCTCCCCCACCGCGCCGGAAGCGCCTCAGCTAAACTGGGCTCATGTCTGGAACACTGACCTGACACAACATAATCATAGTTTGTTTATTTATAAATAACGGATGAGAGATGTCGAATTGTGGGTTCCGGACTTTATTGTTTTTTTTTTGTCTTTCTATTGCGTATTGTCAAGCAGGCAGTTTTTTTTTAAATAAATAACTACTTAGTTGATATTTTTTCTCTTCATCACTTTAAGCTTTCATGGTAGCGCTCATGGCCGCGCTTGACAGACTGATCGTATTCGATCAAGTTCGATAAGCAACGTTCGGACCGGTCAAGTGTCGGATGGGTGACCGTAAATTGGCATTATAACTTAGCGCTTCCGTGCTTCGGAGGGCACGTTAAACCGTCGGTCCCGGACGTTCAGTCGTTAAGCCAAGTCAGAGGCCTTAAAGGCGGCCTGATAAACTCTGACACTAGAGGTGGCCACTAATCCTCATACGATAAGAAGAAGAAGAAGCTTTCATGGTCACTATTACTATCATTATTAGGAAAAACGGAGTTTTCACCATGTTTCTATTTTCTTTCGAGGATATTTCGGCGCAGTTGCATGCGCCATGATCACGGAGTAACTACTGATTTTTTCTGATAGTTTTTTTAACGAAGTAAGAGATGTAAGAATGATAACAACATTCTATGTAAAGATAAACTCAAGTCAAAATTTATTTGAAAGTACCACAGCTTAGGACCGACAATTCCAGTATTAGGATCGGGCGTAGTGTGCAAACTCGATGCATTGATAACTCAACAACTGCACGACCTTGTTCCTCCAGCCCCTTTCCACCATCGGGGTACCAGATGCAGGTTAGCTTACCACCCGTACGTAGTTGACATTCCAACGGTCCGTACCAAGCGCTTTGCTGACACATTTCTTATGCTAACCGATAAAGAATGGAATGCGCTGCCTGCCCATGTGCTCATCTGTGGCCCTACCGCGCAAGTGTCGTCGGCATAGAGACAGTGTCTTGATGGCCTACCGCGGATACGTTGAGTCTATATTGCGATATGGACTAATTTTTTGGGGAAATTCTGTGGGTAAAAGACTGGTATTTAAGTACCAAAAAAGATGTATAAGAGCAATTACTGGCCTTAAGCCAACAGAGAGCTGTAAACCGTTTTTCCGGCAACTGAAAATCTTAACTCTACCATCACTATATATATACGAAGTTGCTATGTTCATAACGCATAACCAGTCTTCTTTCACTACCTTTGAAGAAAGGAATCCAAATAAAAGTCATCGTGATGGGAGTAGGATATGTGCATCTAAATTTCGAACTGAACATGTAAACAGTAGTTTCTTTGGAATGGCCCACAAAATTTTTAATAATATACCTGTCGCTCTTAGAACGTCGCCGATAAAGGTGCTTAAAAATCGTCTTATGGCACTACTTGTTGACAAAGCCTATTATTCGGTGCAGGAATTTCTAAATGACAAATACTTGCAATGATTTAGATAATAAATAATTTTATGTTTATTTTGATTATTAATTCTATTGTTGATTATTATTTGACTTATAATTATTTATGACATTTAAATTTTAGTATTACATATTTTTGACATTGTGAATTACCTATACTATTATTCATGCATTTAATTTTTTATTATGTAGGTGATAGATATTTTTGACATTGTGAATTACTAATTATTAAATTGATATTTTAATTAACAAATAATTTAGACTTAGTTTCTAAGTGACATGGCTTGCGTCATCTTGTGCTTATATTTGTATACCTAGAATAAGGTGGAAATGTAGTGATCTAACAAACACAAGTTCTTCCATTATTGTAAAACTAACCTACATTTTACAAATAAATTATTCTGATTCTGATAGACATCGACTTCATTTGACAGATGGATGTGACATATTGCTCTTATTCTTTGGTAAGTTTTAATTTGTGTCAAAAAGAAGCAGCAATGTGTCACATCTATCTGTCAAATGAAGCCGACTTCGATGCCGACGTCACTTGCGCGGTACGGCCCCTGTTCCCCGATTCCTACAACCTTGTCCTCTTCAAGGCGATATAGCGATAAGCGAATATGCATTTCATGGGCAAGCATGCAACACCTTAGACCACAACCTGTTTATTAAGCACGATGGTGGTCAAATGCCTGACCAAATATAAAAAAAAACTCAAACACAGAGACGTACCTCGCACAGGAACGTACAGTCAACAGCGTGTAGACCTTACACTTGCACTCTGAAAACCGCCATTGTTACCAGTGCCATAAGGCCACTCTCAAAATCAAAGAGTAAGGCCTGACTGTACATTCAGAACCATAAACACCCAGCTCAACAAAAGTGGCCGCCTCGTTCGTCGGCGTCGCGTCGCAATCAGCTAAAAGCTGTCATTGTGCATTGCGCTGCTTTGCGGCTTAATGCCACGCACGACACGAACTAGTGAGCTGAAAGGTAATGAAAACTACCTGTACAAAGTTGTAAATTATTATTTTCGGTTTGACTGAGAATTTTGAAATTCTTAGATGTTAAATCGTGCGCGTCGTCTGTGGATTATCTGAAATATCTACATAAAATATGCTAAAGACTACTCGTAATTGACGCTTTGTCATTTCGATGCGCGTTAAACATTTTTTCTAGTTTAGGTTTTTTTTATTTTTATATATTATTATGACAAATTTTAAATAGAAAAATATTGGATAACATTAACTCGGCCGCAAGTGAATTCTCAGATGGAATGGGATTTACTTGTGGCCGAGTCAATATTTTCCAATATTTTTCTATTTAAAATTTATCATAATATATAAAAAGTATTTTTACTAGTGACAAAACTTCTAAAGCAAATATAGTCTATGTACTCAGAAATAATATAACTTCTACTAGTGAAAGAAAATTGGTGAGCCAGATGAAATTTTTCAAGACGTGAAAATCGTTCTCGAAACAGCCTCGAAAAGAAACCCGTTTTCCGCGCCGTTGAGATGAAGACGTTGAAAAATCTCGCCGTTTTTTTGTAGCTCAGTGTCAGCAATATATTTGTTTCAAATAAATATATTAGCTCTGGTCTAGAGTCTGATTTGGGTTGAAAGTGGAAGGGTTGATAAAGGGGGTCCACTCATCCCACGAACACTACTCTTAATACAAGGTAATGCATAGTTTTTGAGAAACACAAAAAACTATTTTTAATTTATTGTCTTGTGCCGCGGCAACGGCCGGCGAAGCGACAGAAACGATTTTTTTTTTATAAACTATTATAAATAAGAATGTGAGAGCCAAGCGAGCGTGCCGCGGTGGCAGCCGGAGAAGCCCATAAAACGATGTCTTTCTATAAAAACTAGTATAATACACATATAACAATATTATAGCAAAACGCGCGAGCCGAGCGAGCGCAGCGAGCGTGCCGCGGCAGCGGCCGGCGAAGCGCCAGAAATTATGTTTTTTTTTAAACCAATATTACGATAGTTATAGAACATTTTGTAAATAAAATGGTCATCTTATAGTGCAGGGGCCCACCATGTAGATTTAAGGTTATTATTTTTTTTTATATTTTCAAAACTACGTATTACCTTGTAATGAGAGTAGTGTAGGGGTGTATCGGCCTTCCCCCCCCCCCCCCCCGCTCCCCCCTTACCCCTTAAATCGTGCCGCACGATTCTAACTTTTAACCTCTGATGTATAAATAGTTGTAATAAATGTTTTATAATTTTGCGAAAACTCCGTAATGTCATGTAATTAACATGTATAGAAAGAAATCGTAACAATTGCAGGTAGAAAATGGAATTAAATTACGAAGACGAAAAGAGTCATCACGTCGTATGGTTAATTCTTTGTATTTGCTTATTTATTTTTTTACTTGCGGCCGCTCGTTTTACCCTCGTGGTTCCCGTTCCCGTGGGAATATCGGGATAAGAAGTATCCTATGTTCATAACCAGGCTATCATCTACTATCTGTGTACCAAATATGATCATGTTTCCGAATTTCGTACTAAGCTCAAGTGGTTGCCAATTCGACTTCGCCGGAATGCGCACATTGTTTCCCTACTTTACAATATTTTATTTAATCCTCTCTCACCACCTTATCTCAAGGAACGTTCCAATTTCCTTCATGACACCCACTCACGTGTTTTGAGATCGTCGGAGAACTTGAAATTGGAGATACCAATGCACTCCACTAAATTTCTGGATAAGGCTTTTACGGTTCAAGCTGCCCGTCTGTGGAACGCACTGCCAGATACAATTAAAGGCGCCCAATCGTTACATAGCTTCAAATTACAAGTGAAGGAACACTATCTTTCCTTTAATACCTGAGACAGTATCCTCTATAAAATGTATTTATAGTATATTTATTTAAGTATATGTATGTATATTATTTTTATTATATGTGTAGGTATATATTAATATATATATTTTTGTACATAAATTATTTTTAATCCAAAAACACCATGACTGCCCATTTTTTAAGTAGTTTTTTTTCATTCTTGTAAACACATGGTTGCCTGGAAGAAATTGCTCTTTAGCGATAAGGCCGCCATTTGTACCACTCTTGTGTTGTTATTTTAATTAATGAACCTATGTTTAATGTATTTTTGGGTGTACAATAAAGAATATTTCATTCATTCATTCATTCAAATTTCCATCAAATCCGGCCATGGTTGATCGAACAAATTCTGAACAAAATTATATTTGCGGTTACGGAAAATGTGCTACATCTCTAAAACTGCTAACTATATTTCGTTAAAACTAATTTTCGTTATAGTTTTTAATATAGCGTTTATATTTTTGGCTTTTTTTTATAGCTTTGATGAAAAAAAAAAAATTCAATTTCAGTTCCATGTATGGGGGGGCTCCCCTCAAATAGTTTTAACTGTGTATATAAGGGTTCTGTTTTTTGCCATTATGTTACGGAACCCTAGAAACCTGCTGAATTACCATCAGCTGTCACCGACAATCAGCTAAAAGTCTCATTTTGGAGGTGCGGCTCATTAACTCCTCCCAGCCGGCAAATGTACGGGATATTGTCCCGGATGGTCCCGGACACCACTAATGTGGACTCGAACCCACGACCTTTGGAAATCCGGTCCAATGCTCTTACCACTGAGCTACCGAGACTTGCGGACCCCCGCCGAAATTCTCCAATACTTTTATATTTTTAATACCCTGTTGGCCAGCGTTTTCACATCAATGCATTCGAAAGAAACATCTTTTCAGATGTTTAATGATCGATTAAGATGCAACAGCCAATAGTTTATGATTTATGAATTTTTGCATTTTTTAAATTTATTTTTATACATAAGATAAATTTTGAATACAAAAATATTGGAAAGAATCAACTCAGCCACAAGTGAATTCTCAGATGGGACTCGAACTCACGACCTTTGAAAATCCGGTCCAATGCTCTAACCACTGATATACCGAGACTTGCGGACCACCGCACCGTTCAAATTCTCCAATACTTTTATATTTTTAATTCGCTGTAGGCCAGCGTTGACACATCAATGCTAGAAATATCCTTTACGACTTGACGCGCACGAATTGATCGGTTTGATGTTGAACTTACTAGAATTGTTAGTAGTTTTATGATTGAAGTTTTTCCATTCTCATTCTTTTTTGTATTTTATATTTGATTTATTACTGGCAACATCGGATAAAATCTGCTGATTTAGCATCAGCGGTCGCCGTCAATCAGCTAAAAGCCTCATTTTGGAGGTGCGGCTCATTAACTCCCAGCCGGCAAATGTACGGGATATTGTACCGGATGGTCCCGGTCTTTCACTAATATTTACTGAATGGATATTGGACATTGCGGTGCACTTTGCGAACACGAAATGATCGGTTCACTAGAACTATTAGCGGTTCTATAATCTTCTAAATTTGTTCTTACAATGACGGGTTCTATCATTAAGAAATACTGTCGATGGCTTCAACACGTTTATTTTACTGAATTAACAATAATTTCGTAACGCTATGAAATTCCGTAACATAAAAAGCATCCAATATGACGCTCTGTCCTGCTGTCTATTTTATTATACAGGTAAAAAAAACTAATTCCGCAAGAAATTACGCGACATATTTTTCGTGTTCTACTAAGATATGGATTTCCGCCAAGTAACGCCTGATTCTATCAAAAACTAATAGGTACGCGACGAATTAAATTTGAAGTCGGTTAAAAATATCGAAATTAGCGCTCGGCAGACGTGCGCCCCGAGGGCTCTGAGCCCGGGGGCCTCGCATCCCTTGAACCCCCGGGTAAAGACGGATATTGTTTTATTATATTTCCTAAAAAGCAATTAAAATAAAACAACATTGATGTATGTACGAGGATGTGCCGTGGTGGTGACGGCCTAAGAATACAAGTGTCACCACTCCCTTACATGCCTGGGATGTCGTAGGAGTCGACTAAGAGGTTCGACGCATTGAAAACCTGTGCGCGAGAAGGAAAACTTGAAACAAACCCACTACCAACCCGTCTGGCCAGCGTGGTAGCAGTAGGCTAATAGCCTCCTATGAACGCCACAACAGGCTTGAACTAGGAGAGGCCTATGTCCAGCAGTTGACGTCCACAGGCTGATGATGGATGATGGATGGTACGAGGATCGATCAAAGTTTCCTGTAAGACCTTCTAACTTAGATTTCGGTAAGTTAGAAATTAAATAAAACAAAATTTGTCTTTTTTAATATGTTCTTCCATAAATATAACTTAGATCGCACGAATAATTTGTTGAAATCATCAAAAAAAATTGGTCCTTCACGTCCAAATAGCCGACTGCACCACTTCGTTGACGACAATATTTTCAGGCACCTTATTCTTCCTTAATTTCTTTTGTATTTCACCATTTTTAAAACTAGATTAAGTCCCGTACTTGCCTACACTACTAGTTTGAGTCAAACCGAAATGAACGGGTTTGTGTCAAACTGCTTGACCAAATAAAAAAATTACTGAACCGATTTCGAAATTTCGAAAGGCTTGGGAGCATGTCCGATGTTGTAGCTTTTAATCATTTCAATCGGTTCAGGCGTTCTCGAGTTATCAGTGAACTTACATTTAAAAAAAGAACGTATGCGCGGCGAATTGTTGATCGGTTGAAAACTACATTCCTTTTTTTTTGTTGGGAAAATAGATTGATGCTCCCCTGGACGAGAGGGGGCGCAGGCTGACCACCCGCACCCCGGCGCAGAATATGCTGACGGCACTGTTAATCAGTCGGATTATATTAAGTTAGATTGGTGATCACTTACGTACATAGATACTAGCCTATAAGCTAAACTAGGGACGGCTCCAAACTGCACCACCTTCGGTGGCGCTTTGGAGCCCAAGAGAGGCGGAGCGCCGCGAGCTTTTACAACTTTATGCCGGCATAACTCTGTGAGGACATGACGGATTTAGACGCGGTTTGTTGCATTAAACGCAGAATTACATTCTGGTCCAATTTGTAATGTATCGCGATGCACAAAAGTCTATAATTTTCGAGCAAAACCCTAAAAACCGAATTTGGCTCTTCTTTGGCGCCAAAAGCTAAGGTTATGGTGATGGTAGGACATCGAATTTTTGTCACCTCCTAGGTATGGTTGATGTCTAAGTATGTGCCAAGTTTCATTAGAATCGGTTAAACGGTCTGGGCGCTATGACCGGGCGGACAGATTTTCAAAAGAGTCAACATAAGAGAGGGTCCGCTACGCTCCGCTTCAATAATATACACCTATAGATAGGGCAGTGGTTAAGTGTTTAAGCATGACTCAACTCAGCCCCGGTCGATAGTTAGCCAAGTACATCCACCCCAGGTAATACTTACAAACGGATGAGGTGCTTAATTTAATGGTTCCAAGGGGGTCCCTTTCGTCATTAGAGCTGGGAACAACAGGAAGGAGCGATCGACGAAAAGATACGGACAGACGGAATATGAGTATACAACTTATTTTTTTTATTCCCATAACCATAGGGTTTTAATCAGACCATGTAAACAAATCGAATGGCGTTATGTATTTTTTCTAAATCAAAACTTTTTTTTTAATGATTTTTATTATGCACTTGTCAGAACTTCGTTTTTATAAAAAAAAAATGTTGCACATTATGGTTAAACGGGGTCCCCGTTTTATTAGTGCTGGGAACAACACTGAGCGATCGACGAAAAAAAACGGGCAGAAGAACGATTTCGTGCAAAGGTTGGATTGGCAGCATTTTATTTTTAACTGTCAATATAGAAACTTACTCGGAAAATCTATACGTAAGGGATTTGAGAGGAATTTTGTTTTCCTCTCAAATCGCCAACGTATAGATTTTCCGATTTAACCGGTTAAAATTATTTGGTGTACATTAACTTTTTTTTTTACAAGAGGTCCTGCGTTTGTCATTAGTGCTGGAAACAACAGGAAGGAGCGATCGACGACAAGATACAGACAAAAAAACGATTATTGTCGTCACTATGTTTCGTTCGTCCAAAAATAAGTTTAACTCGCAAAATGTAGATAAAATGATTTGAGATCTTTGATTTGACAACCAATAAAAATCGGTTAGCCACATAATTATTGATGTTTTTAGGGTTCCGTAGCCTAATGGTAAAAAACGGAACCCTAATAGATTCGTCATGTCCGATGTATGTCGCAGCCACTTTTTTTCTGCTTGTTAACTCTACAAGTGCTCTTTAAAAAAACGGTTTTTTAATCACGACGTTTGAGGATACTTTTGATTGTAATAAGAATTTTTTGACAGTTTTAGATAGGTACAATGATTAGTAGAGGAGGCCACTGTCGAAATTCCGTGTTACAAACACATGAATTTAGATTCCGTCCATTATTTATAACTATTTCAAAATGCCATAATGACGAAGGTTCAAATGATTAGATTCTAAAGGGGTAGAACGCTATCTTTTCACGTACCTATTAACAAAGATGATCTATTTCAATACGCACCTGATTTCAAGCAACTTAATCTTTGACCCAAAAGATACACATCTTTTGAAGCTAATGACAAATTGCAAGTATACCCACCTCCCTTCTTTGTGGGGCTAGGGTGACCGCTCATGCGGAAACCGTTGGAAGGCGCAGATCTTCAGATGGGCAGGAAAAATCTGTTTGGTGAACTAAGCTGGTGGAAGACGATGAGATTAGAGGATTTAGAGGATCGTCCTTTAATCCCGTGACCGATTAGATGAGTAAAACCTCTTTTATATTGTATTCTGGCTGTGGAGCTCGAAAAAATGGCTTCAATTATGTAAGTAAGTAATTAATTTGATAATACATTTAATTTTATGTTTTGAAAAAATAAAACGACTGATGATTGTCTTGCAAAACATAAGCATTTGTATGTCGGTCGTTTCTTTCTTAGTTAATTAATAATTAATTAATAAATTAGCTGAAAACATTAATTGTGAAATAGGAACTCTTCTTGTTTTTTCCTATTTCAGAAAAAAAAACGTAAATTACAATTGATAACTCAAAATATTTAAGGACTTAGTAATGCAACGGATTTTTTAACAGACAGTGCTTATCAGGATATATCCTATAGGGCGAAAGGTTCAACTTTTTCCTTTTATGTTTCGAAACACTAAAAATAAGCAATGGAAAAATCAGCTCGTCCGAACGAACAAAGTAAGCGACGCCATTGTTGCGCGGGTAAACGTTGTAGAGTCAGCCATTTTATTTATTTAGTTTTTTATCCGGCAATGGCGTATTGTTACCTTTAGAAATTGTTATTGCTTATTGTTTTATGAGATGTACGATATGGAAGAATGTTTTTTATTATTAGTTGCCGTTTGTCAATGAGAGATACTCAGACTTTCTATGCTAAGAATCTATTTGTTTTCCCGCTTAAGAAATTAAATTGTTTCTCCGTAGAAAATTAGAGAGGTTTCCTCGGCATACCTGAATACCATCTTGAAGCTTGACAAGTTTGAGAGCCTTATATATCTACTGACATGCAGAATAGGTCATAATGTATGGCTTTGTCATGCGTACTTGAAGTGGCTCTCAACGTATACGCAACTCAAGAAAACATAAACTATTTGCATTAAAAAAATTAAAAAGTAATGCTGGTAAAGTGCACCCCTACGTCACGTTATGCAAAATTATAATGATCATTTTGTGGGCATCGATTTATTAAAGCTCTCCCCTGGGCAGTTCAGGACCGAAGTCCTGACGCATCTTCAAAATCTAGATACAACTTTAATGTAAGATCTATAAATTGTATGTAACTTATAACCTTAATAATTATATTAGAAACTACTAAAATTTTAAATGTATGTTGTAGTGTGGATAACGTTGTTGTTTGCAAAATTAGTAAGATTCAATTTAAGTTAGTATATATAATCTCATTTTGTAAATGTTTGTTATTCCTAATAAAAAAATAAAAAAAAATACTTCGTCAGTAATTGTCAACCGATTTTATTTCTTTTGATCTGAAAGAACATAGTTTAAGTGTGGTCGCATAAAACTTTTACCAAGATCTGGATAGTAGTTTTTTCATAATCCTGAAAAATATCGATTACGTTTTGGCAAGTAGTCTTTGCCTAGATAAAATATAAATAAATAAATGCATACAATCACACCAATCATCTAGCCCACGTTAAGTTTCATGAAGAAGTTGTGTTATGGATACTAGATAACGGATAAACTTACTTATATACTTTTTTTTTTGTAAAACGTACATAATATACATATTAAACACCCAGACCAAGACAAATAGACATGTTCATGCATACAAATATTTGTCTTGTCCGGGGATCGAACCCGGGACCTCTGGCGCAGAAGGCGGGTTTAGTACCCCTGCGCCAAACAGGTCGTCAATCATTGACATTGGTCGTCAGATGACAATCATTGTTGTATATGGGCTGATTTTAAGCGTAACTTAGTACGGAACATTATGTAACTAAAAACTTGTCAAATAAAAAAACTTTCAGCCAAAAATATTAGCCAAGGCATTCTTCTACATTGCACTTCTATTACTGTTTTTATTGTTCTTGCCTTGGCTGTCACCGACTCCAAAAGTTTTATTTTCTACTTTTTGAAGTTGGTTTTAAGTAATTATTTTAATATAAAGTTTTTGAATATTTACATAAGTTGTGTAAATTAATAACCTAAGAAGTTTATTTATAGATTTTACTTACAAAATATTAGATGGGACTTTCAGAAAAAAGTTAGGTACAGCACCTACTACTTAAGTCACTTTTTTTCATTAATGTAATTTAAGGTAAGTAATTTAAAAAGGTAACCAAAATTAGCATATTAGGATCGTAATTTAAACATACCTACGCATTATAATACTAAAACTAAAAAAAGCTTTTTTAATTTTTGCATTTTTCAATGATAGTTTTATACTTATGATAAATTTTTAAATAGAAAAATATTGGAAAAAATCCACTCGGCTACAAGGGTATTCTCGGATGGGGCTCAAACCCACGACCTTTGGAGAGCATTGGACCGGATTTCCAAAGGTCGTGGGTTCGAATCCCATCTGAGAATTCACTTGTGGCCGAGTAGGTTTTTCAAAATTTTTCTTAAAAAAAAATTATCATAACAAAAAAATCATTAAAAAAGGCCAAAGCATTCGTCAACCTCACATAGTAAGTAGTTGCGTGCGTCTGATATTTTGAATAGAACCTTTTCATTACTTTTTAGCTTTTTTATTTCTAGCAAAACATCTTGATAAGATGCTAATCTCGAACCTTTTCTTCGAGAAAAAGTTTCTATCAAGCCAACCTTTTTAGAGCGTGTTCTATAGCACGACATAGAGTAGGCATGTTTAGCGAAAGTCGCGATGAATGCGCGGTTAAACGACGCTGAAGAAACGTAGGGACGGGAAAACACTTTTTTTCTTCTTTTTTCGATATCTGAAATTAACGTCGGGAAAAATACTGCTAGTACAAAACTTACTAAGGTTTCCTTTTATTAACACGGGTTTAATGGAAATGTTAAGTTTTTCGAGCTTTTAACAAAAATATACCCATCTTACGTAGAGAGCATAAAGTTTCCAACATTCTGTAAGTCGTTAATAAAGAAAGGTTATTACCATTTTTTTTAAAGATCTTTCAAAAGCGTATAGATAGTTTTTACATATTATTCATATTAAGTCAGGTTGTCTTAATATTGAATCAAATTAAAATTAAAGAAGATAAACAAATGCCACCTGCTAATTTTAAATTAGGTAATCAGAGTTTAGTGGCAGCCCTATCGTCGGTCGGAAGGGCCGAGAGTGGCGGTCGGAGGGCCCTCCCTGAGACATCAACCCCTCTAGCCACTAGACTCGCGTCGAGGATCTATCAACTCTTACCATTGAAACCTGCACGGGTAGTTTTGTACAGGTGTAGACACTGCATTATTCTGTTCATTTTAACCGCCTCTGTGGTCTAGTGGTACAACCACCGATATCAGACCCAGGGGTCCCGGGGTCGATTCCCAGCGGGGGTACATATTGTATTCGGTTTGATTGGTGTTAGGACTTGTTGTAAGTCCGCCGGGCTAGCTAGCACCATCATATCTAAGCCTGACGCCATAACAACAATGTTTTCAGCATTGTTGTGTTCCGGCAGTTCGAGATAAGATAGCCAGTTCCTCAGTGACTGAGGATTCCGGGAGAGTCTCGCTTCCATCTTTCAGCCTTATCAATACTTAACATAAGGTATTATGAAGGCTAAGAGTCTCCCCGTCGTTCATAAAAAAAAACTTTTTAACAGTTTTTCTTGATTTGATAGGAAAAATAATAAAAGTTCATCTTTTAAATCAGTTATTTCTAGTTTAGGAACCGTATCGTCGGAAGGGCCGAGAGTGGCGGACGGAGGGCCTTCCCTGTAATTCAACCCCTTCAGCGTAGAGGACCTATCAACCATTGCCATAGAAGCTATACAGGTACTTTTGTGCAGGTACTTTGATTAATAAACATACATAATCGCAAAAAATAATTTGCGAGGTTGGCATTGGGAAAGCATCAAAGATGCAACTTGAGAGAGAAGTGTATAAAAACACTCTCAGAGCGCTTACGCATTGCGTCCGAATCCGTGAAAAAACGGATCCGTGAAAATACGGTCCGTCATAGCCATAGAACTGTTTGTATGGTAGCATACGCACTATATCCATTTTCTTCTCTCCTCCATGACGGACCGTATGAACAAACTGTTACCCTATTTTAACACTATACGTGAAAAGATAAGTTAGCATCGTGGATTCCACCAACTTCCACCACCACAGAGAACATATTTATGCTTAATTTTTATTAAATGCACAATAAATTTTTCACTGGGAATTTTGAAATTCCACGGGGACGAAGTCGCGAGCGGAAAGCTAGTCAGAAAAAAGAAAAACGTCACATATTTTCATTAGTGCAATGATTTTTACAGTACGCATGTACGTTTTCAAAAAAATATGGTACATATGGTTAGAACAAGTCTTTTGGAGCAATAGTTGATATGGCACAAAAGTTGTAGGATTATTATGTAAATCAAGTCTGCCAATAATAAGAGTTGCGTACAAACATATTAGTTTTTAAATATTCGTTTTAGTATTCGCCGAATACGAATATTCGGTAAATGTCTACTATTCGGCAAATACGAATATTCGTATTCGTTGCATCACTAGGTAGTAATAATAAGTTTACTTGTAAAAAGGATCCTGATGAAAGTTGTATTATAACCATAATAACGTTTGCGAAATAGCCCGTGTGTTACAGAAGAGATCTGTCAGTCCATTCATCATGCTTATTAATGGCATTGGCCCGGCCGGGTCGGTTGTTTACCGGGTGTGTATACCCAGATCACCCGGGAGACGGCCACGTTGAAAATATGCTTGTTTTTGTTTTTGTGGTTCCAAAGACAAGCAAAATTAGGAAAAGCCTGACGAATAAGACTTGGGTTGATCTTTCTGATATTTTTATGACATAACTTATAAAATTCACAGTAAGATACTAGCAAAAACAGCTTGCCTAGCCTACAATTGTCTTCTCCCTCTCTGTCTGTAACTTGGAGACTAGTTATTTAGTGTTTTAGTTATTAAATAGACTAGGGCGGTTACAACCCGATACTCGGGTTCGTCGATCGACGAAAAATTCCAAATTATGCGAAAATCTTTAATTGCAGTTTGTGATCATCACGTTTAACATTTTGTATATTTTATAGTTTTCGGAACAAATAGACTCGAGTACCTTTAATTTGATACCTTACTCGGCCGCGTACTACGCGCCAAAGTCCCTATCGAGTCGTCACAAATTTTGCGAACCTGAATTAAGTATATAGATATTTTATTTTATTTATTTATTTATTTTATTTATGGAAGACCAACAGCGTCTTGTAATTACGATATTTAGTACAGTAGGAAACAGATAGCCATTAGCCAAATATTTTTATTTATTTATTTAAAAAGCCAACAAGAACATCCTTATAGATTTTGACCTTAGCTTTATAACGACTACTAGGTAAATTTATTATTTTTCGCTTTTTATTGTTACGTTTTTATTTTGTTATTGATTATAACTTTGCGGGAAGTTGGGTTAATAACTGTTTTATTTGTAAGCGCCTTCTAAATTTTATTTATACATTATAGTAATATGTGGATAACGGTGTTAGTTAAGCAGATATACTGGTTTTACTTATTCTTACAATTTATCTTTAGTTTGTAAGTGTTTGTTATTTCTGAATAAATAAATAACAACGGTAGCCTCTGATAAGGTACCGGTCACGTTTTGAATATATGCAAAAGTACAAAAATTTTAACTTCAAATTTCCCCGAGAAAACTCGGTAATTCAAACCACATTAAAAACCTTTTTCAAAACCTCACCTGCTTTATTTAACGGTAGGTACGTTCCGAAAGTAAAATAAATTCCAAACGAGAGCCGAATAAATATTGAAACTTCTCGTAAACAAAACTCGCGTACTTAATTAAGCAAGTTCGGATGAAATGCGACAAATGACCTGCGGGAGCGAACGTACCAGCGAGCGGGGCGAGCAAAGCGGCGATAGAGCAGGAGACGTATTTTTGAATCATTCGAATCACTATTCGCATACGGAATCGCAAGATTCGTATGCGAATGCTTAAAACAGAATTTTTCTAAATTGCTAAAATTCAAATGTGGAACGAGTGGTTCCGACCACTCTTTTTTGATTCGAGCGATAGAAAGTTTGACGTTTAGCACTAAGAGCTAGCGCAGACGACGGATAACGGAGGACTTTTTGTCCGCGACACGTCTTTATTGTTAACCAAATAAGATTAAACTTAGATCGCGTATATCCATGAAAAGTACGCGATAGTCTTCGTTATATATTCAACTTTATGTTCTTAGTAATAAGGTCGTGTCGCGGACAAAAAGTCCTCCAATGTCCGTCGTCTGTGCAGGCCCTTAATGTTTTCTTCTTTGTTAATTAATGGCGTACTCGCAATAAAATTCACGAATTTTGCCAATGTCAAGTAAAATTATTTTGTAATATATAGAAATTGTACGGTAGATTGGGTTAAAAATGGAGCCTCACAACGTTGTGAGTCACAATACTTGTTATTACGAAAAGAACTCGGGTGAAACTCCTAGCACATAATGTCATTTTCATATTAACATTGACACGACGGATAGTTTGACAACTTAAAAACTTGAAAAAATGGGAAGTTAGTTTCCGGTTTATAAATATTCTGCGTAAAATGAAAAAATGTCAACGGAGCTTAAGAAAACGGCAACACCGCATTCAAATGATAAAAAAAAAGCGACAAAATGTTAGTCGGCGAATTGAATTCGCGTGAGAATTTAGAATGATACAAAAATACGTCTCCATGATGCCGCATGGACGCCGACGATAACGTTTTATTGTGATTAAACTATACGCTGATGGCAGACAGTTCCAATTGAAATGCTCTGTTTACTGTGCGAACTCAATAAGTGGATGGAAATGAGTTTCTGGCTGCTTTTTTCATTTGGTTTTTGTTCGGCAGTTTTTTTTTATCTGCACTCTTACTCTGGTTGGAATCTAGTCATGATCACATTATGATCGAATCAATCTCAAAAATTTGTTATTTTGGTACTTTGAAAACGGTTGCTATTGTTTCCATAGTACCGTTTGGACGTTGATTGGATTCTAATGTGAACATGATTCTGTCCACAGTGTGGGGGCTGTTGGTTAATTACTATTAACATCCTTCTAACTAAGCGCTGCGTTAAAAAAAAGTAATTTCGACAGTAATTGAGTGTAATGTAGTGGAATAATTATTAATTAGAAATTTTGTTGATGTTGGGTCTCTAAGGCTGCGTTTCCATAGAAGCGGAGCTCCGCGGAGCTGAGCTAAGACTTACAAAAATTTACCAATGATATTGCTCAAATCACATATCTCATCTCCGGTCCGCTTCAGTGGAAACAGAATTAGCTGAGTTGAGAAGAATTATATTAAAATGTATAGCGTGCTGTGCAGAGCAGCACAGCGATGCGGAGTTGAGCTAAGTAGCTGTGCTAGGTAAAGCGGGGCAGGGCCTGTCTGACACCCACTGTTTAACTGACTGCAACCAAAATGTATTCACAGCCCCGCTCGGCTTAACTTGAACTAGCTATAATACAGCTTAGTTCAGCCCGGCTCGGCTTATCTTCAACCAGCTACACAGCTTAGCTCTGCACCACTCATCTTTGCGCATGTTTAAAACACTTAACTCAGAGTTTTGCTACTTTTTAATCTATCTTGGCGCAAATGGGCCCAAATGTACAGACAGGTTAACCAAAGAAACAAAGAAAACGAGTAAAACTACTTCTCCGATTCCTCGTACGTTTTCCGTTTCATAGACAATTAGTTTAACACTTTTTCAGCTGGTACAATAGTGGTCTCATCACGAAAGATGGCAATTAAGGTTAATGTGCTAACTAGGTATGTCAGCAAAAACTATTGCTGACATAGTAAGCAAAGGCTCCTTATACGGAACGATCCGTTCGTCGTGACAACCGATCATAACCACCAATCGTAAGGACCAATCTTTATTTTTATGAACGACGGTGATTCTCTTAGCCTTCATCATATCTGCTGTTAAGTATTGATAAGGCTGAAGATGGAAGTGAGCCTCTTCCGGAATCCTCAATCACTGAGGAACTGGCTATCTTCTTTCTAACTGCCCGAACACAACAATGCTGAAAACATTTTTGTTATGGCGCCAGACTTAGATAAGATGGTGTCTAGTCAGGCGGACTTACAACAAGTCCTACCACCAACCGAAAATCGTTCAGTTTGCCGCTAACACATAAACGATGGGTCGTTACGATCCCTTACTGTATGTATTTCATAACTTCCGCGAAGTAAATCGTTTACGATCCTCAAATTCACTAACGTGGTCGTTACTATGAACGTTACATACTTAGTACAAACAAATCGTCTGCGATCAAGTAGGTACTTAAATCGTTGAGGATCCTCACAAGATTGTACATGACTTGCATCAATAGTTTGACATCCATAATGTTTTGATTAATATTAATTATTCGCAATTTGACATTTTAGGAATTTATATAGGCCTCTTTTAAATTAATGTGTAATTTTTTAATTTAATTAATTATAATCTGCATGCCACCGTCGTTGATGGCTGAATGCTGAATAAAATAACAACTTATAAAAAAAATATTTATATATGTCGCCCTGACGGGATGAGACTAGTTGCTTTTTTTTGTATATTTTCTTGTTTAATATTTATCACATAAAAATAGCATTGTAAAATGCAAAATTAAAAATTTATAATTAGATGGCTGTTTCATCTTAATCGATAGTCAAACATTTGTAAAGATGTTTCTTTCGAATGCGAGGATATTTCTCCAATTGATGAAATGACGGTGGCCAACGCCGTAGAAAGGTGAATATACTAGAAAAATTCGACGTGTCCTCATAGGTCTCTGTAGCATAATTGGTTAGTGCATTAGGCCGGAATCCCAAGGATGCGGATCCCGTCAGGGCGACATGAGTGAGACTATGTTTTTTTTTCTAGTATATTTTCTTGTTTATTATTTATCAAAATAACAACTGTAATGTACCTCAGTCAAATGCAAATAAAAGTATTCTTTTCTATTCTTCTTACACTAATGATTGGTCGTTACGATCGGTCTGTTGCGCGATGGATCGTAACGACCGATCGTAGCTTATAAGGAACGGGGAATAGAGATAAGGGAAGGTTGAACATCGAGGATGCTGATAGCGCTGCCTGCCACCGATTTTCCCCCGATTTAATTGCTTTTGTTCTAGTTCTCTATGGATTTGGGATAGTTACGGCACGGTAATGAATCTTACCGTGGGTACGGCGTTTACGCCAACTGTTTTCGTAATTAAAACAAGCAGAATATTTAACATTTTTAATGTGCATATGTGACACAGAATACAGAAAGTCTTTTCTGTGATGATTTATGACAAATATAATAACTAAGATTTCGCATTCGCAGTTATTTTTGAAGTGAAAACTTCTTTAGCGGCGTTTTGCACATCAGAGTTTTAATTTTTTGGGATGGGTAAAAAATGTTAAAGTCGCGTCAGGATACGTGACTTGATCGAAAATTCGTAAGACGGAGGGAGAGTAGACCGCGCCGGCGGCGTAGGAGAGGAGGCAATATCCCCCTCTCTTTCTACCGCGGGGCGAAAATGTATACCTGCTTCTGCTGTTTCGTTTAAGCGGTTTTCACTTCTGTCGGCACTCTCGTTGTGTAACCCGTTGTTTTTTTTATTTTGCATGTTACGGAAAACTATTTTTTCTCTAGATGCTTTGGGAGACAAATTGTTGGTTTTAATGTAAGAATTTATATAAGTACTGCTTATCCAGTATTTCATTTTCTTTTTTTTTACTAGCGGCTACCCGCGTATTCACCCGTGTGGTTCCCGTTCCCGTGGGAATATCGGGATGAATAGTATCCTATGTTTTAATCCAGGCTATCTCTGTGCCAAATTTCATCCAAATCCGTTCAGTGGTTTTAGGACATTCTTTGGCATTTATAATATTAGTAGGATTAATAGCATTAGACGTCTAACTTTCGTTGATTTTACGCCTTTTCATGTTTTCAGACTTAGAAGATAATGATTATTCAGTTTTTTTTTTTAATTAAGTACGGGGAGACTCTTAGCCTTCATCATACCTGATGTTAAGTATTGATAAGGCTGAAGATGGAAGCGAGCCTCTCCCGGAATCCTCAATGACTGAGGGAACGGCTATCTTATCTTTAGCTGCCGGAACACAACAATGCTGAAAACATTGTTGTTATGGCGTCAGACTTAGATAAGATGGTGGTAGCTAGCCAGGCGGACATACAACAAGTCCTACACCAACCAAACCGAATACAGTATGTACCCCCGCTAAGAATCGAACCCGGGACCCCTGGGTCTGATACCGGTGGTTGTACCACTAGACCACAGAGGCGGCAATGGAAACGTGAAGAGAAATGTATCAATTTCTTTTTAGTTTGACATATATTTTTAATTGGAATTGAAATAGCAATTTATTTAAGTAATTATTTATTAATGTACCTAATTGTTATATGTTAATTCTATAAAATTAATAATATTCAACACAATGTATATTGTATGGAATAAATGAATTGTATTGTATTGTATTGTAATAATAATACGCTTCCAAAATCATCCTCATGCTAAATTGCTGATAAAGTAGACGGTTTGTAATGTAACCATGATTGATAAAAAAGTTTCAATAATACCTTTAACGATGAAAGTTGGTTATTTTTTTAAGTTAGATGGATAGGCAGCATTTAGTCAGTTAAATAGGCTGTTAACTATTTTTAAAATTAGATAAGTAATATTTTATTTAAGTAAGTAGTAGACCTACTTACTTAAATAAACTTTTTAGTCGGATGCAAAAAAAACTGGCCAATTTTCCATGTTTTTTGTTTTTGCCTTTTATTTATGATTACGGGAACATATTTTTTTTACTAAGTATGGAAAAAAATCTGAAACTCGTCAAAACTTAAATATAATATCATAAAATGCTTACAAAGCTTTGAAAATAATAAAACTTTTAATATTTATTCCAAAACAAGCTTTTATTTAAATCCCTGTTTTGTCACAGTTTGACATTTCTATTTATTTGCGGACGGGCGGGCGGGGCGGTGCTTCGCTTATTTTGTTTTTGGTAATAGCAGAGTTTTCAGTTATTCGTCCTTTTGTTGCAAGAACATGGCTACCCTACTGGCCCGTATTGTATCACAGCTATGCAATGCGACCTGACTCTGCTCGTCTCTACCGGGCCCGCATCGGTGTCGAGTGATGTATCAAGTGCAACGTGAGAGAGCAGTCAAGTGATTTGTTAAAAAAAATTGTTGTTGGGTAAATATTTTAGACTTCAATATCACCGTCTTCAGCCGCCAGCAAATAAATAGAAAAAAATGATTTTGTATTTATTTAGCATCTTGCATAGGTAATTTCTTGCAGAAATAAGACCGACATTTTTGGTTAAATCTTTTTTAATTTTGCATTTTACAATGCTGTTTTTATGTGATAAATATTAAACAAGAAAATAAACCAGAAAAAAGCAACTTAGTCTCATGCCGGCATGTATCCCGTCAGCGTGACATGAGACTAGTATATTTTCTTGTTTAATATTTATCAGATATTTTTGGTTTTATAGATGTGTATGTTGTCAGTAGCTTATTTATCCTGTTGTTAAAAGACCATGGTGACCCTACCGGCCCGCATTGTATCACAGCTATGCAATGTAACCTGACTCTGCTCGGCTTCCGGGTCCGCATCGAAGTCGAGTGATGCATTCAGTGCAGCGATCATTATGCAGATTGAGAGCCCAGTGGTTTGTTGTTTGGTAAATGTTTTGTTCCCACAAAACATTTACCAAACAATTAAACATTTACCAAACATTATCAACATCAGGTTTTTTGGATGTCCCTTTTGCTGGAGACCTTTTTTATTGGTTGGATTACGAGAACATTGAAGTACCTAAAATTTGAATTTCTTAAATTGTGAATAATAATGCGTAACGAACTATGATTGTAAGTTTTCAATCATATGGTAGGAAAAAAATGTCAAATTAAAACTCTTGAGATACGGAATCAATCAAGGAACATAATACAAAAAAGTATTTATTTATTATTATTTTCTTGACTAACTATTAAAAAATCACTTTAGCTAAATGTATATAGCAATCGGAACGAATTACGATTAGGGTAGTAACGGAGGCCTTCTTAGCGGAGGCGGAGGCGGAGGCAGAGGCGGAGGCAGAGGCGGAGGCGGAGGCGGACGCGACGAGTTTCGCATCTTCGGATGCGGCTGTAAACGGAGGCGGAGGCGGAGGTGAAAGTGGATATGGAAAGAAAAAAGGGTTTATTGAAAGTAAAAAATCATTATTTCAAATACGTACATATTCGAATCACAACTCGCCCAAATAGACAAATAAACATTACCAAACCCAATCAAAATTAAGGAGAGGCAATTAAATTACATTTGGAGCTGAAACGTGGAATATGACGGTGAAACTGGCCCACAGATTACCTACACGTAGCTCAGCGACCTATGGAAAGGTGGATGCTAGAATCCGGAATGAGATCATCCGGCGGAAGACCAAAGTAAAGTGAAGCTGAAGTGGCAGTGAGCATGAGCTCTTCAGAAGACGAGTTCTCGAATGCATACCGCGTCTCGGAAAACGTACCCAGTGTGATGTGTGACGTTTCCATAGCCTTTGTAATTTCCATATCATGAGGTAAATGTTCTGTGATTATGACGTAAATAAACCTCCGTTACAACTCTCCAAAAAAAATTGCGGAGGTGCGATTTCTTGCGGAGCTTCCGCAGTAACGGAGGCGGAAACGGAGTTCCGTTACAACCCTGCGACCATTTTCTACCTCGGAATTTTTACATTTTCCGATATTTCACTGGTCGAAAGACATCAAGACTTTGTGAGCAAAGTAGCAACTTCTTACATGTCGCGGCGGAGAATTCGTTTCATTCTCCTTGATCCTAGATTACATTCAACACACACCAAGCAATAACAGTTACTAGATGAAAATTACTCTTATTATTTTTTTTTTTTTTTTTTTTTCATACAATCACACCAATTATCTAGCCCACGTTAAGTATCATGAAGAACTTGTGTTATGGATACTAGATAACGGATAAACATACTTATATACTTTTTTTTTGTAAATACATACATAATATACATATTAAACACCCAGACCAAGACAAATAGACATTTTCATGCACACAAATATTTGTTTTGTCCGGGGATCGAACCCGGGACCTCTGGCGCAGAAGGTGGGGTTAGTACCCCTGCGCCAAACAGGTCGTAATAATAGCGATAAGGGCGCTCTTAACATCGAAAGGTTATGCCGTGATATGTTGCAAGGAAACACAAATAAATCAAATCACAAACAAAATACGGCTCGTATTCGTAGCGATAAATTTGGCCTCCATGAATAAGTAACGTGAAATATCTTTCCGAATTTCCATCGGCGCGTACGAATCCTTGATATAAATATTAAATGCTAGAAGTCCGACTTATCCCGGGAGATGGGTTAATAACATTAGACGTTAGTAACAGTAGAGCATTGGACCGGATTTCCAAAGGTCGCGGGTTCGATTCCCGTCTGAGAATTCACTTGTGGCCGAGTTAATATTTTCCAATATTTTTCTATTTAAAATTTACCATAAGTATAAAAATAGCATTGAAAAATGCAAAAATTACAAAATCATAAATTATTGGCCGTTGCATCTTAATCGATCGTTAAACACCTGAAAAGATGTTTCTTTCGAATGCAAGGATATTCCTAGCATTGATGTAACAACGCTGGCCTACAGCGTATTAAAAATATAAAAGTATTGGAGAATTTCGACGGTGGTTCGCAAGTCTCGGTAGCTCAGCGGTTAGAGCATTGGACCGGATTTCCAAAGGTCGCGGGTTCGATTCCCGTCTGAGAATTCACTTGTGGCCGAGTTAATTTTTTCCAATATTTTTCTAAACATTCTTTCCTTAAAATGGCTGGAGGATAATCTAGGTGTAGTGGTGTATATTGTAATTGTAAAGCTATGCCAGCAGAAATCATTTTTTTCATAAGACTAGTGTTTCGTCCTCGTGGAATGAGGTTACGAATTTTTTTTCTTCGAACTTTCGCGATTGAAAGTTCCTATGTCAAAAAATATGTAGTTTTGGCGTAAAAAGCTTTTGCATTCAAGTATTGGTATATTTTTCAACAAACTAAAGTTACATTATGTTAACGTGGATGAAAACCTTTATTGTCAATGCTACCTTAATATGATACCTACATATTAATTGAAAACTAGACAAAATTGTTAAAGTTCTTTTTGTGTGTCTTTTATTTTTAGGGTTCCGAACCTCTAAACAATTAACCTTTATACTATAAAGGTTAATATATTAGAGGAGACGAGACGGACGGACAACAAAGTGATTCTATAAAGTTTATAGGATCACTTTGTTGTCCGTCCGTCGTCGTTTATCTCAAGAGCGTGGAGGTACCGACTTGAAATTAAAACCGTACATACACGTTATCAATATCTTGAAGCTGTGAAAAAATAAAACTCGAAAGTTAACGTCGAAAAATAAAGGCCACACTAGACGTTTGTAATTAAATCATGAAAAGATTTAGTCTTAAGTTTTGAAAACTGAATTTCGAGGAAACTTCGGAAAAAACTGCAAGACTCAATTCTTGAACTAAGTATTTATAATATTATGTACTTAGGTACCTAAGTACAAATTTGTGCGGAACCCTCGGTGGGCGAGTCCGACTCGCAATTATTTGCTATTTTTATACATATGATAAATTTTAAATTATAAAAGTCTCGGTGGCTCAGTGGTTGGACCGGATTTCCAAAGGTCGTGGGTTCGAGTCCCATCTGAAAATTCACTTGTGGCCGAGTTGACTCTTTCCAATATTATTCTATTTAAAAAATTATCATAAATTGCCTAGGCTATTAAATAAAAGTGTTTTTCACCTCACACGCTCTGAAAAGGAGGTTTTGTCAATCAGTTTAGGCGTAGAAAATAGCTTTTTGCGGTACTTTTTTAATTTAATACATAAAAATATGTCATAATGCGTTCCGAATCGCACTATTGACTTTTTGTTATTTGATTCTTATTTTAAATAGCTTTAAATTAATTATAATACTCCGTTTTGGTTTAATTATATTATTTTAGTTCATTGAATCATAAAAACAAAAACAATAAGATTAAACTATTTGTTATAAGAATTTTATATTTGGCTGGGTGAGATTTCACAACCTATAATTGGATTTCGGACTGTGACATTAATCTTTATTTTTATATTGTCTTTGTCTTGTACCTCATGTCAGTGTCAACATTTACGGAATCGTTTTTATTCTTATTAATAAGTAACAATATATTCCTACTTTAAATAACCTTGAATTAACTATAATACTCCCTTTTTAATTTAGTTTTTTATATCATTAAAACAACGAGAATAAGGTATATTTAGATTAAACTTTATGTTTAAAGAATTTTTTACCGGAAGTTGACCGCGGAAACAACCATAAAATGTTCCTCGCTGTTGTGAGGTGAAAAATTGTGTGTTGCGCTCGGCAGAAAAGTTTTTAGCGTCTTGTACCTTTGAAATCCTCGCTTCACTCAGGATTCAATCTTAGAACCACTCGCTACGCTCGTGGTTCAATCCTAGAATCCTTCACTTGCTCAGATTTCAATAGAGGTAACTCGCCGCTAAATAACCAACTTTCCAGCCTTGCATAACAAATAACTATTTTCAACTCGCAACAGATTACAAACAAACAAACTAACAGATTACAAACAAACAAACTAACAGATTACAAACAAACAAACTAACAGATTACAAACAAACAAACTCGACTTACTAGAAAACGATTTTAAGGGAAATCAAATCCAGGGATTTCCCTCAAAAAGTGAAAGGCAATATAAACTTATCAAATTGACATAAAACTTTAAGTACCCTTTAAGACTGCAAAAGAAAGTGATTTTTCAGTAAGGACTATAGTATGATTTTTTTGGACAAAGCTTAAAAACAAACATTGTTTCAGCCTATTATATTTAGGATTCTTTACTCTGACCATTTGAAGCAATGTTTTATTATTTTGGGCCTTGTCATTATTCCCTCACAGCCTAAACAAGGGATCCATTGACCTAAATTACTCTGTCCATTTTCCGAATTACGATACTTTAATGCGCCAATATTGCGCACGCACCTGAACCCCGGTTTATTTAAAAAAAACGCCCCCTCTGGGCCCCAAGTAATTTGGGGTGATACATGGTATGACGGCGCAACGTAATTACTAGGGGTCGAAATAACTTATGTACAGTACTTCGATACTCTACCTTGGCTCTCGATGGAGGCGAAACGAGAAAAAACAAAATACCGAGGCGAAAAAGACCAACGTAGTTTTTTTTTTTACGTTTTGCCAGGGTAACGTTTCAAACGTTACCCCAGCAAAATCTGTTTTTCTTTAATATCTTAAAAACTATAATTCACACAAATTTTGCTATTAGTAAACAAATTTCTCCTCGTGACACACTAATTATCTGTTATAGTCTCATCTCTCTAAAGCACAACATTTTGCGGGGGTAACGCACTCTCTGTAATAGGTTGTTTTGTAAATTTTCTAGATTAGATTAGATTTCATGTACATAATAATTATTATCAAAGTATCGTGAAAATTACAACTGAATCAAATTTTTATGGTACCAAATAAATTGGATGTTCGATGAATACTAGAATTTTGTTTGGTAGGTATTTTTTATGAAGTAGGTGTTCTTTAGACAATAGACAATGGTGAGATTCAAAATGAATGCTTGTGTTACCAGAAAAGAAAAGTTAGCCATCAACTTTTCTTTTCTATGTAGGTATTATTTTGGTAGTATTTCTAACTTATTATTAGATAGTGTCTCCTTTTCCACTCAAATAGGAAGTTCTGGTTAAATACCCGTATATATTTTTAGGGTTCCGCGCCGTATGATGACGGCCTAAGAATACAACTTACATGCCTGGGATGTCTCGACTAAGAGGCTCGACGCATGAACACCTGTGCGAGAGAAGGAAAACTTGAAACAAACCCTCTACCAACCCGCCTGGCCAGCGTGGTAGCAGTAGACTAATAGCCTCCTATGAACGCCACAATAGGCGTGAGCTAGGAGAGGCCTATGTCCAGCAGTGGACGTCCACAGGCTGATGATGTGATGTGATATATTTTTAGGGTTCCGTACCTCAAAAGGAAATAACGGAACCCTTATAGGATCACTTCGTTGTTCGTCCGTCCGTCCGTCCGTCTGTCAAGACCGTTTTTCTCAGGAACGCGTGGAGGTATCAAACTGAAATTAATATCTAACTAACCCGATACTCGGGTTCGTCGATCGACGAAAAATTCCAAATTATGCGAAAATAATGACACTTTTTAATTGCAGTTTGTGATCATCACGTTTAACATTTTGTATATTTTATAGTTTACGGAACAAATAGACTCGAGTACCTTTAATTTGATACTTTACTCGGCCGCATACTACGCGCCAAAGTCCCTATCGAGTCGTCACAAATTTTGCGAACCTGAATTAAGTATATAGATACTCAGGTCTAGGGACAGTATACTGTCCCTTGGAGCTGTAAAAAAATTATACTTCTAAGCCAAAGCAATCAAAAGATACAGCCGTTTATGCCGCAAATTTTCGAAACTCGCACGAGAATCAACCCATGAACTTAGAATCTTGAAATTTGGTACGAAGTAACGTCTTATAGTTGTAGGTAATAAAAAATATTTTACGAAACCCTCGGTGCGCGAGTCCGACTCGCACTTGGCCGGTTTATTTCTCGCGGTTTAAAAAGCTGCAAAGCCTGTGCCCATTACCCGCCCGTCTCATTTTCCTGTAATAAGCACTTTCGCTCAGTGAATTCGTCTCCCGTTACTCCCGTACCATTGTACAGCATTGAGTTTTTGTACCCTCTCGCTAGAATCGCACCCCGAACCCTCCACAACTGCATAATTCTCTCGGAACTCAGGTCCACAGGATAAATAACGTTTTCAAGCACCGAGGTTTTATTCAAGAGGTTTGTATTTCGAATGCGGTTTGATTTAAAAAATATTCTAAGTTGTGCTGGCGGTGGCGGATGACGTTGTTTTTTTTTAATTTATTGTTGTGGGTTCGGCGTGGGTTTTTTGGCTTAACGTGAAAATCCCTTGATAAATATTAGGTAAATAATCTTATTTTTTTAATCACATCATGTATAAATTTCTTATGTTTTACCTTTGTGTCCACGTCATGGAAAGGCACTGCAAACCAAGGTTTTCCCGTGAGGCTGCGACGAAACCCGGTTTCCCTCTCCACGGGACCTTCAGGTGTGCCCACATGAGCCCACAACACCACTTGCACAACTTTCAAGCGAGGATGAACTCTTTTATACAATTCCTCTAAGCGCACTCCGAAATCGTCACTCTCATCGCTTATGTTCGCAAAAGAAAAGTATATACCACACACTGCTCCCTCGCCTTCTTCCACACAGTCTGATAGAGCCTCCAAAGTAGACACATTCTCGAAATTACCGTTCTGAGTACCCGGCGAGTCGCATCGCACGAGTACTTTTCCAAAAAGTTTTTCGCGCCAATCCATTTTTATACTTTTTTCAAACATGCGTATAGGTTGCATTCCACATTGTTAATACACACACTGGCTGAAGAGCTCTTGTAGAGCTCACCGTTGACGCTTCTTTAAAAAAAACAAACAAAACAAAAGAGTTTGCGAAAAGCCCAAACTTTTTCAAAAGCTACTTCTCGCGTCAAAGATTAAGTCATTATGACAAAGAGGTTAATATGCAAAATATTTTCGATAACAGCTAGAGAAACGTGAACGTGGGAGTTACAAGTTTTATTTATAAAAGCACGCGTGCGCGGTTCGGTCGCCGGTCGCGGGCGATCACCCCGGCTAACAAAGGCAGACTGGAGGAGGGCGAATGAGGGAGCCCTCAGACATAGAGTAAACATTCCTGGTAAACAGAAGAGACATAAAAATGCCAGACGTAACGTTTGCTTACTTAATTGTAGCCTTGTTTAAAGTTCTTTGGGATTGTAAATTTTCTAATGGGTTATGATATGAATGTAAATAGTTTTTCCGTATGCTCTACCTTGCGTCGCGACAGGACCTTTAATGGAATTTTGTTGATGCTATAGAATATGTTAACTTTTATTTACTCTCCTCGAGAAACACGAGGTTACTTTTTCCTAGCTAGGATAGAAAACTAGGACTTTAGTACCTTTACTATTCTAGCTTGATATCCTGAACTGGCTCGTACCGCACTAGAAATATAGCTAAGTAATTATGTTTCCACGAAGCCAGAACGATTAGCTTGCTAGCTTACTCTCCTAGCTTGAAAAGCTAACCTCGTGTGGTACATATCAGTGGCGAAGGGTCAAAATATGGACAATGTAAGCCAGACCAAGGGAATTCGATATGTATGGACAAGGGTCCATACATACCGATTCCTATCGATTGCCTTAGGCATTAACATTGTTCTGTCGTGCGAACTTTTAAATCAAAATATATTTAGTAAGTTTCTAAGATTTTTTATTCACAAAGTAGGGTCAGTAAGTTTATTTAAGGTCGAACGAAACCAGTTTATGTATCCACGTGTACTCAACCTAAACGCAACCTTAATATTTAAAAAAAATTGAATTACCAACCTCTCTGGAACCATTACTGCGCATTTAAATACTGCGCTTAAAATACTGCGCATTTTCACCCTTCGTTCGGTCTAAGAGTGAATTTCTGTCCGTAGTTAATAATCTATGCGCGCCTCTAATATCTCACCGCGTAGCAGAAACGCGAAAGGCTTGCATTAATTCCGAAAGGGTGAGACAAGGGCAAAAACTTGTACAGTTTATGGTGAAACCGTGATTCAGTGCTTTCGACCTTTTTGGATTATTTTAACTTAAAACTTGCTCAATTAAAATAATTAGCAAACATTAGTGGAATATTGTGTCGTCATCGTCGTCAGCCGTTTCTAATGTTCTTCTGCTGGGGTACTGGATGGATAAGGAGAACGGGTCATGACCCACCACGCGGGCCCATTGCAGATTGGTGGGTTTTTGACGACTGCAAATGCAACGGGGACCAACGGCTTAACGTGCCTTTCGAAGCACGGAGGAGATCGACACAGTCAATTTTTGGTGACCCCTCCCGTGACCCCGTCCCATTTTTTCTCACTGCTCACTGTTTTAAATAAATATACAGCTTGGTTGAACTTAAAAGTTTCATTATTAGTCAATCTTATGTTGAATGTACTTCCACCAAAGCTCACACAGCCATTCAAGGGCCGAGGTTCGATTTTTGGACTTTAAGAGGCAGTGCCGGTGCTTCAAGGCACTACTGCCCTGACTAGGGAATGCAATCTCGCGAGATTGGGGCGCAGGCGAGATCTCGCTAGCTATTTTTTTTTATTTATTTATTTGTTTCAGACATCTAGGCCCATACAATATATACCTTACAGATACATATTTAAAATTACATTTCTAAAACTATTTAACTAGTTTACACGTAGGTATTGAATGCGGCGACGTGTTACGCAATGCAGCGTCCGGTATCCGACCGCGAAACCGTCGGATCAAGACACCCTTCGGCCAAAAGTCTTCATTCATGAATGTCGACAGATGTTAGGTCGGTGCCCTCACCACAAATGAATTGAAGTTCACATTGTGGCGGGACTCCAACCGCTCGACTCTCAGATTGTACTTGGTCTTCACTCTGATGTGATCAGATTTCGTGCTGTAGTGCAAGCGGGACACGTACAGCAGCGTTGTCGGGATGGCCGGACGAAGCAGGTGGTATGAATACCAATACCGCGAGATCTCGCCAATTTCGAGATTTCGCAAGATTGACAGTGTTGTATGTTTTGTTCTTTCAAATAATAACAATATCTGAATAAATTAGAAAAAAAAGGATTATAGGTATTATGAAATTAACATTTATTTTTACGATTTTTTACAATAAACTTTCATGTAAGTATTTAACATTGTTTGACCGATTTTTTTTACTTTAACTTTTAAGTATTTAATTTTGACGTATCTATTAAAATAAGAAATGAAATAAGCAACCAGTCTTCTCTTCTGATATCAAACAAAAGTCTTTTAATAATAAAATAGTTATTTATAACAAAACAGAAGTCAAAAACTAAAATAAAACTATTTAATTAAGTTGAGTTGAGTATTAAACTGATAGCTATTTAAACTAATTAACTAATTAATTTTTCATGTATTTACCATCTGTAATAATAACCAACATGTTGCAATAAATGTTATGACTATGACTATGACTATTAATATCAAATAAAGAAAACTATACCTACTCAGAGATCTATTAACAAAATGTACCAATCAAATGAAAGACTTGTTCAGTTCACACCACACACCATTATTACGAATTATTTTGAAAGTAGTTCCTTAGGAAGCACAAAATGTCCAAAGAATCGTCTGTTAAACGGCTTCTTATTTTGCTGTTCAGATAACCAGCCGCTGAGAAGGCCCTTTCGGTTTAGTTAAATCTCGTTAAACTCGCGAGATCTCGCCCATTTTTCGGCCGAGATCAATCTCGTTAAAAAAGGCCGAGATATCGCGAGAACGAGATTGCATTCTCTAGCCCTGACCTATTGTGGGACTGGAGGAAGAAAAAGACACCTGGACACGATAAAGATGGAGATTTCGAAAGTGTAAAAACCCCTTACTGAAAACTGCATCAAAATAGGACGTGTAAATGGCAACATTGGTTTGCACAAACAAACAAACAACCTCTCACCCCAAACGCATATACCGTCTCCGTCATTGTTAAAAACATCAGGTGCATATGATGAAGGATAAGCGTCTTCCCGTTGTTCATAAAAAACCAGTGCACAGCGTACTGTGGACTGGTGTCTTCGGGCTTTCCAGATTAGTCTTTGAGAGTGCACTAGGTACTTATCACTATATATATAATTTGTCGGTCTGTTTGTAGCTTTCGAATAAAAAAAAATTAAAAAAAAGAATAAAAAAAAAAAAAAAATTGGAATATAAGTTATTCATTAACTATAAGTTAATTTTAGATATGTTTATGATCAAGTTATCATGATCATAAATTGTATAAGCATGCAAGTCAAATTAAAGAAATAATTTAATACATTTGCAATTTGTCACTATTAGATAACTAGATTTTTACTGTTAGTTTTCTTTATTCTGTATAGCCTCTAAAAATGCCACGAAACTCTGTAATTGGCTTAAGAGTCTAATAATTATAAGTTACATTAATTGATTTTGTAAAAAAAGCTGTTGAGTTTCTAAATAAATAAATAAATAAATCACAGACTGCATGAGAACCTAGCGTGGCGAATTTTTTGTACCTACGATGACGTCAAGAGCGAGATTTAGGGATGTGTAAATGTTATTGATGGATTGACGAGCTCTTACAAGAAAGCACTGCATAATTAATCATTTTCGTTTCTGAGTGACATGTGTTTTCATGGCAATGGTCATAAGTGGACTGACTAGGTAGTAAAACTTTGACTGTGGATCAAACTTTTGGCACGTTAGGCACTTTTAAAGGTCTGTACTTATGTACTCGAGCATGCCCAGTAAAGTTTTTTTGTGAAACGTTTTAAGGAAATAATTTATTATTCTAATGAAATACCTACCGGTTAATGTTTATATCTATTATTTTTTTAAATAAAGCTCCCTAATAAAACTCTACTGGTCATCCGGGACGTTCCCCGACTGTAAAGAGTTTGAATCCTAGTTGAAGTCCTAACATCCAAAATGTTACTGAGTGCGTTGTTCATCATGTTCAACTAATTAACTAAACTAGCTTTCCAACTAATAATTCTAGCTTTTTATAATACAAACATAACTATTTGGAAAGACTAGACTGATTACGTTTTAACGAACGACGCTTCAGTGGAGTGGGCTTTTCGGGTGATCTAAGAGGTTTTTATGGCAAATCGATAAGCTTCCGGAGGGTAGTAATATTGCCAAATCAGCCCCCCTTCATTGTAACGCTACGCTAATACAAGTGCCTATACGTACTTAAACTTAGTAGGTTTGATAAACAATAAATAATAATAAAAAATAAAAAATCAACCGGCCAAGTGCGAGTCGAGTCATGCTCGCGCACGAAGGGTTCCGTACAATTATCTATAAAAACGACAAAAAAGAGAAATTTTCTTCTTCTTTGTCGTTTCGCTCTTGGCAGAGCGGTCGTGGTCACGTTGAGGCGTCCACGTCAGTGGTAGAGGCGGACACAGCTTGCCGCACAATCTCCCGCCATCTCTCCCGGTTGGTAGACTGTCTGGCGCAGTCAGACACGCGGTTACCCACAGCGGATTTTACTTGGTCAGTCCAGCGCATCGGTGACCTGCCACGTGATCTGGTACCCTCTACTTTTCCCTGTACGACCAATCGCTCTATGGAGTCGTTGTCCCGCCTAGAGACATGGCCAAAGTATTGCAATATGCGCGACTGTACTACGGCCGATAAACGCTGCCTTATGCCGAGCTCCTGGAGTATGGACATATTGGTGCGGAACTCCGTCCACGATATCCCCAGCATCCTCCTCCAACACCAGATCTCTAGAGCATCTATCTTCCCCTTTTCCAACTCGCGCACTGTCCACGTCTCTGCCGCGTAAAGAAAAATGGGGAATACAAGTGTTCGCACGAGCCTAACTTTGGTGGCTTTAGTAATGTTACGATTCCTCCATACTTTCCTTAACTTCTCCATCGCAGTTCTGGTTATGGCCATACGTCGTTTGACTTCATCTACGCAGCCGCCATTGTTTGAGATTAAAGCTCCAAGATATACGTAGGTTTGGACCACGTCGCAGTTCGCAATCTGTGTGACTTCGGGCGAGTTGTCGTTGACGCGATCTACGATCATAATCTTGGTTTTAGATCGGTTTATCTTCAACCCAAAGGTCAGGCTCACGCGCTCCATTTTGAGAAGTAATTCCTCCATAAGGCCATTATTACTCGCAAATAGGGTGGTGTCATCTGCATATCGTAAGTTCGCGATTTTGTGTCCACCAATCGCAACACTATCAGTCCAGTCTTCGAGAGTGATTCGCATTACAAGCTCGGTGTAGATGTTGAATAGTAAGGGTGATATTATGCATCCCTGTCGCACGCCCGCACTTGGATGGAAGCTATTTGAGAAGAGGTCATCTGTCCGCACCGAAGCTGTTCCCCCTTCGTAGAGCTCCCTGAGCAGGTGCACGAGGTGTTGTGGTGTGCCCATGTCCAGTAGTGTTTTCCATAACGTTGGCCATTGCACCGAGTCGAACGCCTTAGAGAAATCAACAAAGCATATGTACATCGGCTTGTTGAACTCTCGAGCCTTCTCAATGATTTGACGAACGATGAGAATTTGTTCACGGGTTCCTTTCCCTTTCACGAATCCAGCTTGTTCTGGCGCAATTTCTCTGGACAAATACGCTTTCAGTCGCTCGTTTATGATGTGTAGCATTATTTTGCTAGCGTGTGTTATGAGTGAAATAAGTCGAAAGTTGCTACACTTTTTCGTGGAACCTTTTTTATGAAGAGGAGTGAATATTGTGTGAGCCCACTCAGAGGGCCATTTGCCTGTGAGCCATATCTTGTTGCAGATGGTGTAGAAGATATGAACACCACGGTCTCCCAATGCTCGTATGGTTTCAATTGGAATCTCATCTTTTCCTGTGGCTTTTCCATTCTTGAGATGTTGAATAGCGGCTCTTACTTCAGACTCAAGAGTATCCGGCTCGAGCATGTCACTCGCAGGTTCCGTGGGTGTGAAATTTTGCGACTTAGGATCTTGAAACAAGGACTGACAGTAATTCCTCCAAACTTCGGAAATTTTTCCTCCAAGACTTTCTAGTTCCGTGACTAGTTGGCCATTCTGATCTTCGACGGCCCAAATTTTAGATGGCAGCGTTTTTGTGATTAGGCGTATTTTGTGATGCAAGTCTCTTGACTCATATCTGTCTGCATGAGCCTCAATTTCAGAACACATATTACGCAAGTAGGCATTGTGGTCTTGTCTGCATTTGAGCTGTATCTGTATTTATTGAGATCCTTGGTATCAGTGCCCGCTGCTTTCATTTTCCGGCGTTTTTCGACGAGTTCGAAGGTGTTAGCAGTCATCCAGTGCTGTCTTTTGTGGGTTGTTATTGGTGGTGCGGTTTCCGAGATAGATGTAGCGATTAGTGTCTTAGCTCGATCCCATAGCGCATCAGATGTTTCGTTCGTCAGATCTGCTTCAGACCACCGTGACCAATTCCGTTCAATAGACGAACGGAATCTCTGAACATCCTTTACCTCCAGCTTCCTCGGTTTTTTAATAATTCTGGCTGCTGTAAGCTTGAGTTTTATTTTAGAGATCAGAAGTTGATGATCAGACCCGCAATCAGCTCCAGGTAACGTATGGGCATTTATTACAGATGTTCTCCATCGCGACCGAATCATGATGTAATCTATTTGGTTGCGGGTTTTTCCATCGGGTGATACCCAAGTGTACAGCCTTCGAGGGTGGTGTTGGGAAAGGCTATTTGCAATCAGTAGGTCGTTTTCTGAAACGAACTGTATTAAGCGTTCACCTCGTTCATTCCGCTTCCCGAGCCAGAATCTCCCGGCGCATTTCCCTAGCTGATGAGCGTTTTCTCCGATCTTAGCGTTCAAGTCTCCTAAGACGACCAACAATTCTCTATTTGGTATCTTCGCTATCGCAGATTGTAGTTCGGAGTAAAATTTCTCGATTGCCTCGTCACTCGCAGTAGAGGTGGGGGCATATACTTGAACGATGTTAAGGTTCATCGGTGAAGCTTTTATCTTGATGCTGATAATCCGATCGCTTACTGGTTCGTACCCCATTACGCAGTTTTTCTGGTGTAAAGGTATTAAAAAGGCCACACCATTGCTGCTGCTGATGTTGTTGCCAGAAAAGTAAATGACGTGGTGATCTGTCAATAAATGTCCACTACCTTTCCAGTGTGTTTCACTTAGACCACAGATGTTCACACCGACTCTAGCTACTTCTTGATCCAGTATGGCAAGTGTTCCAGGTTGGTTTAATCCGCGCACATTCCATGTTCCTATCGTCTGGAGGCGTCGAAGCTTGATGGAATTTCCAGTAGCAGAATTTCCATGGAGGGCCTGGTCTCCTACCCCGCCATGGCCGGTAGCCAACTTCTCACCGCGAACCCCGGACGCAGCGCGGCGCCGGTCGCTAATCGGTTCGCAGGGCGATCGTGTCTTATTTATTTGTGCTCTCATGTGACTTTCTTGGGAATATAGTCGCAGTGGTTTCCCCTTGCCTTCTGCGCCAGACATTTTTGGAGATTATTTAGATCCCAAGGCCGCTGAAGCCTCTTCTGGTCGGTTGCCCGGCCAGGTGAATGGTTATACCGCCATTGCTCGGTCGTCAGAGCCTCGTCCGTTATCTAGCAGGGAGCACCACGGCAACCCATTGGGTCGCCGTCATTGGCTATTCAGCGAACCACCAGTGCGTGCAGGTGAGGTTGACAATTGGGATCGGTGAGATGTTATGCCCGTTCGTCCCCTTACTCCCTTAATATTTTAACAAAATTGCATTACCAACCTCTCTGGAAGACAAAGTACTCGTACCATTAGTTATTAGTGTTTATAAAAAAAAAATACTGCGCATTTTCACCCTTCGTTCGGTTTAAGAGTGAATTTCTGTCCGTAGTTAATAATCTATGCGCGCCTCTAATATCTCACCGCGTAGCAGAAACGCGAAAGGCTTGCATTAATTCCGAAAGGGTGAGACAAGGGCAAATCTTGTACAGTTTATGGTGAAACCGTGATTCAGTGCTTTCGACCTTTTTGGATTATTTTAACTTAAAACTTGCTCAATTAAAATAATTAGCAAACATTAGTGGAATATTGTGTCGTCATCGTCGTCAGCCGTTTCTAATGTTCTTCTGCTGGGGTACTGGATGGATAAGGAGAACGGGTCATGACCCACCACGCGGGCCCATTGCAGATTGGTGGGTTTTTGACGACTGCAAATGCAACGGGGACCAACGGCTTAACGTGCCTTTCGAAGCACGGAGGAGATCGACACAGTCAATTTTTGGTGACCCCTCCCGTGACCCCGTCCCATTTTTTCTCACTGCTCACTGTTTTAAATAAATATACAGCTTGGTTGAACTTAAAAGTTTCATTATTAGTCAATCTTATGTTGAATGTACTTCCATCAAAGCTCACACAGCCATTCAAGGGCCGTGGTTCGATTTTTGGACTTTAAGAGGCAGTGCCGGTGCTTCAAGGCACTACTGCCCTGACTAGGGAATGACAGATTGGGGCGCAGGCGAGATCTCGCGAGCTTATGAATACCAATAACGCGAGATCTCGCCAATTTTGAGATTTCGTGAGATTGACAGTGTTGTATTTTTTGTTCTTTCAAATAATAACAATATCTGAATAAATTATAAAAAAATTAATTATAGGTATTATGAAATTAACATTTATTTTTTCGATTTTTTACAATAAACTTTCATGTATTTAACATTGTTTGACGTATCTATCTATCGATTTTTAATAAACTTTTAAGTATTAAATTTTGACGTATCTATTAAAATAAGAAATGAAATAAGCAAGCAGTCTTCTCTTCTGATATCAACCAAAAGTCTTTTAATAATAAAACAGTTATTTATAATTAACAAAACAAGAAGTCAAAAACTAAAATGAAACTATTTAATTAAGTTGAGTTGACTATTAAACTGAGATATTAATATCAAATAAAGAAAACTATACCTACTCAGAGATCTATTAACAAAATGTACCAATCAAATGAAAGACTTGTTCAGTTCACACCACACACCATTATTACGAATTATTTTGAAAGTAGTTCCTTAGGAAGCACAAAATGTCCAAAGAATCGTCTGTTAAACGGCTTCTTATTTTGCTGTTCAGATAACCAGCCGCTAAGAAGGCCCTTTCGGTTTAGTTAAATCTCGTTAAACTCGCGAGATCTCGCCCATTTTTCGGCCGAGATCAATCTCGTTAAAAAAGGCCGAGATCTCGCGAGAACGAGATTGCATTCTCTAGCCCTGACCTATTGTGGGACTGGAGGAAGAAAAAGACACCTGGAGACGATAAAGATGGAGATTTGGAAAGTGTAAAAACCCCTAACTGAAAACTGCACCAAAATAGGACGTGTAGATGGCAACATTGGTTTGCACAAACAAACAAACAAGCTCTCACCCCAAACGCATATACCGTCTCCGTCATTGTTAAAAACATCAGGTGCATATGATGAAGGATAAGCGTCTTCCCGTTGTTCATAAAAAACCAGTGCACAGCGTACTGTGGACTGGTGTCTTCGGGCTTTCCAGATTAGTCTTTGAGAGTGCACAGGTACTTATCACTATATATAATTTGTCGGTCTGTTTGTAACTTTCAAATAAAAAAAAAAAAAATAAAAAAAAAAAAATGAATATAAGTAATTCATTAACTATAAGTTAATTTTAGATATGTTTATGATCAAGTTATCATGATCATAAATTAAGCATGCAAGTCAAATTAAAGAAATAATTTAATACATTTGCAATTTGTCACTATTAGATAACTAGATTTTTACTGTTAGTTTTCATTATTCTGTATAGCCTCTAAAAATGCCACGAAACTCTGTAATTGGCTTAAGAGTCTAATAATTATAAGTTACATTAATTGATTTTGTAAAAAAAGCTGTTGAGTTTCTAAATAAATAAATCACAGACTGCATGAGAACCTAGCGTGTCGAATTTTTTGTACCTACGATGACGTCAAGAGCGAGATTTAGTGATGTGTAATGATGAGTGACACGTGTTTTCATGGCAATGGTCATAAGTGGACTGACTAGGTAGTAAAACTTTGACTGTGGATCAAACTATTGGCACGTTAGGTACGTACACTTTTACCGTCTATGTCGTTAAAGGTCTGTACTTATGTACTCGAGCATGTTGCTCGTAATAGCAGCGTTTTCGTAGTGCAACTAGTGCAAATTGTAAAATCTGACGTATTGCCTACTGTACACAGTTCACAGCACAAATTGACCTTTTGATAGCGGCGGCTTTCGAAGTGCAAATGTTAAACAGATATGTTAACTGTAGGTAAGGTAGGTCATCCTTCATAAGCCTTTGGACGTCCACTGCTGGACATAGGCCTCTCCTAGCTCACGCCTATTGTGGCGTTCATGTAGGCTATTAGCCTACTGCTACCACGCTGGCCAGACGGGTTGGTAGAGGGTTTGTTTCAAGTTTTCCTTCTCTCGCACAGGTGTTTACTGCGTCGACCCTCTTAGTCGACTCTTACGACATCCCAGGCATGCAAGGGACGCCGGCCTTGCACGGTTTCCACCGTCTGGGAAGATGGCTAAACTTGCTCGGCCATCTTCCAGCCGTGAGGGGGCCCGGGTAACCGGGCCACGGCCGCCTGGTCTTTAGGGGTGATTGCGAACCCTACCCCCCGTGATCAATGGCGGCCTGGAGGGCAAGTACCAGGAGTTTTAGTTGGTAGTACCCGCCCAGGTGAGTCCAACATTTCGAATCGCCCCTGCACCTGGGGGCGAGGGATGCGTAAAAGCATTTCACCTAGTATATAAAAAAAAAAAGGCATGCAAGGGAGTGGTGACACTTGTATTCTTAGGCCGTCACCACACGGCACGGTAAGGTAAGAGAGGTACGATCGGGGAACTTCCCGGTTGACCAGTAAAGTTTTTTTGTGAAACGTTTTAAGGAAATAATTTATTATTCTAATGAAATACCTACCGGTTAATGTTTATATCTATTATTTTTTTAAATAAAGCTCCCTACTAAAACTCCGGGACGTTCCCCGACTGTACATTAGTTTGAATGAGTAGTCCTAACATCCAAAATGTTACTGAGTGCGTTGTTCATCATGTTCAACTTATTAACTGAACTAGCTTTCTAACTAATTCTAGCTTTTTATAATACAAACATAACTACTTGGAAAAGCTAGACTGATTACGTTTTAACGAACGACGCTTCAGTGGAGTGGGCTTCTCGGGTGATTTAAGAGGTTTTATGGCAAATCGATAAGCTTCCGGAGGGTAGTAATATTGCCAAATCAGCCCCCTTTCATTGTTACGCTACGCTAATACAAGTGCCTATACGTACTTAGACTTAGTAGGTTTGATAAACAATAAATAATAATAAAAAATAATAAATCAACCGGCCAAGTGCGAGTCGAGTCATGCTCGCGCACGAAGGGTTCCGTACAATTATCTATAAAAACGTCAAAAAAGAAAAATTTACCATAAGTATAAAATTGCATTGAAAAATGCAAAAATTACAAAATCATAAATTATTGGCAGTTGCATCTTAATCGATCGTTAAGCACCTGAAAAGATGTTTCTTTCGAATGCAAGGATATTCCTAGCATTGATGTGACAACGCTGGCCTACAGCGTATTAAAAATATAAAAGTATTGGAGAATTTCGACGGTGGTTCGCAAGTCTCGGTAGCTCAGCGGTTAGAGCATTGGACCGGATTTCCAAAGGTCGCGGGTTCGATTCCCGTCTGAGAATTCACTTGTGGCCGAGTTATTTTTTTCAAATATTTTTCTATTTAAAATTTACCATAAAGAGACGTTTGTTGTATGGGAGCCCCTTTAAATATTTATTTTATTCTGTTCATTTACTATTCGTTGTTATAGAAGCAAAAAAAATCATTATCTGTGAACATTTCAACTGTCTAACTATCACGGTTCATGAGATACAGCCCAGTGACAGACGGAGAGACAGACGGACCGACGGCGGACGGACAGCGGAGTCTTCGTAATAGGGTTCCGTTTTACCCTTTGGGTACGGGACCCTAAAAAATAATCATCTCTCTGATGACGCGATCGTTGATGTGATGCGGCAGGGAATGGAATATTTCATCCCATTCTCCGATACCCCGCTTGCTCACAAAGCCCGTGCTTGGTATAATAAGAATTAACTGCGTTCCTGCGTAGCTCTCAAGGAACGCGCATACCAGGCCTGGGTCTCAGCCTTGAATTCGTCCAATGTCTCAGCTCGTGATCGCAAGATCAGAGTTTGTAGGGTTAGAGCGAAGAAGAGAGTTTTTAATTCCGCTCCCAAGTAATGCAAACTCTGGAAGGCAAGGAAAGTTTGGGTGCTATACCATAGCCAATAGTGCAGTAGTGGCCATCTCTGGTGAAAGAGTTTATCGAGCCACCTGAAAGAATCCTATTTTCGGTCGTTTATAATACTGGATAAAGATGGCCACCTAAGCTAGTAGCTACGTTAGTATGACTCTATGTATTCTTCGCTAGTGTTTTGGGTTTCATAGTTGTATAGTTAATTTACTTGGGGAGATTGGGAATAGAAGGTGAAAGATGCTGGGCCACCTGTTACGACACGACAGTTTCATTATAAACATACTGGAAGGGAAAATGGAGGGAAGGAGAGGGAGAGGTAGACCTAGAATGAGCTTTGTTTCACAGATTAAGGAGAAAGTTAATGTTGTGTCGTACCAGGAACCGGCTCTGTGGTCTAGTGGTACAACCACCGGTATCAGACCCAGGGGTCCCGGGTTCGATTCCCAGCGGGGGTACATATTGTATTCGGTTTGGTTGGTGGTAGAACTTATTGTAAATACGCCTGGCTAGCTACCACCATATCTTATCTAAGTCTGACGTCATAACAACAATGTTTTCAGCATTGTTGTGTTCCAGCAGTTAAAGATAAGATAGCCAGTTCCTCAGTAATTGAGGATTCCGGGAGAGGCTCGCTTCCATCTTCAGCCTTATCAATACTTAACATCAGGTATGATGATGGCTACTCCACCGACAAGAGTGCAGCTCTTAAATTTAAGAGAGAGAGTTGTATAGTATATCCAACTATGAAACTTTCGGAAGGTGACGGTCGCCTAATTATATCGAATACTTACATTTTGATGAGAACAAAAAACGTCCTTCTAAGAATGTACACTATAATATTATTATTTGAATGTAACAGCTGAGTTAAGTTAGGTAATTGTATGTTGATGGACTTACCGTCCATGTCAGGGATGCCTGTTGAGGATGTAAAAAACGCCTGAATTTTTCAGAAAAATGCCTGTCTAGAGTAAAAAGAAACTAAGTATTAAAATAAATAGTAATACAATACAATCCGAGTACAATACAATAATGCATTCAGGGTGGTGTTGGGACTTCCGCGTTACTGCAGCGCGTCAGCGATGTTTGCGCATGCTCACATGGACGGATTCCATGCGATATTACGGCGCCGTATCGCCTCTCTCCAACGCAGGGTGCGCGGGAGCTCCAACACCATCCTGAGGGTACTCAGTGACAAACCTGATTCCCCATTGTGGAGGCATTGGGTGCGAGCACATGTTTTGATCCCCGGTGTATCTGTAGGGGGTCGACATCTTAGATAAATATGTTAAATTCTAAATTTTAAATGTATATTTTTATTTTATCTTATTTTATTATATTATTTTCTTTTAATGTAATTAATTGATTAATTTGAATTGAATTGGTATGAATCTTATTGATATTTTGACATTTTTATTATTTCATTTAGTTTTATTACTATTAATTATCACGAATATTATGATCAACTGTATGGACATAGTCTGAAATAAAATGGTTTTATTTACACAATATAGTACACAACCCTAACTAATATGATAATTAATGTGAAATTGTGTTTGTTTGTTTGTCCATCCCTTATGCAACCAATCGTCTTGATTTTTGGCATAAAGGAATAAAGATATACGGGAATCACGTAGGTGAAACTGCAACTACTCTATGCCAAAATTCAAGTCGATTGGTTGCAACTAAGCATCAAGCAAGGACAAATAAACTAACTTTTTAATATTAGTAATAATATTAGTAAGAAAATGACAGACTGATCGTATTCGATCACGTTCAAAGTTCGGCCTGGTCAGGTGTTGGATGGGTGACCGTCAAGTGGCATTATAACTGAGCAAGTGGATTTATACTGAACTACATCTGTGTTTACACCATTGAGTTTGTATATAAAGCATTACACATCTTTTTGAAAAAGGAATACGCATTTAATATGCAGTTATGATTATTAAATAAAATTACGAAAACCGACGAGGCCGTATGAGCTTGATGCCTTTGCTTTTCCGACAAAAAAATATTAGTCTAGGAATTTGCCGCGTTTTTTTACTTTACTTAAGTTTACTTTTAATTGTCATTATTTTTAATAAATGCTTATCTCATATTTTTATTGTGTAATTTTTTTCGCATATGGTACGAAAAGTAGAGTATTTTCCTAGGTGATAAAGCTGTCTTAGTCTTGGGTGAACTTAAATCCCTCGCTACACTCAGGACTCGTCTTAAATCCCTCGCTTCGCTCGTGATTTAAGTTTTTAACACCCTCGCTACGCTCGGGAGTAAACCTCGAGTCCTTCGTTACGCTCCCCAACTAACAAAATGGTTATAAAATCTCAACATTATATGACTATTTCATCGTAGATACGTCGTAAATAAGCAAGTTTTAAAACGTGACGTTATGTAACTGTCATTTATACAGCATTTTAGTTTAAAAGCAATTTGTTCATAAAACACAGTTGTACACACGTTTGTATGACATAGTACTACAGCAATTTTAATCTTTGTCGTACAAAAGTTTTAGCCGTGACATTTCCCCGGTTTTACAACATTAATATGACATTTTACAGCAGATTGTTCATATAAAAGCTAGATTGACTACTGTACGACTAATCATAATTTTAACTTTTTACAACTTTAATACTGTTAAAATGACATATGACAGTCATATACACAGCCGCCTTATGATAAAAAGATAGATCTTACGACTTAAATGTTTCATAACATCTTCAACTCGGACAGTGACTTATAGTTAAATCGCAAAATGTTGAAATTAAATTATAAAAAATGGAAGCAATAAAAAATGGAAGCAATACAAAAGGAGCGGTACCTATAGACGAAAAGTTCGTCACAATTATTCTTCTTTACTTCCTAATACACACATGCCAGCATCAGTTCAGTCAGTTTCACCTGGTATAAGTGCAAAACAGCCAAGAGAAATAAACATGCCAGAGAGGGAAGGTTCCGTAGATATTTTTTTTATAGAAAATCGGTGTGACGAGGATCCCCATGAAATAGAGAGTATTGTAAGCGATGATACTCGTAGTAATGACAATGACAGTAACGAAAACGATATTCAGAATATTTTCAAAGATTCCGAACTCCGCGCAGAAGTGGCTAAATGGGCTTTAGAGCACAATATCTCACATATTGCTTTAAAGGATTTATCTTGTATTTTAAATAAAAGACTGCCGTACGTATTACCAAAAGACCCGAGAACACTTCTAATGACAAACCTACCTACATATGCATATACCTACCCGAATGTTAACTGCTCTACTTAATATTGACACTCACTCACATTAATTTAAAATTAAAAAAAGGGACAAGCACATAATGTAAAGTAATACCTACAGTCCGCGCGTGAGCTCCGAGGAATCAGCTGTGTAGGTACAATGACCTCATTGTTTTGATTAGTCGCTACAGACAGATACATTCATCGCTTGGATAATGATCATATATTGCGAAAACGTTGCAGTGTCGGCAGTTCGGCACCAAAAAAATGTATAGTGAAGAAGCATTCTTATCATGTTGTTATTTGTTACGACAAAATGCTCAGGTATAGTTGGTGATGGTGGGAAACCGCAATTAATACATCTTGCTGTTTTGACAAAATGCGTTACACGCCAGGGCCATCTTAATTCTCTCAGCAATTCGAAATCACCTTTCTTTAGAAAAGTGTCCACATCCAAAAAGGCCATATTTGTATCTTACGATCTACAAAAAAATACGAATTACGTGTTTGAAAATTAAAAACAAGTTTTAACAAGTCATATTTACACAGAGACTAAAACCTAAATTATTTTAATTAACTAAAATATAATGCAATCAACAATATTTAAAGGGGGCTTTTAAAATATACTCAATAACCTTGCAAATTGATCGATAAAGTAATGTTCGCATTTCATTCATACTTGTAGATCTGATGTCGAGTCTGTTACTTAAAACGGTAAAGTCAATATATTAAAGTGTAATACTTACTGTTTTCAGAAATTATTTGCACGATAATAATATCACTCACAAACGTTGCATGTTGTTATAATTAAAACCGCTTCGCTGTTGCATTTAACAGACTTATTTGTCATACAAACGTCTGCGTTATGATAACTCTACAACCAATTGCTCTTAGGAAGCGAGAACTTAACTACGATACTTTTCTGACGAAATAGTTGTTTAATATCTATTTTATGACAGCCGTGTGACTAAATGTGTTTGCTTATGACCATTGTATGATCACTGTACGACTATTTTTACCGACTTCAACAAAAAAGGAGGGAGGTACTCAATTCAACGCGTATTTTTTTTTTTTTTTTGTCTGATGTATGTATACCGATTACTCCGGTGTTGGTGATCGGATTTTAATAGTTGTTTTTTTGTTCGATCGGGTACACTGTCAATTTGGTCCCATATAATTTTTACGAAGATCTGGCTAGTAGTTTTTTTATAATCTTGAAAAATATCAATCACCTTTTGGCAAGTAGTCGTTTACCTAGATGACATTGTTGTGTATGGGCTGATTTTTAGTGTAAGTAACGGCACATGATGTAACTAAAAAATCTGAAATAAAAACATTTTATAAAAAAAAAACAAACCGACTTCAAAAAGTAAAAAATAAAACTTTTGGAGTCGGTGCTAGCTAGCTAAGGCCAAAAAAATATATAGTTAATAGAAGTGCAATGTAGAATGCCCTGGCTGGCACCGACTCCAAAAGTTTTATTTTTTACTTTTTGAAGTCGGTTTGATTTTTTTTTATAAAATGTTTTTTGTCTTAAAAACTGCGCCAAAATCGTATTTTATAAACGTTTATATACCTTAAATGCATACCATTAAGTTTCAAAAACGTTTGTAGAACACTTGTACAACATATTTTTGCTAATTGGGTCGCGATTTAAATCGTCACCGGCGACAGAAGACACTGCTTTATCCCCTTGGTTAATAATCTACTATTTTTTCTTATATATATATCTGAAAATCTTCACTAGAAAAGTTTTTAAAGTTTTCTTTGGTTACTAATGGCGCGGGCGCGAGCAACCCGCTAGTTGATTGGAGTAAGTATGTATTTGAGCTATTTAGACCCTATTCAGAAATGCCTGTCTCAGACTATTATAGCGCCAGCGCCGGCTGCACCACGCCCTGTCTAAATCTTGAAAAGCCTGTCAAATGCGGCGAACGCCAGTCGAATGGTAACCCTAGCTAGATGGTTTGTTTGTCTGTTTGAGCTTTTTAAACAATCTATGAACCATAACTTAATACTTCCAGGCTATGAACATAGTAGAAAGATAAATAGACTGTAGTAATTTCGTTTTGTTTATTCATTCTTCATTTTGGTCCCTCAAACTAAGAGAGCAAATCGGAACTCTCCCAGAGCCATGGAAGCACAAATTATATAGAAATGTATAAGTACTAATATAATTAGTACCACGATGGTACTACGTAGTACATACTTAATAGGTACTACGTACTATATACTACATTCCTTTTTTTTGTAATGGCTTTCTTCTGTTCCTCACAGCAAATTCCGCCAAAGTCCCGTAATGAAAGATACACATATTACCGGAAGAATGTATATGTCTAATAAACTTGTGACGGAAAAAAAATAGAAGAAGTTTTGACAAAAGATATAGAAGGCACACAAGAAACAGAATTTAGTTTTACACTGGTAAAACTAAAAGATGCATATGCAAGAAACATAATGTTTTATGTAATTCAAGGTGCTACAAATCGCTGCCATGTTTGAATAAATAACAAGGCTTAGTCGAACCACACATACCTACTGTTAAAAGTCAATTTTCTTATGTTCTTTTTAGCTAACTTAAAACTTTATTGTCTAATTAATGTATCAATTTATTTTGAATTTTGTTGTATTATTTTATTCATTCTTCATTTCACTAGATTTAGTTGAGTGAAACGATATATCACTGATTATAATAATATATTAGTATTTTGTCATATCACAAATTTTTTTTAGTAAGAAGACGTCGTAAATAAGACTAATTAACATCTGCCGTGATTTCGTGGTACACCTAGGGATTTCGTGAAATCTCTGATATCCTCATTTCTCTGCGACATAATATGTCGCAGGAAGAAGAAAGTATCGACTAGGTATTCCGATTTCTTCCACAAATTATATATTATATAATTTGTGGAAGAAATCGGAATACCTAGTCGATACTTTCTTCTTCTTCTTTTTGTGCAGTGGCGGTGCCCTTTTGGATTTCGCTAAATGTTCAGTCAAGTCGTTAGCTACTTACATTACTTCTTTCTTAATTATAGGCCTTCACGAATTTTGCCAATGTCAAGTAAATATATTTTGTACTATTTAGAAATTGTACGGTAAAATCTTAAAAACTCTAAATATCATTATTATTATAATTTTTTAAGTTTTTGCTTCTTCTGTTTTCCACAGAAATTCCGCCAACGTCCCGTAGTGTAGATAGATATCATTACTTCCATGCCCAAAGCTCGCTGACATTGACATAGACTGTCGCTGATTGACATTGACATTGACATCTATCTTTTCAAACAAAACCATATAAATTCCGGCCGGTGATGATCGATCAAATAAACAAAGTTTATATTTGTGGTTTTCTAAACATATCTTTACATTGTAAATATTAGAATTGGTTAAATACTGTGTAACTTTAAGAACAAGTGTATGTGAATATGTGTCTCTCTACCTTTGTGAAAGAAAGCTGAAGATCGAAGTTTTTTGGTTAGTTCCTGTTAATTAAGTTTATAGCATAAAATTTATTAGAAAATGTCGTATGATGATGATTATTTGGATCTGACCCAAGATGATAACGATAATGACAACCTATTTGACGACTTGATTGGATTACCACAAGGTAAGGGAGTATTTTTTTTATTAAAGTTTTACCTAGGCTGTTTTGTAATGCTAACTTATGGTTGTCTAAAACATTGCTGGCGATACTACTGTTATTTCCTTTAGCCTTCTAACTACTTACTTTAAAGTTAAATCATTAAAACTCCAATAATACTGACATCTAGGGTTGCTAACCTTAACTTCGAATTTACGGGAAATTGTGATGTTAAATACAAAGCGGGATCCATCAACTATATTTTTTTCAATATTTCCAAAAACTACTAATCGCACGTTCACACGGAGACATGTCGGATCTGATTTAGTCCGGATCCGACCGATTTCTTGTCAATATGAATGAGTTCACATGTGCATCCTGTTTTATTAAGATAAAAAAATCTTTGTAATAAACATTATAATATTTCTTCTACTGTTTCTACTTTATGTTTGTTTAAAAGTGAAATATACCTAGTGCATTGTTCAATGAACTGTGCACACATCATAAATTGAATATCCCGAAAAGCAGGATATTTAGCCTCCCGCAACACCCTGAGCAGGACGCCTCGTTTAGGGTCCCAGAAAAGGGTTGGCAACACAACTGACATCCTATTAATCTGTGTGATTAAAACAGAAATGTTGTTAATGGCAAAAGACAAGTTGTTTTGTTTATTGAAATATGTACCTTTTTTTCAGTGACAAGTAGTGCTGCATCATCCGGTACTTGTTCCACAAATTCAAATGAGTTTGCATTGCCATCAAGCTCTTCAAGGAGTCATACTAACAGGAAACGAGTTGTGAGAAGAAAAAGTGTAGGTCAGTATGTCATTAATAACTTAATTAAGTAATTAATGAGTTTCACCCGAGTTCTTTTCGTAATAACACGTGTTGTGAGGCTCCATTTTTAACTCCATCTACCGTACAATTTCTATATATTATAAAACATATTTATTTGACATTGGCAAAATTCGCGATTTTTATCATGAGCACGCCATTAATTTAGAAAGAAGAAGTAGTAATTATTGGTTCTTATTAAGTACACTTTTTATATACACTTAAAAATAATCAAAAATACATGTAGTAAAATGTACACTTAAGAATTTGCTTAAGTATTAATGACTTCCTCTTATATTAAATATATTTCAAAGTCAAAGTCAAAGTCAAAGATTTTTATTCAAATAGACTTATAGATAAGTACTTTCGAATAGTCCAAAAATTTTTTTCCCTACCAGCCATTCAGGACATCTTTTAACTGATAAGAAGAACGGCCGCAAGAAACTTATCAGCTTTAACAGAAACAACAACATTTACAATGGAACATGTTGTTGCCATGCACAAATTTACAATTTTGAAATATATTTAATATAAGAGGAAAATTTCCCATATTCAATTATTAGAATATTTTCCTTTTATCCAATTTATAATAGTTATGTTTTATGTTAGTATCACTTCCATGCATTTTGGTCTTTTAAATAATCATCTACCTTGTAATAACCTTTGCTTAAGAGTGACTTTTTAACATATATTTTAAATTTATGCAAAGGTAGCTCTATCAATTGTTGTGGAACTTTATTAAAAAATGCTATACCTTTCCCCAAAAACGAGCGTCTATATTTTTCAAGTCAAAATTTTGGAACGGCAAGCTTATTCTTATTTCTAGTATTAAAATTATGGACATCGCTATGCTTAATAAATAAATCAAGATGTTTCCTTACATATACTATATTATCATAGATGTATTGTCCCGCCAAAGTTAGTATATTAATCTCTTTAAACAAATCCTTAAGAGCATCTCTCCGTCGAAGGTTGTAAATGGCGCGCACAGCTCTTTTTTGAAGTATAAAAACATTTTCTATATTAGCTGCTGATTCAATACTCTACAATCTTGGAATGATGAACTTTTGTTAGTGAGAATATAATCGATTTCATTTTTTATATCGGCCATCTGGGGATATCCAGGTCCATCTATTTGTTTTTCTGCTTTTGTAATGGCTGTTCAGTATAGTTAAATTATTTTCAAATGCAAATTGGATCAATTTATCTCCATTCCTTGTCCTTGTGCCAAAGCAAAAGGGACCCATTATTGACTCCTCCCCATCAATTCTAGATCCTGTTCGGGCATTAAAGTCTCCCATCACTATGATATTCTTGCAACAATGTTTTTCTATTGATTGTGATAACAGTAAGTAGAAATCGTTGATATCTGTTTGACTCGATTGTTCGGTTGGGGAGTATAGCTGTACTACTGACCACATTTCATTACGGGGAGGCAGTTTTATATTCAGGATTGCTATACGTTCTGATATACCAACAAATTCATCTATGTAGTCTATCAAACACTTCTTGATCAAAATCCCTACGCCTTTTGCTACGCCATTGAATCTAAACTTCAACAGCAACCATAGGATGGTTAGAGCTACATTTAAACCATGTAATAAGAAGACCAGACCTTTCAAAGCCAAACCACCAAGTGTAATCACAACTGGAAATATTGATATGATAAGAGACAAATTAGGATCCTTTATAGAAAACACAAAAGATAATACTACACAAGAGAAATATGATGCACTGCAAGAAATATTCAATACTAAAACCGAAACTCAATCCAAATATAAGCGAAACAAGGACAAATGGATAAGTGATGAAAAGAAATTACTAGAGACTCGAAATGAGATGCTGACCAAACCAGAAAAAACCAAACATGATAGAAAATCAATAGCAGAAATATGTAAACGAATTAAATCAAACCTAAGAAAAGACAGAAAGAAATTTAGATTAGAAACGCTTGAGGACTGTGTGAATAAAACAGGAGGTATTCGGAAAGCTGTCAAGCAATTAGCGGACAAAAAAGACTGGATACCTAACTTAAAAGACAGTTTAAACAAATGTAAGACAAGAAGACCAGAAATATTATCAATAGCTACGAATTTCTTTCGAGATTTATACTCAAGTCGTAGCTCAACGCCACCCACAAATTTATCGAGAGAGGATGAGGTGCCAGAAATAATGTGTATTGAGGTAGAGAAAGCAATAAAATCACAGAAGATTGACAAAGCTCCTGGTTCAGATGGCATTAGCAACAAATTCCTTCTTCAACATTTAGATGTCCTGGCACCCATACTCACTTATCTATTCAACGACGTCATAAAGAGTGAATCCATTCCCATCCAATGGACATCTTCGACTATAATATTATTACATAAAAAAGGAGACAAAAACAACATAAACAACTACCGACCAATAAGCATAATGTCGAACATCTACAAAGTGTTTTCCAAAGTAATTCTAGCACGAATAACGAAAATTCTAGATGAAAACCAACCAAGGGAACAAGCTGGCTTCAGGAGTGGATACTCTACCCTAGACCACATCCATGTAGTCAAACAATTATTTGAGAAGAACCAGGAATACAGTACTGAATTCTACTGCTGCTTCGTTGACTACTGCAAGGCATTCGATTCTCTCGACCATGAAATAATCTGGAAAGCTTTAAAGAACCAGGGAGTGGAAGACAAATACATTAGAGTAATAAGTAACATCTATAAAAACAGCTCAGCTAAAATCAAACTAGAAAAAGAAGGCGATGAAATAAAAATACAAAGAGGGGTACGACAGGGTGATCCGCTATCACCAAAGCTTTTTACGGCGGTCCTAGAAGAGGTTTTTCGAGAATTAAATTGGGAAGAATGTGGAATTCCTATCAACGGAGAGTACCTATCACATCTGAGGTTTGCGGACGACTTAGTCATATTCTCGACATCCAAGAAAAACCTCCAGACTATGCTCAACCAACTAGACACAGAAAGCCAAAAAGTAGGGTTAACTATGAACATGCAGAAAACAAAAGCAATGACAAATGGAAAACAAGAACAATGAAATCGAGTATGTGAAGGAATATAGTTATTTAGGGCAGCTAATGTCTACAACAGACCTCACAACAAAAGAATTAGAGACCCGAATTGGTAATGCTTGGAAGAGATTTTGGAGTCTAAAGGAAATACTGAAAAACCCGGCTGTGAACATAAATTATAAACAAAAACTGTTTAACACTTGTGTCCTCCCCGTTCTCACTTATGGATGCCAAACCTGGGCCCTGACTAAGGCACATACCAGAAGATTGGAAACTTGTCAGAACTCTATGGAAAGGAGTATGTTGGGCATAAAACTATCAGACAAAATAAAATTAGAAAATATTAAGAACATAATAAAAACTAAAAATATAACCCACACTGTTAAGACTCAAAAATGGAAATGGACAGGACATACGGTGAGGGGTAAAGACAAGTGGAACAAAGCGTTAATATACTGGTACCCAAGAAACGCTAAGAGAAAGCGCGGGAGGCCACATAAAAGGTGGGTTGACGAGATAAAGACGGTAGCCGGTTCAACCTGGACCAGAGAGGCTATGGACAGGGTATCGTGGCGTCAAATGGAGGAGGCCTTTGTCGGCAGACATACGGACTATCAATAACATAATACTAAAATTTAAGCAATTAATGTAAAACTACAAAAAGTCTGAATAAAGGTTTATTATTATTTATTTTATATTAGCTGCTGAGCCCCACAACAACAGGCCATAGGACATTACACTATGAAAATAGCTAAAGTAAACTAGTCTTGCCGTTTCAATATCAGTTAAGAGCCTTATTTTCTTTATTGCGAAAGCCGCAGAACTAAGTCTACTCGACAAGGCTTCAATATGTGGATCCCATTGCAGCTTTGAATCCAATGTAATGCCAAGAAATTTCGTACTCTCAACTAACTCTACTACATTCCCATTCAAATTGATATTGATATCGACCAGCACTACATTAGGTAATGAGAATCTAACAAACTTCAAGATTGTAGATTTGTTTGGCAACAACATGTTCCATAGTAAATGTTGTTGTTTCTGTTAAAGCTGATAAGCTTCTTGCGGCCGTTCTTCGTATCAGTTAAAAGATGTCCTGCTTGGCTGGTAGGGAATAAAAAAAAAGTTGACTATTTGAAAGCACTTATTTGAATAAAAATCTTTGACTTTGTTATTTACTGTGGACTTAAAACAGTCCTTTGGTATCTTATAACTTTGTAGACACAATAGGACAAAATCATAGGAGACTCCAAATAGCCCAGCTTGGAAAACTGGCTTCCCTTGAAATGGTTGACCATACAATACAATGCATTATTTTTAGTACAAAGTACATTTCGTTTATGCAATGTGGTTAAACATTTATTATGTCCAATGTCCAAATAGGGACTGCAATAGGATGATAGGTTTATGATGATGATGAAACATTTTTTTATTTTTTTTATTACATACAGACACACTAATTATCTAGCCCACTTTAAGTTTCTTAAAGAACTTGTGTTATGGTTACTAGATAACGGATAAACATACTTATAGACTTTTTTTTGTAAATACATACATAATATACATATTAAACACCCAGACCAAGACAAATAGACATGTTCATACACACAAATATTTGTCTTGTCCGGGGACCGAACACAGGATGTCTGGCGCAGAAGGCAGGCTTAGTACCCCTGCGCCAAACAGGTTTTCAAAAAACCATGACGTTGTATTTTAAGGAAGTGGAGAAGAGGTGCAAAATAAAAAGTTAAGTGCTGCAGCTGAGAGGCAGGCGAAGAAAATGAAGCAAGCAGAAGAAAAAGCTGCCAGACTGGCACAAATAGAAGCCAACAAAATATATAAACCTGGGGAATGTATGAAGGTAAATCAGTTAATTAAAATAACTGATGAATAGAAATAGATTTAACAGAATCATCACCCTTTCATTTTTTTAAATCTTTTACATTAACTAATAAATAAATAAATAAATAAATATTTCCATACAATCACACCAATTATCTAGCCCATGTTAAGTATCATGAAGAACTTGTGTTGTGGATAGATAACACAAGTTATGGATGGACTAGATAACGGATAAACAACTTATATACTTTTTTTTTGTAAATACATACATAATATATATATTAAACACCCAGACCAAGACAAATAGACATGTTCATGCACACAAATATTTGTCTTGTCCGGGGATCGAACCCGGGACCTCTGGCGCAGAAGGTGGGGTTAGTACCCCTGCGCCAAACAGGTCGTCTGCTTTAATAAGTTGCTTTTTTAGGGTTTCGTAGCCTAAAGGCAAAAAACGAAACCCTTATAGATTCGGCCAAACCGATTTATGACACGTCACACCCTTTTTTAATCTTTTACTTAAACTGCTTTGTATAATATTATTAGCAAATAACATTTAGTCAATATTTCCCATTCGTTTAGGGAACGCCCTTCCCGAGGGTATCAGAAAGGCTCAGACTCTCCAATCCTTTGGTGATGGAGTCAGAAAGCATTCCTTTCTCCTTCATCTACCTTATAATATTATCATCATATTACACTCTCTATAAGTAAGTATTTATCTAACTATCACTATAATTCATATATTTGTCCATTCTGTTCATGCACCCACTCCCCAAATATTCTATCTTAATATTTTTTCTCTCACCCAAATCTGGAAGAGATTGCTATGTAGCAATAAGGCCTTTTATTGTATGTTTTCTTCGTTTATTCTGTATGTTCAATCGCGTGCAACAAAGTTTATTTTATTATTATTAAATAACGGTCTGTATTCTGTATGTTCAATCGCGTGCAACAAAGTTTATTTTATTATTATTAAATAACGGTCTGTAAACAGGACCAACCTATCGAGACCACTCAAACATGTTCAGGGCTAATGCAGAGTCTTTGTGAGTACTACTCGTTAAATAACAAATATCAGAAGTACACAATCAATTATCTATTTATCTTCATTCAACAGTAATGCATGATAGACGAAATAACTTATTATTTATGAATTATAATTTGCTTAATTTATTATCACACATCACTAGTTTTTATTTTATTCTGTTATGTAGTGCTTTGTCAAAAATATTCTTACCAAGAGGGGTAAGCATATTCATATATTATCCACTGGTAAAACATTATCAAGAAAACATGTAAAATATAGTGCGGCCGCCGTAGAGAACGACCAATGACTCGCTAGGAGCTGTCAAATAAAATACAGTGCGGCCGCCGTAGAGAACGACCAATGACTCGCTAGGAGCTGTCAAATAATGCATTCTCTCAGTGGCCGCATTATACGTTTACAACATGTTTTCTTGTAAATGTTTCGCCAGTGAAAACGGGGGCTTACAGAAGCATATAGAAGATGCCCATTGATTGTACTTACATATGTGTTGTCGACAGTACATGTGCATCGAGATGCACCCATCTCTGTCTGGCGCGTGGTACATGGCGGACGTGGGACGGGAGGCGACGATGGCGGGCTGCCGTACCGCGCCCTCGCCAGATCTCTGTGACCCCGCGCTCGTCATGTGGACGCGCGCCGTCAGCCCCACGCTGGCGGTCACTGGAGGACAGGTAGGAGCACTGGGGGATAGGTACTAGTATCACTAGTAGATAGGTAACCGCGACTTCGCTAGATCTCTGTGACCCCGCGCTGGCATGTGAACGCGCGCCTTCAGCCCCATGCTGGCGGTCACTGGAGGACAGGTAGGAGCACTGGGGGATAGGAACTAGTATCACTAGTAGATAGGTAACCGCGACTTCGCTAGATCTCTGTGACCCCGCGCTGGCATGTGAACGCGCGCCTTCAGCCCCATGCTGGCGGTCACTGGAGGACAGGTAGGAGACTGGGGGATAGGTACTAGTATCACTAGTAGATAGGTAACCGCGACTTCGCTAGATCTCTGTGACCCCGCGCTGGCATGTGAACGCGCGCCTTCAGCCCCATGCTGGCGGTCACTGGAGGACAGGTAGGAGCACTGGGGGATAGGAACTAGTATCACTAGTAGATAGGTAACCGCGACTTCGTTAGATCTCTGTGACCCCGCGCTGGCATGTGAACGCGCGCCTTCAGCCCCATGCTGGCGGTCACTGGAGGACAGGTAGGAGCACTGGGGGATAGGAACTAGTATCACTAGTAGATAGGTAACCGCGACTTCGCTAGATCTCTGTGACCCCGCGCTGGCATGTGAACGCGCGCCTTCAGCCCCATGCTGGCGGTCACTGGAGGACAGGTAGGAGACTGGGGGATAGGTAGGAGACTGGGGGATAGGTACTAGTATCACTAGTAGATAGGTAACCGCGACTTCGCTAGATCTCTGTGACCCCGCGCTGGCATGTGAACGCGTGCCTTCAGCCCCATGCTGGCGGTCACTGGAGGACAGGTAGGAGACTGGGGGATAGGTACTAGTATCACTAGTAGATAGGTAACCGCGACTTCGCTAGATCTCTGTGACCCCGCGCTGGCATGTGAACGCGCGCCTTCAGCCCCATGCTGGCGGTCACTGGAGGACAGGTAGGAGACTGGGGGATAGGTACTAGTATCACTAGTAGATAGGTAACCGCGACTTCGCTAGATCTCTGTGACCCCGCGCTGGCATGTGAACGCGCGCCTTCAGCCCCATGCTGGCGGTCACTGGAGGACAGGTAGGAGACTGGGGGATAGGTACTAGTATCACTAGTAGATAGGTAACCGCGACTTCGCTAGATCTCTGTGACCCCGCGCTGGCATGTGAACGCGCGCCTTCAGCCCCATGCTGGCGGTCACTGGAGGACAGGTAGGAGACTGGGGGATAGGTACTAGTATCACTAGTAGATAGGTAACCGCGACTTCGCTAGATCTCTGTGACCCCGCGCTGGCATGTGAACGCGCGCCTTCAGCCCCATGCTGGCGGTCACTGGAGGACAGGTAGGAGACTGGGGGATAGGTACTAGTATCACTAGTAGATAGGTAACCGCGACTTCGCTAGATCTCTGTGACCCTGTGCTGGCATGTGAACGCGCGCCTTCAGCCCCATGCTGGCGGTCACTGGGGGACAGGTAGGATAACTGGGGGATAGGTACTAGTATCACTAGTAGATAAGTAACCTCGACTTCGCTAGATCTCTATGATCCCGCGCTCGTCATGTGAACGCGCGCCAAAGCCCCATGCTGGCGGTCACTGGAAGACAGGTAGGATCACTGGGAGATATGTATTAGTATCACTTGAAGATAGATAGCCACGCCTTAGCCAGATCTCTGTGACCCCGCGCTCGTCATGTGGGTGCGCGCTGTAATCACGCTCGCCTGGGATAGAGACTGGGTCATTGGTCATTGTAGACAAGTCAGATAGATAGCCGTGCCTGTACCCGATCTCTGCGACCGTGGGGGAGAGATCGGGTACTGACAGACAGGGGTCACTGGTAGATTCTTCACGTAACTTATACGCTGGTTGGAAGCCCGGAAGGGGATAGAGGGGGATAAGTATGCGTAAGGGATGTGTTAATGAATTTCTCCAAGAATGTAAAACAGGTAGAGTTACAAGTTGACAGGCAAGGTCACTGGGAGACATGTAGGGTCACTGTTGGACGAGACGTAAAGTCACTGGTAGACACTTCTTCTGTGCCTCCACTAAGTCGCTAGTTGAATTATCATTAAACAATCCTTCTCAAGCTCTTTATTAAATAGCTATCACTTTCATGAATTGCTGAATCAATACTTACCTACTGAAGACTTGAATTTGGATATTGATATCAAAAATGTTCCTACTAATAAATAACGAATTTTCGCTTTAAAATAAGCGCGCGAGCAGTGTTCGCGAGAAATTTCTAGCGTGGCAGAACTGTTGCAAGAAGTTATTACTAAAAAAGAGGGTGCGATGGCCTAGCGGCTCGCGAATGCGCGCGATCTCACCGGCTGTCACATCACGCTCGTCGTGTTTGGTGCTAAGGAATATTCTTGTTTTAAGGAAAACTCATTTCATAGCTAGCTAGCACGTACCACTTATAGTACCTACTAATATTAGGAAATAGATTGCTATTCGCAGTTCGAGACAAGTATGATGTTCTGTGCCGTGTGGTGACGGCCTAAGAATACAAGTGTCACCATTCCCTTACATGCCTGGGATGTCGTAAGAGTCGACTAAGAAGCTCGACGCTTTGAACATCTGTGCGAGAGAAGGAAAACTTGAAACAAACCCTCTACCAACCCGTCTGGCCAGCGTTGTAGCAGTAGGCTAATAGCCTCCTATGAACGCTACAATAGGCGTGAGCTAGGAGAGGCCTATGTCCAGCAGTGGACGTCCACAGGCTGATGATGAATGATGATGTTCTGATTGGAACCCTAACTATGGTAATATATGTACACTCACCAGTACATTTATTTGCCCACACCCTTATTTTCATACAAACATGCTCACTTTGCGACTCAGTAAACATATTTCTGCAAAGATCTGTATGCTAAAGTGAGCATGATTGTATGAAAATAAGGAGGTGGGCCAATAAATGTGCCGGTGAGTGTAGAATAAAAACAATTACATAGAATATATCTTGTCAGGTAGGGTTGTCAGCCGCTCGCGAGCAGTGTTCGCGAGCGCTGTACGTGTTAGAAGCGTCGACCATTGCTGAGCTGGTACAAGAGCGCGCGCTGGCCGAGCGGCTCGCGAACGCGCGTGCTCTCACCGCCTGTCAAGTCACGCTCGTCGTGTTCGGCGCTAAGGATTATTTCAAGTAAGACTGGCTAAAAATCTTAAATAAAAAAAATGTACTGTTTGGCTTGGGCGAAATAGAAAAAACCGGCCAAGTGCGAGTCGGATCATCATCTATAAAAACGGCAAAAAAACCATGCCTGTTGTATGGGAGCCCCTCTGAAATATTTGTTTTATTTAAATTTAATTATTTATTGTTAAAGTGTATATATAATTAAATATTATGTGAATATTTCAAGCGTCTACATGTTGCCGTTGTGCATATCGAGCAAAAACGAGCAAAAGAAACTCGTTTCTTGTATGGGAGCCCTTAAATATTAATTTGATACTGTTTTTTTGTATTTTTTTGTTAAAGCGGCTATAGAAATACATCATCTGTGAAAATTTCAACTACATCACGGTTTATGAGACGTAACGTACATTGCGACAAGGCTTATAATGAAAGTGACAAAAAAGGAATTAACATGAATCGTCATTTTTGACAGCGGTGCAGCGCCTCCGCCCGCATTAATTATAAGCCTTGTGGCACGTGCGATAAGGCCTATAATGAACGTGGCAAAAAAGGAAGTAACACCGCCATCACAGATTACTAAATAGTTACTACGTAACAGATACTTCACTCAGTGGAAAATTTCCAATACCTACTGCTATAGTAGCCTACTCCGTCGCGTCAGCAACGATATCTATACTAATACTATAAAGGAATGATTTGATTATTTGCATTGAATAGGCTCCGAAACTACTGAACGGATTCTGATTAAATTTGGTACGCAGATAATAAATAGCCTGGTTATGAACATAGGATACTTTTTATCCCGATACTACTATATTAGTTGTACTAAAAGCTTTTGTTTGCCCAGCCTATCTGTTAAAAACATAAATAAGCATGGCCTCAACTCGGGCCAAATCACACACTGCCCCGTCCACGTTCATTATATATATGTCAAAATGTAATGCCGTGCGTGCTGTTGACGTTGACTGTACTTTAAATATTAAAACGAAAATTTTTCATTTAAAACTGAGTACTTGTTATTGTTTTTTCAGAAAATCGCAACGCAAGACTAGCAATAGTAATAAAAAATTAATGACCCCGATAGAATTAGAAATGGCTATAACAGGTAATTATTATGTACATTTTTTTTTGTAAAGGTAATCTCATGATTCACTAAAAAAATAAAAAAAATCACTTAAAAAAATAATAATCTGTTGATAACTCTAGCAAGACCACTATTTGTGTTTTTTTTTGCATTCTCCATGCTATTTTTTATAGCCATCAATATCCCATGCTGTTAAAACAGAATGTGCTAGCCGGTAACTTTCTAGTTTAGATAGCAAAAGTTTTTTTTTTTTTTTTTTTTTTTTATACTAGCAGAAATGCTTTTACGCATCCCTCGCCCCCAGATGCAGGGGCGATTCGAAATGTTGGACTCACCTGGAGTACACGGCCCATACAAACACATTGACTACGCGCTCCATCCCACGCCCCTCCTGTGCTCACACTCAGGGGGTAAGCTCGGTAAGGGGTGCATATTATCCTGGTCCCCCGTGGCCAACGGCAGTGAGAAGGTTATTATTAAAAAAAAAAAAAAAAAAAGGGGGTAAGCTCGGTGGAGTCTTGGAAGGGGTATCTATCCTCTTGAACCCCACCTTTCCATGTTAATGATGAGAATGTGGGGTGGGGGACACCCGCATCCCACCCCCCATCGAGTCCTAATGCTCGATGGGGGGATAGGAGCCGGGCGGGTACTACCTACTAAAAGTCGACATTTGTCACGAGGGGTAGGGTTCGCAATCACCCCTAAGACCAGGCGGCCGTGGCCCGGTTACCCGGGCTCCGTCCCTCTAAGAGGGATGATTATACATTTTTTATTCTCTAGTTGCTCCTCGATGTGAATCACCGTATATATGGCGTGAGGTATGTCTGTACGTGTATGTAATAATGGGATTGGAATAGATAAGAAGTAAGAAAAGAAAGAAAAATCGGAAGAAAGTATACGTACATCTTATGTTTTGGCGCGCACTGTTCATTGAAATAAAACAACTTTTACGGATATCAAACGCGCTATATTTCCACGAACGGGATGACTCACGAGATGTCATCCCGTGACCACGGCAGCTGTAAAGGTGCCGAAACGTCGGGAAAATAAAAAAAAAATCCCTAAACAACCTAAAAATACGGACAATTACAACTTAGTTCGTGGAAATATAGCGCGTTTGATATCCGTAAAAGTTGTTTTATTTCGGAAGAAAGTATTTGTTATAAGTAGAATAAATCAACAAGTTACCCATCACAGCATGTTCAACCATTCCCCTCGTTCGCAGACATGTTAGTGACGGCAGGCAGCGACGTGTGGTTCGCGGAGACGCCCAACGAGCTGGCTTTACACATCGTGCAAGTCACTAAGGCTATCGCGGAGGCGCCATACAAGTTAGTATTATTTATATCACACATACAGACATGTCAAAGGCTATCGCGGAGGCGCCACACAAGTACTATGTATATCACACATACAGACATGTCACTAAGGCTATCGCGGAGGCGCCACACAAGTACTATGTATATCACACATACAGACATGTCAAAGGCTATCGCGGAGGCGCCACACAAGTACTATGTATATCACACATACAGACATGTCACTAAGGCTATCGCGGAGGCGCCACACAAGTACTATGTATATCACACATACAGACATGTCAAAGGCTATCGCGGAGGCGCCACACAAGTACTATGTATATCACACATACAGACATGTCACTAAGGCTATCGCGGAGGCGCCACACAAGTACTATGTATATCACACATACAGACATGTCACTAAGGCTATCGCGGAGGCGCCACACAAGTACTATGTATATCACACATACAGACATGTCAAAGGCTATCGCGGAGGCGCCACACAAGTACTATGTATATCACACATACAGACATGTCACTAAGGCTATCGCGGAGGCGCCACACAAGTACTATGTATATCACACATACAGACATGTCACTAAGGCTATCGCGGAGGCGCCACACAAGTACTATGTATATCACACATACAGACATGTCACTAAGGCTATCGCGGAGGCGCCACACAAGTACTATGTATATCACACATACAGACATGTCACTAAGGCTATCGCGGAGGCGCCACACAAGTACTATGTATATCACACATACAGACATGTCACTAAGGCTATCGCGGAGACGCCACTCAAGTTCTATGTATATCACACATACAGACATGTCACTAAGGCTTTCGCGGAGACGCCACACAAGTTCTATGTATATCACACATACAGACTTGTCAAAGGCTATCGCGGAGGCGCCACACAAGTACTATGTATATCACACATACAGACATGTCACTAAGGCTTTCGCGGAGACGCCACACAAGTTCTATGTATATCACACATACAGACTTGTCAAAGGCTATCGCGGAGGCGCCACACAAGTACTATGTATATCACACATACAGACATGTCAAAGGCTATCGCGGAGGCGCCACACAAGTACTATGTATATCACACATACAGACTTGTCAAAGGCTATCGCGGAGGCGCCACACAAGTACTATGTATATCACACATACAGACTTGTCAAAGGCTATCGCGGAGGCGCCACACAAGTACTATGTATATCACACATACAGACATGTCACTAAGGCTTTCGCGGAGACGCCACACAAGTTCTATGTATATCACACATACAGACTTGTCAAAGGCTATCGCGGAGGCGCCACACAAGTACTATGTATATCACACATACAGACATGTCAAAGGCTATCGCGGAGGCGCCACACAAGTACTATGTATATCACACATACAGACTTGTCAAAGGCTATCGCGGAGGCGCCACACAAGTACTATGTATATCACACATACAGACATGTCAAAGGCTATCGCGGAGGCGCCACACAAGTACTATGTATATCACACATACAGACATGTCAAAGGCTATCGCGGAGGCGCCACACAAGTACTATGTATATCACACATACAGACATGTCAAAGGCTATCGCGGAGGCGCCACACAAGTACTATGTATATCACACATACAGACATGTCAAAGGCTATCGCGGAGGCGCCACACAAGTACTATGTATATCACACATACAGACATGTCACTAAGGCTATCGCGGAGACGCCATACAAGTCGGTATTAATATGGATATCACCCACACTCACTCACACACTTGCACCCCCTACACACATACACACACACACATACACACACACATATATACACAGAGACTTACCCTCCCACACACCAAACATCAAAAGTTGGAGAACGCTTAGTGGTGAAAGTTTGAGAGTGAGATCTAATAAACATCACAACACTCATAGACGACCAAACGCCTTATCCCCATGCCCATCTCCCGTCATACACTGGGAGTGAAATTAAAGGTGGCAGCTTTCCTGTGCAGATAGTAAAAGCCTATAACTGGACAGGGTATAATCTTAAATTAATATAGATAATAGGATGGGACAACATCGTAAGGTAACATTCGGATCCTGGCGACCGCGGCACGCGACCGCGACCAAGCCGCGTCGCTAGCGTCGGTCGCGACCGGCTGTCTTTACGCAATTTTTATTATAAACGGTTGTGTTGTAGATAGCGCTCAGTAGATATAATTTTAACGTACAATTTACACCGTAACAAAGAAAAGAGCTGCCAGCTGTTGTTAGAGGAAGAAAAAAATTATGACACACTCAATTTAGTGGTTTTGCTTTCGGAACATAGAGCAAATTGTCGTATCGAATACATACGGGTTATTAGACACCAAATCTATTAGTAATTCGTCATCAGTGGCAGTAAATGACGACATTATGACGTGTTAATTAAAACCCGTCGTCGTCAGTCGTCGCGACCGAGGTCGCGGGCTGGCCACTCCCACCGGTCGCGACTGGTCGCTTGCATTGTTTAGTGTTACATATAAATACATACAACGCAGTGGGTCGCGCCATTGGGTCGCGCGGCAAAGCGACCGTCGTGGTCGCGGTCGCCAGGATCCGAATGTTACCTTTAGACCCCACCCATGCCAAATGTTACGTCGTTGAAGAGTTGTTGTTTAAGAGATATGTTTTTAATTGTTTTTAAATATACCGTGGCTCAGCATTTTGCTTCTGTGTCATTCTCAAATGGACAGAATAAACACAGAAGCGCTGTTATTCTGCCAAGGCCATGGTCACGGAGAGTGATGTTTATATATTTCACTTTCAACCTGCACCTATTATGGTACTCTGCCAAGTTTTGTTGCCTTCACAATACATATGTACTATTTTATAAGATTAAAGAAAATGTTATTGAATATTCCAGGCAAGCTAAAAGAGATATCGACGAGCAAGCGGACTTTTACATGCGAGGGAACAATAAGAACTGCATCGCTGTAGATAACGATGGTGAGTGGTTTTTTTAAACTGACATAATTTTTAAATATTTTTAATTTAAATGACAAACAATCAATACAATGCAGAATATCTATAGTATCTGTAGTATAGATTCTATACTAATATTATAAAGACGAAATATTTGGTTGTTTATTTGTTTGCAGTGAATAGGCTCCGAAACTACTAAACGAATTTGGATGAAATTTGGTACACAGATAGTAGATAGCCTGGTTATGAACATAGGATACTATTTTTTTTTTCCGTATTTTTAGGTTTTTTGGGGGTTTTTTGATTTTCCCGACGTTTCGGCACCTTCACAGCTGCCGTGACCACAGGATGATTGACCAGTCATCAAAAATACGGACAATTACAACTTAGTTCGTGGAAATATAGCGCGTTATCCGTAAAAGTTGTTTTATTTCAAAGAAAAGGCTGTTTAAATCCGTTGTCCGTCTCTGCCTAGGCAGCGGCGTAAGTCGGCTGTGGCAGCAGATGCTGTCGTCGCTGCCGCACGCGAGTCTGGAGATATCGCGCGCGCTCACGGCTGCCTACAGCTGCCCGCGGGCGCTGCACATAGTAATAACAATTGATATCTATATATTTTTTATGCTATTTTTTTTTATACTTATGGTAAATTTTAAATAGAAAAATATTGGAAAAAATTAACTCGGCCACAAGTGAATTCTCAGACGGGAATCGAACCCGCGACCTTTGGAAATCCGGTCCAATGCTCTAACCGCTGAGCTACCGAGACTAGTCTCACTTGTGGCCGAGTTAATTTTTTCCAATATTTTTGTATTTAAAATTTACCATAAGTATGATATCTATATACTTACAGGTTCGCAAAATTTGTGACGACTCGATAGGGACTTTGGCGCGTAGTACGCGGCCGAGTAAGGTATCAAATTAAAGGTACTCGAGTCTATTTGTTCAGAAAACTATAAAATATACAAAATGTTAAACGTGATGATCACAAACTGCCATTAAAGATTTTTGCATAATTTGGAATTTTTCGTCGATCGACGAACCCGAGTATCGGGTTGTATTAGATTAATAATAGATTAATAAATTTCCTGCCGTGTGGTGACGGCCTAAGAATACAAGTGTCACCACTCCCTTACATGCCTGGGATGTCGTAAGAGTCGACTAAGAGGCTCGACGCATTGAACACCTGTGCGAGAGAAGGAAAACTTGAAACAAACCCTCTACCAACCCGTCTGGCCAGCGTGGTAGCAGTAGGCTAATAGCCTCCTATGAACGCCACAATAGGCGTGAGCTAGGTGAGGCTTATGTCCAGCAGTGGACGTCCACAGGCTGATGATGGAAATAATAAATTTCATACAATCACACCAATTATCTAGCCCACGTTAAGTTTCATGAATAAAAATTGTGTTATGGATACTAGATAACGGATAAACATACGTATATACTTTTTTTTTGTAAATACATACATAATATACATATTTAACACCCAGACCAAGACAAATAGACATGTTCATGCACACAAATATTTGTCTTGTCCGGGGATCGAACCCGGGACCTCTGGCGTAGAAGGCGGGTTTAGTACCCCTGCGCCAAACAGGTCGTCAAACGTATTGTACCTAAGGTTCAAATTACGTTAGCGAGGAGTCGAAGTATGTCGCCCATAGTACGAGGGGAGGTCTAAAAGTCCGCGGAATGGGAGGGATGGAAAAGTAGGTTCATTTGTCCAGCTAGGTATTGATTGAGCACCTCATCACGACTATATAATCGAAATTTGAACGTAATCGGGTCATTAATATTTTAGTAATTTATCGTGCAAGCCAGTCGGTAGGGAAGACAAAAATAAACCCAAGATTTTTTTGTCGCCCTTTGGAGCTCTGTAGCGAGATAATGAATGTAGTTACAGTCCGAAATAGTTTGTACCTAGTTAAATAACATAACATAACGCGTCGGTTCGCTTCGAGTCTGGGGCAAGCCAATATGAGTTGAGCCTAACAATGAAAAGCTTTTTTTTATTGTTTGCACTTGATAACGTAATTAAAAAAAGACAACAGTGTAATATTTTGTTATATGTTTGAGTAGAAAATGAAAAATAGGTAGCTTAATTCCGCATGCAACACCGCGCCCACCGCCCGCTAATAAATGAAAATGCAACACAGTGACACACCTTGCACCTTCACCGACTACTCTACCGGTGATTCGCCCACATACGGAGCATCCTCAGGAGTTGTTAGACCGTGCAATACCAGCACCGAGTCTCCTCGGAAAACACGTGTAGATTTGTTTGTAAAAATCTAGTTTTATTGAAAAAAAAAAACAAATTGAGGCAACTGGACATCTATATCAGCCAATTCATCAACTGGAACTTCGTCGTTAGCATTTACACGACGAATCATGTCGTCAGACGGCATGAATTCGATACAGTTGTTGGATTTACTTGCTTTAACAGCATCGCATGAAAGTATCAAGGAATCAATGGACTATTACGAGTTTTTGTTTTTGTCAAGTTCACTTTGCTGAATACCCTCTCACAATCAGCATTAGCGTGAGGCAAAACCAAGCAATCGAAAGCAAATTTAGCGATTATATAGTTTTAGGACTTGTCACCACACCAAACAGTTTCGCCCAAAACAAGAAACAAGAAACTACAACTTTTTTTTATTACGTTTAACGGCTCTGGCCGCGAGTCCTTTTGTTATAAGAGTATGTTGCCATCCTGAAGATAAAATTATGGTACATTTGCGATACTACAAATAAGGAAAATATGGTACAATACGAAATCCAACCCTGCGTTCCACCATCAATGCCTCTTTTTCTGGCCGCTGCAGTAGTGTACTATTTCTTGCGGAATTAAGTTACATAATTTTCGTTTTCTACTAAGATATAGATTTCCGCTAAGTAGCGCCTGATTCTAACAAATAGTTACACTGGTGGTCACATAATTAACGACGCTAGTCGATTTTTATACGAACGAAGTAACTTTGGAGCCTTGATTCTCTGCCAAGGATTGACCGAGCTGTGATCTGATAATGGGTATCCAAGGAGTGAATGGAGGAGAACCAGATTGCTATACACACCCGACTGATCTGATCAATATTCTAAGAAAAGTATGGATAAGTTAAAAAAAAAAAAAACTTGAAAATATCTTAAAAAATTATGGAAATTGTGAAACTAAAAAACCTACCGTGCAAGTGTCGTCGGCATCTGACAGATGGATGTGACAAATTGCTCAAGTTTCATTTGTGTCAAAAAGAAGCAGCAATGTGTCACATCCATCTGTCAAATGAAGCCGATTTCGATGCCGACGCCATTTGCGCGGTAGGGGTCGACATATTTTAGTATGTTGATCAGATCAGTCGGGTGTGTATAGCGATCTGGATCTCCTCCATTCACTCCGTGGATGGCCATTATCAGATCACAGCTCGGTCAATCCTTGGCAGAGAACGGGGCTCCAAAGTTACCTCGTTTGTATGAAATCGACTAGTGTCGTTAATTATGTGACCACCACTGTATTATTAGGGTTCCGTACCTCAAAAGGAAAAAAACGGAACCTTAATAGGATCACTTCGTTGTCCGCCCGTCCGTCCGTCTTTTAAGACTGTTTTTCTCAGGAACACGTGGAAGTATCAAACTGAAATTTATATCTAATACTCAGGTCTACTGTCCCTTGGAGCTGTGAAAAAAATCAAACTTTTAAGCCAAAGCGATCAAAAGATACAGTTTATGCCGCAAATTTTCGAAACTCGCACAAGAATCAAAACCTACAAGGTACTTCCCGTGAACTTAGAATCTTGAAATTTGGTAGGAAGTAACGTCTTATAGTACAGATAAAGGAAAAATTGCGAAAACCGTAAATTTTTAGTTACATTATATAATAAAAAATATTTTTGAAAATATTAAACGGAACCCTCGTTGCGCGAGTCCGACTCGCACTTGGCCGGTTTTTTTTGTATGTATGTAATGTTTTACCAGGCTCTAAGCCAGCCGGGCGGCGTCGGCGCCGTGGCGGCGGTGGGCGTGAGTCGCGCCGCCGCACCAGCAGCTCGCTCCCGGAGACTGGGCCCGGAGTTCGCTACTAAACTGCACACGCTGTTCACTAGCGAAGATGGAGACGCACTCGTTGACTAAACACTGATTCAGTAAATTTTTATTACGAATAAAGTGGTTTTATTTGCCTTTTTTATCTACCTACTAACAGATAGAGAGCTATGCTCGGCGTTTCTCTGCGTGATCGAATCAGAAATGAGGAGATCCGCAGGAGAACCAAAGTTACTGACATCGCTCGAAGGATTGCTCAGCTGAAGTGGCAGTGGGCGGGACACATAGCGAGAAGAACCGATGGCCGTTGGGCGGAAAAGTTCTGGAATGGCGACCGCGCACAGGACATAGCTCCGTGGGTGGGCCCCTAGACAAGGTGGACGGACGATCTGGTGAAGGTCGCGGCAAGCCGCTGGATGCGGACAGCGCAGTACCGATAGTTCTGGAGATTCTTGGGGGAGGCCTATACAGTGGGTGTCATGTGGCTGAGACGACGACGACTATCAGATAAATATTACAAGAAAATATACTAGAAAAAAGCAACTAGTCTCATGTCGCCCTGACGGGATTCGAACCCGCGTCCTTGGAAATCCGGCCCAATGCACTAACCAATTATGCTACAGAGACCTATGAGGACATGTCGAATTTCTCTAGTATATTCACCGTTCTACGGTGTTGGCCACCGTCGTTTCATCAATGAGAGAAATATCCTCGCATTCGAAAGAAACATCTTTACAGATGTATGACTATAAATTTTTAATTTTGCATTTTACAATGCTATTTTTATGTCCCGTCAGGGCGACATAAGACTAGTGGCTTTTTTCTAGTATATTTTCTTGTTTAATATTTATCACATAAAAATAGCAATGTAAAATGCAAAATTAAAAAGTTATAATACCTACTATCTGACCCATGACAGCCGAGAAAAACTTAAAAAATCTATGATAAATTTTAAATAGAAAAATATTGGAAAAAGTCAACTCGGCCACAAGTGAATTCTCAGGTTGGACACGAACCCACGACCTTTGGAAATCCGGTCCAATGCTTTAACCACTGAACTACCGACTCTTGCGAACCACCGTCGAAATTCTCCAATACTTTTATATTTATATTAAAAAAATTAACTAAATACCTAAATTTCAAGAAGCGGTAATCAATCAATTAATCACTGTAGACCTAATAAATCAGATAAAAAGAGAAGTGCGGTGATAGAAATAGGCTGCAGGTGCCATGAGTGCAAAATCGCATTCCTGTCATACGCCTAATTGTCTTGGTCACAAATTATATAGTGTCTTGGTCGTGTAGTACTAAATTGGTACTGCGTGAGCCAACAGCTCGCGCTAGTGTAGTGATACGTTATCGAGCCACGACTATCGATAAAAGCCGCCTACTTATGGCTACCCTTATGTTAAATATGTCTGTGGGCCTACCGCGTAAGTGCCGCCGGCATCGCTGTCAACTTCACTTTTCAACTTCAACTTCAACTTCAACCACCAACCAAACCGAATACAATATGTGCCTCCGCTGGGAATCAAAACCGGGACCCCTGGGTCTAATATCGGTGGTTGTACCACTTGACCACAGAGGCGGTTGAAAAATATTCGACAAGTCGAAGACACTAAACTTACGCGGTAGGATCACAGACCCATTCCCCCAAGTATGAAAACCGCTGTATCACGCGATTTAATAACGATACTGTCTTGCTACCCTCATTGAATTGTAAGCGGAACAGTGCCACGCTATCGAACTACGAGCATCGATATAAGGCGCTTAATGCTAAGGCTACTGTAGCGATACGTTACCAGCCGAGCGACGACGTCAGCACCGTCACAGCGGTGGACGTGAGCCGCGCCGCCGCGCCCACAGCTCGGACTTTGCTACCAAATTGCATACTTTGTTTACCAGTGCAGATAGAGACGCGCTCGTTGATTAAAGTTTAAACACTGATTTTATGACAGTAAAAAAGTATGGGCAAAGTTTATTTGGAATTGTTCATCTTTTATAAAAATTTATTAACAATCCCGTACGTTACAATTGCCCATACATACGCACATTTATGTCAATATTTACACAATCCCCAAGTAATTTTATCATTAGTTCTATTTCCTACTAACATTATTAATGCGAAAGTTTGTGAGGATGTTTGTTACTCTTTTACGCAGAAACTACTGAACCAGTTCGGTTCAAATTTGGCACACAGATAGTAGATACCTTGAGTTAAAACATAGGCTACTTTTATCCCAATTTTCCCACGGGAACGGAAACCACGCGGGTAAAATTGCGGGCTGCTTCAATCTGAATCCTTTTTGAATGGTGCGAACTGTATACATTATACTACTCTTTGGAACTGAGTCATAAATCATTTTTATCAGACCTCTTGCTCACACTTATAGGCATATCGGAACTCTCGCTCGCACTCCTAGTGTTGTGTGTAACAATAAAAAAGGGATTTGTCGATAATCAATACCAACGTCCTAGCTACCTGCGTCCGACCGAGCGGCATCCCTTTATCGATAACGATTGACGCGGCATTGTCACATTCCTATGACGTAATGATTTATTCGCACGTTTGTAATGGCTCTAGTATAGTATAGGTTGGTATTAAGTATACGCCCTACTACCCAAATACTACTATTCAATATAATGATTGTTATGAATAGTTATTGATCTAGCGCAAGAAAGCTGCATTCTTAAAAAACCGACTGAAAGCCCTAGAAGCCAAGGTCCAGCCTGTCTTAAAGTAATTAAAAAAGATAATGTCAGTGTCAAAGGCTCCTTTGATTTGACAAACAAAACATAACCTCAAAATCGGTTAAATCGGTTTGAGAATTTTGAGATATTTTTGTTTTGTTATTGTGCCGTAATAATCCGTAACGTCTAAAAACGCATTAAATATGACGGTATATTTATCACGAATAGTATTTAATACTGTGCGCCATACATCCCAAAGATGTTTCAGTACCACGGAGCATTTACATTCACAAGTTCGACTTTATTCGAAAAAGGCCTCTTATCTGAGTTTACCTCGTTATTTTAAGTGCAGAAATTACTGTAATGGTGCTGGGGACTCTACGTTAGCTTTAGAGAACTCATCGATCCCTTTGAAAAAGAAGATATTGTATAAAAAAGCTTCTTTGGATGAGCTTACGAATATAGAAGGACACTATTTGACCCTGGCGTACGTGACTGCGAACAGCTATGACCTGAAAGGCCTCAAAGAAGCTCTCTTAGAGCAGAAACTTTATGAACCGGCTACGTAAGTACCTACCTATTTATTTTATTGATTTTAGTTTTTGGTATGATGCAACACTTTTAACAAATTATGTAAACAAATAAGTTTTTGTTACATTATTTATATAATATTTTTTAATTTTCTGTAGTTCTCAGTATAACAAACTTGATAGTAACTATTGGTATTTTTCAGTCAACTGGCACCTTAATAATTTTGTTAATATTATAAAGAGGAAATATTTGATTGTTTGTTTGTTTGCATTAAATAGGCTTACGAAACTACTGAACGGATTTGGATTAAATTTGATGTACACAGATAATAGATAGACAGCCTGGAATATCGGTATAAAGAGTATCCTATGTTCATCATAGGATACTTTTTATACCGATATTCCCATGGGAACGGGAACCACTAGGGAGTGGCCGCTAGTAAGTAATATTTTTGTGAAACTAATCAAAACAAATAGAATGCATAACAATCATTTCTGTGCCATGGAGAAGGTATGAAAAGTAGCTTCCTCTCCTGATTCAGCATTCCCTAATGTACAATTTAACCGAGAATACTGTTGCTCATAAACAGCTAAAAATGTTGCCAAAATTGGTATACCTTTCAAGTTTTTATATTTGCATGTTTATTTAAATGGCTGAATTGGCTGAACATGTATCTGAAATATAAGACCTTCAGTGTACCCCATCTCTAAAAGGCTAATTAATAATAATTTCTTGCTTTCCCAGTCTGCAGGCGCAGGAGGTGGGTGATGTGGTGGTAGCAAATGCAGTTTACAGTGTGGGCAGTGAACCGAGGGAGATCATCTTCTTCAGAGAAGGTGCTGTTGTCTTCTGGAACTGCACTGAGTTGGAGGCCACCAATGTCTTGGAATTAGTTAAGAAGTAAGTAGGATTTATGTTCCTAAATTAAGTATATCTTTATTAATTTTTACCTTATTTTTTCTTTTTTGTAAATTCTTAATAAATTTTTTATTTTGCATTTTACAATGCTATTTTTGTGTCTTTAGTCTCAATTAGTCTCATGTCGCCCTGACAGGATGAGACTAGTTGCTTTTTTCTAGTATATTTTCTTGTTTAATATTTATCACAAAAAAATAAGTTCTTGTTGTTTTTTGTGAAATTTAACATTGTATTTAAATAACTCAGGTACCTATATAGTAATTTAATTTCTATTTCTGTCATTTTGCTGCTGCTCCTTTTTCACTTTTCATTTCCCACTCTTCACCTTTCGGGAAAGAATGAGGGGTGGCTGACAACCAGGGTGGAGCAGGTGCTTCTTGTAATCTCTCCAGCATAAGCTGAGCCACTACCTTCTGCCTCTGAGGCTTTTTTCTTTATGTCAAAATGTAATGCATTTTTTTTGAGGCAATAAACTATTTCTATTTCAAAAGGTTAGTCAGCACCATGCAGCCCAAGCCAAATGACTTTAGAGTCACAACTATTGCACTTCTTACTAGCTGCCTCAATAAACATCATTTGTATTATTACTACATATTATTTTTTTATAGGTTTGAAGTGGACAGTTATCCCAGAGATGTTATTGAAAAAGAGAGAGAAATTATGACTTATAGCTACGTACCAAATGCGTAAGTATTTGAAATAATAGGTTTTAACCTATGAATTTGCCGATTTTATTCTTCCACTTCTAGAGAAACTCATTACTGATATGATTGAAAGGTACATCAATTAAATTAAGATCATAAGGGTCAAGACTCAGTAATAATCTTCAGATCTAAATAAAAAAAAGGAAAATAATAATCTTAAGATTATTATTTTCCTTTTTTTGCCACAAAGGGCCTTATCTAAAATTCTTTGTATGGCATACAAACTTTCTTTGAAATTCTTCATACAAATTCGTAGGTAAATACCTAATAATTAAGTTACAGACATTATACTTTAGAAAGGATTTAACACTTGCTGTTACATGTCAAACTTGTTTATTTTGCAGGAAGAAATGTTGTTTGCAAGAATCTGGCTTTGTGTTAGTACCACAAAAAGATAACTTATTAGAAAAGTTCGCTTTCAGGTAAGACATTTGACATTATTATTGAAAAAAAAAAACAAATATGTGAACTAGATGTGGTTTTATGACTTTATATGCATTCATTTGATAGCGTCATACACAAGATTTTATTTGTTCCAATTCAAAGATTAATAATGTTATTTAAGGTGGAACGATTTTCATACAAAAAACAGTCGAGATAATCTTGGTAGATTAAGGTGGAACGATTAAGTTACAAAAAGCTGAACGGTCGTTAGATGGCGCTACTTTCGCTATTTAGTAGTTTTTATTTATTTGTTAATTGTTCTTTGTATCTTTTTAACTCAAAATACTATTAGCGCATTCTATAAATAAATATTGAATTTTCGAAACCAACATTTATCATTTTGTAGTACATAAATCATCCAAATATCTCGAGAGAGTGTTTCTGTCTCCCAATTTTACTAATCATTCACACATGCATACCTTATTTCTGAGTTTCTTGTAGTAGAATATTTCGACCCAGCTGAAAATTATAAAGTAGCCCAGCGGTCTACGTACTCGGCTTAGATATCAAAGAGTTAGGGTTCGAGACATCTGATGGTAGATTTTTTTTTATTATTTTTTTATTATTTATTTTATATTATTGTTTATTTAAATAACATCACAATATTAATTTTGATGTATAAATTGCAACAAATGCAATTGCAACTTTTTTAAATTGCACAAGTGACAAGAATGTAATTGATACTCTAAATTTTAAGATTTCTTAGTGTGTTTGCCCATTATAATATCTTTTTTTTAAACCACTGCTGAACAGATTTTGATTAAAATTGCAGTGTTTCCTCAATCAAAAAAAAAGTGGTGGTGGTTGTTGGATCATCATGTTACCGTTTTCTATACTTCTATACTATATAATATTACTAGCTTCCCGCCCGCGGCTTCGCCCTCGTGGACTACACGACTTATGCTATTGTGGGTTATCCATAAGAGATAAACATAAACCACCGCGGAGTTTTCTGTAGACATTTTCAAGGTGTACAAATACTTATTACCTTATATTGATAAATCTCGTAGGGTTCAGCCTGCGTTTGCAATGTAAGCGGAAAAAATGTAATCATTTACGACATCACATTAGAAACCTTAAAAATTACAGTATTTCTCTACTATATATTGAAGGTTATTTTACCTTCCTCTTGAATCACTCTATCTATTAAAAAAAACCGCATCAAAATCCGTTGCGTAGTTTTAAAGATCTAAGCATACATAGGGACAGACAGCGGGAAGCGACTTTGCTTTATACTATGTAGTGATAAAGACGAAAGATGTGTATGTATGTATGTAAAGAATAAACTCAAAACTACTGGACTGATTTCAAAAAATCTTTTAGGATGCTACACTATCCCTGATTAACATAAGCTATATTTTATCCCGATATTCCCACGGGAACAGGTACCACGCGTGTAAAACCGCGAGGATCCGCTAGTACAATACTGCAATATATATTAGTTTTATTTAAAATCAATACATTTAGCTCCTTTCGGTATATTGGCGCGTATATAAATTTGCGCAAATGATCATATTTTGTCTACTTGTTTGTTAGTTACAATCTCCATTTTATATTATAATAGTTTTGGAATCAAGCTAGAGACGCCATTTTTATACTTACTCTTTTTGTTTACTTATGTGGTGAAATTTTACATCTTGTAAATCTTGTTAAATTCTACCTTTAAAGCTTTAATTTACTGCGATAATTTATTATGGTGATGTAAAAACTTAGAAGCTTGATTTTTACAGTTCGGGGGAACCATAGACTTTAATCTTTATTAATATCAATTTGATACTTCACGTGTTTCTGAGGATTGAGTCTTTAAAGGCACTTATGTGCATATAACTAATTTCGTGTTTTAATTTATAAAGATACTGATATTATAAAATATTAATACATAAAACATGTAAGTAAGCAAAAATGCCCCAAAAAAAATTACTATTAAGTACTTACCTCAAAATGAAATTGTATTATTCAACAAATACTTAATTCGTAAAGCAGCGCAGCGAACACCGGGGTTGGAAACAATTAAATATCTATTGTGTTTCGTTTTACGATGCCTGAGAGGTTATAAAATAAAAAGTGCTAACCTCTTGTGTGTCTTAAATATGTATTATGTAATGTTAAGTACAATCTAGAAAAAAAAGTGCTGAGATAGCGCTAACATTCATTCATGCGTTGTACGGTGAAAATGTTTTTGAAGGCTAACTGACCTATAATTGAGGCAAATTTAATTACATTTGTGCACTATTCGCGCAAATGTTTATTCGAGCAAACGCTTTTCGTGTAAGAGTCTTTCGCGTTATTAGCTTTTCGCGCAAATGTCCTGATTCATAGTCGAAACAACAATAGTCAAAGTGATATGTGACGTCAAATTCATGTTTTGTATTTGGCTTAGTCTATGTTTATCTCTATGCTATCATCATTCTTATGATGTTTTGAATAGCTAAGTGAACATTTAATACGTTAAAATTGTAAAATTAAAAATAAAATAAAACATTAAGATCGTAAAATCATTAAGATTTACGTAAAATAAATCATTTCTAGTCAGAAAATAAATTTCACTCAAAACTGAAAAATTTCCACCCGTTTTGAAAGATTTCATAAATTCCGTTTATATTTAACCTATCCAAATCCGGACGACAGCCCGGGCTGCCATCGCGTGCTCCGAAGACGTCCGAACGACAGCCCGGGCTGTCGTCGGACCGCACTCGATTATATTCGCTATTATTTTAAAAATAAGACTACCTTCGGCCTGAAACAAAAACAATCCCGCAAGGCAGATCTCAGCGATAAAAAATCACGAGCGGTGTCAAGTGGCCGGCGCTTACGTAATTCGACGCGGGTGGTCCGGTTTCGGAAGGGTTAATTTTCATTTCAGTGAAATTTTGACTGGACCCATTCCCTAGTCACAATGAAAAAACACTACAAACAAATGACAAATACGGAACGGTGTTGTCAGTACGTAGATGTGATTGTCTGTAGATGGATTTGTCTAAATAAAAAAAATATATTAAATTTTAAGTAAGTACGTTACATAATACAAGTAAATTTTATTTGCACGAAGCAGATATAATTTTCGTTTCTATTTTTTCCTTTATAAAATCTTATTTTCTATTTTTTTACAGTGATGGGAGAAAAAAAGATTTACGCATAAAAAACAAAATGTAAAGTCGTGTTTAGCATTTTTTTAAATCGGAGTCAAGATAAATCCTACAAATCACAACTTTATATCATAATCCCAAAGTAAATTATTACTGACTAAACTCATCTCTTTTGGGACGCAACGGCAACACAGCTGAAAAATCTAGTAAAGAGAAATTTATACAATTATTAAATCGAGACAAACGTAAGAGCGGCAACTTCGCGCGTTGCGCGTCTTAGCCGCATGGAATGGCAACGTCGCGATTTTTGTATACGTACACGACATTTGTCACATACACAGTCGTAATATTTGCAAAAATTTATTGTTCATTTATAGGTGATTTCTGAATGAAACAATGTTTGTTTATTAATTTAGCGCAAATGAATACCCGAGAATAAATAGTTGCACATATATTTAAGTATTAATTCTGTTAATCTACCAAGATTATCTCGACTGTTTTTTGTATGAAAATCGTTCCACCTTAACAGAATTAATACCTAAATATATGTGCAACTATTTATTCTCGGGTATTCATTTGCGCTTAATTAATAAACAAACATTGTTTCATTCAGAAATCACCTATAAATGAACACAACATTTTTGCAAATATTACGACATGTCGTGTACGTATACAAAAATCGCGACGTTGCCATTCCATGCGGCTAAGACGCGCAACGCGCGAAGTTGCCGCTCTTACGTTTGTCTCGATTTAATAATTGTTTAAATTTCTCTTTACTAGATTTTTCAGCTGTGTTGCCGTTGCGTCCCAAAAGAGATGAGTTTCGTCAGTAATAATTTACTTTGGGATTATGATATAAAGTTGTGATTTGTAGGATTTATCTTGACTCCGATTTAAAAAAATGCTAAACACGACTTTACATTTTGTTTTTATGCGTAAATCTTTTTTTCTCCCATCACTGTAAAAAAATAGAAAATAAGATTTTATAAAGGAAAAAAAAGAAACGAAAATTGTATCTGCTTCGTGCAAATAAAATTTACTTGTATTATGTAACGTACAAACTTACTTAATTTTTTTTTTTTTTAGACAAATGTCATGTGGTCCCTTTTCAAATATTAAATTGTCCGCAATCACATCTACGTACTGACAACACCGTTCCGTATTTGTCATTTGTTTGTAGTATTTTTTCATTGTGACTAGGGAATGGGTCCAGTCAAAATTTCACTGAAATGAAAATTAAATTATAAACGAAATTTATGAAATCTTTCAAAACGGGTGGAAATATTTCAGTTTTGAGTGAAATTTATTTTCTGACTAGAAATGATTTATTTTACGTAAATCTTAATGATTTAACGATCTTAATGATTTATTTTATTTTAAATTTTACAATTTTAACGTATTAAATGTTCACTTAGCTATTCAAAACATCATAAGAATGATGATAGCATAGAGATAAACATAGACTAAGCCAAATACAAAACATGAATTTGACGTCACATACACTTGACTATTGTTGTTTCGACTATGAATCAGGACATTTGCGCGAAAAGCTAATATCGCGAAAGACTCTTACACGAAAAGCCGTTTGCTCGAATAAACATTTGCGCGAATAGTGCACAAATGTAATTAAATTTGCCTCAATTATTGGTCAGCTAGCCTTCAAAAACATTTTCACCGTACAGCGCATGAATGAATGTTAGCGCTATCTCAGCACTTTTATTTCTAGATTGTACTTAACACTACATAATACATATTTAAGATACACAAGAGGTTAGCACTTTTTATTTTATAACCTCTCAGGCATCGGAAAACGAAACACAATAGATATTTAATTGTTTCCAACCCCGGTGTTCGCTGCGCTGCTTTACGAATTAAGTATTTGTTGAATAATACAATTTCATTTTGAGGTAAGTACTTAATAGTAATTTTTTTTGGGGCATTTTTGCTTACTTACATGTTTTATGTATTAATATTTTATAATATCAGTATCTTTATAAATTAAAACACGAAATTAGTTATATGCACATAAGTGCCTTTAAAGACTCAATCCTCAGAAACACGTGAAGTATCAAATTGATATTAATTTAATACTAAAAATCAAGCTTCTAAGTTTTTACATCACCATAATAAATTATCGCAGTAAATTAAAGCTTTTAAGGTAGAATTTAACAAGATTTACAAGATGTAAAATTTCACCACATAAGTAAACAAAAAGAGTAAGTATAAAAATGGCGTCTCGAGCTTGATTCCAAAACTATTATAATATAAAATGGAGATTGTAACTAACAAACAAGTAGACAACATATGATCATTTGCGCAAATTTATATACGCGCCAATATACCGAAAGGAGCTAAATGTATTGATTTTAAATAAAACTAATATAATAGTATTGTAGTATTGTACTAGCGGATCCTCGCGGTTTTACACGCGTGGTACCTGTTCCCGTGGGAATATCGGGATAAAATATAGCCTATGTTAATCAGGGATAGTGTAGCATCCTAAAAGAATTTTTGAAATCAGTCCAGTAGTTTTTGAGTTTATTCATTACATACATACATACACATCTTTCCTCTTTATCACTACATAGTATAAAGCAAAGTCGCTTCCCGCTGTCTGTCCCTATGTATGCTTAGATCTTTAAAACTACGCAACGGATTTTGATGCGGTTTTTTTTAATAGATAGAGTGATTCAAGAGGAAGGTAAAATAACGTTCAATATATAGTAGAGAAATACTGTAATTTATAAGGTTTCTAATGTGATGTCGTAAATAATTATTTTTTTTCCGCTTACATTGCAAACGCAGGCTGAACCCAAGAGATTTATCAATATAAGGTAATAAGTATTTGTACACCTTGAAAATGTCTACAGAAAACTCCGCGGTGGTTTATGTTTATCTCTTATGGATAACCCACAATAGCATAAGTCGTGTAGTCCACGCGGGCGAAGCCGCGGGCGGGAAGCTAGTAATATTATATAGTATAGAAGTATAGAAAACGGTAACATGATGATCCAACAACCACCACCATTTTTTTTGATTGAGGAAACACTGCAATTTTAATCAAAATCTGTTCAGCAGTGGTTTAAAAAAAAGATATTATAATGGGCAAACACACTAAGAAATCTTAAAATTTAGAGTATCAATTACATTCTTGTCACTTGTGCAATTTAAAAAAGTTGCAATTGCATTTGTTGCAATTTATACATCAAAATTAATATTGTGATGTTATTTAAATAAACAATAATATAAAATAAATAATAAAAAAATTAAAAAAAAAAATCTACCATCAGAAGTCTCGAACCTTAACTCTTTGATATCTAAGCCGAGTACGTAGACCGCTGGGCTACTTTATCATTTTCAGCTGGGTCGAAATATTCTACTACAAGAAACTCAGAAATAAGGTATGCATGTGTGAGTGATTAGTAAAATTGGGAGACAGAAACACTCTCTCGAGATATTTGGATGATTTATGTATTACAAAAAGATAAATGTTGGTTTCGAAAATTCAATATTTATTTATAGAATGCGCTTATAGTATTTTGAGTTAAAAAGATACAAAGAACAATTAACAAATAAATAAAAACTACTAAATAGCGAAAGTAGCGCCATCTAACGACCGTTCAGCTTTTTGTAACTTAATCGTTCCACCTTAAATGCCCATTTTCAAGGGACAAAAATATACTATCTTTTGACTTTTGTGTTTGTCATAGTCTGCCTTTTGCATTATATTTGGATATTAAGTGACTTTCATGAATTGCAGAAAAGTAACATAGGGATAGTCAGGGTAGTAGTGTTAGTGGAGCGTGTGTTCCTTGCTCCCTTCATACTTCATAATATGATCGCTTATCTCGTAGTCACGCGATGGCACAATCAGCGCGACTGGGCGCGTGGGAGGCGCGATTAGAAGCTCTAGCCGCCTTCGTGCGACGACACTCGCGCCTCATGGAGGCCCACGGAGCCCCAGACATCGAACACAAGCAGGTATGGGCCCTACGTCCTGGCAATAAGGTCGCTTATCCCGTCGTAATCAGACTAGCTCTAGCCGCCTCCGTGCGACGACACTCGCGCCTCATGGAGGCCCACGGAGCCCCAGACATCGAACACAAGCAGGTATGGGCCCTACGTCCTGGCAATAAGGTCGCTTATCCCGTCGTAATCAGACTAGCTCTAGCCGCCTCCGTGCGACGACACTCGCGCCTCATGGAGGCCCACGGAGCCCCAGACATCGAACACAAGCAGGTATGGGCCCTACGCCCTGGCAACAAGGTCGCTTATCCCGTATCAATCAGACTAGAAGCATAGCCGCCTCCGTGCGACGACACTCGCGCCTCATGGAGGCCCACGGAGCCCCCGACATCAAACACAAGCAGGTATGAGCCCTACCGTGGCAATAAGGTCGCTTATCCCGTCGCAATCAGACTAGCTCTAGCCACCTTCGTGCGACGACACTCGCGCCTCATGGAGGCCCACGGAGCCCCAGACATCGAACACAAGCAGGTATGGGCCCTACGCCCTGGCAACAAGGTCGCTTATCCCGTATCAATCAGACTAGAAGCATAGCCGCCTCCGTGCGACGACACTCGCGCCTCATGGAGGCCCACGGAGCCCCTGATATCGAACACAAGCAGGTATGAGCCCTACCGTGGCAATAAGATCGCTTATCCCGTAGCAATCAGACTAGAAGCTCTAGCCGCCTCCGTGCGACGACACTCGCGCCTCATGGAGGCCCACGGAGCCCCCGACATCGAACACAAGCAGGTATGAGCCCTACCGTGGCAATAAGGTCGCTTATCCCGTAGCAATCAGACTAGAAGCTCTAGCCGCCTCCGTGCGACGACACTCGCGCCTCATGGAGGCCCACAAAGCCCCCGACATCTAACACAAGCAGGTATGGGCCCTACGCCCTGGCAATAAGGTCGCTTATCCCGTCGCAATCAGACTAGCTCTAGCCGCATTCGTGCGACGACACTCGCGCCTCATGGAGGCCCACGGAGCCCCAGACATCGAACACAAGCAGGTATGGGCCCTACGCCCTGGCAACAAGGTCGCTTATCCCGTATCAATCAGACTAGAAGCATAGCCGCCTCCGTGCGACGACACTTGCGCCTCATGGAGGCCCACGGAGCCCCTGATATCGAACACAAGCAGGTATGAGCCCTACCGTGGCAATAAGATCGCTTATCCCGTAGCAATCAGACTAGAAGCTCTAGCCGCCTCCGTGCGACGACACTCGCGCCTCATGGAGGCCCACAAAGCCCCCGACATCTAACACAAGCAGGTATGGGCCCTACGCCCCTGGCAATAAGGTCGCTTATCCCGTAGCAATCAGACTAGAATATTAATTTATTCTTTGTTCTAATTTAACTTCACAAGCTTAGATAATAGCATTTAACTCTGTAACAGATTTATATTTTTAGTCAATAAGTGGAAACATTATTGGGTTATGTATAATGTATAATGCATATGCATTAGCTGTTTTTACTTTAAGTATACTGTATGTTTCCTTTACAATAAATATATATTTTTTTTACCTCACATGCTCTGAAAAGGAGGTTTTGCAATCAGTTTAGGCGTAGAAAATCGCTTTTTGCGGCCTAGCGCGGCAAAGTACTTTTTTAATTTAATACCTAAAAGTATGTCATAATGCGTTCCGAATCGCACTATTGACTTTTTTGTTATATTTGATTCTTATTTTAAATAACTTTAAAGTAATTATAATACTCCGTTTTGGTTTTATTATATTATTTTAGATCATTGAATCATAAAAACAATAATAATAAGATTAAACAGAGAGAATTCACAACCTATAATTGGATTTCGGACTGTGACATAAATCTTTATTTTTAAATTGTCTTTGTCTTGTACCTCATGTCAGTGTCAACATTTACGGAATTGTTTTTATTCTTATTAATAAGTAACAATATATTCCTACTTTAAATAACTTTGAATTAACAATAATAATCCATTTTTTATTATTTTAGTTTTTTAATATCATTAAAACAATGAGAATAAGGTATATTTAGAGTAAACTGTAAGTTTAAAGATTTTTTTACCGGAAGTTGACCGCGGAAACAACCATAAAATGTTTCTCGCTGTTGTGAGGTGAAAAATTGTGTGTTGCGCTCGGCAGGAAAGTTTTTAGCGTCTTGTACCTTTGAAATCCTCGCTTCGCTCAGGATTGAATCTTTGAACCGCTCGCTACGCTCGTGGTTCAATCCTAGAATCCTTCGCTTGCTCAGATTTCAACAGAGGTAACTCGCCGCTAAATAACTAACTTTCCAGCCTTGCATAACAAATAACTATTCCCGCGTTTCGACTTCATTTGTTGTTTTTTTTTCTAAAACAGCTTTCTATTTGCAAGCCAGTTCGAAATTTATAAAGTAAAAGATCGTCCGATTTTTAAATCACACGACAGATATGAGTTTTCTATGTAATTATTTAATATGGATTTTCATACAACTTTCGCCGGCAGCTGCTCGCATGTATATGGCCAGGACAGCAATATCGAATTATTTTGGCAACCTGTCAAAATAATGCTCATATTTCCAAGCATGTTTGAGAAAATGTTATTTTTATTCAAATATAAATTTAAAGAGCGGTTTTGAATCGCCATTTTTTGCCGTCGACTATACATACTATTTTCACAGTCTATCAATGCATACAGTCGTCCGACGGATACGTTTTGCCAGAGCAATCGTGCGGGGCTCGCGGGGTGAGAGGGGTGCTGAGACCGAGCTGCCATACGCTCACTCGGGACTATGATATGTCCTGTCAAATAATATGAAAGTCTTGTCAAAAGCGGCATGGCCGTGAGGTTTTAAGGGCGTTGTCCCACTGTAGTTAGTTACACTGTGCTATTTTATTATATTAGGGCTGATTTTTTAATGCTTAGTTAGATACAGGATATTCCTCTGTTAACTATAACTATTTTATTTTGCATTTGACAATGCTATTTTAATGTTATAAATATTTAACAAGAAAATATACTAGAAAAAGCAAATTGTCTCATGTTATCCCGTGAGGACGACATGAGAAAAGTTGCTTTTTTCTAAAATGCAAAATAAAAAAGTTATAGTTAACAGAGGAATATCCTCTGTTAACGTTAAAAACGAAAATTTTAAACGGTTATGATTAAATTGACTGTTAAAGTTTATCCAGGGATGGAAAAATCAGTCCTTAGTCCATATTCCAGTAATTGTAGGTATATGTATTAAGTTATTATTCGAATTTCAGGTAGTCCGCAAACTAGGCGAGTTGTTCTCGCTCCGGCACCAGCTCAACGTGGAGTCGGACCTGCTGGACACGCCCGACTTCTACTGGGAGCAGGAGCAGCTCGAGCGGATCTACTCCTCCACCGTGGCCTACTTCACCATCCCTAGGAGGACCAGGGTGAGACTAACTAAAGAATCTGCTTTATGAACATTTATTTAAATGCATCTACACAGTACTGCGTGCCATTTCAAATTTGCCATTAAGGAATTATTCAAAGTACTGTGGGCGAATCCAATCATTCAGCATTAATTTCACTACTAGGGCGGTTACAACCCGATACTCGGGTTCGTCGATCGACGAACAATTCCAAATTATGCGAAAATCTTTAATTGCAGTTTGTGATCATCACGTTTAACATTTTGTATATTTTATAGTTTTCGGAACAAATAGACTCGAGTACCTTTAATTTGATACCTTACTCGGCCGCGTACTACGCGCCAAAGTCCCTATCGAGTCGTCACAAATTTTGCGAACCTGAATTAAGTATATAGATATTAAGCATTAAAAATTTAGAACAAATGGATCATAGGATACAGGCAATTATCAGTTGTTTCAACTGCCTGCCTGAATGATGAAGGCTAAAATCCTCCCGTCGTACATAAAAAAAAATAACTGTGGGTTATATGTATATATCATATACTAGCTACCACCGTCTTATCTAAGCCTGACGCCATAACAACAATGTTTTCAGCATTGTTGTGTTCCGGCAGTTAGAGATAAGATAGCCAGTTCCCCAGTGGCTGAGGGTTCCGGGAGAGGCTCGCTTCCATCTTCAGCCTTATCAATACTAAACATCAGGTATGATGAAGGATAAGAGTCTCCCCGTCATTCATAAAAAAAAAATACTTGATTTCTTGGCGCAAGTGGGTCTTACTGTGCCAAACTGTCACGTTACGGAAGGTGACAGCAATTAAATTTAGAATTTATAGAGAGTTGAAAGGAAGTACTGACTGAGATTAACTTTGACTATGATTTACTTTAAGTACCTAGTTAATTGAAGATAAATTGTAGCGTAAATAGATTTACGCTACAATATAAAAGATACGAGTAATAAATTAAAAGCAACTTATGCACTCATCTCTTGTCTGGCCAGGTACTCAACGAGCGTCTATCCCACTGCGTAGAGCTCCTAGAGCTGGTCTCCCAGTGGGCATCAGACCGGCACCACGTGCGGCTGGAGTGGATGATCATCGCGCTCATCATGGTCGAGGTGGCCTTCGAGCTGCTGCACTTCTTCGAGAGGTATCGGCATACTACTGAGTAAAATGTAATGGTTTTAGTGATCATGGTCGAGCTGATGCACTTCTCCGAGAGGTATCGCCACTACTGCGTAGATATTACAGTGATGTGTCTTCTTAGAGGAAACAGCAGCTAAGACAATTGGGTTCTTAGAGAGAAAGGAACTTGAAACGTCATCGGCACCGACTATATTATTAAAGAACACAAACATTTACTGATATAATTATAGTTTTTGACAGATTACAGACACAACTACATCTCCGAATTTTTAAAAAACAGAACATCAACAAACAATCTTATTTGGTTCTTCTGTTGGATAGTTACGTGTTGTCTACTGGAGCCTTACCATCAACTGTAATGCGATTCATTTTAGGTCATTTTTAGGTTGAGAACGCGGGATGCTGTCATACAGCGCGTATAGCGGCGTCTCACTCTTACTACCTAAAATGAATCGCAATACAGTTGATGGTAAGGCCCCAAGTATTGCGATTCAATGCGGTCTAGGTCTGCTTCGAACTGCAACTTCTAGGGGTGTTGGCATTTTTTGTAAAAGTGGTTCAGTTATTAGGTCCAAGTGTGCTTCGAACTGCAGCTTCTTCTAGAAATATCGGCAGCATTCTTCATAGGTAGCGGTGAACTCTTGCCTGTACCTGCGTGGAACTCCTGGAGCTGGTCTCCCAATGGGCATCAGACCGGCACCACGTGCGGCTGGAGTGAAATAAAGACAGGTTCTAGAAATATCGACAGCATTTTGCATAGAGAGTGGTTTGGGTTGTCTACTTATCATGGTCCAGTTCTATTTCGAACAGCTGCATTTCTTCTAGAAGTATGGGTCTCATTCTTCATAGATAGTGATGAACTCGCGGCTGCCCGCGTGGAACTGCTAGAGCTGGTCTCCCAGTGGGCATCAGACCGGCACCACGTGCGGCTGGAGTGGATGATCATCGCGCTTTTCATGGTCGAGGTGGCCTTCGAGCTGCTGCACTTCTTCGAGAGGTATCGGTAAACTGCCGAATAGATATCGTAGTGATGCGTCTTCTTAAAGAATATGTACAATCTTGCACAAAATGGTGTGATTGCTGCTAAGTTCAATAGAGAAGAGAGGGAGGAAACCATACGCAATTGGAACAGACAATTTTCTAGTTTTTGACACATTTCTTCTACATCTCTGCAACTCTCTACTCTACTAAAACTCTCAGATGTTTTTTTTAAAGAAGGAACAACAAAAAAATGGGTCTTTTGTTGGTCTGTTACGTGTAGTCTACTTATCATGGTTGAGGTTCGTTTCGGAATGCAGCTTTTTTTAGAAGTATCGGCAGCATTCTGAGAAAATACTGGTTCTACTGTTGTGTGGTTGGACTGGATTTCCAAAGGTCGTGGGTTCGAGTCCCATCTGAGAATTTACATGTGGCCGAGTTGATTTTTTATCTAATATTTTTCTACTTAAAATGTATCATAAGTATAAAAGTAGCATTGAAAAATGCAAGTCTCGGTAGCTCAGTGGTTGGAGTATTGGACCGGATTTCCAAAGGTCGTGGGTTCGGGTCCCATCTGAGAAGTCACTTGTGGCCGAATTGATTTTTTTCCAATATTTTTCTATTTAAATTTTATCATTAGTTAGGTGTTGTCTACTTTTCATGGTTGAGGTCTGTTTCGGACAGCAGCATTCTGAGATGGTGGTGTGGTGAACCCGCGGGTGCCCCCATGTTTGACGTTCCTGGACCTATACGTACATCTTATGTTTTGGCGCGCACTGTTCATTGAAATAAAACAACTTTTACGGATATCAAACGCGCTATATTTCCACGAACTAAGTTGTAATTGTCCGTATTTTTAGGTTTTTTAGGGGTTTTTTGATTTTCCCGACGTTTCGGCACCTTTACAGCTGCCGTGGTCACGGGATGACCACGATGAGTTCCTGGACCTTTTTTTTTATTGTCGACGGTGATTATTTCGATGCGTGTAAATATAAATATGGGTAGTTCTAATAAGTATGACGAGTCTATTTTTCGTTTTGACCAATTTATCTCCGCATGTATAATATGTAGATTAAAACTTACATAAGTGTGTGTTTAGATCGTGTTATATGTTGCAGAAGACTATGTTTGAATAGGCTATTTGACAGGTTTTTAAAATCCATTTTATATTATGTAGTTGAGTTTATATTATGTAGTAAAAATACCAAATTAAAAATTCAATATTTAAATAGCGCGCCAAAACGCTACATTGACAATAGGCAAACGAGGTTTACAAGCAGGTGACGTCATCATAAACTCGACGAATTAGGAGCGTTATGTGTCACGTGACAAACGTTTAAAAAATGCATTTTTATTTACGGATTTTTAAATAAAGTTATTATTATTTTACGTTAATAAATAACCAGTTTTAAGGTCTTAATTTATACTGATAACAGTAATTGAAACTTTATTTTTCGCATTGTCAAATAGCCTCATTTTTTTACTTAAAATCGGTTTGCTTATGATCCCCGTGAAACCCATCTAAGACAGGACCGCCGCCTCTATGGCCTTTTAACCGCCTCTGTGGTCTAGTGGTCCTACCACCGGTATCAGACCCAGGGGTCCCGGGTTCGATTCCCAGCGGGGGTACATATTGTATTCGGTTTGGTTGGTGGTAGGACTCATTGTAAGTCCGCCTGGCTAGCTACCACCATCTTATCTAAGTCTGACGCCATAGCAACAATGTTTTCAGCATTGTTGTGTTACGGCAGTTAGAGATAAGATAGCCAGTTCCTCACTGAGTGTGGATTCCGGGAGAGGATCGCTTCCATCTTCGGCCTTATCAATACTTAACATCAGGTATGATGAAGGCTAAGAGTCTCCCCGTTCGTTAAGGCGGTACCCTGACCGAAAGTGGCGCCGCGTTGAATTTTATTTAATATCGTTATTCTAATACACAATTTTAATAAAACTTTACGTGGAATTTTTAGAGCCCATAGTCTAGTATTTTTAGACGGTATCATTACATTCCCTCGTAGTCACTGCTAGAAGTAGATAGCAAAACTGCTAAAAGTGGCGTTTTTGACACATTTGCTATCTACTTCTACGAATGACTATGACGAGATGTAGCGATACCTTCTGAAAATACAAGCTCTAAAAATTCCACGTAAAGTTTTATTAATATTGTGTATTAGAATTAAGATATTAAATAAAATTCAACGCGGCGCCACTTTCGGTCAGGGTTTTTTTTAATAACAAAAAAAGGATCCACGATAGAGCGCGCTAACCCAGAAGGTGCCTATTCACCCTTGCTTATAAGATGGACATCTCGGAAATTATACTATAAAATCAATTAATATAAGTTGTGAACCTTTGTATTCTTCGTCAGGCATTTTTAACGTTCCCACTACTGGGGCACTGGCCTTTCTTATGAATGGATACGGAGAATGGGTCATGAACCACCACGCGGGCCCAATGAGGATTGGTGGGTATTAACGACTGCAAAATGCATTCGGTACCAACGGCATAGCGTACCCTCCGAACCACGGAGGCGCACGAGATAGGAAATTTTTGATCACCCATTCCGTGACCGACTATTGCGAAATTTGCTTAACTACAACAATCGCACGCCGCGCGCGACCCACTGTGCCACAGGCTCCTTAAACCTTTATATTAATAATCCAATATTACATTTATATACGTGGTTTTTTATATTCCATAACTTTTGGGTCTTAACACAGAAACTTAGTTCTGCCGAATGAATGAAAAAGTAAAAAAAAAAAAAATTGGCGAAAATAATATATGCCATTCTATTTGTTTCATACCATGATGCGTCTGATTAAAACCCGGGCCGCTATTTCAATGTCACCTTATCTTATGACTTAAGTTAAGTCCAACATTTGAGCTAAGTATCACTTGTGAAAGACAATAGCGTATTTCAATCCGGATATTCTTCGCCTTGGCTAATCTAGGATCCGTCGCAATATTGCTACATAATAAACAAAATATGATAATTGTCTATGAATGTTGGTGTCATTTGGTGACATTGAGCGCTCATTGGCTGCGCCTGTACGCTCAGCGACCAATGAGAATCGTTGTGGAGGCTCCACAATGAAAAAGAGCGCCAAAAAAATATCACTGGAATTTCTTCTCACTTCGAAATTTTTACGTTACATTACGTATCATCTTCAAAATTTCGCATAACATACTTGTAATTTGCCATTATTTCTACACTATAATATTTTTTATGCTACAACTGCATTTTATTTACTGATAATAAATACCTAAATGTAAAACTAAAATTTATATCTTTTTGCCTGTCAAAAATACGTTACCATAGCAACGAATCCCGGATCGGAATTCCTTAGCTTAAATATTGGCTAGTTAGGATGGACTTTAAGCGTCACTTAACTTTAATCGTTTATTTAAATACACATAAGAGGAACATATCTTCAATCCTGGATCAATTCAAGATAAGTCGATATTGAAATACCGGTCCTAAAGATATGGGTAAAAAAAGTCACATTGTTGATACACAATGCATTATATTGCATTTATTTCAACTTTAATTTTATTCACAAAAAGGCTAAGATAAGTCTTCTTATAATGACTGGATTTATGGATTTGACATTTTGTAAAACTCAGTGTCAATTTTGTAGGTACTTCTTTACGAAAACAAAGTTTGCTATAGCTCTTTGTGAAATTCGTGTAGTGTTTTTAAATGTAAGTATAGTAAATAATTAAATATTATGTTTATGTACAAATGTTGTTCCTATAATATATGTATGAAATGTAATGTGACATATGTAGTTTATAATTAAAATATAGTAGTTATTTGTTGACTTATCTCATTGTAATTAGTTAGATTATTTAGATTTTTGTATTATTTGTTTTTACATTAACTTACATGTAAGGTGTTGTTATTGTAATAAAAATATAATGTTTTAAAAAAAGGTATGTTTATTCTTGTGTGATTTTTATCTGTATCCTTTTATTTTTTACTATTAATTATATTGTGAGTATATATTACTTGGCTGGGTATAGTATATTTTGTAGAAAGCTTTGGTGATAGATTCAATGTATTTAATAATGCCAATATTTAAAAAGTTAACAGATTGACTTAAGTTCAATGAAATTGATGTAATTTAATATTAAACCACCTCAATTTAATATTTTTGTATTTTTCAATGCTATTTATATACTTATGGTAAATTTCAATTAGAAAAATATTGGAAAAAATCAAATAAGCTATTAGTGAATTTGCAGATGGGACTCGAACCCACGGTCTTTGGAAATCCGGTCATAAGCACCTCAATTTAGTTTGAACTTGACGAAATCTACGGCGCAGAAGTAAGTATATTGTGGCGATCGGAGGTGTTCATAAAGAAGACACGCAGATAAATTCAATATTTTATTATCACTTCATAACATTTATACTTGCAAGCGGATCAACTGTTTCTACGCAAATGTATTGTTTATTTTAGATCGACAGGCATATAATTCAAAATCAAAATCAATCAAATCAAAATTTACGTACATCTTATGTTTTGGCGCGCACTGTTCATTGAAATAAAACAACTTTTACGGATATCAAACTCGCTATATTTCCACGAACTAAGTTGTAATTGTCCGTATTTTTGGGGTTTTAGGGGTTTTTTGATTTTCCCGACGTTTCGGCACCTTTACAGCTGCCGTGGTCACGGGATGAAAACAAAAAACCCCTAAAAACCTAAAAATACGGACTATTACAACTTAGTTCGTGGAAATATATAGCGCGTTTGATATCCGTAAAAGTTGTTTTATTTCAAATAAAAATTTATTTATTTCGGTACCAATAATTGTCACAGCATGGTGATAGTGCATAGTGCACATGTGCCAGATGGAGTTGCTCTTCCATAAAAAACTAGTACAGTATTTGTAATGGTACATACAATGTGCTTAAGCTCCAAGTTGTACCAACTAACTAATAAGAATAACAATAAGTAGGTAATTTACTAAAAACTAACTGTAAATATGTGTGTGTGTATATATGTTGGGTTATCTGTCGATTACAAGGAGATCCTCGGTCTCATCGTAAGTTAGGGCTTTTAACCACGCTGATAACCTTAGTTTGCATTCACGGTAGGTTTATGGGTGTATTTCCAATTTCTTATTAATTTTGTTATACAAATAAGACGACAAATAAACATATTGACACTGTGCAAATTTAGTATGAGTTCGTTTCATAGTAGCAACTTTATCCTTTCTACGCCTCTTCATAACAACGTCATCGTAAAACAAAATTTTATGTTTTTTTTAAACAGTGTGCAAAATATACAGTTTTCTCACTGTTAACAAGTCTGCTATTTGAATTCTATCTTTAAATACTGATATCTACTTATTTTCCAACGAAAGAGTTATATACAGCAATGTAATCGCATTACGATGCCAATGCATCACAGTACGTACCTGCCTTTTGCTTCGAAATTGCTGGTTCGATTCCCGCACAAAACGATTACTTGGGTTTTGACACATTCGAGCATGTATGAGAAATGTGTTAACTGATGAGCAGTGATCGGAGTGTCCGTTTCGACTGCTCGGCCACAGTGTCCCAGAAAAGAAACGACTATGTCAACATTACGAAGAAATTTGTAGGAAACTAATAAAGAAAACCCCAAATTTGCAGAACCGATATTCAGAAAGTTGTAAGGGTTTAACCGTGGCCGCGCAGTCGAAACGTGGAGAACCGCTCGGCCACGCAGATCTCAGAAACGGGAGCTACATAGCAATCTCATTCTTTTTGTAAATAATATGATTTCGCAGAATTTACAGAAAGTTAGAATAAAGCCCTAAAGTTTGTAGTTCACGACCTGTAGATCTTAAAAGCCATGGCCGCGCATTTGAAACGGTTAGAATCGCGCGCCTACGCAGATCTCGGAAACGGAGCGTGTCGTAGAAGTTCCATTCTTTTTGCTAATCACATACGAATGCTGATAGTATATAAATGGCTGGTATAAGGACCTGCATGATATTTAAATTAACCCCTGCGTGTTTATTGGCAAAGCTATGTAGTTATTTCATGATTCAGAGATTGCTAGGATAATCGGATCGGACGCATATTTACCTAAAGTTAGTTTTTGGCTAGGAAATAATGGAAGCGGCTTCTTAAAATATATATTTTTTTAATAAAAATCCCGGGATTACCAAATACTTTCGATGTACCTCGGAAACGGTGCATCATAGCACAAAATTAAGATATTTTTGTCTCCCTACTTTACTCATGAACCTCTCAGAATCTATTGGCATAAAAAGACCAATAATAAAAAAAAATAGTGCTTAATATTTTTCCAAGTCGCGTTTCCATAGTAATTTCACTTTAAATTTCGATCAAGTCGCTGGCCCATACAAAACCGATCAAAATCAGGGATTGTTTCGATACAAAAGTGCATTCCATAACAGCCAACACCTCAACTTTAGGTATATATGCATCCGATTAGCCGATCACTGCTGATGAGGAAAGAGGAAGTACGGGAGATAATAATGTAAGGATCCTGGAGCTGGAGCTGGTGGAGGATATTGAGCTCTGACTACATTGAGAGAAGGGCGTGATTATAAGGCTTTCTCACAATTTCTTGTCAGTTCAGTCAACTTAAACAAAGTTTATTTTTGTTTATCGTGAAAGAAGATATTCAAGACATGCTGTATTTACACGATATAGAAAACTTTAATAGCTTATGATTTTTTAATTTTTGAATTTTTTCAATGCTATTTTTATACTTAGAAAAATATTTAAAAAAATCAACTCGGCCACATGTGAATTCTCAGATGGGACTCGAAACCACGACCTTCGGAAATCCAATGCTCTAACCACTGAGCTACCGAGACTTAAATAACTTTAACAGCTCAATTCTGTTTCACATTTGTCCAGGAGTTTCGTTAGCGGCTGGCGGTATCAGGCGGAGCACGCTCCAGTCGTCACCTCATACGAAGAGAAGATGCTGCAGGAACTGTTCATACTCGACACGTGACCATCCTGGAGAAATGAGTGTGGCTACTGAGCTAGTAGCCCTAGCATCAGAGCTTTTATGGAGACTCGTAGCCAAATGACGTGTCACTGTTCCGTGGGACAACGTCGCATTTTATTATCTTATATTCAGTGGTGGTCACAAACGTCACTGGCCGATTTTCTACAATCAAGGTAACTTTGGAGTCTTGGTTCTCTGCGAAGGATTTTTATTTATTTATTTATTTATTTATACAATTCAATAACTTACAGGCTGACAGAATACTCCAAAACGCCAGTAAGCTTAATCTAACAATAATATAGATGGATACATTAGAATTTATCTTAACTACAAATACAATACAATAAATAAAAAATAAAACAAATGTCAAATAATAATCATGCAATGCAAAATAAAATTCAAAATAATGTCCAAAGAATATAGAATAAAAATTAGAAGCAATAATGTCAAATTAAAAATAAACTATGTAACTAAGAGTATAATACTCAGTCGAATTAGAATTTATAATGTCATCAACTAAAATTAAGTACCTAATAAATTGATATTAATCACAAGATTCAGATAAATGTCAACGTTACAATATTTACAGTTATGTCAATGAAAAATGTTACGTCAGTCTTATAATTTTATTATATGTCAGTCAATATGCACGTCATTCAGATATAAATGGAATTTATTAATGATTGACCGAGCTGTGATCTGTTAATGGCCATCTAATTATGTTGGACAGAAACCGCGTTAGCATCGCGTTATTATCGCTATACACGCGCGTCTGTATCGATTCAAACGCGTGTTTGAATTTATGCAGGTGTGCAAAGGTCTACCGGCTGCGTCTGACGCGCGTACGTATCGCGCTTGTATCGATACCAACGCGCGTCGACGGCGCGGCGCGTTTAAAAACGCAGTGTGCTAAGGCCCTTACAGTGCTTACTTTGGGGCTAGGTTAATTGGTGTGAGTGTAAGAAATATTTATTTCATTTTTTATGTTAATTGGAACACGATTGATATACGATAATGACTAAACGATCGATAGCAGAATAGAACCCCAGGTTCGTCCCGCATCTTCTCATACTTACGTTCAAAGTGCGAACCATAAGGTTCCGTAGCATTTGATACCTATTTTATTTTACTTCAGCCACCTTAAAAGGGCTAGCTTACTATTAGCTAACTAGTTGAATGTTGGGTGATGCTAGTTCAACTTGGACGAATTAACTCGTTTAATTCGTCCAAGTAGTTCAACCAACGATTGGCTTTGTCATTTAATTGAATCGTCATCAGCCCTTTTTAATGTCCCCACTGCTGGGGCACTGGCCTTCCTTATGGATGGATAAGGAGAACGGGCCATGACCCACTACGCGGGCCCAATGCGGATTGGTGGGTTTTAACGACTGCAAACACAGCCGGGACCAACGGCTTAACGTGCCTTCCGAAGCACGGAGGAGCTCGAGATAGAAAATTTTTAGCCACCCATCCCGTGACCGACCATTGCGAAAGTTGCTTAACCTCAACAATCGCAGGCCGAGCGCGCGAACCACTGCGCCACGGGCTCCTCTCCAATGCCGGCGTTTAATTAAGGGGCTAGCCTTCCAAATAAACGGCTGATTTAACCTATTGGCTGCGACATATGCATTGCCCCGAATGAACAACTTTTTGTTTAGCTGATTCAAATCAAATCAAATCAATATCATTTATTCAGTCTAGGCTGTTACAAGCACTTATGAACGTCAAAGAAGCTACGCCATCGGTTCACAAACCCTACGGCGGGAGACCTTGTAATTTCGCTTTTTTCAATTAAATTCGCTGTGTCAGTGTCAATATGTGTTGAATTTATAAATAAAAAGACTGAATTAAATAACGTTAGAATCGCTAGTATTACCTTGTTGTAGAACCTACGTAGTACCTATATTATAAGTACCTAATCTAAACTATTATTATAAACGCTAAAGTTTGTCTGTTATCTCGTCACGCCTATACTTAATCAATACCTAGATACGTCTTATGTGACTTTTAAATACGAGCTTCTGTATAGCTTGATGTTTTGTCGTATGTAAGTACGATCTTTACATAACTGAAATTCCTCCAATCGACTTTGAACTTTAAGACGTAAGCCGTCGAGTTCGGAATTGTCTGAAGAAAAGTGTCATATTGAATAAGTCGTGATTTCCGTTGATTGTACAATAAAATTGTGTTTTTAAACCAACTTCGCTGTAAGTACTTATATGTAATTGTAACGTATTCACTGACTTAATTATCAATAAAAGTATTGTTATATAAAATTTTCTTTGATTTATAAAAATGATTTTTACTGCAGTACCTATTCTGATCGAATTCGAGCGAGTTCTTAGTAAATTAACGCCTTGTCGTTTTATATAGCAATGTTCCCTTTTGTTTAAATGTGAGACTCTTATTCCTTAGGAGTATCAAAAGGCAGAAATTTTGAAGTAAGTACTAAATGTACTTTTATGTCTTAAACTTAACAAGTTTATGACATAAAAGTACAGTCGGTGAACTTCCCGGTTGACCATTAGAGTTTTAAGCGATTGCATAGCTTTTATCGCGGGCTTTGAGCGCGGCAAATAATCAAGAAATTCCGTAACAACAATAAAACTTAACACCCCGCACTCCGCCTACCATGTAGGTAGCTCGGCCGAGCGTTTTAATCTACTGTTTGGTTTGAAGTGACATTTGACTTTTTCGAAAATCGAGATTTTTTGGGGTTGTAATACTGAATAAATAAAAAATAAATAAATAATTATAATTGCATAAGTTGATAAAAAATGCTATGCAATAGCTTTTTACCGAGTCCCCGAGTGCCACTCGTTTTTTTTTTATTAAAGAGCTTTATTTAGGAAAGTAACATATATGCAGAAAACGTTTATATCAAAAATAATAGAACATTAATAGGTATTTCATTTGAATAATTAATTATTTCTATATCTTTAGTACTTTCCGAGAAATCCTTTCCCAAAAAAAATCTAATGGTCGATCGGGAAGCGTCCCGATTTTACGTCCTAGATATGACTTTCTGGAAAAGAATCCCAGACCTATATCGAGATAGACGAAAAGAGCGCTTCAAACTGTATGAGATACTAGCGTGTCGAATTTGTTGCACCTACGAAGACGTCACACGCGAGATTTAAGTGATGGGAAATGTTATTGACGAGTTCTTGCAAGAAAGCACTGCACTATTAACCATATCCGTTTCTGAGCAACGTGTGTTTTCACGGGAATGGTCTCTGGGACTGATTTAGGTCGGAAAACTTTGTCCGTGGATCAAACTTTTGACCCTACATATTTACCGTCTATCTCGAAATAGGTCTGGGGGGCAATTCTCGCGCTGAGATATGTCGAATTTGACATTTTCCAAACCATAATTTCTTTATTAAAAATGTAAGTAAAATCTTTACTACGGTACTTTAGTTTCAATGATCTTTGACAATCCTATAATATTGAAGATTGTTTTCTGTGAGTTTTAAATATAGATTTGTGGTTCCAAAAATGTCGAATTCAAAATGTAGAAGGCGCGAGAATTGCCCCCCTGTGACTGTGAAAAGAATGCAAACTGTTTTAGGGTGGCGTTTCTTTTTACTTTGAATGGGTTTCCTCTACATCCCAATCAAGGGTGCGATTGCGTAAGGTCATTCATCAAGCTATTCGATCGGCTGCAATTTGTATGGAATTTGACACTAATGACATACAATATGAACTGTCAAATTAATAAGATTACCTACGCAATCGCCTAGCAAGCCCGGGTGCTAACACAGGGTCCACGATGGAGCGAGAACATTCAGCATAATTTGTGCATTCAGCTGCCTATTCACCCTTGCTTCGAAGGTGGTCGGGTTATAGTACCTAGGCACTCGGAAATACAGACGCAGCGAGGGTTTTTTTTTTTTTTTTATATGAACTACGGGGAGACTCTTAGCCTTCATCATACCTGATGTTAAATATTGATAAGGCTGAAGATGGAAGCGAGCCTCTCCCGGAATCCCCAATCACTGAGGAACTGGCTATCTTATCTTTAACTGACGGAACACAAAAATGCTGAAAACATTGTTGTTATGGCGTCAGACTTTGATAAGATGGTGGTAGCTAGCCAGGCGGACTTACAACAAGTCCTACCACCAACCAAACCAAATACAATATGTACCCCCGCTGGGAATACCCGGGACCTCTGGGTCTGATACCGGTGGTTGTACCACTAGACCACAGAGGCGGTTAGTGCGTGCTTTCTTTTGTTTACTGTATTTGGTTGGACACGACACAGGAACAATGGTACGTAGTCGTAGGGAAAAGAGCCTGCCTAGAATCAACAATGGGTTCCACAGTTGCACATGAGTTGAGGCTTTAGGGCAAAAAGGAAAGAAAACCAATTAGAACAGTTTTCTTTAGAAAACATTTAAGGAGCATACATTAAAAGTAACGAGACTCATCGCGACATTTATTATGTAGTTCGTAATAGTTTGTATGTACTTACAGCTTGACGTTTTGGCTGTGTTGCAATGCAACAGCAGTTTTTTTAACAACTTCACTGTCCCCATACAATTCAATTTACAACTACCACTCGTCCATTAGGTACTTTTTGTTTCTGATAAGCTAAATAGCATTGACACTGTAATAAATAAATATATTTCATAAAAATACTATATTTTTACTTTATTTATTTTATTTTTGACTCATTTATTTTCCTAACTTCAGTGAGTCACATGTGACTCCTGAACTTATCCTAAAAGTTCCTCATGAGTCATATGTGACTCATTAAACAGTTGAGTTGTATCTTATGTGGAAGGAGCATAATTATTACGTAGGTATTTATAAAAGAAGAGTCGCCGAGAAAATTGCACTAGTTATGCATAAGATACTTAAACCTGAGAAACCAAATCAAATTCGTAGAAAAGGAAATGTATGAACTGCCTCGTGTTTTAGCCAAAAGTTTGGAAACGCAACATCTAACTTGCTTCTTGTATTAGGCATAACCACAGATTACTTAAAAGTAACCTGCTATTATACTTCCTAACTGATATTAAGTGCGAAAGTATGTCGGTTTATATGATTTGAAACTTTCGCGTTCCATTAAAATTATAAATTAAAACAACGGGATTAAGTACCTACGGGATGCGACATTTGGTAGGATAACAAATGTCGCGTTTTAGTCCCGTTGTTTTAATTTATAAGTATGTCTGTTTGTTTGTTACTCTGTCACGGGAAAACTACTAAACCGTCGAAATAAAACAACTTTTGCGGATATCAAACGCGCTATATTTCCACGAACTAAGTTGTAATTGTCCGTATTTTTAGGTTTTTTAGGGGTATTTTGATTTTTCCGACGTTTCGGCACCTTTACAGCTGCCGTGGTCACGGGATGACTAAACCGTTTTCAATGAAATATATACTACTAAGTACTACTTTTTATCCCGGTATTCCCACGGGAACGGTAACCAAGCGAGTAAATCCGCGGGCGGCCGGTAAACTATTTATTAATCTGTGCTAGTAGTATTATAGGTACTTACGTATAATTTGTGAAAAGGCTTATCAGTAATTTAGTGTCACAAAACACAACTAGGACACGACACTACATGCGATGTAGTTTAGCTTGTTTTTATTTTATGATTTTGTAATTTTTACATTTTTCAATGCTATTTTTATACTTATGGTAAATTTTAAATAGAAAAATATTGGAAAAAATTAACTCGGCCACAAGTGTATTCTCAGACGGGAATCGAACCCGCGACCTTTGGAAATCCGGTCCAATGCTCTAACCGCTGAGCTACCGAGACTTGCGAACCACCGTCGAAATTCTCCAATACTTTTATATTTTTAATACGCTGTAGGCCAGCGTTGTTACATCAATGCTAGGAATATCCTTGCATTCGAAAGAAACATCTTTTCAGGTGTTTAACGATCGATTAAGATGCAACTGCCAATAATTTATGATTTTGTAATTTTTGCATTTTTCAATGCTATTTTTATACTTATGGTAAATTTTAAATAGAAAAATATTGGAAAAAATTAACTCGGCCACAAGTGTATTCTCAGACGGGAATCGAACCCGCGACCTTTGGAAATCCGGTCCAATGCTCTTTTTTATTGCTTGTTTTTATTTAAAAAAAAATGCTTAATTCCCTCTAAAAAAACTTTATTCCTTTCAAAGTTAGTCTATTCAGTCTTCATTCCTAAAATAAAAAAAAGAGTTGTGTGCTGTGATCGTGACACGGCGATAAGTCGTGTCGTCGCGTCGCCGCCGGCGTGTGTCGCCGGAAATGTTGCGAGTGGATGGCGCCGTGACAATGTTCCGATTCCGATGTATTGTGTGGACTGTGTCGGTGGACATGTCCACATTTGATTTTAATAGTTTACTGTGTAGGTATATCGCATAATAATATCAAGTTACAGGCAGGGACTGATTAATCAGAGAATTGCGGTACTTTTATTTATCGGTATGACGTCATAGCGGTTAAAAACTATTCCTTCATATTTTGATACCATAATTTTTCAGTTCTTCAAAATATCGGTACCGTAATTTTTCGGTTGGTCATCAAAGCGGTACCGAAATTTTTCATTACCTAACCGAAACCCAAATATAACGGTAGGTAGGTACTGTTATATTTCGGTTAATTTAACCTCTATTATAAAGGTTTTCTTTGATATACGCGGGTGAAACTGCGAGCGTCCGCTTAGCTAGTGTTTAATAACGTTCACTGCGGTAGGTTCAGTGCATTTCGGTACCGAAATAAAATTTCGGTTAATTAGCGGTACCTATCATAAGTAAGGGTTGTCATATTTCAGTACCGCTATATTAACCGTAAAAAAACCGAAATTCTAACAACCGCAATCAATCCCTGGTTACAGGTTACATAGTTAAAGATTTAGAACTTTTTATATGTTTCCTAGGTAAAAGGGTTTAAAAATCAATCGGGGGTAATAAGGTTTGGGATCGGTAAATAACTTTAATGTACAGTCACGTGTGACATGACATAGAAACAATAATTTCTCTCATTTGGTGCAACATTGACACATATTTGTAAATATTGTGTTTTTACAGGAGAGAGGAAAGCAGTTTAAATAATATTTTCTTACTTAAATTATCCTTAGTAAACACTACAAAATATAGAATTTTATAATTATAAATACTTGGACGAATTAGTCCAAGTATAAATATGACCACAAACGTTTACCATATTTAAATTAATTTAAGTTAATGTAGTGTATGTACCAATACTATCCACTCACACACACTACAGTAGCTTTTGGGTATTACCAATGTTTTTTCCGAAATATTATTTTTCAACGGAATACCCGTAATTGTGTCATTGCTACGCTAGAATTTACAACAAAAAAACAACGGGTTGCACTCTGGGAGTGCCGGCAGAAGTGAAAACCGCTTAAACGAAAATAACGATCAAATCCTCTATATCTTGACAACAACTTCATAAAAAGTTGATGAAAGCGGAGACCAACTTGATTTGGCAGGTAAATCCATTAAAACTGACCTGGCATCAATATGAAAGTTGGTAGTAATGAGAGATCTTTATATAATGGTAATTTTTAACTAATAAACGTAGATCTTGCAAGTGTGACACTTTATGTAATTTGAGATAGGTCAACGGTAAATGGTCTTACGAATTTTCGATCACGGTTACGTGTTCTGACGCGACGAAAGAAGTTATCACTTCAAAAAATTTTTTGACAAGTATAAGTAAGTACTTATGGTTACTTTATGACAAAGTAAAACCAATATGCGTGTAATTCAACTTTATGCACTTTGACTAAGTATTTATTTACTTAGTCAAAGTAACTTACCTATTTCAACATCTAAGCTATTAACAACGCTTTTAAACGAGTCAATAAAATCCACTTAACAAAATCCCTTAATCAAAATAACCCTAAGATGTTGTAGTGGGTCTTATTTGATCAGTGAAGGGTGGAAAGATTCCATAATACAGAAATGAAATATTCAACCCTCCGCCGCCCGTCAAAGGTCGCGTGGCGCACTCATTTGTTCCAGTTCATTTATTTACCACCGAGATTTTTTAGGAAAGTGCAGAAGCTTCTATATAGGAGCTACAGGCTACACACGTTACTTGGGTGAGGAAATTGGTTTGGTCACTAAGTAAGAATGCTACTTTTAAAAGTACCATACTGATCAGGATAAGTAAAAATCATTTGGAAGTCGGATTTATTTATTTATTTAAAAATCCACAGCTCTAAATTAAAACTTAACAAAACTTAAATACTCCACATACAGCAAATAACGGATTTTACATATGTTAACTAAATAAATTTATAGGTAAGAGGTGACGCACACATGTAAAGAGTGTAGAAATTTTTAAGCATTTATTTTAATAGGCTAAGGTAAACATACATACATAAAATTAATACATACGTACATAAAATAAGTACATACATATATATAAATAGATAAATAACTACTTCAAGTGGAAAGTATGTTGCCAATGTTTTTTTTAAAATGCTCAATGATGAACAGAATATTAAAGCCAGAGCGAAGATCAGGCTAATCTACCGTAACAAGAAGAATTATAACAAAGTAACTACTTACCTACTTTTATAGTTAGTGACACACAAAAGTAATAAACACTCAGCCAGCAGTATTAATCCTAAATCCTAATGTAAATTTGCAATGTCCCCTCTGCATCTGCGCTTGTGTAAAAACAAAGTTACACCGCGCATGCGTGTGTTCCCGCCACTTTTTGTCATCCCAGTCAGCTGTCAGCCGCAGGGTGGTCTCGCAAGCCCTCGCTTCTTATTTTATGTAATAAAAATCACTGCGTGTTTAAGGTTAGGTTTGTTTTTTTCTTAAATATCTTTACAGACTGTGGTGTTGATACCGTGATGTGAAATACCGCAATGCGTATTTTGGATGTTCTAATTTCAATTAGATTTTGGTGACGTATCTGTTTGTGAATCTATGGTGAATAGTGTTGTGCTAAGGATTTATTTATTTAGCTGTGACTTGCGGAACAAAGGTTTGTATCTTTAATTCAAATATAGGTACCTACTTAAATATAATAATTCTCCCACATAATCGCAAATACTATCACGAAATTGTTTAAGCTATATTGAGCTTTTGAACTTTTTCATATTATTCGTGTAAGTACTTAAGCGGTTTCTTAGGGTTAATAATGATGGACAAACTTACCCCATATACTTATCCAACTATTTTCTGATACTTTATGTAATATCTATAGCTTATTACTAGAACACATTTGCTATAGTGCGACAGTGCTTAAATACAGTCAGGATAATTAGTATCAGATACAGTCTATATCAGGATTCAGGACTTAGGTACAACAGAAACATATTATTATCGCTCAAGAAATAAGGCAACCTGCTTTTTATTTAAATCACAGGTTTAACAATCTAAGGCTTAAAGGTTCTAAACCCGCTTGATATAAGAAAAAAAACATGACCTCTAAACAACGTGCTAAAACAAAAAAGAGAATTTAGAGCGAGTCTGGGTGTTAAAAAGACGTTATTTATAGTTGTTTCGACCCTAAGCAGATTGTTTATATTTTTTTTCACTTTCGAGACGACCATGGTGGCACGTTCTGCCCTCAACTAAGGTCAAGGTTTAGGGATCCGTCAAGGATGCGTATGTTATTTAGAGAATTTTTATGATAAATTTAAATAGAAAAAGACTCAAATGAATTCTCAGATGGGACTCGAACCTACGACCTTTAGAAATCCGGTCCAATGCTCTAACCACTAAGCAAATATTTTTTAAACACACAGACGATAGAATAAGTACCTACTGTACGTATGCCATCCAAGGCTAATTAAAGGCTGCCTCTGATTGATTCCTTTGTCTATATTATTTAGGAAATTTTCTTCTTTGTCTTGTAGACGCTAGGGAGACTTTTTTATTGTTTTAACTTTTCAATTTTTGCTTTTATGTTAAATTCGTATTCAAAGACTATGTACATATTAGTAAGATCACAGAATACTTAATAGTACAAGTAAGATTTAAAAACTTTAAACTTCCTAACGTAAGGCTCAATTTACAGACTTTTGTCTTTCTTTATTGCGATAAAGGTCCTTCTCAAAAGTCCCCGTTGAACCGTTTACACGACTGACTAAAACAAATTACTTATAACTTTATAATTTAGCATTTTACAATGCTATTTTTATGTGATAAATATTAAACAAGAAAATATACTAGAAAAAAGCAACTAGTCTCATCCCGTCAGGGCGACATGAGACTAGTTGCTTTTTCTAGTATATTTTCTTGTTTAATATTTATCACAAATGACTTACTTAGTTGAATTTGCACCACTACAGCATGCGTAGCATGAGCACCTCGACAAAGCTTTCTCGACAGTTTTCTCGCGCGAGCGTATTGTCTATCTCGCTTACACCGTACTGATATGAGCAGGACCGACATCGCGAGATAAGCGTCGACAGCGAGTCGGGGTGCGTATGCTACGCTGGCTGGTGCTGCAACTGCAAGTGGCTGGCGCTAACGCTACTAAACGGGTAAAAGTCTATTCTTACTTCAATTATTATCAAAACTCATCAAGATTGGTTTTATTTAATTCAGAAAGAAACATCCTACACACACAGATAGAGGATAAAGTTCCTTAACGTGTAGGTACAGTCGAGTTCAATAATATCTGTGCACTTTTGAACTTTGTCGTAGTAATCATTGTGACAATTTGTACAGAAAGTCTAAGAGGATGTCAAAAAACTTAATGCGACAAATTCCAAAAATGCACAGATATTATTGAACTCAACTGTACCTATACGGAACCTAGAATTCATAACACCTGTCATTCCTGTCAAGTGCAGGTAAATCCAACATACTGCGTCCAGGGAACCTTTGTTAAGCCATTGTTAACAAAACTGGCTTTTAAAACGCGAGAAACGTTGCCTTTTGGGTGTAATATACCAAAGCTTTATGTTTTACCTTTTTCTCATCCACAGACCTATATCGAGATAGACGAAAAGAGCGCTTCAAACTGTATGAGAACCTAGCGTGTCGAATATTTCGTACCTACGATGACGTCACGACCGAGATTTAGTGATGTGGAAATGTTATTGACGAGCTCTTGCAAGAAAGCACTGCAGAATTAACCATTTTCGTTTCTGACTGACGCGTGTTTTCATGGCAATGGTCTCAAGCGGTTTAGGCTGGTAAAACTTTGACCGTGGGTCAAACTTTTGACACGCAAGGTAGGTACAGTTTGATCGTCTATCTCGATATAGTTCTGTGGTCACATCTATTTTTTTATAAGTATAGTGGCCACTGGCCACCCGCGTCTTTGTCCACGGAGACTCGGTCGTCGTAGCGATAAATCAAACGAAAAACGTGCAAAAATTCACAATGGTCGGTCACGGGATGGGTGACCAATATTTGTTATTTCTTGCTTCTCCATGCTTCGGAAGGCACGTTTAATCGTTGTTCCCTGCTGTATTTACAGTCGTTAAACTTAGAAACAATCCGCATTGGGCCCGCGTGGTGGGTCATGCATGGCCCATTCTTCTTATGCATCCATAAGGAAGGCTAGTGCCCCAACAGTGGGGACAATAAAGTGGCTGATGACGATTATGAGTTTCCTGAAAATTGGTTCAGTAGTTTAGTAGGTGTCAAAAGGCAATAGAGAGGGTCACTTTAGCATTTCATTGTGTTTCAGTAGATTCTGAAATCCACTGAAACACTACAAAAACATCTGAAATGGCGGCGCGCACAGCACGTTTTTGAAGTACAAACACGATATTGGCTGCTGAACCCCACAACAACAGGCCCTAGGACATTACATGACTATGAAAATAACTGTAGTAAACTAGTCTTGCCGTTTCAATGCCAGTTAAAAGCCTTATCTTTTTTACAGCAAAGACCGCAGAATTGAGTCTACTCGACAAGGCTTAAATATCTGTCATTGTAGTCGTGAATCTAAAGTTATTCCAAGCGTGCTCTCAACTAACTCGACCATACGGCGTTACCATTTTAAATATATTGGCGAAATACTGAAAAGTGGGACCTTTCCACCCCTTCCCCCAGTCCGGTGCGTCTCCTAGAAGCATTTTTAGTATGTTTACTCCCTAAGCACCCTGAACAACTTACTAAACAAATCTCTAAGGTTCCAGCTCACGCACTCTGCAACAACTTTGTTGGGTGGGCTAATTCATGGAAAAAAAATTATTATTTTAAAAATCTTTTTATTGAGCTAAAGATTCTAACATTACCATCACTGTACATATACGCAACTGCAATGTTTGTCAAGAGGAATCCACATCTATTTTCCACAATATCAACTGGCCAATCAAAAATAAGCAAGCGCCATGGAAATATGTTAAGTGCACCATGGAAAATGATTAAAACTTTTACTGTATGGCACCTAAAATTTTTAATAAACTGCCAAAAAAATTTAAAAGACTCGAATTTGACTACATTTCGTAAGGACTTGTTAACATTAATATCAAGTAAAGCCTATTACTACCTTAACTGAATTATTTCTAAATGACAAATTTTCAATTATTATTCGAAATTGATTTACTGTATTCCTGACTTAATTAAATACTGTTAACTTTACATTTATTGACTTTTAATTACATACTTATGTGACATTTTTATAAATACATTTTATTTTAATTATTTAATAGATTGACATTTTATACGCCTGACTTAATTTATATGTATTAATATGTTACTTCTTAAGACATTCAATCTAATTTAATACTTATTGTAACTAAGCATAATCATTAATCAACAATCCAAATTTGTACGCCTAATAAATGGCCAAGCATTGTGATACTTTTTTTTTGTAACACCATCTGTATTTTATTTACTAAAATGATTTTTTATTTCTATTTCAAAATCTACTAGAAAAGTTAGAAATATTACAGTACAATACAAACTCGTAATGTTTCAATTCCAAAAACCGGAAACAATACAGTTACGGCTTTATTTTGCATAGATTTGCCCGAGGACAAAATATATAAATAGTAAAAAATAAAATATTATTAATAATTAAAACAATAATGTGTGCTAAAAAGTTATCCATATGTATAAAAAATAAAAAAGGGATGTCAGCGACCCTGCCAGGATTCGAACCTGGAATCTTCTGATCCGTAGTCAGACGCGTTATCCGTTGCGCCACAGGGCCGATGCAGGAAGTGACGAAATTACCGAACAATTTCACTGAGGAGCTTTCGACACTTTCTGAAAGACTGAAAAACTAATTGAGAGTATTTTTATTTTTGTTGGAAAGGTGAATTTGTAATGATTTCGATATTTTTTTAGTGGATCTTTGTATTGAAATTCAATTTTCCAGTTGCAATAGATTAGTTTTATTATTATGATTATTTAAATAAATAGGCCAGTTATTCATACATTAAAAAAATGTGAAGCATAGATGGATTTAAAAAAATATACTTAGTGCAAAAATATCTGAGGTTGGAATGACTATGCCAAATGTAATAGGGACGTGATTAAAAGCGCCAGACAGGGTGGTGGGAGGCAGAGGGGGTGTCTAGGTAGTGGTGGTATTGACGTTGGGTGTTGGACTTTTGGGGAATTTTCCATTTGTTTTGGGGGAAACCCGGAAAACTAACTAGGTACTACAAGTACTAGAAAACATTCGATAAAGAGAATGTTTAATAAGTATCATTTTCGACAAATAATAGCTTTTTCTTCCAATTTTAATTAAGTACCTAGATACTAATCGAACAATATGCTGAAATTTTTTTATGAACTCGGGGAGACTCTTAACCTTCATCATATCTTCATCATATTCAAGTTAAGTATTGATAAGGCTGAAGATGGAAGCGAGCTTCTCCCGTAATCCTCATCTCTGAGAAAAAGGCTATCTTATTTCTAACTGCCGGAACACAACAATGCTGAAAACAATCTTGTTATGGCGCCAGACTTGATAAGCTGGTGGTAGCTAGCCAGGCGGACTTTCAACAAGTCCTACCACCAACCAAACCGAAAGCTTACGCAATACGTACCCCTGCTGGGAATCGTACCCGGGACCTCTCTCTGGGTATGATATCTGTGGTTGTTACCACTAGACCACAGAGGCGGTTAAAGTTAGCAGCCGCGACCGCATTTATTTTTATCTTGATATTCAAACAAACTTAGCACTTTACATTTATTTTCGGACTTCCATTAAATATGAGTATAAGATAATTATAAGCCATGTAAAGTATCAAACTACCTACAATAAATACAAGTGCTAGCTATAGATGACATGGAAATATTATAAGCTTAAGACCTTCTGTAATTTAAAGCGTTCCGTTAACGATAAAATTTTCTGTCATCATCATTTTCTGTCATCATGTTTGTCTCTATTTGACAATGTGCCTCTGCGACTATGTTTGATGCGTTTTATTTCCGGAAAGGACAATAGCCAAAAAAAACCAGGGCCCCTACCGCGCAAGTGTCATCGGCAACGACATCGACTTAATTTGACAGATGGATGTGACATATTGCTCTTTAGTCTTTGGTAAGTTTTCATTTGTTGCAAAAAGAAGCAGCAATGTGTCGCATCCATCTGTCAAATGAAACCGATTGCGATGCCGAAGCCACATGCGCGGTACGGCCCCAGGTAAACTCAAAATAAGTTATTTTCAAGATTACTTTTGAAAAATTTTGTTTATCTTATGTTTTGGCGCGCACTGTTGATTTAAAATAAAACAACTTTTACGGATATCAAACGCTATATTTCCGTAAAAGTTGTTTTATTTCAATAAATTTTACACTTAAATCCATTGATTTCAATGATGCGCCATATGCAGTATTTTAATTACTCATTATTACCTTTAATTTCGGTTACTTTTCTTTTGCGCCCACGCCTGGGTTTTTTTTATACTCATTATAATGAGCATTCTCCTCTAATTGACAAACGATTGTCAAACAAATTTGTCAAATTTTGATGGTTTATCGGGCTTTTTAGGATCTTAGTACGCGTAAGAGCGTACAAACATTAAAACCATTGCTTTTTTAAATTAAATAACTAAGGGCCACTTGCGCCAAGCTGTGTTAACACATATAAACAAGGTTAGTGCTGCTTTTGTATAGACTAATTAATTTATATAATAACTATATAAATTTAACCCAGAGGTTAAATTATAACCTAGCGTGGCGCATGTGGGCCTAACTAACTTAATTTTGTATGTAAGCAGTGTTTAAATCATTGTTAATAAGCACATTTGGGAGGATGACGTACTGATTGAGTTTCCTAAAAGGTTCAAAGGAATAGCCCTGTCCGTCTGTTCATCTGAGCTTGTTAAGCTGTTTAATGCATTCACATGCATTTCCGCTGCACCCCGCTCCCTTGATTGATTAGTGGCGGGCGTGTATCGATAAAGCACAGGTATTGATATCGATAGAAGCGCTCATGGCCGCGCTTGACAGACTGATCGTATTCGATCACGTTTGTTAAGCAAAGTTCGGTCCGGTCAGGTGTCGGATTGGTGACCGTAAAGTGGCATTATAACTGAGCGCTTCCGTGCTTCGGAGGGCATGTTAAACCGTCGGTCCCGGCTGTTGTCATTTGATTACAGTATTTAAGCCAAGTCAGAGGCCTTATAGGCGGCTTGATAAACTTTAACACCAGGCCCTCTAGCATGAACACCGCTTTATCACACGATATGATATAGCGCATCATGCTGTCTTGCGTACTCCGCTACGATGTGAGCGGGACAGTGATACGTTATCGAGTTATCGAGTCGATAAAAGCTGCTCATGCTAGGCCTACTGAGGTGGCAACTAAACCTCACTCGATAAGAAGAAGAAGAAGAAATCGATAAAAAAGGTGATCTCTTATATCGTTTACCTCATTAAATATGTTTAATAATTGTCAACTTTGACACGTTACTTGCCAATTTGCCAATTTTCAAATTCATCATATTTAAAAGGGTGAACATGCACCTTCTAGGTTAGCTTATCTTACTTCATCGCAGATCCTATGTTAGTCCTTGGGATACATTGGGACCAAGAGCAAACCTATTCAACCTAAGTAAAGTTAAAATTTCTGTCGAAAAATCTAGCCGACCGCTTCCCACACCCCGCTATCTTATAGCGTTTTGGCTTTTGTATTGAAGTTCATTGAAGCATGATCCGTTTAGTTCTGAAAGTAAAGTCTATTAGCGATACTTCGATACTGCAAGTAATGGTGATAAACAACGCAGTTTTAATTGAATGTTATCGTCGCCGTCTCGCCTTGACATTGTAATAATTTGCTGACGTCTTATCGAGCCACTGTGATAATGTTAAGCTTCACTGATTTTTAATTAAGACTATTTTATTTCAATATTCCTTTTACGTATGCAAAATACCGATGATCGGGATCGAACCCGGGACCTCTGACGCAGAAGGTGGGGTTAGTACACCCTGCGCCAAACAGGTCGTCAAAATAAGTATTCTACATGTCTATTTGGACATATTTATTATTTCGTTTATTACTTCTTCTCTTTATAAATACGAAATGACATAAAATTATAGTTCGTTTTTTATAAGTACATACTTAATAATTATTACGTTAAACAAGAAAATATACTAGAAAAAAGCAACTAGTCTCATGTCGCCCTGACGGGATGCGACATGAGACTAGTTGCTTTTTTCTTGTTTAATATTTATCACATAAAAATAGCATTGTAAAATGCAAAATTAAATAAAAAAATATTTAAAAGACACCTATGTATTTTACCAATAGACTTCCAAGTGACTGGAACAAAATCGATTTTCTTAAGATTCACGCAACCACATAGCTGTGAATGTTACATATCCGGTAAGATTTATCGATATCCGCCCCTCCCTATCGGAAGCAGTTGATTCATTCATCAATTTGAGCCGGAATGCCCCGTTTGTTGGGCCCTCGTTACAAACAATAACGTTATTGGCCTGTAATCAGCTGGTACTTCTATATAACGGCAGTATCCTGACTTGCCTAAACAAAAGCACAATGCAAACTAAACCAAAGCCAATGTATCTGTACTTATTACAATCACGTAAGTATTTAAACAAGTATAAATTTTCTTTGTGCTAAAACTAGTCCGTGACATACGGATAACCCTAGGGAATATTAGATCGGGATAATCTATTAATGCTATAAGTGTTAAGTGTGTGCCAAGTTTCTAAACGCCCATACTTTCACGGACACCTATGTCCAGAAGACAATAGAATATCTATTGAACCTAAGTCCTTCCTTGCGAGTTGAAAATTGTTTACGGAAGATAACCATAAAATGTACTTTTATTTTAGTTTTTTTTTGTGGTGAAAATTAATCTCACCCATGTGTTTAAGGTCACTTTTCAATTTGACGACTCTGTATGAAATAAAACAGGGAGAAAAAAATTGCCCTTCACGAATTTCATGCCGGTTCTTCTCGTTGCAAGGTCTCCCGCCGTAGGGTTTCTGAACCGATGGCGTAGCTTCTTTGACGTTCATAAGTGCTTGTAATTGCCTAGACTACCTATTATATAAATAAATCAATTATATTGAATTTGAATTTTATTGTGTCTCAGAGGTTAAAATATAAGTAAGATTTTTTAACTTTGAAAAGAAATGTCCCTGTAATACTCTTTCGGAGCTTTGGTCTAGCAACTCCTGAGGATGCTCCGTGTAGTGGCGGTGCATCTTACAACATATTTTCTTGCGGATGCAAGCAACTTTTTGTTTTTTTAGTTAGATTAGATAAGTACGGATTTCTATCAAATACTTATTCGAATTTTAATATTTGGCAGAAGCAAAGATCAATCAGTATTCATAGCGCAAGTGTTAATTGCTTGATGCACTAATATCATAGCCGTAACATTAAGTCCTTGTATAAAAACGATTCAGTGCTAAAATAATAATAAAACAACATTTTGAACATTTGTATGTACCCAATTGCTTATAATTATTTGAATACCGTCACTTTTGAGTAGGTACTCGTAAGACCTTTAGAAAAATAAATCGGTTGTTATTCCCCCTTTTAAAAATATTTTGATGGTACTTATTTTAACCCTCACCATACTCTTGAGTTTGGTCAGCAATTATATAGTTTTTGAAGAAATGGAAGTGAATTATGCCATTTACATTGTGACCGTTAAAAAAATATAGCTTTGTAACTGGTTTTCGAAAATAAATAAATAAATATAAAAAAAAGTTAAGGTGCTACCTATGACTTTGATGTCTTGCGCAATAATTCACAGGTTTCCTGAACATTTTTACTTTTCTATATTTATGTAGGTAAGTATGTCTAGTATGTTGAAAAAGGATGTACTTGGCACAGCGTTGTACTCGTATGGCTGGTGACCTAGACTAAATGATTTCATACACGATTTAGTTGTGTTTATCCATCATCAGCCTGTGGACGTCCACTGCTGGACATAGGCCTCTCGTAGCTCACGCCTATTGTGGCGTTCATAGGAGGCTATTAGCCTACTGCTACAACGCTGGCCAGACGGGTTGGTAGAGGGTTTGTTTCAAGTTTTCCTTCTCTCGCACAGGTGTTCAATGCGTCGAGCCTCTTAGTCGACTTTTACGACATTCCAGGCATGTAAGGGAGTGGTGACACTTGTATACTTAGGCCGTCACCACACGGCACATTGCTTCATACTACACTCGTATTATGACTCATTATTGTCATTGTGAATACTCTACAGTAATTACTGAGAACATTATCAACTTCCCAATAACCTGTTATCGTTATCAATGTCGTCAATAATGTAGGTAATAAAAGAAAATTTTGTTTTTCCTTATCATTCAGTGGGGGACTACGTGCTGTCAGTCACATATGAATGCGGCTCTCTGAATGTTTCATCATTATTAGATATTATAATATCGAGTTTCACCCTAGTTCTTTTCGCAAGAACACGTGTTGTGAGACTCCATTTTAACTCAATCTACCGTACAATTTATATTATTTTAATTTATTAAAACTGGATACTGGCGAAATTCAAAAGGGCACCGCCATTGAATAAAAAGAAGAAGAAGATTATAATATCCCAACTGTTAGTTAAAGCACTGGTCTTCCTCAAGAATGGGTGCTTTAGAGCAGTCGGCCGGATTCCCAAAGGTCGGGGGTTCGAATCCCATCTGAGGATTCACTTGTGGCCGAGTTGATATTTTCCAATATTTTTTCTATTTAAAATTTATCATAAGACTATTTTTAGGTACTTATGGAGGGATAGATATATAAATAAACAAACTCATTTATTTGCATTACAAATACATAATGCATAAAAACAAAAGAAATGATAAGAAAAATAAACAACTACTTATTAACAAAAATAAACAACAACAAAAAAAAAACATTCTTACGGAGACCCATGTTGTGCATGTTTGTCACAGCGTTGAGCCTTTTGTGCCTTTTTGCAAAAAGGCAAAAGCTCAGCTCTATTTTTGCCCGGAGAGAGCAAATAGCTGGTTTTCAGCTTTCGCCTGAGTGACGCGAGGATAGAAGATAGGCCACGATAACGCATCGGGGTCCAATACGGATTGGTGGGTCACCTACATGTTAGGAGAAAATTGGTAGCCACCATACGTTTAGTTATTATCCAGGGGATCTTAAAAAATACAAAATTAAAGCATCTCTTAATTATTATTAAATTTATTTATTAAAGTAACAATGACACATTTCAATGATTTGGCCGTTTTCTTTTTACACAAAACTATTGCCCTACTTATGTATAAGTCTACGCAGTTGCTATAAGTCGACTTCTTGTCAGCTAAAAACAGTTTTGAATAGTGGGTAAAAATAGACGATTCAAAATAGCATAACAAGATTATTGAGATTATTTCAATTAAGTAGATAAAAATTAATAAGTAGATTAAATTCCCAATCACTTCAAATTACAAACAACACTATACCAATATTAGAAACAAATAAACTTTTCCATAGTTTTGTAAGCAAACATTCCCCTGTATATCACCCGCAGCTACAGTGGGGAGATGCATCGAGCGGTGCATACGATGCACATCGTTCTATTTCTAAGCAGCACAAGTTCATTAACGTCCCTGTTTATTGTCACTAGGGATGGAGCGAGGTCGATAACTACATCGATAAAATTATGACAGGAATTTATTTTTTTGAATACTTACATAAATAATCGAAAAATTTAGCGATTAATTGGATGATTTAGAAAAAAATGGAACGATAAGTGAAGTGCTTTATGTACAAAAAGTCCAGTAAAGCAAAGTACAGTAAGTCTTTCTTTGCCATTTAAAAATTGTTTACGTTTACAATAACCATAAAATGTAATATTATAATTAGTGTTTTCTTTTTGTGATGGAAATTGACCTTACTGATATGTTAAGGTCACTTTTTAATTTGACGACTCTGTATGAAATAAAACAGGGAGAAAAAACAGCCCTTGACGACTTTCCTGCCGGTTCTTCTCGTTACAAGGTCTCCCGCCGTAGGGTTTGTGAACCGATGGCGTAGCTTCTTTGGGTTCATAAGTGCTTGTAACAGCCTAGACTGAATAAATGATGTTGACTTTAACTTTGACTTGACTTACGAAACCACGGAATTGTCTTTGCAGCAGTAACTAACTAAGACAATATCAAACGAAAGAAACTACAGATAAACGAAAGAAAACTTTAGTCAAACACATAATCAACTTTATTAAATTAGCTGACCTTATTTTTCCATACAATTTTAATAATCAAGGGCAATTATTATGTTCATTGAACGATAGTTCAATTTAACACCGGATCCGGAAATAAAAGCTGGTGGCATTTACTAGCGGACCGGAATCAATCACGAGTTAATCATTTTTAATCCCATTGAACGAGTTTGATTGACAGCTGACTTGACACACCTAGAATGGTTCCATATTATGAAAATATTGTCTATACATTTTGAGCTTTATGCCTTTGAATTAACGCATTTTCACGAGTAAGTGTTTATGATGGTTCTAATTCATTTGGTTAGTTAAAGCGTAGTATTGATTTAAATGAGAGATTTGGTGGTGATAGCTTCATTATTAAAATTCGTCAATGCCAATTAATGATAAAGATACGTTCAACGAAATATTTATAAATTTCAGTTGTACTGGTGCGAACAGCCAGCCACTGCAATTGTACTGCTGATGTATTCCCTGAATGCTACAGTTTGGACCTCTTCAAAAGCAGAGTGAATAGGTAGTTGTTGGGCAAACATGTTAACTTCCTATCTTATCTCTAACCGTTGGATCACAACAATACTGAAAATATTGTTGTTATGGCATAAAACTTAGATAAGATAGTGGTACCAATCCAGGCGGACTTTCAATAAGTCTTACCACCAACCAAACCTACTACAATATGTAACACACTGGGAATAGACCACTAGACTACAGAGGTGGCTAATAATGTAACTACGAAACCAAGTTACTATAGATAAGAGTCACGATAATTTATCTTCGCTGAAATTAGCATTTTGATACCGATTTTTTTTATTAGAAAACAGACCTTTGATCTGCAGTGGGCGATAAGCCGCGGGCGCAGTGAGGTAATGCGCGTGTGCTGCCAAGGTGCATGAAAGCGCATTGTTATCGGCGATCCAGTTAGACCTGTCGCCACTAAATAATTGGTGCGCGCGCCCACGCGGGTATGTTGTGACGAGTTGTCTGTCTCATTAGCTGTGTTGCTAGGTTAGAACTTAGAAGAAAACTTTTTTTTTAAGATTAATGAATAAAAAACTAAATAATAAAAGGTGACGTAACAAAAATACGATTAACATCAATGTTTTTGTCTTGGTACTCATGAGAGATTTTTTTTAAATATCAGCACAGTTGTAATTTAGAAAAATAGATAATAACGTTAATAAATAACAGCTTTTCTTATTATCAATTGATTTTTGAAATTGTTTTTATTCGGATAAACCAAACATACCAATTTTGTCAGTAATTTATTAGTTGCTTATTTATTTAGTTAAGTTAAACCTAAATAGCAAAAAAAAAAACCAGAAACTCAATGTTAAGTTGTATCATAATTATGTACTTAGTCTAAAATACTAAATCCAAAATAATCTAATTCTATATTAAAAATAAAATTTTGCTACTGGCAATACTTTTCTAATTCATCATTCCGTGTAACCTGTCTCGAAGGATACATTTCTTCACTACGCCCTGCGCGCGCTCCTCCATCATCCGACTGTCAATCAGGACAATTGCGCTTGATCACTGAATATATGATCAAGTGTTGTAGTAATCACAGTGAGACAATGTTGATGATATCTGATGTATGATAATCTGTGTTTCGTCATTAATTAATTGAAACAGGTGTTATCAAATCTGTAGTAGGTATCTGATAGAAGACCTTAATTTTAAAGCATGATGTAACACTTTGCGAGTGTGTTTTAGTTGCACCCGCTTGAGTTAGCATCATACCTAAATGACTTTCTTATCAATGAGTATACGTAATTTATTTGCTATTAATTTTAGTAAGGTTTACTTCACTAAGCCCTTTGAGCAAATAATGATAAATTATTTTCTTTACTAATTAAAAATCTCCACATACATCAGATATGATCGATTGTACTATCATTTTATTTAGCCTATAATTATGATTGGAAATGATTTTATTTCATTGAAGTTTTTTATGATTATTAAATGTACAATGTTGCTTTTAATCAGTGGGGAATCACAGAGATTCTAAAGAGCATGGATTATCTTCCTGATCCGTGGTGGATCACTCTACGGTTTGACGATATCTTGCCTATCAATTCATAAATTATAATCTTTTTATCTTTCAATTATCGATCCCTTATCAATTTATTGGCATAAAAGCATGCCAAAGCACGTGGGTGCTTTAATTTATGTACCACATTCACTTAATGTTTGTATCGGTTGTTGGTACACATAGGCTTTAAGTATTGCCACACACAGCTTCATAATTTTTTATTTATTAAAGCTGATATTAGGCACCTCACATTAAAATTTGAAATAAGTAGTTTTAAAAATCGGTTCAGTAGTTCCAAAGACTACTTCTTACAAACAAACTTACAAACTCATCTTAAGTTCCTTCGCGCACTCATAATTAAAATAAAACAACTTTTGCAAAGTATTAAGTGCGATTTATTTATATTTGGTACTATAGTTTTTCAGTTGTTTTATTTCAAACTTACAAACTATACCTATGTAACTCTTTATAATATTAGTACTTATAGATTGTTATTGTCAAATGAACTCTAAGATATAGGTACCTTATCGCTTTTGCATCTTACTTGTGGACAACTATGTGTAATTTTTTCCCATTGGATGCCAAGATTTTATCGATGATTCCGTTGACATTTCCTGTGTTGGACATCACTATTCCTGTTTAGACTTCATGCGGGCGTCCCGACGGCGGGCGGCGCGTCTTTATTTAATGAATCCAATGCAGGACCACTGTGAATGTCTATACAGAATCTGCTGTTTGAAAATATAACCTATCCTCAGTACGAGTTAAACAATGAAATAAAGAAAACAAACATACCATTAATGTAATGGACTAGCGACCGCCCGTGGTTTCGTCCGCGTGGTTCCCGCTCCCAATAGGAATATCGGGATAAAAATGTTCCTTTTTAATATTGCATTTTACAATGCTATTTTAATGTAATAATTTTTAAACAAGTAAATATACTAGAAAAAAGCAACTTTTCTCATGTCGCCCTGACGGGACTCAAACCCGCATTCTTGGGAATCCGGCCCAATTCAATCCCAGCCCGGATTCCCAAGGATGCGGGTTCGAGTCCCGTCAGGGCGACATGAGAAAAGTTGCTTTTTTCTAGTATATTTACTTGTTTAAAAATTATTACATAAAAAACGTTCCTATTACTCCCATCCTTTGTGTTAATCCAGGCAATCTGTGTGCCAAATTTTAACCAAATCCGTTCAGTAGTTTTTGCGTGAAAGAGTAACAAATAAATAAACAAACAAACAAACACACTGACATAGGTACTTTCGTTTTATAATATTAGTAGGTTTAAGACAGGAAGAGTAAAAAATACATACTATAACTGACACAGTAGCGCTGTTGATCTGTCAGAAAAGCCTTGTAGGGTTTAGTTATTAATTAATAATTTAACCAAAATAACGACAATTCATAAGTAGAGAAACCAAGATATCATCATCATTAACATCAGCCTGTGGACGTCCACTGCTGGACATAGGCCTCTCCTACTTCACGCTTAGTGTGGCGTTCATAGCAGGCTATTAGCCTACTGCTACCACGCTGGCCAGACGGGTTGGTAGAGGGTTTGTTTCAAGTTTTCCTTCTCTCGCCCAGTTGATCAATGCGTCGAGCCTCTTAGTCGATTCTTACGACATCCCAGGCATGTAAGGGAGTGCACAAATACTAACCAAGATATACTTTATCTTTTACAAGGAGATAGGTTATTGAAACTGGCCGTTAGTGATAAAATAATCTACCAAGTCACTTTGTGAATACGTGTATGATTACAATTTGTATTATTAATGAGAACATAAAAAGAATGGACCATAAACATTGATTAGAAAATGGTTGTTACCGGATAAGTCATGCAGAAAAAAGTTCTCATTGAAATATCGTACAGTAACGAACTTAAGGATATTTAATAGAGATCTCTGCCCTTATCCATCCGTTTGGAAGGCCTGTGGCTCAGCAATGAGTGAGGACCTTAGAATGGCTGCTCATGATGGATGATATAAATAATTGACATAAGTAAGAGTTTTTTTAGCAATTGTATATTTTTTTTCCGCTCCTTTGATAGTAGAGGCGAAGAAGAGCAAATTGTGTAGGTACAATTATTATTTGAATTATTTTTTCGAGTTGAGTTACTGCTTCCATCTAAAGTACCAGTTACGTGTTGTAAACAAGGGGGCATTGTAAGCTCAGACAAGTTGATGCAGTTAAAGTTGATTTTACTGTCGTCGGTTACAGCACCGTTTTAGTTCACCAGTTAAATCTAATTCTGAACGTGTTTTTAACTTTTATGGTGATCTCTGCCACACACGTTGGTTGTATTCGATGTTACAAATAATTGTACTTAAGTGGTGGTAGGGCAATACTGACAATTCAAAAATGCGTGTAGGGGAAGATAGTATCGGACAGTGTACAGTATGGGACAGTGTTAATAACGTCACTATTTCACTACTTATGCGCCCTCTATCCATGCACAGGCAAAGTATACCATCCTGGCTACACGGTGAACCAGTTTTCGGCAAGCTGTCATCGTCACTGCGCGCACGACATCGATTTCGTTTACTATCGGACAATTTTTGAGACATGTTATACATTTTTCAAATTTGTTTATTAACTGTTATCATCACATATTACATAAATAATATTAAAAAAACATGGCACGTTTTTTTTGAACTATTGTTTTAACAATAATGTCAGTCGTCTTATTGTAACGGACAGCGATGTTTCGTATAGTTTGGGACATGTCCATAAGTCCCTTACTTCACGAAATAATAATAGAAATAAATCATTTATAATAATAGAAAAATGGTATTAAGTTTCATTATTATTAATAGATTTTATTTAACTTACAGTGTGTATATATGGCCGGTTAAGGAGTTTAGGTGTTTTTCAATGAAAGTTTGGCTTAATATTTTTTTCCGAAATAGATGTAGTCATAGTTTATTATCGTTTGGTAGTGTTATTGGTTAATTATTGTTAACTTAATAGTTTTGTCGTAAGTGGTTACGTCGTTTGCTAATAAAGTCGTAACAATAGACATATTTATGGTAAATTTTAAATAGAAAAATATTGGAAAAAATTAACTCGGCCACAAGTGAATTCTCAGACGGGAATCGAACCCGCGACCTTTGGAAATCCGGTCCAATGCTCTAACCGCTGAGCTACCGAGACTTGCGAACCACCGTCGAAATTCTCCAATACTTTTATATTTTTAATACGCTGTAGGCCAGCGTTGTTACATGAAATAATTTTTTGTAACCACGCAACAAATTTTTGTAACAATATTTTTTCCAATATTTTTCTATTTAAAATTACCATAAGTATAAAAATAGCATAGAAAAATGCAAAAATTACAAAATCATAAAATAGACATATTGTATGAACATATTATGAATAAAATAATAATATGGTACCTATATCTAAATACAATTTAGTTTGTATGAGTAATTACAAGGCCACATACACTAGGTACTAAAGTATATAAAATACAAGGTCACGTCGGCCATGAAGATAAAATTTTATTTGACTTCTTATTACCAAAATATCTAGTAAACTAACTTACTAACTTATAAAACAAACTAATATACCTATAGTTTGTTTTTACTTATCAATAACTAATAATAAAAATATACGTACCAATTTATAACGTTCTTATTTTTTTAAGTCGGTTAATTAAATTAGTAATATGTCCAATACTAAATGATACTGTCTGAAACTTAACGAAACCGGCACTGTATTAAATGTATAAGACTCTTTTAAATATTAATTAGCTTATGCAGGCCATACACCATCAAGTTTACCGTCAAGTTTGCAGCGGACTTGATGCGGTGTATGGCATGCATTATCTAAACAGAATTGACCCCGTTACAGTTTTATTATACCTAGAGTAAACTGTATAATGATTGGCACATTAAGAAAAACCTGACCTACATTTGTTAATTATTATTTCTACGATATACCTACTTAGAAACGATTTACTATTATTAAATGAGTTTTTGGTGCCTATTTCTTAAAGTCACAAAACATTTAGTACGAAAATTTTTCAAAAGTATATTTTGAAGTCGGTTTTCGTTGTAGCTACGGGGTTTTATTTTTTATATATTTTTTTTGTTTGCGTTTTTTACAAATTAGTAGAAAAACAAGAACCCGTTAAATAATAAAATCTTATACTATAATAAAAATACGCCGTCCAACTCACAGCCGCGTGGCATAGTACCGAGAACACTGGCACTGTTGCCCCGCTGAATGCAAAGACTCAGCCGCTGGGCAAGATAGGCACCAGCTCTCAGGTCTCCTGAGGCGTGGACCAGTCTTATGGAAAGATCTTTAATAAACTATTATTACTATTATTTTTTTCCTTTTGAAGTCGGTTTTTAAATTTTAGTTTATTTTACAATTTTATGTGTTAGATTTAAGTCTCTACGTACGTAAGTACTTTTACGTATTTAGCGAGGACCATAAATTGCTTGGGAACCACAATGAAAGAATCGTATCGCTCCCGTGATTATAGGTACTTACACTCATATTCTAAGTCGTTCCTCCAAAACTTACTCGTCCTCGACGAAACCTCATTGAAAACCTCTTCGAAATACTCCTCGAAATCGGTATTCTAAGTCATAACTCCGTAAGGACCTTTACGAGCCAAAGAGTACGTAGCCACTCCATGTTAGGCCTAGCGCACACTACCATTTTTACCCACGACGAGGTTGAGTGGAGTGTAAAAAGTTTTGGAGGAACGACTTAGAATATGGGGGTAAGTGTTTAATAGTTCTGATGACCACGTGTGGTCTTCATCATCCATTCCACTCCACCTAATAGTGCTTTATGGAAGCAAATGCACAAGTTACTTAAGAAAAAGTGCCTATAATATTTGAATAGTTCCCTTGATTTCTCCAGGATCCCATCATTAGATCCTATCTTGACGACAATGGGACCAACTTGAACGTACCCTTTCGAACAAAAAAAGAGTTAATCAAATCTGTTCATAAATGACCGAGTACTGAGGTAACAAACATTAAAAAAAACAACACACGAATTGATAACCTCCTCCTTTGAAATAGATTAAAAATACGTTTGATTATTTGTAACTGCTTATATGAATGGTTATCTATCGGACAGCTTTTAACTATCGGACTACTAATCGAGAAATGGATTGAGTTCGATTTGCAGCCTATACCAGCTAGAAACGAATAATTAGGTAAATTTTAAATAGAAAAATATTGGAAAAAATTAACTCAGCCACAAGTGAATTCTCAGACGGGAATCTCAAAAAAAAGTCTCGGTAGCTCAGCGGTTAGAGCATTGGACCGGATTTCCAAAGGTCGCGGGTTCGATTCCCGTCTGAGAATTCACTTGTGGCCGAGTTAATTTTTTCCAATATTTTTCTATTTAAAATTTACCATAAGTATAAAAATACTCGTAGCATTGAAAAATGCAAAAAATTCCAAAATCATAAAAAAACTAATAATTAGGGATTAAATATTGTTGCTTATAATTTCTTCTAAAGAGTCTTATTCTATATTTCTTATTCAACATTCTATAAATCTTATTCAATGATAGAATTAATACCTAATTCGGCCACCCTGTCTGTATTGACAGAAATCTAACCCAAATAATGTTTACTTTTTGTATCCCTGTATCCCACTGTATCCCTTCTATTACATGTGTTTAACAGGCGTTAAATGCAGTTTGCACATATTATACCTTAGAACCCGGTAATAAGTGTCAAGTTTGCGTGTCGACCTGTATGTTTTGTAAACTATTTTTAATGTCCAGACTTGGTCATGAAATGTCTGGTTTGGTAGAAGTTTGTTATGCCAGAGACATCCTGCTTGTTTTAGTACTTGTATTATGAAATGAGTTAGTTGGTGGGTTAATTTTTATATATATTTAATTTAAACAGTTTATGTTCCCGTGGGAATATCAAAAAATCTTTTCTCAGTGCTCGCCTACTTCGTTAAAGGATTCCTGTATAAATAAATAATAAATAAAATAAATATTTCCATACAATCACACCAATTATCTAGCCCACGTTAAGTACCATGAAGAACTTGTGTTATGGATACTAGATAACGGATAAACATACTTATATAGTTTTTTTTGTAAATACATACATAATATACATATTAAACACCCAGAACAAGACAAATAGACATGTTCATGCACACAAATATTTGTCTTGTCCGGGGATCGAACCCGGGACCTCTGGCGCAGAAGGTGGGGTTAGTACCCCTGCGCCAAACAGGTCGTCGAATGCTAAATTTCAGCCTAATCGGTTCAGCCGTTTGGGCTCTGCGTTGTCTGTCAGTCACGGTATTGCTTTATTACGTTTAGTCCGAAACGACCCTATTCCGGAAATGGACACACAGTACTAAAAGGACATAATTATTCTTAAAAGGACTCGTTCCGGCAATGACCTATGCCGAAAAGCACTCATTTCAGAAATGGCATTCAATAAAAAAAATCAGTAATAAAGCAACTTGAATTGTTCATAATCATAATAAAACATATTTTTTCAAATTAAACATCATAAAAACATTGGAAAAAATAATAGACAAATAATTTTTTTAAGATTGGTTAAATTTGAATAAAAGCCAATTTTAATGAAAGAAATAAAATAATTGATTCATTCAAATTGGTTTTTATTGCTTTTTTACTGGTTTTACAGATTTTAAGGCATTTCTGGAATGAGTCCTTTTAAGAATAAGTTAATATAGGTGTAAGTCCTTTTCAGAATAAGTTATTTTCGGAACGAAAGCTTTTAAGAATAATTCATTTTAGTACCGTGTGTCCATTTCCGGAATAGGGCCTTTTCAGACTAAACGTTTTTTAGTATAGATTTACATTTAGGTAACAAGATAAGTGTGTGCTTCTCAACCTCACCGCATCTACATAATTATGTTCCATAATGTAATGAAGGTACAACATTTAATAACAAATAATGAATTACCTAATAAATAAAACATGAAATTATCTTATAATTTTTTTGTCAAGTTGTTGAATTGTCCCACTTGACAACAACTTGTGAGTCGTATCGTTTTTTTCTAGTACTTCTAGTTAATGTTTATTTACAAGTTCTTAAATACTTAATTCGAAAGACATGAAAAAAATAACATTGTTTTCTAACTTAAACTTTCATAACTTTATAAATTGAACATTTTAGATATTGTGTTTACAGGTTTTATCAATACACAAAAGCCAGACATGGTAATGCGTCCATTGTGCAACTTGCATCATAGTGCACAGCAATGTTTGCCCCATAAAACATTATAAATGGCAGTCGGTGGTAAAAAAATCTCAGGCACCTCATATCTGTGATGTGCACTCGTTTTGACGCCGTATGTGGTTGTCTGCTAGGGTTGACTCCCGGGTTGCAATAATTCTTATAGAAATGAGTTACCATGTCTAACTACATTATATTTATTTTTTAAATTAACACTTAAATTATTTCCGAAAATGTATTAGTATATCTGCCTGTCTGATACATTTTCATGCTCACGTCACATGATTCACGTCTCTGAATAATAAAGCGCTTGATAAAGCGATACATTCGATATTAGTCGTGAAAGTTTGGCGGCACACGGAACTTTTTAGGGATTCGCTGCGGTGTTATTGATTACAAGGCAGAAATTTAAATAGCATATCCGTAAGGATAGTAGTAGGTAACTAAATAGGATACCTATCTACCAATTTTAATTGGGAAAAGAAGAATACGAGAAAAAGAACTACAAGTCTTCAAGTTTCTCAAACAGGACATAAACTAAAGATAGAATTGTGAATGCAAAAATCTAAACCACAATATCTACCTTGATTCCGCAAGAAAAGCACGCAAGATAATAAATAATAATTATAATTAAATAAAATGATGTAGCCCAAGGTTTCAGAAGAACTTGTGTTTTGGATACTATACAACGGATAAATATACATATATACTTTTTTATAAATATACATAATAAACATATTTGCATACAAATATTTGTCTTGTCCGGAGATCGAACCCGGGGCCCTCAGCGTAAAAGGCAGGTTACGTACCTTTACGCAAAACACTGACACACCTTGCACCTTCACCGGCTACTTTACTGCTGCTAAGCTGGACCGAGGGTGAAGAACTAAAGAGCGATGTTGTTGGAAGTATTTTGAGGGTATAATTTAGTCTGTAGTTGCCAACCCTGTTGCATTAGGTGTCCGGTTGCACAAGCGCAGCGTTCCACATGGCGCGTATTTTAGGCGGTGCATTAGCGGGGTTACCCAGCTCTGCAAATAGGACGGCTTTTTAACCACATGCTCCCCTAAGGAGACTTAAATAAATAAATAAATATTTCCATACAATCGCACCAATTATCTAGCCCACGTTAAGTATCATGAAGAACTTGTGTTATGGATACCAGATAACGGATAAACTTTTTTTTTTGTAAATACATACATAATATACATATTAAACAGCCAGACCAAGACAAATAAACATGTTCATGCACACTAATATTTGTCTTGTCTGGGGATCGAACCCGGGACCTCTGGCTCAGAAGGTGGGGTTAGTACCCCTGCGCCAAACAGGTCGTCAAACCCCCTTCCCCTTTAGGAAATTTTGTCTCGTTGAATTTTTTCTTGAAAAGATTACAGGTTATCTTTTTCATACTTCCACCATACATCCCTACAAGTACAGTAACTAATGCTGACATAGGTAAATATGTTTGTCGCAACAAGTGGTAATTATATTTTTATTTTTTTTTCTTTTTTCGTAATGTCTTTCGAAATATCTATTTAAATGCTTATTATTGTCATATTTTTAAATTTTTATATTATTATTATTCTAATTTAGTTTTAGTAATGAATTGTTATTTCAAATATGTTTATTTTGGTCTATTTTGAATTTTTAATAATGAATTGTAAATTGAATAGCTTTTATGCATAATGAACTAATTTTATATATTTTCAATCAAATCATGGTGATATTGTGTAAAAAAAAAACATTATTGTTATTCAAACCAATTATGGGTGCAAGCCTGAAATAAATGATTTTTATTTTTTTATTTATTTTAATTTTATAGTGTTTTATTGACCATGGAAGTATAAACGTATCGTATTAATGTGCTCATTTTACACACAAATTAAATTGTATTTTATTTGTAGTTTATATCATGTTTGTAAATATTGGGAATACGACAGCAAATAAAAAACAAAAGAACTACATTATTTATACATAAACATTCTGCTAATATAATGAATGTGAATGTTGAAAGGATGTTTAAATGTTTTTTCGCCTCACACGCTTGGAAATAGAGGTTTTGTCATTCAATTTCTGCGCCGAAATAGCATTTCCCGTCGTGGTGTGGTAAACTATTTTTATACTTTAGAAAGAAAAATACGTCATAATGAGTTCTACTATTGACTTTTTATGTTACATTTTATTTATTTATTTGAACATGTCTTATTAGATGTCACCATCCAAAACGCTTACCTACAAGATTAAATAAAGTCAAACAAAATAATAAAAAAATCTTATGTATTTTAAATAACTTTGAATTAATTATAATACTCCGTTTTCGTTTTATTATATTATTTTTTGTGCTCTTACCTTTGAAACTGTCGCTACGCTCAGGATAAGAATCTTTCGCTTGCTCAGGTTTCAATAGAGGTAATATATATTTTAAATAACTTTGAATTAATTATAATACTCCGTTTTCGTTTCATTATATTATATTTTGTGCTCTTACCTTTGACACTCTCGCTACGCTCAGGATAAGAATCCTTCGCTTGCTCAGGTTTCAATAGAGGTAACTCGCCGCTAAAATCCAGCTTTGCATAACAAAAATATGTCTCTCCTTTTTCATTATTTTAGTTTTTGCTACCATTAGAACAACAAGAATAAGGTATATTTAGATTAAACGATTTGTTAAAAGAATTTTTAACCGGAAGTTGAGAGCGAAAACAGCCGTAAAAAACTTTCTCGGTGTTGTGAGGTGAAAAATTGTGTGTGGCGCTCGGCAGAAAAGTTTAAAGCGACTCGTACCTTTGAAACCTTCGCTATGCTCAGGATTCAATAGAGGTAACTCGCCGCTAAATCCAACTTTCCAGCCTTGCATAACAAATAACTATTGTTGTTGATTACTCAATCACGAAAATGCACGGCTTTGGAAGTCGCACACGGATAATTTACAACCTAGATCTTTCATCAATTAGTTAAATATTCACTCTAATAAAATACGTACTAATTGCTATTCCATTACTATCAATAAATTAACTTTGCAACCAACTGTACGATACATTTTAATCAAATATATTTCAAAACCATAAACAAAGTGCATTTGAATGCTTGCATAAGTTATTATTTACTTTGTACCGCGTTGCTATTGGATAAGCCTAGAAATTCTTAAGATAAGCATAAAGGATTATTGTTTGATTGCGACAACTATACTAATTAGCATCTGTCTTATAAGACTATCTTGATCTGCCTGGTCAAGGTTAGAAGTGTATAATTATAATTATTGAGTTCGAAAAGTGATCTATACATTTTTGGAATGATCAAAACAGAAATGGACACTTGAATTATTTTTGAAAGTATGGAGTTCAAATTATATTATTATTTCATACCATTGTTAATTTCTGCTGTTAAGCGATATAATATCGTTTTCTAGACAGGTATAGGACAAAAAGCAGGATGTTATCAGAGAGACGAGATGCGGCTGTGCTCACCATGCAAAAGAAATTACTTATTTAAAAAAATATTCAATACTGCCTCTACCTTGTCTATATATTTTAGAAGTTTGCAAATTTGTACGTAAGCATAGCGAATTTTATAAAAAACGAAAAGATTATCTTGTCCGTCTAAATATCCGTCGCGATACAGAAATAAATTATTGTTACCCAGTTCCAGATTAAATTAACATCCAATAGTACATTGCATTCCATCATCAGCCTGTGGACGTCCACTGCTGGACATAGGCCTCTCCTAGCTCACGCCTATTGTGGCGTTCATAGGAGGCTATTAGCCTACTGCTACCACGCTGGCCAGACGGGTTGGTAGAGGGTTTTATTCAAGTTTTCCTTCTCTCGCACAGGTGTCCAATGCGTCGAGCCTCTTAGTCGACTCTTACGACATCCCAGGCATGTAAGGGAGTGGTGACACTTGTATTCTTAGGCCGTCTCCACATGGCACCGCCGTCACCACACGGCTACATTGCATACGTCCATTAAAATAATAATCAATTACCATTTTTAATGAACTAAATAAACATTCTTTGTTTATAAACCAATTAAAAAAAAACTAATAAATAAATGCTAAAGTTTACATGAATACTTCAATGACACTATTAAATAAAAAAAGGTATTTAAAATCTCATCTAAAATTACTTTGTGTCATAATTTGTGTTACTTTTTTTTATATAAAACCTTGCTATCTAATGTTAATTAGCGCCTCCTCTCTTCCAAATCCTATTGCGTGCCCTTCAGGGTCCATGATGATCTTTTATTTATGTTCACCATCTTTTGTGTACATTATGGAATGCAATAAATAATTGAGTACTGAGTATTGAGACTGAGAAAAGGTAATTCAATTCAAAACGTTTTGATAATAAAGTCGAGTAAATCGGTTTGATAAAGTTTGATTGTTGTGGCCACTTCTGTTCTGTGGTGGCCACAGAGCAGTTGTGGCTTATTCACTAATTGATTGCTTTCTTTTTCAGGAGTCAGCACTTCGATACAACTTAGGTAAGTAAGTAAAGTTACGAAATAAGTTGTACACGCGTACGTAGTTACTAGTTCGTTAAAATAAAATAACTAAAATAAAATTCTATTATACGCGTTTCTAATAAAGTTTGGTTTATGGTATTTTGGATTTCCTGTGTTCTTTTTTTATGAACAACGGGAACACTCTTAGCCTTCATCATACCTGATGTTAAGTTTTGATAAGGCTAAAGATGGAAGCGAGCCTCTCCCGGAATCCTCACTGAGGAACTGGCTATCTTATCTCTAACTGCCGGAACACAACAATGCTGAATACAAGCGTTATGGCGTCAGGCTTAGTTAAGATGGTGGTAGCCAGTCAGACGGACTAATAAGGGTCCCTAGCCAAAGTAACAATTCAAACACGATAACGAAGTTCGAAAATAATTAAATGTATGGGATTGGTGGATTGGCATATTCCGCGCTAAGTCACGTGGTCTTACCGCAAGTTAATTGGCGAATATAGACAATAACGAGTCGAATTATCGTTTCGCTACATAACGATGTTACTTTGTCTACGGGCCCTGTCCTACCACCAATCAAACCCCGCTGGGAATCGAACCCGGGACCCCTGGGTCTGATACCGGTGGTTGTTACCACTAGACCACAAAGGCGGTTAAGAAAGGCGGTTCCTGGCGTAGATATTGATTCCATTAAGTTAGACTTCATAAAAAACAAAAGACATCCGAGTCAGTTGTGTGTTGTCATTAATTTACTCACACAAATTTCAGAATAGTTTTATCTACACTGTATTTTTTTTATTATTACGAGAAAAACTTTAGGGGGTTGTATCTGTCAATAGGGACAACTTTTACCATGCAGTCAACAACGAAAAAGCGAAAAAATATCAGCCTTTGAATAGTTATGTTTTCCTATTCCACTAGTACATAAATATCTTATGAGAATTTATATTCTCTTATATTAATTAAGGCATCTGTCAACACGGCACGTGGCCATTAACAATGCTGATTGAGACGAACTGCGCAGGAGTCGGTGTTGCAACTTATCAATGAGTTAGTTTACATGCGCCGTTTGTGAATGCGTGTTATTTGAAAGTTTTATTTAAACAAGAAGGTAGGATATAATTTAAGCAGGTATGCAATCACTTATTATTACTATGCTCCGTTTTTTAACATTAAAAAAAAACTGAAGAATAAGAAAAAAGCATGTCGATCGTGAAATAAGTTGTAGAATTGTAAAACAAGAAAGAATCAGCGTTTTTTTAAGATCTACTTAATGTATAAAATGGACCCTTTGCGGAATCTTTAATACAAATGAATCGCTGAATTCCTAAACCCCATAGTATTTTTTTTTACAAAATTGATGTAAGCACCGGTGCATCATAGTCTATATCGGTATAGACTCTAATAGCGGTGCTAACTTAATAATGTACTTACTTACAAAAAAAAGGATGTTAATACTACTTAGAAAATGTACTATGGGGCTTAAGAATTCACGAAAATTAATATATAAGCCAATGTTTTGTGAAAATTCCGCAATGGGCCCTTCTATACCTGAAGTAGACATTAAAAAACGCTAATGATTACAACTCTACCAATTTTTCACGCGCATTTTCAATGAGAATTCATTGAAATACAGGCCGCTTACTTCTTTAGCACCCATTATTGATATGCGTCGGTCTCGAGTTGGTCACGGGTTCATCATTGTGGCCGGACGGACGGACAGAAAGGACAATTCTCTGTGGCCGGTGCAGTCGCGACAATTACGATTTATGGCGCGATGTGGCGCCTGCCAATCTGCAGCAAAACAACTGCAGTGCAAGCACATGCAGTATGACAATGCAGTATGTCTCTGGCCACCGGTGTTCTGCTACCGTTTGACGAATTAAACTCGCGAGAAGTTTTTAGACCATATCACATAATATTGATCTGATTCCGAGATAAGTCGCTTATGTACTCTGTGTTACGGATCTGAACCAATGAAGGTTTACAGGCTTCCACTAGGTATATAGGCCTGTCCAAGTGAGTGTGTGGACCAAAATTTAGTCACCCATACAGCACTACCAGGGACCCGGAAAGGTCCGCGCGTGAATAGGTGTAGGAACACACGAGACAGGCCAAAAGATGTGCCATGTTTGGGGGGCGTCAAAAAGGATAGTGTGCTGACAGATGTGGTCCAACCCTTAAGGCCTCCATGTTGCCCAGTCTCACCGGACGCCGACGCTCCTTGGGTAGGCCCCTGACAAGGTGGACCGATGATCTGGTGAAAGTCGCGAAGCAGCTGGATCACTGGCCACGGTAACTTTAACAAGCACCTTTTCAATTTAGGTGTCACTGACAGCCCACCATGCAGAGGCTGCATGGAGGAAGAAGAGACAGCTGCTCACGTCCTGTTGGATTGTGACGGAGTAGCCCCTTACCGGGCGAAGTACCTCGGCTCACCAGGCAGTCTCCGGGAAGCCGTCTCTGACGTGAAGGCGCTGGGAGCATTCCTGGTTGAGCTGGGATGGCTGGAGTGATCCGGCCTGACACCGCAAATAGTAAAATAAAATAGTCGCAAAAAGTCGTCGAGTTGCGGAAACCGACGTATTGTATGAAGAAAAATAAGAAGAAGCAGCTGGATGCGGGCAGCGCAAGACTATTCGTTGTGGAGATCTTTGGGGAAGGCCTATACCCAGGAGTGGGTGTAGTGGCTGATGTTATGATGATCATGAAGTTGCCCAGGGTAGATATGGCCAGGGCGATTCGCTCTGCCTGCTGCCCTGCTTTCGACTTTGTGCGTCTGTTGGCTTGCTTCCCTGCTCAGTATGTTCACTATGTCGGCATTAACCGTTCAATTTGCACAGGAATGCGTCCCATTGAAAGGTTATACATGTTTAAGGGGCGGCTGCAGTTAATGAGAGGTCTTGCTTGACACTTCCGCACCATTCGCACTTGACTTTTTAGATTAAATGGTAATGTGAGCCGATACTGTTGGATGCTTTTATAAATTAAAATATTACCTTTGAAGATGTGCAACATTCTTGTAAATTTACTGCAAACGTTAAAACTAGATGTATATTAACTCTTATTATGAACTAATTTTATGGTACAGTAAACAGATACGAAAATCGCAATTAGTCGCCCAAGTCGAGTCATAAGTTCTGTCATACCTATTGAATTTTTAATTTTCAATGGATATTGAAAATCTATTTTTTATGTTCGAATTATAGACATACTAGGAATATAAAAGAATTAAATCATAGTTTTATTTTAATTTGATTCAATGGAGCGGACGTTGAAAGGAGGTGCGGTCGTGTTGCTTGGTTTACTTCATTGTGGTTACGAGCCAGGTCAATTTTCGGTCTTGTTAAAAAATTAAATATTCCTTTGAGCTTTGTGTTTAGTTACTATCAAGCCTCCCAATGCATTCTTCATCACAGCAGCCGCTAAAATCTACATGGACGCGGTGCGCATTTCTATAGATGCGTGGCCGCGAAGGTCAAGGGCTTGCATCGAAAATTGTGCCAGCCATTTTAAATAATTTTAATCCATTAGTATTAACCCTAAGGTAAGCTTTCTTCTTTTATGTCGACCTGTTTGGCGCAGGGGTACTAAGTCCAACTGCGCCAGAGGTCCCGGGTTCGATCCCCGGACAAGACAAATATTTGTGTGTCTATGTCTATTTGTCTTGGTCTGGTGTTTGATATGTATATTATGTATGTATTTACAAAAAAAAAGGATGTTAATCCGTTATCTAGTATCCATAACACAAGTTCTTTGTGAAACTTAACGTGGGCTAGATAATTGGTGTGATTGTATGCAATTATTTATTTATTTACTTCTTTTCATGTATGTACAATAAAATAAATATTTATTTGAAAACCAGTTTCTACTTGACTAAGAACTCGTGACAGAACTTATGACCCGACTAAGTATGACTGACATAATAAGGGCGTTTTCAAGGTCATATTGTAAAGCCTGACGACACTATGTTGACCGTACATTTTATTTCAATACAATTTTGTATGGAAATAGGAGAATTTTCCTGATTTCAGTACTGCTTTCATAATGAAAGATTGATTGTATGACAACCTCGTCGTTTTTGGAAGTCGGTTAAAAATTTAATAAAGTTATACAAATACGTCGGTATTTAACTCAGACCTTTGTTAAGATGTTTGGGCCTGGGTATGGGATACTCAATAAGTTCTATCGTTCAATAGCAGCTGCTTTTATAATCAAAAAAATACCTTCTTATTGGAATACCCACCCAAAATGGTTGACCAATTAAAATTCCAATATCTGGAGCTCCTCCGCCCTTTGGGCCTGAATAGGTTCAAAACACCCGAGGTCCAATTGAGACGATAATTTCCACATCTTACTACTGGAGGTCGAGCCAGCAATTTTTTTCTAATTCATCAACAGTGGAGCTTCGAAAGGCACTTGAAGCCATTGGTTTAGGCTGCTTTTGCAATCCTTAACATTCAATATTAACAACAACAAAAAAAAAAATGTAATAAGGGGGGGCTCCCCATACATGGAACTGACACTGAATTTTTTTTTACATCAAACCTATACGTGTGGGGTATCTATAGATAGGTCTTTAAAAATTGCATTGAGGTTTCTAAAACGATTTCTTCTCAAAGTCAACCGTTTGAAAGATGTATACTTCTAAAGTGGTAAAATGTGTGTCCCCTCTAACTTTTGAAATAAGAGAGTGAAAAAATAAAAAAAAATATATGCTGTAGATCTTAATAAAAACTTTCAACGAAAATTGGTTTGAACGAAATATATTTAGTACTTTCAGAGCTATAGCACATTTTCCAAAACCGCATATATAACTTTGTCTCACTATGAAAAACAAAGTTATTTTTGCAGACGAAAAATTATAGTGGCAATAATAAAGCATTTTGGCAATAATAATAATAGAAACTTTATTGCACACGATACAAAAACAAACGCATACAGAGAAAATGACAAAAAAGAGGAACACACAATAGGCGGCCTTATTGCTACGTAGCAATCTCTTCCAGGCAACCTTGGGTGAGAGATGAAACCCTTCATGTAGGAGTTCGACTTGCACTTGGCCGATTTTTTTGTTTTAGTAAGCTGATTGTACTCAAGTATGACGATCGTATTTTCAAAAATATCAATTACAAATTGTATTTAATAATGAAATGTACAATTTACATTTACTAAATATGACCAGTAGGCTTATTACGAGTTTGGCAAACTCGACGTTACAGTAAACGTTAATGTAAAATGTAGCTCTGTCTCTTTCATATTTAGCGACTGTTTTACCGACATGAGCAGTGTATCCGATAGTCTACGCTCACGAGTCCTGTAAATGTCATGTTAAGCAAACTCGTAATAGGGGTACAGGTACTGTTTTAAACGTTCTTTAGACAAATAATACGGAAAAGGAGCGTTCTATATGTTTAGAATTTAAGTTTTGGACTTGTTTATTGTGCCGGGCAAAATTTTATCGCGCTTAGCGATCGGACGCTAGAATCATTATGAGAAGCATCTGAACGATGAAAGTGATTGAAAGCGTATGCGAGATTTCAAACTATTTGCTAAAATATGCAACTACCGCTGAAAAAAAGGGTCTAAATATGCATTGCATCTGCAAATATGCATTTGAGAAAGAGAGAGAGAGTAAAACATTTTATTGACCAAAGACATAACACAATTAGAAACATAACAAAAATACGAAAATGAAAAAAAACAAAACACATTATATCAGTGGTCAAATTAGGTTCTGCCTCAGCTTTGTGCTGCCATGACACTAAATGTGTCACAGCAACGCTGGTATTCTGACTGGACCTAGTGATGCGTGGTTGACGCGAACACACAAAAATAACGACAACAATAAAATAAAAATAATAAAGAACCTAGCATTTGCATATAACCCGCCCCCGAATTGTCTAATTTAAAATCTATCACAATCCCTTTCAGAGGTTTTGTCATTGTGATATTTTCGTCTATCATATTGCTTAGACAGTTCAATTTCGATTATTCCATGCCTTTTAAAACGCGTCCCGATCACAATCCCTTTCAAATGTCAAATAGTGACGGCCTGAATATCTTTCAAATTGCGAATTGAAAGGGATTGCGATAGATTTAAAATTAGACAATTAGCCCCCGGTACTCTATTCATTGCCTATTCAGGATAGCAACAGCTCCTTGCCATTCATGGCGTGATCTACTGGCTATTATAACACCTAGCTATTAAGTTATAGATAAGGAAGTTGTCACCGCGACAGTTTTTGTGCCGAACTGTTATAACGCAGAAGATTATCAATTAGAGAGGTTGATGCAGTAGAGAACCATGATAAATATTTTTCTTTTATTAATTTATGTATAACAGAGGCTCCATCGTGTATCATCATAAAATGTATTCTATGTTTCAATCTAGGCTATAAGCTATCTGTGTGCAAAATTTAATTCAAATCCATTCAGCCTTTTTGCGTCATTGAGTAATAAACTGGACGTTTGGACTGGACTTTCACATATTTTCTATTAGGTAAAACGATATACGGCCCATCCTTAGTTAAAACTTCAATTAGCTATAAAACTATTTATATATTGCATATTAAAGTTATAAGTTATAATTCTGATGGAGTCTTTGATCTAATTCTTATTCTTTTTGTTAAGTCAATTTCATACTCACATTTTCACTCTCTATCTTTCTCTTTCATGTCTCCTAAAACATTTCAATGTGCTTGTACCTATCGCATAAACCGATCCATCGCTACTCCGCAGTCCGCCGCGTCCCACGTCGCACCCACGCGCGTTTTTGCGGATCGACTTGCGGACGACGGACGTATCGTGCTAATTATTAATAGGGTTCATTATTATGATTATACCACCATATCTGACTTTAATGGCTCATTAAGTCGGCTTTAATATTTTACTGGTTATTTAAACGCTACATTTGTTTTAGCTAAGCCACAAATCTATACTGATCAATCTGTTGATAAGTATAGTTTAGATTTTGGAGGACTATGGTGGAAGCTTGTAAACAGAGCTTAGAATAAATCAATATTAATTCCTCAAGCGCCGCAAATATGCGTCGCTCTCAGTAAGCTACGAGTTTGCGGCGCTTGCAGTAGAGACAATGGGCCCTTGGTCGTCTGACACAAAAAAGTTTATGAAAGATATTTCCACAAGACTGGTCGACGCCTCAGGAGACCTGACAGCTGGTGCCTATCTTGCCCAGCGGCTGAGTCTTTGTATTCAGCGGGGCAACAGCGCCAGTGTACTCGGTACTATGCCACGCGGCTGTGAGTTGCACGGCGTTTTCTTGTTATACAAAATTGTCACTGGTACACGTTGGCGCTACGGAAGACCAGAGCTGTGGCCTTGTGTCAGGTCATAGCATACAGGTATGCTAGTAGTATGCTAGTATTAGTAGCGACCAATTTGGTTATTTTCTAGTGTAATGTAATTATGTAATGTTCCTACTGTAATTCAACGCAAAATAACCATTAAACAATTTTTCTTTCTTTCTTTCTTATTTCTTTCTTATTGTTAGTATAAGGTAGTGTAAATAAATAAATATTTCCATACAATCACACCAATTATCTAGCCCACGTTAAGTATCATGAAGTACTTGTGTTATGGATACTAGATAACGGATAAACATACTTATATATTTTTTTTGTAAATACATAGGAACATAATATATTAAATTAAATATTTCTTACACTCACGCCAATTAACCTAGCCCCAAAGTAAGCACTGTAAGGCTTGTGTTATGGGATACTTGGTTAACGGATATAAATACATATAATTAAACATAAACGTATTTATGTAAAGAAATATATATAAACGTCCATGACTCAGGTACAAATGCTCGTATATTCATCATACAAATATTTGCCCCTAGCGGGATTCGAACCCGGGACCTCAGAATAAGCGACACCGGTGTAAGTACCACTCTACCACGGCGGGCATAAAAGTGTAGTATGTTTATATGTTTATTATTAATTTATTTGGCTGGATAATGTTGTCCTTTTTTTAATAAACATATTAATTCTGGATAACAGTTCACAATACATGAAACAAACTATAATGATTATAACTTTTTAATTTTGCATTTTACAATACTATTTTTATGTGATAAATATTAAACAAGAAAATATACCAGAAAAAAACAACTAGTCTCATGCCCGTCAGGGCGACATGAGACTAGTTGTTTTTTTTCTGGTATATTTTCTTGTTTAATATTTAAAACTATAATGATTTTAGATAAATATAATAATTACAAATATTTACAAGATTTCCTGCAATGTACTGAACCGATTTAAAAACTAATAAAATTTGGACTTAATTTAAAACAATCCTGATGTAGGTAAATCGAGTAACATAGAATATAAAATAAGTTCCGAAGAACTGAGAACCTCCTTTTTTTTTAAGTCGGTCCACAAGGCTGAAACTGTATCTAAACGAATCTGGGACCCCTCGTGGCACGTGTCGAGGTCGCCTCTCGTCGTCCACTCTGTCCACCGTCCCACGCCCGACGGTGGGCGGCAGCGTGGCGTAATCAGCTACGCAGGTTACTCAGCATTTTTGGGTCAAATTGATGTAATTATTGGTTAAATTTTGCGTGGATTTACAAACTGGGCCTTACCTACTCATATTTTTTTTTAAGTTATTGTTAAATTACTCTGTGACTGTCACATATTATCTCATGACCAAAGCAAGGAAATCGGAAATGACAAACTAGGAGATTCCCCCGAGTTCTTTTCGTAAGTAATAACACGTGTTGTGAGGCTTCATTTTTAACTCAATCTACCGTACAATTCCTATAAATACAAAATGTACAAAATATATTTACTTGACATTGGCAAAATTTGTGAATTTTATCCCGAGCGCGCTATTAATTAAAAAATAAGAAGAAGAACAACAAAACTGTTCTATATTTATCCGAAACATATTTGGTACCTACTATATTTTTGAGATTTTTATGGTTTTTTGGTTTAATGATGACCTTTTCAGTTGCCGAAAAGGTGCCGAAAAATCAAATATACAAAGATTTGTCATCACGTATCATATTACATACACTATTACGTCGTCGATCCCACAGTGCCTAAAGACGAAAGTCTTCAATCAGTGCGTCCTACCCGTTATGACTTACGGAGCCGAAACGTGGACACTGACGGCACGGCTGGTCCACAAGTTCAAAGTTGCTCAGCGGGCTATGGAAAGGGCTATGCTCGGCGTTTCTCTGAGAGATCGTATCAGCAATGAGGTGATCCGTCAGAGAACCAAAGTTATCGACATAGCCCACCGGATTAGCAAGCTGAAGTGGCAGTGGGCTGGCCATAATAGCCGTAGAACCGATAACCGTTGGGGTAAACGAGTTCTAGAGTGGAGACCGCGTCTCGGCAAACGTAGTATAGGACGTCCTCAGGCACGGTGGAGTGATGATTTGCGCAAGACGGCTGGTAGAAGCTGGATGAGAGAGGCCTATGTCCAGCAGTGGACTGCGACAGGCTGATGATGATGATGATGATTACATACACTTAGAAACGGTTTACTTTTTAATTTGGTCACATAGTTAACGAGACTAGCCGATGTTAATCGAGGTAACTTTTAGCTTTAGTTCTCTGCCAAGGATTGACCGAGCTCTGATCTGATAATGGTCATCCAGGGAGTGAATGTAGGAGATCCAGATTGCTTTACACACCCAACTGATCTGATCAACATTCTAAAAGATGTATATGTTAAAAAAAAAAACGCGACAATTGCATAAAAATGAATGGAGTTTTGAAACTGAAAACTCTGATTCTTAGATCTTTTAGAATGTTGATCAGATCAGCCCCCTTACACTTGACGCGATCGCAATGAGATTGAGATTGAATTAATGTCAAACGTCGGTAATAATAGCTTAAAATGAGTAATTAAACTAAAAATTAATACTTGCAATTAGTAAATGAAGTAATTTTGTAGTTATCGATCGCTAGTAATCGATTTAAGCGGCAATTAAAGTTGAATCAACGTCGTAAATCAGTAATAATTATTGACATTCAATCTCGATCTCAACGCGATTCCGTCGAGAGTAACCACCCAGTTGTGTGTGTATAGCAATCTGGATCTCCTCCGTTCACTCCCTGGATGGCCATTACAAGATTACAGCTCGGTCATTCCTTGGCAGAGAACCAAGGCTCTAATTACCGCGATTGTATGAAAATTGGCTAGTTTCGTTAATTATAAAATAATAAAATAAAATAAAATAAAAAATAAAATAAAATCATTTTATTTCAGACTATGTCCATACAGTTGATCATAATATTCGTGATAATAATAGTAATAAAACTAAATGAAATAATAAAAATGTCAAAATATCAATCAGATTCATACCAATTCAATTCATATTAAATAATCAATTACATTAAAAGAAAATAATATAATTAAATAAGATAAAAATAAAAATATAAATTTAAAATTTAGAATTTAATATATTTATCTAAGATATCGACCCCCTACAGATACACCGGGGATCAAAACATGTGCTCGCACCCAATGCCTCCACAATGGGGAATCAGGTTTGTCACTGAGTACCCTCACATAATTATGTGACCACCACCTGTATGTTTAACTATTTTTTTAAAGCCGCCAACAAGTTTTAGACACTTGACAGTTAAATTGATAATCCAATGTCTTAGACTTATGAAAAAAGTCCACTGTACCTATTAGTTACTTTTATATATTCTGTGCTATTAGTGACTCATAAAGTTTTATCATTTGAATCACAATATCTTATTAAGATTGGTTTGTCAGTACAGACAGTTACAGCTTCATGTTGATTTAGACGAATGTACAAGACCAGTGGCTCAAACAAATACCATTACTATACTTATAGTAAATTTTATATAGAAAATTATTGGAAAAAATTAACTTTGGAAATCCGGTAGAGCATTGGACCGGATTTCCAAAGGTCGCGGGTTCGATTCCCGTCTGAGAATTCACTTGTGGCCGAGTTAATTTTTTCCAATATTTTTCTATTTAAAATTAACCATAAGTATAAAAATAGCATTGAAAAATGCAAAAAAAACAAAAATCATAAAATACCATTACTACTTGAAAAAAAATTAACAAGAAGATATACTAGAAAAAAGCAACGAGTCTCATAAAAAGCAACTAGTCTCATGTCGCCTTGATAATTAGATGGCTGTTTCATCTTAATCGATAGTCAAATATTGACTATCGATTAAAATAATGTTTCTTTTGAATGAGAGGATATTTCTGTCGTTGACGAAACGACGGTGGCCAACGCCGTAGAACGGTGAATGTACTAGAAAGAGTCGACGTGTCCTTATAGGTCTCTGTAGCATTTGGTTAGTGCATTGATCCGGATTCCCAAGGATGCGGGTTCGAATCCCGTCAGGGCGACATGAGACTGTTGCTTTTTTCTAGTATATTTTCTTGTTTAATATTTTTCACATAAAAATAGCATTGAAAAATGCAAAATAAAAAAGTTATAACCATTACTACTTACTTTCGAAACAAGATAGTGGTCAGATACTTAGCCAGTCTAGAATAAAAAAAAATACCGTCACATCACACTACCTAACATCGCCTGCTTTTATTTAGCAGTTTCTTTTTTATTTTGCACCAATTTTCAATTCAATTCAATATCATTTATTCAGTCTAGGTTGTAACAAGCACTTATGAACGTCAAAGAAGCTACGCCATCGGTTCACAAACCCTACGGCGGGAGACCTTGTAACGAGAAGAACCGGCAGATACTCGTCAAGGGCAATTTTTTTCTCCCTGTTTTATTTCATACAGAGTCGTCAAATTGAAAAGTGACCTTAAACACATGGGTAAGATCAATTTTCATCACAAAAAATAAAATACTAAAATAAAAGTACAGTTTATGGTTAGTCTAACCGTAAACAATTTTCTCGCAAAGAAGGACTTACATTATAACATTTCTCGCATTACAAGGTTACTGTACTGCAAGTTGTGACGTACCTACATACAGGTCAATAGTAATTTATTTTAGATACTTTTACAAATAAGATCCAAATTAGCATTGCATAGTTCGGGTACCTACCCGATGTCCATAAAAATCTTTAATAAGTTGCCAGAGTATCTGAAAGCCGAAACGGATATCGGTGTGTTCATTCGCTCCTTGAAAAAGCTGCTTGTAGGAAAAGCTTACTATTCCATTAATGAATACTATGAGGAAAAAAGTTTCTAAATGTCTGCCCCTCTCCTGTTAGTTGCAGTGCCTTTCGAGGTGCATGCGATACATTGGTGCTTGCATGTTTTGTTTAGTCACTAAGTCGCATGTAACGCAATTTGTAATAAATAAATAAATAGATGAAAATATTTAAGCTCTAAGCACAACTTTAAGATAAGCAGACTAAAGTAGACCCATTTCCGCTGGCGGCACCCGTTCACGAGCATGACGCATTTTCATTTATTGTCCTTAGACTTACACAAGTTAGGTATTGTTCGTACCAGTATCACCTAGAATAATACCACAATAATACGTCAGCTGACTTTTTATCAGAAATATTCCCGTAATGTTAACGTTACACACTTTTTTCACTTTTAAATTAGCATGGAGGTTTTATTTTGGGCCTCTGCGGCCTTATTATCTGTTTGCTATAGTATTAGCAGTCCAATGATGGCACAGTTAGCGGGATTATGTTAATATAAGTTTTTTTACATGAATTGTATCCTTGTTATTTTTCACACTTTCCCGACCCATTGTTGTTCAATGTTTTCCAATGTTCTCCGATGTTTTACAATGTTCTTACACATTTCACAGCTTTTATTATCAATGTCTCAATGATTGCTTCTTTTTTTCACAGAAATTCCGCCAACGTCCCGTAGTGAAAGAGACACGGTTTGTACAAACAATTGTCCGGTGAAAATAGCACGTTTTCATAATTCATGTTTCCGCCTTGATTTTCATTGTGGTACGGACAAACACAAAACGACACTCACATCACATTCAACTTCTCTATATATAAGGCCCGTGTTATCCATTCTAATGTTCTCTCCAGCGCCATGAGTATAACACCTATAGCTTCACTAATAGCTTCAAAAATCACAAAAAAATGTAGACTGCCGGAAAAATATAATTATTTTTTTAAATTGACCTTATCAAGGTCAAAGGTCAGAAAAAATTTAAAATCTGCCAGATTGCACACGTGCGTACCACGTGCTTAAGTCTAGTAAAACATATTACGTACGATATAACCAAACAAAGAGGATTACACAAATAATTACATTATATTTAAACCTCCACACCTCAATAACTTCACATTTGACATTGCTTGGGTGGACGTTACCTGGAAACAGTAGTGACAGCTTCCATCTATTCATTGACAGGTTTTTACTATCCTGGAAACGTAGCATAGTAGCTGGCACGTACTCGTATAGCCCAACATGGAATATCCATGGAATTAATAGGTAGATACTATAGTATCTATTAAGTCCATGGGAATATCTCACGATCACGATGACATAATCGGCAGTCACACTTGCACCATGACATGACCCAAAGACGTCGTCGTCGTTCGTATACTTATCAGAAAGTCTACATTTATAGAGTTACGCACGTGCCTTAATATTTTCCCAGTAAATCCTAACAGGATTTCTGATGCGATAAGTGGCCAACTTCCACAAAACACGTTGGTATCAAACATCTAAATCCAGAGATTAGCTAAAGAGCATTGACTTTTAAACGAGCACGTTGACCATAGACTAGCTCAAAGCAGTATCTTGACTTTTCACACTGTCGCATGATGATCGTAAATAAAATAAATAAATAAATATTTCTATACAATCACATCATTTATCTAGCCCACATTAAGTACCATGAAGAACTTGTGTTATGGCACAGAATACTTAATAGTACAATGGATACTAGATAACGGATAAACATACTTATATATATTTTTTATAAATACATACACAATATACATTTTAACACCCAGACCAAGACATATAGACATGTTCATGCACACAAATATTTGTCTTGTCCGGAGATCGAACCCGGGACTTCTGGCGCAGAAGGCGGCGTTAGTACCCCTGCGCCAAACAGGTTGTCATGTATTTTAACTAAACAAAATGATGGTCTTTCGTAATTTGATTCGTAAAGCAGCACAAGACCGCCACCGTTGGTCGCACAACAATTAATGTCAATTGTGTCTTGTTTTCTAATAACGGACAGGTTAATATTTCACCTTGATTTTGTTAAAATGCCACAAAAAACAATTAAAAAATTACAAACATTTTGCCTGCTGTTTCTTTAATAGTGTCTACGCTGTTACTGATTATCTGCTCGAGAATGTGTTGCCTAAATTTGACATTTATTATATAAATAAAATAAATATAAATATTTCCCTACAATCACACCAATTATCTAGCCCACGTTAAGTATCATGAAGAACTTGTGTTATGGATACTAGATAACGGATAAACATACTTATATACTTTTTATTTTTAATACATACATAATATACATATTAAACATCCAGACCAAGACAAATAGACATGTTCATGCACACAAATATTTGTCTTGTCCGGAGATCGAACCCGGGACCTCTGGCGCAGAAGGTGGGGTTAGTACCCCTGCGCCAAACAGGTCGTCATTAGAAATCGAATCGAATTAAATTAGAATCCTATGTGCCTGATATACGTTATTATTTCAGAAGCTACCTACTGATTTGTATTTGTACTGTTTGGGAAAAACTGCGATATATTACTAAGAACCGCCTAACTGTATCATATTAAAAGGAAATATTATTTGTTTTATGCTTTATTTATTATATGCTTATTTATAGTTGTAAAAAATAACTTGGAAGGTTTCAGAATAAATCTTTGGTTGAAAAAAACATTTTATAAAAAATATTGGTATTTTATTCCCAAAAGGGATTGATATTTTTCAGGATTATGAAAAAACTACTAGCCATATCTTCGTAAAAATTATATGGGACCACACATAAACCATTTTCTTCCAGATAAAAAAAGAATTTTAAAAATCTGTTAACAACTGGCGAAGTTATGGTGGAACATACATAAAAAAAAAAACAGTCGACTTGAGAACCTCCTCCTTTTTTTGAAGTCGGTTAAAAATAATATATCATCTGCAACTCAACTGCTAATCCGACTATACTATATTACTAAATCCGAAACAACACAATTATACAAAATCACAAAATACCTAATGGTATTAATTTGGAAATATCGTTGATAATTAAACCTAATTAAAAACGATCAGCTTAATTATGTCAAGTCAAAGTAAAATGAAACATAAACAATTATTAATAATTTTTCTCCTTTTTTAATTACATAAAGAAAGAATACAATTACACAAGTAAACCTCAAATTCAACGTCTGGGCTTTTATTGAATAGTTCCAAATTAGCACAATTGGGTTTCAGGGGTATGTCAGTTTCTTTCATTATTTCATGATGACTGACGAGACAGCAATTGTGATGCTTTGCTTTCAGGCCGAAGGCGACGTAAATTTGATTGTCCTAAAAGCTTTTTAGTGAATGTCCCAAGAATTAAATTTGGATATCTTGAATGTAATTATTTGCTACAAACCTTTTTCAATTAGGTACTCATTATTATGTTCAGTTTCTTTTTTTTTGTTAGAAAATCAATCGATTCATTTTTTTTTTGTATTTTTGACAGTTTCCTACCGATTACACCTGGATGTGCCCGATGGCGTAATGGTGTTAATCCTACTGCGACAGTCGTCGTGGGATCGATCCCTGCCTCAAGGTCTACTGGTAACACTACCGGTATCATCAGACCTAGAGGTATTCGATTTGGTGGGTGGCAGGACTGGTTGTAAGTCCGCCTGGCAAGTACTAGTACCACCATCTTATCTAAGGTTGACGCCCTAACAACAATGTGTTCAACATTTTTGTGTTCCGGCAGTAACAGATAAGATAGCCAGTTCCTCAGAGGCTGAGGTTTCCAGGAGAGGCGCGCTTCTTTGACCTTTAGCCTTATTAAGTATGATGAAGGCTTAGAGTCATATTTATATTTTAAAAGAATGCAATATTTGCAGTAGCTGATCTTCTGTGAGGAGCTGGGTGGCTCAGTGGTTCGCGCGCTCGTCCTGCGAGCAACTTTCTCAATGGTCGGTCACGGGATGGGTGACCAAAAATGTATTATCCCAAGCTCCTCCGTGCTTCGGAAGGCACGACTGTGTTTGCTGCCGTTAAATAAAACCCACCCGCATTGGGCCCGGGCGGTGGGTCCTGGCCAGTCTCCTGATCCATCCATAAAGAAGGCTGGTGCCCTAGCAGTGGGGACATTAAAAAATAGCTAATGAAGTCAAAGTCAAAGATTTTTATTGAAATAGACTTATAGATAAGTACTTTCGAATAGTCCAAAATTTTTTTTTCCCTACCAGCTATTCAGGACATCTTTTAACTGATAAGAAGAACGGCCGCAAGAAACTTATCAGCTTTAACAGAAACAACAACATTTACAATGGAACATGTTGACGATCTTCCGTGGAGACATTATGAGATGCATATAGGAACACATGTTAACCATCAAAAGATATATCAATTAATTTGTCCAACAACGCTACCTTTATGGTACCACCCCATTATTCGCAAGCCATTTTTTGCTCGATTCAGTTTTTGTCGTAAACAAAGTGTAGCATTCGCCAGTGGGCGTTTATGGCCCTCCTTATAGAGCCGTCGTTATAGAGTTACATAATGACCGTGGCATGATTCGTTCCACTTGGTCTCTTTGGATATGACTGATTTAATCTTGAAGGATATGTTTGTTTATTGTGAATATATGAAGACATCTTTAAGTTACATTCCTGTTACGTTAACTTGAGAAGTTACGTGTTTGACAAGCCAAAAAAAACTTATTTCACTATATTTTTTTAAATCTGACAATATTTAAAACTTTTGACGACCTGTTTGGCGCAGGGGTACTAAACCCGCTTTCTACGCCAGAGATCCCGGGTTCGATCCCCGGACAAGACAAATTTTTGTTTGCATGAACATGTATGTTTGTCTTGCTCTGGGTGTTTTCTATGTATCTTATGTATTTATGATAAAAGGTCATGGGTCAAAGGTCATTTTTCTATTTAAAATTTATCATAAGTATAAAAATAGCATTGAAAATGCAAAACTCAAAAAATCATAAATTTTATGTATGTATTTACAAAAAAAAAAGTGTATAAGTATGTTTATCCGTTAGTATACATAACACAAGTTATTCATGAAACTTAACGTGGGCTAGATAATTGGTGTGATTGTATGCAATTCTTTATTTATTTATTTCTGGTCCAGTTGTTATAAAGTGACAAGGTAACAACCAGGCATACTTATTTTCGTATTTTTATGATTTCAATAGTAAGAAAAGTTATATACACAGTGGTTTAAGTACGAATAATAACTTAATAAATATCCGAACCACATCACATACACTGAGATGATCCACTCAAACACCAATCCAATGTCACCGATAGGGATGTATCTGTTTCATTTTGAAAAAGAAGAGACATTTCTTGACTCCTATGAAGGTTAACCAATTAAAACTTGGAGAATTATTTAATCATAATCATCAAAATTGGTAATAATATAGTAATAAAACAATGTCGCTTAAATACCTATTTAGCCAAATATTTACCATCCTCATGTACTAGTTATTGACTAAAGAAAAATTATGATACAATGAAATTAGTGAAATAAAAGACCATGCATCAAACCACATTCCTATTTACGCTTTGATTTCAAAAATTGATCTACAGAGTAAAACGTGTTTTCGAGAAGCCACTGACGCAAAACTTTTTAAAATTTTCTCTGTGGCAAACATTCTATGTCTTCAGGTATATGGTTAAAATCAGTAATACACATCGCATAATAATTTTTAAGGAAACGCGTTGTTTTCGGGTCTTGTTTCGGGTTTATTTACGCATTAAAGGTCCAATCTTACGAAAAAAAACTTATAACCAACTCTAAGGTAATTCGAATAATAGTCCAATATAGTTTATCAAACAAACGTATTCTTTAACTTCATTACATTAGGAAATATGACAAATCAATTAAAGACATAAAAACCGCTCTGAATCAACTGTAGATTCAATCTACCGTTGACAGAAACTGTCAGTGAGCAATTTGACTGATAAGATGGTTAGCTATGATAATTATTGCGAGATAAATAAGAACGGAAAAAATAAAGGTACCTAAGTAACTAAAACATACTAATGACTCATAAAAATGACTCCAATGGAATTTCCCATGAAAAAACAAGTACCTACTTACATTTTTTTTTGCTTTTGTTTCAAAAATACTATTTGAATATGGAGCGACCTATCACGAAAGTGGAGAAATACTAAATTAATAAAATTTAGTGAATTCTTTAAGTCAAAGTCAAAGATTTTTATTCAAATATACTTATAGATAAGTGCTTTCGAATCGTCAAATTTTTTTTCCTACCAGCCATTTAGGACATCTTTTAACTGATAAGAAGAACATCCGCAAGAAACTTATCAGCTTTAACAGAAGCAACGGATCATGTCGTTGCCAAACACAAATCTATCTTTTGTAGACATAAGTATAGTTACCACAAAAAAATATCAATAATTACGTTAGGAACTATTATTTGGTATTGATTCAATAGATTTTGAAAAAAAAATACTATTGAAAGAAAGAAAGAAAAGAAAGAAAGAAAAGTAAGTTTATTTGGGACAAACAAAAGACAGTACAATCAAATAAAAACAAAAACACATAAAAGACGAAAACCCGTTTGTCCCAAAACGGTCCCGACTCAGCATAATGCATGGCTTTTGGCCAGCGCTGATCTTCCGTCGGTACCGTTTTGGTAGGACTGCGAGCCAAATTAACAGCGGGTTCGTTTACAAACAAAAACAAATATTAATGGTAAACATATAAATAAAAAAACTATTGCTCAGTATGAAAGGTCAAAAGGATAAAAATCGTTAGTTTCAAGTGAAAGACATTGTGGGGTTAACTTTTAAGGTCAGAGGCCCTTCGCCCAAAAAGGCCGCGCCCGCCTGAGGTCGGTCTCGCAAACACTGTCCTTATTAGGCCGGCCTAAGGCCCGGGTAGCGAAATTATGACCTTAGTGGTCGCAGTTTAGGGTTATGTACTCGTACGAACTTCCTGGTACATTGCACGACCTTAGATATACTCGTAAGTTGGGTGGTTTACTTCCGCATAAAGTGATCATTGAAAATGAGTAATATACAAGCTAACTTTATCCCACCATAACCCCCATACTCTAAGTCGTTCCTCCAAAACTTTTTACACTTCACTCAACCTCGTCGTGGGTAAAAATGGTAGTTTGCGCTAGGCCTAACACGGAGTGGCTACATACTCTTTGGCTCCTCCAGGTCCTTACGGAGTTATGACTTAGAATACCGATTTCGAGGAGTATTTCGAAGAGGTTTTCAATGAGGTTAACGTTAAGTCGAGGACGAGTAAGTTTTGGAGGAACGACTTAGAATATGGGTGTAAGTTAGCTATTACGCGTCGCTAGTGCCATCCCTATTACCCAAAACACAGAAACAATCTGAGGGCTGAAGCACTTTTCAAACTACGCTATAATATGATAGCATATAGCTTATACTCGTAGCTCATAGCACAACGATATCGCTCACCATACATTTACTTAGAACACGTTCACACTTAGCTATAATATTATTATTGGCTTACTATACGCTATCTAAGTAAATGTATGGTGAGCGATATCGTTGTGCTATGAGTTATTAGCTATATGCTATTAAATTATAGCGTAGTCTGAAAGCGCTTGATTATTTAACGAAAAGTTTCGTCGCTATTTTGGCTGTCATACAGTATGAAAATGTGACAGATATTTTTTATGACGTTTTCTCCTTAGAGGTCTCTGTTATTCGAGATCGATGTTTCGGTGCAAACTTTTTCGTGGTGGCGTGCATTCGTATTCAAGTGATTCGTATTAGTGAATTAGAGGTTCTGTTATTCGAGATCGCGTGGCTTCGGTGCTAAGTTTTTCGTGGTGGCGTGCATTCGTTGTTGAATGATTCGTATTAGTAAACTTACTGGGGCGTGGTATTCGGTGTTACACTTTCGAAGTCAGGTATCACACCCACAGCGATGACACTGGTTTCTAGGTGATTTATTGTTAGTAATCAGTCTGCCAAACTTTTCCTTTTGTGCAATTTTGTCTTGACAATGCGCTCGTCTAAATTTTGGTGCACAAATTATTAACCTCGTCATAGGAAACGTTGTCGTCGGAAAAACCATTCTTCTTCTTCTTATCGAGTGAGGATTAGTGGCCACCTCTGGTGTCAGAGTTTATCATGCCACCTATAAGGCCTCTGGCGTGGCTTAACGAATGTAATCAAATGACAATAGCCGGGACCGACGGTTTAACGTGCCCTCCGAAGCACGGAAGCGCTCAGTTATAATGCCACTTTACGGTCACCCATCCGACACCTGACCGGGCCGAACTTTGCTTAACGAACGTGATCGAATGCGATCAGTAAACCATTAAAACCATTAAATTGCGCGTTAAAAATCCGGAGAAGTTTATGATAAATATTTAATAGAAAAATATTGGAAAAAATCAACTCGGCCACAAGTGAATTCTCAGATGTGACTCGAACCCACGACCTTTAGAAATCCGGTCCAATGCTTTAACCACATCGAGACTTTTCGGAAACGTTTTTTTATTCAACGTGCCTTTTTTCGAGGTTTTCAGTACTCTAGGATTTGCTATCCTACAGAAGTTTCCACTGGCTCACCCTCACACCAGACAGACACACGTATCAACACACCAGGGATCCTGAAGCCGAAATCCCATCTGCACTCCACCAGAACTCTCGCCTCGCTATATGTCAACTGTCAATCAATCATTGACAATGACAGCTACTAGTGTTGCCCTCTTGTGTGTGTGACACAGCGTTGATTGTACCCTTGCCCCAAGATACAAACACTACAAGTACTTAATGCGAAACCTGCTTCTTCTAATCTCTTCGTTGTTTTCTGTGCTTAGTCCATAGGTATCTTATAGAGCACACAAAACAGACAAACCGAAACAAGGTTTCTTCCAAGTTTTTTTTTATTTTATTTTTTTATTCACGGCATTTTTTTATATCATTCTTGAGGTTAAGTATTGATAAGGCTGAAGATGGAAGCGAGACTCTCCCGGAATCCTGAATCACTGAGGATCTGGCTATCTTATCTCTAACTGCCGGAACACAACAATGCTGAAAATATTGTTGTTATGGCGTCAGACTTAGATAAGATGGTAGTAGCTAGCCAGGCGGACTTACAACGAGTCCTTCCACCACTCAAACCGAATACAACATGTACCCCCGTTACACCGTACGTTACGTACGGTATTACGTTAGTATTGGGGCTGACCGGTCGCCGGCCTCTTAACGCCAAGAACTAGAGTTCTGCGGTTAGTGGCGAAAACCATAGAAAAAATAATAGTAAAACTACTGATTTTCAGGAACGATTCCCAGTGGAAGCAAGTACTTACCTATGTTAAGTATTGCCGTAGGATGAATGTCAAGTGTTTAGAACCATAATGTGATTCGTCTTCGTCGTCGTCTCAGCCACTTAATACCCACTGCTGGGCCTCTTCCAAAAGGGGGGGGGGGGTCGCAGTATGGCCAAGTTTTGTAGGAGACGCTGCTGCCCATCTCCTGAAGGCTAAGTCCCTTAGTCGCCTATAACGACACCCATGGGATGATAGGGGATAGTGCTACTCTAAGCCGACACTACACAGCAAATGTGAGCTAATGTGATTAAGTAATACCGCATAATTAGTACCTCTTAACTGGTGACCTTGCAGCACAGTTTTTTTTTAAATCCCATTTCAGACACCAGTCCTTCACAGATTTAAGTTCAAATAAGATCCATGTAACATAACTACTCTGCATTAGTTAGTACCTAAGAAGTTTGTGAAGTGAGCAATAAAGAACTTATGTTTCTAAATATAACCTTTGATATAGACTTTCTTATATTAGAGACTTATCAGTCTTTTGCATAGCTAAGAGTTCAGATGTCAGTATGAATGAGCAATTGCTGAATGGATTCCGCAGAGACGCGTCATCACGTGAGTGCAAGAGTCAGACCTATATCGAGATAGACGAAAAGAGCGCTTCAAACTGTATGAGAACCTAGCGTGTCGACTTTTTCGAACCTACGATGACGGCCCGAGCTAGATTTAGAGATTTGTAAATGTTACGGACGAGCTTTTGCAAGAAAGCACTGCACAATTAACCATTTTCGTTTCGTGACGCTTGTTTTTATGGCAATGGTCTCAAACGGCCTGACTTAGGTCGTAAAACTTTGACCGTGGATCAAACTTTTGGCACGCAAGGTAGGTACACTGCTATCGTCTATCTCGTTAAAGGTCTGTGGCAATAGCAAGAGTGCATGAGTGCATGCGTGACACTGCGTACAGAGGTCAAGGCCTGACCTTCCTGCAATCAGGTTACACGTCATGAATAGATGTGGTGTACAGTTTTGACGTAATTACTTTTTGTATTATTCAACATTGTTATTTACTTAGGATTTGTCTAAAAACAATCAAACCACCTAGAACACTAAACGCATCACTTCCTCCTTTCTTTTCCGTCCGTTTGTGGGTAAAAAAGACTGTACATACACATAGCAGCACCGCAGTACCTATATACAACTTCTCTTCAGCACCATGTGCAGCACATGGGATTGCCCTATTATCTTTGGTAAAAACCTCTGATAAAATGTTTATCCTATGTGCTATTCCACCCAGACTAATCGTCCTCAATTTGCATCCAGACCATTATCTGAAAATAACAATGCCCTTTTATTACTTATGTTTTAAATTCAAAATTGACCCCAGAATGAAGATTTGAACCACACTTTTCTCTACTCTGCTATTAGCTAAAACTATTTGAAGCGCCTAGATGTAAAAGTAACTAAGTCACAAAACTGACTTCAGAGATATACACCATCAAAGATAAAAGTTTGCCTTGGAAATGTCCCTAAGTAAAATATTATAGAAATAAAAATGTACTAATCAAGAGCTTTATTTTAAGCACAGTTACGATCTGTAAGATAAATTTACAATAATACATTGTATATGGACTGAAGTCTAAGAATTGGACTTAGGAGCTTTTTAGCTCAAATCACAGATTTACTCTAACATACTTAGGTGCGTCTCGTCTTGGTCCGGTGCGCGTGCGCCGGTCGCGGGGTCAAGGCGCCGGCCTCGCCCCGCGCGACTCTAGGCGCCCGCGCAGCCCGGGGTGGCGCCGCCCCGATAAGGAGATGGAATGCCATTGGACGCATGTCATATCTATAATAGTAGCTTATTCAACGTTGATGGATAAATAGCGGTACAACCACCGGTATCAGACCCAGGGGTCCCGGGTTCGATTGCCAGCGGGGCTACATATTGTATTCGGTTTGGTTGATGGTAGGACTTGTTGTAAGTCCGCCTGGCTAGCTACCGCCATCTTATCTAAGTCTGACGCCATAACAACAATGTTTTGAGCATTGGTGTGTTCCGGCAGTTAGAAATAAGATAGCCAGCTCCTCAGTGATTGAGGATTCCGGGTGAGCTGAGAGGGAGAGGCTCGCTTCCATCTTTAGCCTTATCAATACTTAACATCAGGTATGATGAAGGCTAAGATATTCCCCGTCGCTCATAAAACAAAGACAGTGAACTCGCGAATCACCACCTCTCTTCATATATAGTTAATAAATAATTGTAATACGGCACTGCCATTTTTCGCAACACTTTTTACGTTTCTCCAGCTATCTCTTCGAACAGAATGTTCGACGACAAATAAATCGAAACTAAATGTCAAAACTCCATTATTTATGAGAAAATGTGGCGCGTATGTTGCTATTTAAAGAGAAAATTTTTCGAAGTCTACGTTTGACAGAACGACATGACAAAATGTAGTGCAATGTTACCGACAGTCGAGAAGTAGAGATATGTCATCTCACCACGAGCAAATGGCGTGAGAAAATTATCTCGTGACGTGCATGTTAGCCCGGTATCTGGAGGCCTACTCTCTAAGCCCGTCAACTAAGATACGGGCCCCCGTCTGTAAGTTTCCCGAAACTACGGATGGAGCCTACTCTCTATTGATTTCGGATGTACTTCTTTTGGACAAACGGCACAAACACATTGGGAGTTGGGACAATGTCAAAACGTATTTCCATTCATTCTTAGTTCGGGTCTCCGAACTAATAAGCTGTCCGTAGGCCGTAGGTGATACGGAGTAGGAACGTCCGTAACTTAGGCCGAAACTACGGGTTTCGTGCTTAGAGAGTAGAGCTCCAGATCCAGAGGACCAAGTGGTGGGGGCCAGCCTCGCCCCGAGACTCCAGGCGCCCGCGCAGCCCGGGGTGGCGCCGCCCCGATAAGGTTATAGAAAGCCATCGGAACAACGTCATATTCCGAATAGAAGCTTATTCAACGATGGATGTATGGATAAATAAACTCTAGGCTTTATGATTTTGTAATTTTTGCATTTTTCAATGCTATTTTTATACTTATGGTAAATTTTAAAAAGAAAAATATTGGAAAAAATTAACTCGGCCACAAGTGAATTCTCAGATGGGAATCGAACCCGCGACCTTTGGAAATCCAAAAAATAGCATTGGACCGGATTTCCAAAAAAAAACTACTTATTTTTTAGTAAATGTTTTACAATGCGAGCTCGTATGATATATTTGCTTCAAGTAAACACTAATAATAAAATTGCCTCTTATTCAGAAACCATCATCAACCATTTTTGTATCGCCTATGGCCCAATATTCGGCCCCACGGTTTGGCCCACATATAACAATAACCTGTGCCAATGCAGTCGGGACCAGTTGGTCCCACGTTAATCAGTTGATTAACGTGCCTTCCGAAGCATGGAGGAGTTTGAAATTATTCATTTTGGGTCACCCATCCTGTGACTGAGCTCCTGTTAATATCTATTCTAAACTGGCAGCGTGTTCATCTTTTTGTTTATGACTCAGTATTTTACCACAAGCGTGTGATAAAAGAAACGTGTCGTGGGCGGGCTCAGTTAACTGTTCTATGTAACTGTCATTACTGTTTTGGTGCTAGAAAGTGTTTAACTGCTTACACACATCTACTACGAGTAAGTAGAAACAAATCTACACACAGGTACAGTTATCGAGATATCAAACTGTTTTTTTTATTCACGACGGGGCGTGTCTTAGCCTCATCATACCTGATGTTAAGTATTGTTAAGCGAGTCTCACCCGGAAACGTCAACCACTGAGGAACTGGCTATCTTATCTCTAAGATAAGATGGTGGTAGCTAGCCAAGCGGACTCACAACAAGTCCTACCACCAACCAAACCGAATACTATATGTATCCCCCGCTGGGAATCGAACCCGGGACCTCTGGGTCTGATACCGGTGGTTGTTACCACTACACCGCAGAGGCGGTTAAAACTTGATAGCTGGGAAGAAGCTTGCGCTTTTATTAACAAGTTCAACATGCAAAGCTTCATGTACAGTCAAAGGCACACTTCCACTACAAAACAGCCGGTATTAGGTACTTGCAACAAAAAGGCGCTCTCAAGGTCAAAATGTAAAAGAAATTGTGACAAATATTAAACAAGAATATATACTAGAAAACAGCAACTAGTCTTGGTAGTATAGTGGTCAGTATCCCCGCCTGTCACGCGGGAGACCGGGGTTCGATTCCCCGCCGGAGAGCCAGTGTGACGGGGCTCCTAGTCCGGCAGCACTAGAGTCGCCGGAACGTCGGAACCGCCGCACTCGTTTTATTCTCGTTTCCAATTCTTAAAACGAGTGCGGCGGTTCCGACGTTCCGGCGACTCTAGTGCTGCCGGACTAGGAGCCCCGTCACAGTCTCATGTCGCCCTGACGGGATTCGAACCCGCATCCTTGGGAATCCGGCCCAATGCACTAACCAATTAAATCCCGTCGGGGCGACATGAGACTACTTGCTTTTTTCTAGTATATTTTGTTGTTTGATATATATCACATAAAAATAGCATTGTAAAATGCAAAATTTAAAAACAAGATAATATACTAGAAAAAAGCAACTTGTCTCATGTCCTCCTGACGGGATCTGGCAGGCCATGTAAAAAAAAAACTTTGAATCTAAAAAAACCATACATTCTGGTTTACTTTTTAGACATATGGCGCCTACAAGTTTCAAATCAAAAAATCAAATCAATATCATTTATTCAGTCTAGGCTGTTACAAGCACTTATGAACGTCAAAGAAGCTACGCCATCGGTTCACAAACCCTACGGCGGGAGACCTTGTAACGAGAAGAACCGGCAAAAAACTCGTCAAGGGCTATTTTTTTCTCCCTGTTTTATTTCATACAGAGTCGTCAAATTGAAAAGTGAACTTAACATATCAGTAAGGTCAATTTCCATCACAAAAGAAAATACTAATTATAATATTACATTTAATGGTTATCCTACCCGTAAACAATTTTCAACTCGCAAGGAAGGACTTACATTTAAGATTTCTCGCATTACAAGGTTACTGTACTGCAAGTTGTGACGTACATACAGGTCATTTCATTAAACTTACCTTGGGCGAGATAATTGGTGTGATGATACCGAGCCAGGGGGCGCCGAGGGCTCGATTATTACCACCAAAGAAAAACATTTGCGTTTGTTCCGAGCGAGAAATACCTCCTTTGATTCAGATATTCTCAAGCAACACAAGTGGAATTAAGTACTTTTCTATCTCCAGACAACGCTTGATTATATTTTTTTTTTAATTAAAAGCATTTACTAAGCAGTTTCTCAGTGTCTCAAGACGAAAGTCTATGACCAGTGTGTATTGCCAGTGATGACTTATGGTAGTGAAACGTGGTCGCTAACTATGGGTCTGATAAGAAAGCTCAAGGTCACCCAGCGTGCAATAGAGAGGGCTATGCTCGGCGTCTCCCTACGTGATCGAATCAGAAATGAGGAGATCCGTAGGAGAACTAAAGTAACTGACATCGCTCGAAGGATTGCTCAGCTGAAGTGGCAGTGGTCGGGACACATAGCGAGAAGAACCGATGGCCGTTGGGGCGGAAAGGTTCTGGAATGGCAACCGCGCACAGGACGACGCTCCGTAGGTAGGCCCCCGACAAGGTGGACCGACGATCTGGTGAAGGTCGCGGGAAGCCGCTGGATGCGGACTGCGCAGGACCGATCGTTGTGGAGATCCTTGGGGGAGGCCTATACCCAGCAGTGGTTGTCATGTGGCTGAGACGACGACTAAGCAGTTAAGCATTTTTGAATTTTTAATATTTTCCTACCCGTTCATTACTTTCTTAACCGACAAGAAGAACAAGAATCATTTGAATCTATCAAGCATATTTTTCTGACCCATTTAGCTGCAAAAATAAATGAAAGCCAGATGCGTACTTAGCGATAGTTTCGTAACCAACCCACTTAAGCATAATGATGATGATCAAAGCATGAACGACCCATTGTGCCCACATGTGTTCATATAAGTCCTGATAGGACCATCATTGGTTCAAAACTGTGCGCGTACGCACTCGGTAGTCAGCCGTAAACTGATTTTAGGCATTAATTAAAATGTGAAAGTTTTTTCGTCCGTTTTAGGATAATCTCCTTTGTTTTGTAAAGTATTGTGAAGAGGTTTCTTGTTGGTAATAGCCTGACAGCTTCATAAAATACACCGGAAAACAAAAAGGGAAGGTTAGAAAATCTTCAATATCTTCATTAGTAGTAGCTTTATGAATTAAAAACTAAATTAAAGAATATTTTAATGTATTTATATGAAATAAAAAAAAAAATTAATAAATAGTTTATAGTTAAAGTTTTTTCAGTATTCCAGATTTACTCACCGACCGTTTTTCTTTGCGGTCCAGTGTAACTATTTAAATCCCATACGTACATCAGTTTTGGCGCGTACTGTACCCGCCACCCCCTATTACGAGTTTGCTTAACGTGACATTTACAGGACTCGTGAGCGAAGACTATCGGATACACTGCTCATGTCGGTAAAACAGTCGCTAAATATGAAAGAGACCGAGCTACATTTTACATTAACGTTTACTGTAACGTCGAGTTTGCCAAACTCGTAATAAGCCTACTGTTCATTGAAATAAAACAACTTTTACGGATATCAAACGCGCTATATTTCACGAGCTAAGCTGTAATTGTCCGTATTTTTTGGTTTTTAGGGGCTTTTGATTTTCCAGACGTTTCGGCACCTTTTCAGCGGCCGTGATCACGGCAGCTGATGTGGAATATAGCGCGTTTGATATCCGTAAAAGTTGTTTTATTTCAATGAACAGTGCGCGCCAAAACTGATGTACGTATGGGATTTAAGTCCTCAAATAAAGGGTCGGTTAGTAAATCTGGTTATTTAAATCCCATCAAAACGTAAAATGTACAAAAACATCAAGTCTCGCAACGAAATCCTTTCGCCGTAAACAGTTATACACTAGTATAGTATTTTACCAGTGGTTATATACAAACTTTACTTTTTTTACCAACTGAATAACCAAACTACCACTTAATGCTAAACGCCCTTACTGCCTTTGCATGTCAGTAGTTTTTAACCGACTTCAAAAAAAGGAAGAGGTTATTCGACATTTTTATTGGGATGGAACTACGAGTAGGTATAATATAATTGACGATTATTAACCCATTATATATATTAACCCACAATTTTAGCGAACTCGGCTCTATATACTTGTACTCTCAAATCTATACCTTCTATATTTACTCAATAGTTTACCATAATGTACATGTAGATGTTATAAAATAATGTAAGACCAGTGTTAAGGACCCCGGGGCAAATTGTATAATTCGAAATCTATCGGAATCCCTTTCAATTCGTAATTTCGAAAGATATTCAGGCCGTCACTATTTGACATTGAAAAGGATTGTGATCGGGACGCGTTTTAAAAGGTATGGAGTGAACGAAATTGAACTGTCTAAGCAAATGACAGACGGAAATATCACAAACACAATACCTCTGAAAGGGATTTTGATAGATTCTAAATAAGACAATTAGGGGCCGGTTGGGCAGAAGAGAGAGGGGCCGTATTTCATCTTAGAAATTATATAATGATAATTTGATTTAATCCCATAATAGAATTGCTTAGAATTGTTATGAATCCAAGTCTGTACATGAAATATTTTTAAAACAACGATTGCTACGTAATGTATGTACATACTTTATGATTATAGACAGATAAAAAAAGATTCCGACGAATTGAGAACCTCCCCCTTTTTTTGAAGTCGGTTAAAAACAACAGTAAGTAGTTATATTGAAAAAAAAACAAAACATGCGTCTTCATGACTAAGTACTTAGTATTTTTTGCTTGGAATGTGTAGGTATCCATGTTTAAGTTGAACTTCCAGTACCAGTACCAGTAGATCTTAATAAGGGTTCAATTACTTCGTTTCGGCCGCAATGATCCGAATTAGGCACTTGTCCATTTACTACATCGTTCGGTGAGTTAAATATAGTATCATGATTCATTATACTTGCTGGCACACTTTGTTGAACCTCAGAATCTGTACTAATATTCAAAATACGAGAGTGATTTTGTCTGTTTGTCTGCCTGTTACTTAGGACGGATAAGCCTGCACCACCTTTTCCGAATTTTGGCATAGAGATATATAAGGCTTTGGAGAAGGACATAGACTACTTGGCATCTACATTTGGTGTTTTTTAACTGATCAATTGAAAAAGAAATTGATTTATGCAATTTAGGCTGCTACAAGCACATAAGAACTTTAAAGAAGCTACGCCGCGTGTTTACTAAATGTACCTTGTGGGGACGCCGGTGACGTGAAGAAGCTGGCCGACGTCAGGTATAGTTTGGAGATTCAATTTGTCAAGTGACCCTTCTAAAACACCCCAGCTCGGGTATAGGTATTTAGGAGCACCATTTGAAAATAAAGCGCTAATAAATATACCTGATTTTGACACAATAAGTTGCTTGGCCGAAACCGGGTATATATAGTTGAGTTGAAATCAAATTCAATATCATTTATTCAATCTAGGCTGTTACAAGCAGTTATGAACGTCAAAGAAGCTACGCCATCGGTTCACAAACCCTACGGCCTTGCCACCCTTCAGCCACCCTTCGGCTGGGAGACCTTGTAACGAGAATAAAATAACACATCTAAATGGGTTCAGTCGTTTAGGAGCTATGTTACCCCAGACAGACTAACAAACAGATACACACACACGTCAAACTTATAACACCCCTATTTTTGCGTCTGGAGTTAAAAACTGACAAGAAACTCGTCAAGAGTTGTTATTTCATACAATTCGTCAAATTGGAAATTGACCTTAGCACATTAGCGAGGTCACTTTCCGCTACAAATGAAAATACTCAAAATATGTAAATTATAATGAGCGTAAATACTGAAAGCCCGATATGTGACCGAATTTGACGCCGCCGAAGTCGCGGGCTGAATGCTAGTTTCTTAGTAATCCCACTTGGGCTTATCTGCCAACTGACCATGTTAATTGAGTCACTTTTTATTTAGATTATAGGCTGAGAAGTTAGGAATTTGACATGATTTTCAGTCGTTGACCGACGACGGCAAAAGCGGTCAAGCATAAGTTTGAGTGTTAACTGAGGTTTATATATGATATGAATCATATTTACTGACTGACAGACAAACCTATAAAGTGTATATTCTTGCATCTATGTTAAAGTAAATTACTAGGATCGGAAACTAGACCTTTTTTAATCCTTTTTAGGGTTTCGTAGCCTAATGGCAAAAAACGAAACCCTTATAGATTCGTCATGTCCGATGTATGTCACAGCCACTTCATTCCAAAACTATGAGGATTACACAGTTGAAACTTGGTAGGTAGATGTATTCTGTAAACCGTTTTACGGTTTTTACACAAAAATAAATATATATATATATTAAGGGGGGAATACATGGAACTGAAACAAAAATTTTTTTTTTTCAACAAACCTATACGTGTGTGGTATCAATAGATAGGTCTTTAAAAATTACAATGAGGTTTCTAAAACTATTTTTTTTCAAAGTCAACCGTTTGAAAGATGTTTTTCCGCAATCATGCTCTTAACCACTGCGCCATCGAACTACTCAAGTTTATGCATATTTATAAGTTGTATTATAATTTAGTGTTACATATTATAATAATTATAATAGTAATATATAATTCAATGATAATACATTACGGTTAATTGAATATTTATATCAAAACGTCGAGTGGCGCCAATCGATTAGTTATCTACACTGATTAATTATGCAATACTTTATACCGGACATTACTTTATTTTTCGCTTCACATGAGCGGAAAAGGAGGTTTTGTCATTCAGTTTCTGTGTAGAAAATCGCCTTTTGCGGCCTAGCGCGGTAAAGTACTTTTTTAATTTAATACCTATAAATATGTCATAATGCGTTCCGAATCGCACTATTGACTTTTTGTTACATTTTATTCTTATTTTAAATAGCTTTGAATTAATTATAATACTCCGTCTTGGTTTTAATATATTATTTTAGTTCATTAAATGATAAAAACAATAACAATAAGATTAAACTATTTGTTGTAAGAATTTTATATTAGGCTGGGTAAGATTTCACAACCTATGATTGGATTTCGGAACGTGACATAAACCTTTATTTTTAAATTGTCTTTATCTTGTACCTCATGTCAATCAAGTCAATGTCAACATTTACCGAATCGTTTTCATTGTTATTTATAAGTAACAATATATTCCTACTTTAAATAACTTTAAATTAAGTATAATACATCCTTTTTATATTATTTTAGTTTTTAATATCATTAAAACAACGAGATTAAGGTATACTTAGATTAAAATTTTAGTTTAAAGATTTTTTTACCGGAAGTTGACTGCGGAGACAACCATAAAATGTTCCTCGCTGTTATGAGGTGAAAACATGTGTGTTGCGCTTCGGCAGAAAAGTTTTTAGCGTCTTGTACCTTCGAAATTCTCGCCTAGCTCAGGATTCAATCTTTTCACTTGCTCAGCTTTCAATAGAGGTAACTCGCCGCTAATACCAACTTTCCAGCCATGCATAAAAAATAACTATTTTGACTTTGCCAATTTGTATGAAGATTTTCAAAAGAAGTTCGTTTTCCATACAAACACATTATGTCATAATTACTACCGCAAGTGCAAATGTCACATTTTTTTAATGTACAAGTATTGTTTGAACACTAAGCAATCTAATGCTACATTTTTATTTAAAAAGTTATGAATTATTTATAATTTACATTAAATAAAGTAGTCAATTTTGCTAACAAAAAAGAAAATAATAATCATAAGATTAATTATTCTTATACGTACATCTTATGTTTTGGCGCGCACTGTTCATTGAAATAAAAAAACTCTGTGACGAGCAACACCTGACTGCGGAGCTTCGACATGTCGAGCAAGTACTGAGAAACAACAAGTTGCAAGTACCACGCAGACGTCACAGAAACCGCGCCAAACCAGTCACAGTAGAACGTCAACCTGCCATTTTACCATTTGTGAAAGGTGTCACAGACAAGATTGGGAGAATTCTAAAGCGTGCTTCTATTAATACTTACTTCAAGCCGCCCAAGAAGATCAACCAATTCCTACCACCAGTCAAGTGCAACATACCCTTTCAAGTCGCAGGTGTCTACAAACTGGATTGTGACTGTGGGCTCTCCTACATCGGGCAGACAAAGAGAAGCATAGGGACCCGCGTTAGAGAACATGTAGCTGACGTGAAAAATAGGCGCGATAACAAGTCTGCAGTGTGTGAACATGCTTTTGAGGGACCCACCCACTACATCAGGTTTGATAAGCCACAGATCCTCGCCAGGGAACAAAAATTTGTCCCCAGAATGCTGCGTGAGGCTATTGAAATTACCAAATACCCAAACTTCAATAGAGATGATGGGTGCAAGATTCCACCAGCTTGGGACCCTATTATCCATAAATTAAAGTCTCAACCCAAATCACGCACTGCAAGACCCAAAGATACGGTTAGCTCTTTTTGTAGATAAATAAATATAAAAAAGTAAAGGAGACAACATATCCTAATTTTTTTAATATTTTTTTATAAAGATGGAGGTCGGCCCGCTTTCGAAGTTTTCTTGGCAGTTTCTTTCTTCGAAGGTCCTCCCAATTTGTGAACTGCCAGTAGAGTCTTTAGTTTTCTCTTTTCTTAATAATAAAGAATTAAAATAACAATTAAATCAAAATATCAAATCAATAATAATTTGTGCCATAGTAAATGTCTAACCGTATCCGAACGAAAATAAATTAACTTCTCGAGGGTAGACTTATAAGTAGCCAGTCATCCCGTGACCACGGCAGCTGTAAAGGTGCCGAAACGTCGGGAAAATCAAAAAACCCCTAAAAAAACCTAAAAATTACGGACAATTACAACTTAGTTCGTGGAAATATAGCGCGTTTGATATCCGTAAAAGTTGTTTTATTTTAATTATTCTTGATCATTATGATCTGAATTTAATATAAAATCAAGCAATAGATGTACCTTTTAATCACAGAAGTAGTGAGGTTCTCTAGAAGTGTACACACACACAGGCTGATGATGGATCAAAGAGAATGAACGCTCTTACGCGACTGAAAGGAGTGATTAACCTACTTGTTGGTAGAGCAATCACAAAGTAATATTGTTATCCCTTACACGACTGACAGAAAATGCATAGCCCAAAACGGTTGTACCGATTAAACTGAAATTTTGCATAATAATGGTTCCTCAAACGATTTAGGCGAGCACTAAGAAAGGTTTAATTGATTGCTTAATTGAACGGGAACCACGCGAGTGAAACCGCAGGCGGCTGCTAGTTCATTGAATACAATTATGTTTAAAAAATTAAATTGTGAATGCGAAATTTTTACAATCTAGAGATAGGTAGGTATCTACGATAGACGACCTATTTGGCGCAGGGGTACTAAGCCTGCCATCTGCGCCATAGGTCTCGGGTTCGTTTCCCGGACAAGACAAATATTTGTGTATATGAACATGTCTATTTGTCTTGGTCTGGGTATTTAATGTACCTATATTAAGTATGTATTTACAAAAAAAGTATATAAGTATGTTTATCCGTTATCTAGTATCCATAACACAAGTTCTTCATGAAACTTAGGCTTTATAATTGATGTGTTTGTATGAAATAATAATAATAATCATTATCAATATACTCGTAACTAAAACATATTATGCATTAAATCTAATAAAAAGTTGAACGACTTCCCCATGCTTCTCTATTGCAAGTAGGGCAATCAATAGGGCGATAAAAAACGCGATGGCGGCGGCAGAATGGGCAAAGGTGAATTTCAATTGAGCTTACCTGAAAAAATAAAAAAATAGTTTATCGCTCAAATAACGTAACTCCGTTAAAATCTGTTGGTTCTCTTTAAGGCGTTACTATCATAGAAACGCTAGCTGGTATTAACTTATTGGCTAAATTCAATATCGGACAACAGTTCCTTTATTGATTGAAATATTGTTACTACAAAGTAACTAGTTAATAGAACTAGCGAAGCGATGGCTGGATCATGTGTCATGCTCGTGAACGGATGCCGCCAGCGGAAATGGGTCTACCTCAGTCTGCTTATCTTAATGTTGTGCTTAAAGCCTAAATATTTTTATCTAAAATAAATTGATACTGACCTGTATGTACCTCACAACTTGCAGTACAGTAATCTTGTAATGCGAGAAATATTGTAATGTATGATAGACAAGTCTTTCTTTACCAGTTGAAAATTGTTTACGGTTACAATAACCATAAAATGTAATATTTTAATTAGTATTTTCTTTTTGTGATGGAAATTGACCTTACTGATATGTTAAGGTCACTTTTTTATTTGACGACTCTGTATGAAATAAACAGGGGAAAAAAACCAGCTCTTGACGAGTTTCTTGCCGGTTCTTCTCGTTACAAGGTCTCCCGCCGTAGGGTTTGTGAACCGATGGCATAGCTTCTTTGACGTTCATAAGTGCTTGTAACAGCCTCGACTGAATAAATGATATTGAATTTGAATTGAATTTATTGAATTTGAATATATTACCTATCACAGATTTGGTAAGTTAAACTGGCAAGAGGCAGCCCACGTCGCTCAAAGAACCGATAATCGTTGAGGAAAAAAAATCTCGAGTGGCGACCACGAACTGGACGATGTAATGTAGGAAGGTTCCTCACTAGGTAGACAGATGGCCAGGAGCTGGATGGTTGCGGGAAGCCGATGACTGCAAGTTGCTCGTAGCTGCTCTTTGTGATATTCTAATCTAAGGACTTCTTCAGGAGGCCAATTGTGGACCTTTAATGGCTGTTGATGATGACGATGAAATATTCATGTTCAAATTCAGTCTCCCCGTCGCGTCGCACATAAAAAAAAATGAAACGTTTTATTTTAAACTTTCAATAAATTAAAAGTAAGTATAGAGCAATTACATAAAAGTGTTATAAATGATGAAGTGATGAATCGTTACTACAAATAATTAGTATCACATTCCTACGATTTGTCTTCGAAATTCACCTAAAACATTATATTTTTTCCCATCCTTCGGTCGTTGACACACGATTAGATAACTATATCATAATTACACAGGCGACCCAGTTCTGGAACAGACGGATGTCGGCATTTACCACATGGGAGATGTAAGGATCATCGGTCGGGACTCGGGACTTGGTGCGATTGGGACCTTCCGGCTTGAAGAAGCTCAAAGAATTGTATTCCAATTTAGACCCTTGTCAAAGAAGGACGAGATTTGATCAAAAATAGGCGCTTAGATTTTTGGTGGAGATTATCTAGCACTTGATGACTTTGTCGGTCATACTCACGGTCGCGGGTTTGAATAAATCTTAGTTTCAAAAAGCTTAGTTTTTTGATAGTATAACTTTATTCCAAAAATTAACTTTTTTAAAAATAAGTAAAGTAAACGCTACCATCACATCACTAAGCTATTAAAATAAACTAAGAACAGCTATTTATGATTTTTTTCTTTTTGAATTTTTAATATTTATCAAAAAAAAATGAAAAATATTGGGTTACACGTTGCAGGTTCGAGTGCTGTCTGAAAATAACTTGTGGCCGAGTCGATTTTTTCCATTATTTTTCTTTAAAAAAGTTATCAATAGAACAGCTATATTTTGTTCCAAAATTCATTCTTGAAGGGCTGCTATAGGAAATGAATTAGTTTGGATCAGGACCAAAGTCTACGCGAAAAAGTCTCTGTTCTTGGCCTCGAAAATCAAGTCGTCGTCGTCTCAGCCACATGACACCCACTGCTGGGTATAGGCCTCCCCCAAGGATCTCCACGGCGATCGGTCGTAAGTAAGAAAAATAAGTAAGTAATTATAATTTTAATTCTTATAGCTAATTTCATAACAGCTAAGACAAGTTTTATTATTTACGACCAATGATGTTTTTATATCATAATTGTCTATATTTACAATGTGATCTAATCCATTGACTAAACAGTATCCTTGAACTTGCGCATCTACATCTCACAATGGAATAATCGGACATCTAACAGATTAGATATGGTACGATATTGATGATTATCCTCTTATATGTCGATTTTACAATCTTGTCAGACAAGCTAGGTATTCTGTAAGATGATTCCGTAACTCGACAATTGACTTTGTTTTGCTTAGGATTGTTTGAAATCTTCTATTGACAATGCTATTGAAGGAAAGAAAGAAACAAAATTAACTTTATTGAGACAACAAATACAAGGACAATTAAACATATTATAAACAAATAACATAAAAACATTGTCTCAAAACGGTCCCGGCTCAGCATAATGCATGGTCTACGACCAGCGCTGATCTTCCTCCGGAACCGGTTAGTTGACTCCGCTACACAGATAAACATACAAAGTAACACAAAAAAACAACGATTAAAAAACGAGAAAGAAAATAACAAAAAAACAAAAAACCAAACCCGCAAAGTGTGTGTGAAAGCACCATATTGGACCGTGCATATAAAGATACTATTAGATTTTCCAGTACAAACTTTATCAATTCCCTGAGAATCCCAGTCCCTGAGGATCCTGTCCCGGAGGATCCCGAATGCGAACATAGTATTGACTAAGTTCAAGAAGACAAATCGGGATCCTCCGGGTCAGGATCCTCGGGGAATGGGATCCTCAGGAAATAAACCTGCTCTTTCCAAGCTACCGAGACATGAGGACATTTTTTTTCTTATTTCGAATGGGTTCGCTCTTGATCTTAGTCTAGCACAGAGGCTAAGACAGGATCTATGGTGGAACGAGCTAGCCCAGAAGGTGCCTATTCACTCTTGCTTTGAAGATGGACGGGTGGATGGAGTATAAGTACTCGGAAATACAGACGGAGTTCCACTCCTTTGCTGTGTGCAATTTAAAAGATGTTATATAGCGCTTTGTGCGACATTAAGGAATACCAGTATCAACCAAGAAAGGGTGGTTGCCCGCAGCGCGTCTGGATGTCCGATGTAATAAGGGGCGGTATGAGCTCATGTAGCTCCTGAGCATACTCTCCGAAATATAGTCTGAAAATTTCAACAACTACAAAGAGTTGAGAGGCTAATTGGCGACAAAGAACTGGTGAAGAGCTAGCTTCACACACCTTTTTTTTTTTCTAAAGGTAAAAATACTACTGATGCTGGCATTGCACTCCTCAAACATATTTTTGAGGCTTGGGAGGGCAAGCAAGACGTAATTGGTATATTCTGTGACCTGTCTAAAGCCTTCGATTGCGTTGATCACGTTACACTTTTAAAGAAGCTAGAACATTATGGTGTCTCTAAGAAATCTGTTAGCCTTTTGCAGTCATACTTGCACAATAGAAATCAAAAAGTAATTGTCAATAATACTGCTTCTACTGGAGCCCCCATTATTATGGGCGTGCCACAAGGTTCAATGTTGGGCCCTTTGCTGTTTTTAATTTATATTAACGATCTCCCTCATTACACGAGTAATTTATGTGAGACAGTACTATTTGCAGATGATACATCTTTAATTTTTAAAATTGATAGAGGAAACAATTGTTCTGACGAAGTAAATAGTGCTCTCTCTCAAGTCGCACACTGGTTCAACAGTAATAATATGTCTCTTAACCCTTCTAAAACCAAGTTTGTTAGATTCTCATTACCTAACGTAGTGCAGGTCGATATGCATATCAATTTGAATGGGAATGTAGTAGAGTTAGTTGAGAGTACAAAATTTCTTGGCATTACATTGGATTCAAAGCTGCAATGGGATCCACATATTGAAGCCTTGTCGAGTAGACTTAGTTCTGCGGCTTTCGCAATAAAGAAAATAAGGCTCTTAACTGATATTGAAACGGCAAGACTAGTTTACTTTAGCTATTTTCATAGTGTAATGTCCTATGGCCTGTTGTTGTGGGGCTCAGCAGCTAATATAGAAAATGTTTTTATACTTCAAAAAAGAGCTGTGCGCGCCATTTACAACCTTCGACGGAGAGATTCTCTTAAGGATTTGTTTAAGGTGGAACGATTAAGTTACAAAAAGCTGAACGGTCGTTAGATGGCGCTACTTTCGCTATTTAGTAGTTTTTATTTATTTGTTAATTGTTCTTTGTATCTTTTTAACTCAAAATACTATTAGCGCATTCTATAAATAAATATTGAATTTTCGAAACCAACATTTATCTTTTTGTAGTACATAAATCATCCAAATATCTTGAGAGAGTGTTTCTGTCTCCCAATTTTACTAATCACTCACACATGCATACCTTATTTCTGAGTTTCTTGTAGTAGAATATTTCGATCCAGCTGCAAATGATAAAGTAGCCCAGCGGTCTACGTACTCGGCTTAGATATCAGAGAGTTAGGGTTCGAGACTCTGATGGTAGATTTTTTTTATTTTTTTATTATTATTTATATTATGTTATTGTTTATGTAAATAACATCACAATATTAATTTTGATGTATAAATTGCAACAAATGCAATTGCAACTCTTTTAAATTGCACAAGTGACAAGAATGTAATTGATACTCTAAATTTTAAGATTTCTTAGTGTGTTTGCCCATTATAATATCTTTTTTTTAAACCACTGCTGAACAGATTTTGACTAAAATGGCAGTGTTTCCTCAATCAAAAAAAAGTGGTGGTGGTTGTTGGATCATCATGTTACCGTTTTCTATACTTCTATACTATATAATATTACTAGCTTCCCGCCCGCGGCTTCGCCCGCGTGGACTACACGACTTATGCTATTGTGGGTTATCCATAAGAGATAAACATAAACCACCGCGGAGTTTTCTGTAGACATTTTCAAGGTGTACAAATACTTATTACCTTATATTGATAAATCTCGTAGGGTTCAGCCTGCGTTTGCAATGTAAGCGGAAAATATGTAATTATTTACGACATCACATTAGAAACCTTAAAAATTGCAGTATTTCTCTACTATATATTGAAGGTTATTTTACCTTCCTCTTGAATCAATCTATCTATTAAAAAAAACCGCATCAAAATCCGTTGCGTAGTTTTAAAGATCTAAGCATACATAGGGACAGGCAGCGGGAAGCGACTTTGCTTTATACTATGTAGTGATAAAGAGGAAAGATGTGTATGTATGTATGTAATGAATAAACTCAAAAACTACTGGACTGATTTCAAAAATTCTTTTAGGATGCTTCACTATCCCTGATTAACATAGGCTATATTTTATCCCGATATTCCCACGGGAACAGGTACCACGCGTGTAAAACCGCGAGGATCCGCTAGTACAATACTACAATACTATTATATTAGTTTTATTTAAAATCAATACATTTAGCTCCTTTCGGTATATTGGCGCGTATATAAATTTGCGCAAATGATCATATTTTGTCTACTTGTTTGTTAGTTACAATCTCCATTTTATATTATAATAGTTTTGGAATCAAGCTCGAGACGCCATTTTTATACTTACCCTTTTTGTTTACTTATGTGGTGAAATTTTACATCTTGTAAATCTTGTTAAATTCTACCTTTAAAGCTTTAATTTACTGCGATAATTTATTATGGTGATGTAAAAACTTAGAAGCTTGATTTTTACAGTTCGGGGGAACCATAGACTTTAATCTTTATTAATATCAATTTGATACTGCACGTGTTTCTGAGGATTGAGTCTTTAAAGGCACTTATGTGCATATAACTAATTTCGTGTTTTAATTTATAAAGATACTGATATTATAAAATATTAATACATAAAACATGTAAGTAAGCAAAAATGCCCCAAAAATTATTACTATTAAGTACTTACCTCATAATGAAATTGTCTTATTCAACAAATACTTAATTCGTAAAGCAGCGCAGCGAACACCGGGGTTGCAAATAATAAAATATCTATTGTGTTTCGTTTTCCGATGCCTGAGAGGTTATAAAATAAAAAATGCTAACCTCTTGTGTATCTTAAATATGTACTATGTAATGTTAAGTACAATCTAGATAAAAAGTGCTGAGATAGCGCTCACATTCATTCATGCGCTGTACGGTGAAAATGGTTTTTGAAGGCTAACTGACCAATAATTGAGGCAAATTTAATTACATTTGTTCATTCGAGCAAACGGATTTTCGTGTAAGAGTCTTTCACGTTATTAGCTTTTCGCGCAAATGTCCTGATTCATAGTCGAAACATCAATAGTCAAGTGATATGTGACGTCTACAGATATCAGAATTAAGGTCAAATTCATGTTTTGTATTTGGTTTAGTCTATGTTTATCTCTATCCTATCATCATACTTATGATGTTTTGAAAAGCTAAATAAAAACATCATAAGAATTAGTACTTGAATACTTAGATTGTTTTCTTAACTTTCTTAACGGTAAAATCAAAATTAAGTCTGTTATTATCATTTAATACGTTAAAATTGTAATATTAATAATAAAATAAATCATTAAGATCGTTAAATCATTAGGATGTACGTAAAATAAATCATTTCTAGTCAGAAAATAAATTTCACTCAAAACTGAAATATTTCAACCCGTTTTGAAAGATTTCATAAGTTTCGTTTATATTTCATTTTCATTTCACTGAAATTTTAGTCAGTAGTATTGACCATCCCTAGTCACAACAACACAACGAAAAAACACTATAAACAAATGACAAATACGGATCGGTCGGTGTTGTCAGTACGTAGAATGTGATTCCGGACAATTTAATACCTATTTGAAAAAATAAAATATTTAAATATTAAGTACGTTACATAATACAAGTAAATTTTCTTTTCTTTTTTTTTGTTTATAAAATCTTATTTTCCATTTTTTGACAGTGATGGGAGAAAAAAAGTTTTACGCATAAAAAACAAAATGTAAAGTCGTGTTTAGCATTTTTTCAAAATCGGAGTCAGGATAAATCCTACAAATCACAACTTTATATCATAATCCCAAAGTAAATTATTACTGACGAAACTCATCTCTTTTGGGACGCAACGGCAACACAGCTGAAAAATCCAGTAAAGAGAAATTTAAACAATTATTAAATCGAGACAAACGTAAGAGCGGCAACTTCGCGCGTTGCGCGTCTTAGCCGCATGGAATGGCAACGTCGCGATTTTTGTATACGTACACGACATTTGTCACATACACACACGTAATATTTGCAAAAAATTTGTGTTCATTTATAGGTGATTTCTGAATGAAACAATGTTTGTTTATTAATTTAGCGCAAATGAATACCCGAAAAGAAATAGTTGCACATATATTTAAGTATTAATTCTGTTAATCTACCAAGATAATCTCGACTGTTTTTTGTATGAAAATCGTTCCACCTTAAAGAGATTAATATACTAACTTTGGCGGGACAATACATCTATGATAATATAGTATATGTAAGGAAACATCTTGATTTATTTATTAAGCATAGCGATGTCCATAATTTTAATACTAGAAATAAGAATAAGCTTGCCGTTCCAAAATTTCGACTTGAAAAATGTAGACGCTCGTTTTTGGGGAAAGGTATAGCTTTTTTTAATAAAGTTCCACAACAATTGATAGAGCTGCCTTTGCATAAATTTAAAATATATGTTAAAAAGTCACTCTTAAGCAAAGGTTATTACAAGGTAGATGATTATTTAAAAGACCAAAATGCATGGATGTGATACTAACATAAAACATAACTATTATAAATTAGATAAAAGGAAAATATTCTAATAATTGAATATTGGAAAATTTTCCTCTTATATTAAATATATTTCAAAATTGTAAATTTGTGCTTGGCAACAACATGTTCCATTGTAAATGTTGTTGTTTCTGTTAAAGCTGATAAGTTTCTTGCGGCCGTTCTTATTATCAGTTAAAAGATGTCCTGAATGGCTGGTAGGGAAAAAAAAATGTTGGACTATTCGAAAGTACTTATCTATAAGTCTATTTGAATAAAAATCTTTGACTTTGACTTTGACTTTGACTTTGAAATTCTCGCTTCGCTCAGGATTCAATCCTTGAATCCTTCACTTGATCAGATTTCAATAGAGGCAACTCGCCGCTAAATAACCAACTTTCCCGCCTTGCATAACAAATTAATATTGTTATGCAAGGCTGGAAAGTTGGTAAAGATTGAATCCTGAGCGAAGCGAGGATTTCAAAGGTACAAGACGCTAAAAACTTTTTTGCCGAGCGTAACACACAATTTTTCACCTCACAACAGCGAGGAACATTTTATGGTTGTTTCCGCGGTCAACTTACGGTAAAAAAATCTTTTAACATAAAGTTTAATCTAAATATACCTTATTCTCGTTGTTTTAATGATATAAAAAACTAAAATAATAAAAAAGGGAGTATTATAGTTAATTCAAAGTTATTTAAAGTAGGAATATATAGTTACTTATAAATAACAATAAAAATTATTCCGTAAATCTCACCCAGCCTTATATATTTTTATTTATAACAAATAGTTTAATTTTATTGTTTTTGTTTTTATGATTTAATGAACTAAAATAATGTAATAAAACCAAAACGGAGTATTCAAATTAATTTATACGCATTATGACATATTTTTAGGTATAAATTAAAAAAGTACTTTGCCGCGCTAGGCCGCAAAAAGACAAATCCTCCTTTCCAGAGTGTGTGAGGTGAAAAAAATTAAGGTGTTTCTGCGGTCCGAAATGCAATCATAGGTTGTGAAATCTCACCCACTGACTAAGTTGAAAGTTTTTATAACAAATAGTTTAATTTTATTGTTATTGTTATTTATGATTAATGGAACTAAAATACTAAAATAAAACCAATTTATTTTTATATTTAATTCAAAGTTATTTAAAATAAGCATTTCAAATTTATTTGAAAATCTTTGCGTCTTCGAACGATCGACGATCGAGTGGATTAGGTTTTCCAGAATACAATCAGCTGACATCATATTGACAAAAAAAAATCAATGACCTCTTCGAACAATACCTGTTTCACGTTTGATCTTCAAAATATGATTCTTAATACTTTTCGTGCTATTAAAGTTGGTAAAAAATACGTGTAGTTCAAATATTAACAATGGACTGTACGAAGATGAGTCAAAGAAAAAACTTTTATAGTTAAAAATATTGATTGATTTTAGTTTTTGTCCTATTCATGATCTTTAGCTGTTGTGTAGGCGGTACTTAAACTTGCTTTGACGTTTTACAGATATTGATTACAAATATTCCGCCATTTTTACTGTCTTGGTTGTATGTAAACAATTACTTATTGAGGTATGTTTGTTGTATCCAATGATTTTATTATGTGTGTACTTGGAGCAGATATGTTATAAGAGTTCGCATTGTGAAACATTAGGAAGACCCTATATGGGTTCTTTCATTTCCTTGCTTTTTCATGACTTTTGCCCCACTTGTCAGTAAAACATGACAGTTGTCTTGGTCACAGATTTCAACGCAAATTACTATCAAGGTAAGATATACAGTGGTGGTCACATAACTAACGACACACAGGTAACTTTGGAGCCTAGGTTCTCTGCCAAGGATTGACTGAGCTATGATCTGATAATGGCCATCCAGGGAGTGAATGGAGGAGATCCAGATTGCTTTATATACCCAACTGATTTGTATGTAAGGATAAAAAACTGCGAAAATAACATACAAATGTATGGAAATTCTAAAACTTAAAACTTCTTTTAGAATGAAGATCAGATGAGTTGGGAGTGTCACGCATCACGCGTACGCATCAACGGATGGAACAATTTCACTAATTCTTTATTTGTTGTGTTTGTCAGGAGAAGGTTCTTATGAAAGAAACAAAAAAATAAAATTTAAATTCCCTGATGTGGAATCATAGCAGTCCAGCCAAACTATGAGAGATATGAAAATAGAAACTTAGGAAAAGTTGTTGAACGTAATGAGCATTTTCTATTTACGTACATATATCGAAGGTCGGTACACCTGATGTGGAACCCTAGCAGCCAAACTATAAAAAATACGAATATAGAGGATACATTGTTTAGCGTGATAAGTATTTTCAATTGATGTATAAAAATCGAAAGTCTGGCACACCTGATGTAGAAACCCACAAGCCCAGCTTAAGTAGGTATAAGAGATACGAATATAGCGCCTTTGGTAATTTCTTCAGCGAATGAGCACTTTCTGTTTAAGTATAAGAATCGATGAAGGTTGGGGCGGAATGGTTCCGGAATGGCGAACGCGCACCAGGCGATGCTCTGTGGGTAGGCCCCCGTCAAGGTGGACCGACAACGATCTGGTGAAGGTTGCGGGTAGCCGCTGGATGCGAGCAGTGCAGGACCGATCGTTGTGGAGTTCTTTGGGGTGAGGGCCCACACCCAGCAGGCAGAGGGCGTCGTGCGGCTGATATGATTATGATAACAAAAATTAAAGATCTGGTACCTTCACATAATGTGGAACGCTAGCAGCCCTTCTAAGGTATAAGAGATACGAATATAGACAACATTTAATAATTCTAAGGCGGTATGAAGTTCGCCGGGTCCGCTAGTCTATTATAAAATATCATTGGTTACAATTATGAAGCTACTTGAATGGTTCATCATCATCATCATCCTGTGGACGTCTACTGCTGGACATAGGCCTCTCCTAGCTCACGCCTATTGTGGCGTTCATAGGAAGTTATTAGCCTACTGCTACCACGCTGGCCAGACGGGGTTAGAGGGGTTAGAACGGGTTGTTAGAGGGTTTGTTTCAAGTCTTTCTTATCTCGCACAGTTGATCAATGCGTCGAGCCTCTTAGTCGACTCTTACGACATCCCAGGCATGTAAGGGAGTGGTGACACTTATATTCTTAGGCCGTCATCACACGGCTTATGGATTTAATGGTTATCAGTATGTTAATATAACGTTATCACAATTATATTATTAGTTCTTAGTGATTTTACGTTATTTAAAATTTTTGCAAGTTGATTCTACAAAATAATTTTGGACTAGTAGAAACATCAGACTGCATAATAATATATACATTTACATAAGTAATAAAAAGTAATAAAATAGCATATGCATGCAAATATTTCAAATCGTAATTTATTGGAGTAGTTAAAAGTAGGTGTAACCGCCTCTGTGGTCTAGTGTGATACAACCACCGGTATCAGACCCAGGGGTCCCGGGTTCGATTCCCAGCGGGGGTACATATTGTATTCGGTTTTATTGGTGGTAGGACTTGTTGTAAGCCCGCCTGGCCAGCAACCACCATCTTATCTAAGTCTGACGCCATAACAACAATGTTTTCAGCATTGTTGTGTTCCGGCAGTTCGAGATAAGATAGTCAGTTCCTCAGTGGCTGAGGATTCCGGGAAAAGCTCGCTTCCATCTTCAGCCTTATAAATACTTAAAATCGGTATGAAGAAGGCTAAGAGTCTCCCCGTCATTCAAAAAGGTATGTATGTATGAACAAGACCGCGCGGAAGTGTTTAAAACCGTTTTAGTTACATTACTTCTTACGATACACCCAAAATTTGAAGTGTGATCAATGGACAGATGCCGGAACTATACCATTGACCGGTCAACCCGGTCAAGGACCGCTGGAGCACCGTGTAGCCGATCAGAGCGTTTCATTAATTGATTGAAGAACAGGGAATTATCAAATGGGTACTGGAAAGTAGGGGAATTTATCACGCGGTTATTTTTTATGAGGTGGGAAGGATTTTTGGGAATAAGTTGTAACAGGTTTTAGTTTTGCATTTTTTGTATTGATCAAGGTTTAAAAGAGATGCATTTTATGAAAGAAGTGCCTTTGTCGCCTCGCCTCTATAACTTACCTATAATATTATAAAGGAAAGATTTGATTGTTTGTTTGCATTAAATTGCCTCCGAAATTACTGAACGGATTTGGATGAAATTTGGTACACAGATAGTAGATAGCCTGGTTATGAAAATAGGATACTTTTTATTCCGATATTCCCACGGGAACGGGAACCACGCGGGTGAAACCGCGAGCGGCTGCTAGTTTGTTTATAAGAACGAGAAGCCGCCCGCTTCATAACCTCTAGGTTTCCGTCCGTTCCCGTGGAAATATTGGGATAAAGTGAAAACTATGTTTTAATATAGACTTTAAACTATTAAGGTGTCAAATTTCATCCCAATCCGTTCAGCCATTTCCGCATGAGCGTGATTGAGCAACAAACATCGAAACTTTATCGGTAGGGTTCTTTAGTATTGTACCTTTATGTAACCACTTCATGTACGATTTTTGAAATTTTGCATTTTTCAATGCTTTTCTATCGTGGGTTCGAGTCCCATCTGATCATCAATTCAATCAATTCACTAGTGGCCGAGTTGCTTTTTTCCAATATTTTTCTATTTAAAATTTATCATAATCACTTCATGTGTTATGGATTATGATTCAAAAATCTGTGCTACAAAGTTTAATAGTGATAGTTTTGCGCGTTTTATCGTCGGCCTAGACCCAGATGTGGCCGGTCTCGGCGTGGGTCGCCGGTTCGAACCCGACCCATATCCACCACGTGTGGTCTGATAAAATTAACTATTGTTTCGGTGCTGCATTGCAACTTGTGTTAGAGAATCTGTAAAAAATAAAACTATTGTTTTTGTGTCTATAAAGAAGAGTGACTTCTAAGCAGAATCGGGAAATAGTAATAGGGCAAAATCTGTGCTATTAAGATTTAGATAGGGTACAAAAATTTGTTGTCGTCTAAAAACTATCAATATGCCATCAAATCTTCATTTTGGTGACAACTTAATACTTTGGTTCTTTGTTGGTATAAGCAGTTTTTTTTTAATCTAGTAGTGTAATATTTATGGCTACATAACGATTAAACAAGAGTGGTTGTATTAGTGTTTGTTTGTTTGTTTGGCTCCTTTTGTGTAGAGATCTAATGTCTGTTACGTAATAATCATGCGCATGTCTGCTTCTATATTCTTTTAAATCTCTCATGTTCGGTAAGTAGGTTCTTATTACCTCCAAATGGGGCTTGTAGGTGACTCATTAGCGCTCTAGGGTAATAATGTAGCTAGAAAAGCCCTAGGGCGGTAAGTAATTAAAAAAAAACACTTCTTTCTTTTAAAAAGTTCGCGTACATCTAACCATCATACTGGCAATAGACATCATGCATTCAGCCCAATGACCAAAGAGGTCGCTTTGCTATCAGTCATCAATTTTAAATATCGAACGGCGAAGCTCTATTTTGAATTAAAAAAAAAAAAAAAAGTTCTTTACTTGATTACTTTTTAATGAAAAAAGGCGGGAATAGAAAACTTTTACTTTAAATATTGTTTGTTTTTGAGATTGTTCTCATTTCACTATAAATTTCAACAAATACAATGTTTTATTCTTGTAATGCCGGTTTTTTTCTACTTACCTCACAATCGAGATGTTAAGCAGAATAGTTAGCTCGGGTGTAAGCATCAATTGGAATGAAATATCTCGGGCTGCAATTGATGCCTTACAGCCCTTGGCTACTAATCTACTATTAATCATCATGACTATATCCTAACCTTCCCAACTAATATTATAAATGACAATGTGTGTTTGTTTATCCTTTCATGACGCCCTAATTAAGCAACCAATTGACTTGATTTTTTTCAAAGAGTTAGTAAATACCGAGAGTAAAATAGGCATCTAGGCTTTTTATCCCGATATTGCCACGGGAACGGAATCCACGCGGGTTAAACCGCGGGCGGAAGCAAGTCTCCAATAAATCACACATAGTGTAAGTCCTCACATCCTGATCTTGAGCAATGCAACAGGACCAACGGAGCGAGAACAGCATCGTCTGTGGCCACTAATAGAACGCTAGTTCAAGTGCATCGATGCAACATGCATCGAATAGGTCGAAAACTGGTGCTTTTATCAGTCTTAACTCCCGACCAAAAAGTTAATCAATAGCTACGATTGGGCAAAAAATGACAACTTTTCACTGGCTCTGTGGTCTAGTAGTAACAACACAGACCCATATCGAGATAGACGAAAAGAGCGCTTCAAACTGTATGAGAACCTAGCATGTCGATTCTTCGTATGTACCATGACGTCACGAGCGAGATTTAGTGATATGGAAATATTATTGACGAGCTGTTGCAAGAAAGCACAGCACAATTAACCATTATCGTTTCTGAGCAAATTTTTCATGGCAATGGTCTCAAGCGGACTGACTTAAGTCGTAAAACTATGACCGTGGATCAAACTTTGACACGCAAGGGTAGGTACATTTTTACAGTCTATCTCGATATAGGTCTGTGAGTTACAACCACCAGTATCAGACTAAGGGCCCTACCACCTTCTCTTAACGCAGTATTGCTTTTTTAACGCAGTGTTTTTTTATTATTATTCTATCGCATAAAGTAAGCTTGTTTTTGACGGAAGTTTTGTGATGTCTTGGGCTCAATCATCGCCTCCAAAGTGTGAAGTGTGTCAAGATGTGACTACTTGATTATAACAAAACGCAAACAAAACGTTCTTATGACATGATGGTTTCGGTCCCGTATTCGATTCCCAGAGGGGGTACATATTGTATTCGGTTTGGTGGACCTAGACTGAATAAATCATACTGAATTTTTAAATTTTTAGCGCTCTATTAGTGGCCACAGACGAGGCTATTCTCGTTCCGTTGCTTGGTCTTGTTCCGTTGCTCAGGATGTGAAGACTTACACTGTGTGATGTATTGGAGATAAAGTCATGATGTTTAAAAGATTTATTGAAGCAGAGGCGCATTATCATACCTACCTGATGTAAAGATTGACTGAAGATGGCAGCGAGCCTCTCTCGGACTCCTCTCTCGGAACTCTAACTCTCCGGGAATCCTCAATCACTGAAGAACTGGCTATCTTATATCTAACTGCCGGAACACATCAATGTAAAAAAAATCGTTTTCGTAATAAAGCCTAGCGTGTCGTTGACTAATACAACAACCGCTTAGCAAATCTCGGCTTAGCACAAACATCTTAGCAGCAATGAGTACAATTATCGGGAGTCGAACCTATTAGCATGGTGACGCGAACTTGGTACTGTTATGTTTGATTGTCTCTGCATGTTCTCGAGGTAACTATCGGGGAACATCAAAATAATATTTTTGACATACTTGGAAGGTGACCAAGAAACGAAATTCTTACGAAAATGCATTAAATAATTACTACAAATAATTTTACGATTGTGATTACTGACATTTGGAGAGCAGAAAATTATTGAAATAAAACGACTTTAGCGGATAAAAACGCGGTTTTTATTAACACATTAGTTTTACTGCGTGTGGCTTAAGTTTTTTTTTATGAGGACGTAGTCACAGGAGGGCTGTCGGCGTTTTATTTCAATAATCACATACGCGCGAAAATTTAAGATGTGTTAGTTCCTACATTTTATTAAATCTTATTGTGATGTCGGGCATCGTGTAAATAAATATGGATAGAATTTTATGCGATAATACGGCTCAATATGCTGATGTTAGAAAACAAGATGGCGGGTGTTCCGGTTGCAGGTATGTCACATCCGAGTCAGAGGTCGAATATGGCTGCCGTCAGCCGTGACAAATGGCGCGTAGTCTCATTGTAATTGACTTTCGATCTCAGAACGGATGCTGAACAGAAGTACCTGACTGACTACGTCTGATTTATCTTGTGCTTTCGCACGTTCTTATTTTTTAACCGACTTTAAAATAAGAGGTTGTCTTTTTAACTTTATTCAATAGGAGAAATGCAATATTGTGAAATTTTGGAATCTCTTTGAACTTATGCGGGTGGATTGCACCATCTAACTTTAACAGGAAAAAATGTATAGGATTTGACAGCTTTGACAACCAAAAGTTAAAGTTAACTGGTGCAACTCAGCCTATGTTTATAATCAATGATATTATAAGTGTGTACTTGAAGCAGATATGTCATACGAGCTCGTATTGTGAAGCATTGGGAAGACCCTATATAGGATCCGAATTAAATTGCTATCTGAATAAACAACTTTTCTGGATATTAAACGAGCTATATTTCGCGAACTAAGATTTAATTGTCAGTATTTTTAGGTTTTTAGATGTTTCTTGGGAATAGAAGGGGAAAGATGCTGGGCCACCTGTTACGACATGACAGTTTCATTATATACATACTGGAAGGGAAAATGGAGGGAAGAAGAGGGAGAGGTAGACCGAGAATGAGCTATATTACCAGGAGGTGAAGTCATTGGCAGGAAAAAGACAGGAATGGAAAATACTCCACCGACAAGAGCGCAGCTCTTAAATTTAAGAAGAAGAAGAAGAGGTTTCTTGATTTTCCCGACGTTTCGGCACCTTTTCATCCGCCGTGGTTACGGGATGACTGAACCTAAAAATAAAATACGGGCAATTAGATCTTATTTTGTTGAAATATAGCGCGTTTAATATGCGGAAAAGTTGTTATATTTCAATGAACATTGTGCGCTAAAATTTAAGATGTAGGTTGCTATCTCTTTAATTTCCGTGCTTTTTTGTGTCAGTTGTCCACTTGTCAGTAAAACATTGGTCTTACCCTGACCACTAGACCAGAAAAGTAGCCAAATAAGTATACTAACTTGAACAACGTTCAATATCTATATACTTAATTCAGGTTCGCAAAATTTGTGACGACTCGATAGGAACTTTGGCGCGTAGTACGCGGCCGAGTAAGGTATCAAATTAAAGGTACTCGAGTCTATTTGTTCCGAAAACTATAAAATATACAAAATGTTAAACGTGATGATCACAAACTGCAATTAAAGATTTTCGCATAATTTGGAATTTTTCGTCGATCGACGAACCCGAGCATCGGGTTGTAACCGCCCTAGTAATTACATAATTTGACTGGAATATTGCTAAGGCTTCTCGCGAATACGTAATACATCAGTATTTGATACGATTTGTCTATGCTCCAATGAGCTGGTGATATATTGATCGTGCGTCTATTTAAAGATTTTGATCTAATGATTCATCATAGCCGATAGAAAGCGTTGATGTGTACGAATCTCGTTTTGTTACTATCATAACCTACGTCTTTTGTTTATTATTTAACTTTTAACTGGTTGGTGGTTGTTTGGAGATTGATTTCGCCTATTTTGTGTATGGTTTCTTAACTTGTGTCCACTAGGGTTAGCGCTAAAAACTATCGACATAGCTTCGGGTAAGTATCGAGCACGTAATATCAAAAAATATAGGTAAATGTAGTTCGGTTTACGTCCGCTAGGAACGTTGCTCAATATCTCATACAAGTTTTAACTTTACTTCTACGATACTTACTTATTCGTGCTATGTCTACAGGATGCCGACATTTTTGTCGATTCACGGGTCTCACTATTTGTTTACTTTCGTTTATTATAACAAAAAAGGTTTATGCATTTTCTTTTCTACTTAGCTCCGCGAAAGTTAACCGCCTCTGTGGTCTAGTGGTACAACCACCGGTATCAGACCCAGGGGTCCCGGGTTCGATTCCCAGCGGGGGTACGTTTGGTCTAAGATATTGTCCGGAAGCGAAAAATAATAGGTAAGTAGGTACATCTACTTACACTAAATATGTTTAATTATATAAAATTCCTATACATGTTAATAATTAAAGTGTTCTGTAATAATTTTGCGCTCCAAATAGCGTTGCATAAGTGTGGTTCTTTGACCTGCGCATTATCTGCATAACTGCATCGCGCCGTGTCACGACGTGTTAAACACGAGGTCGACGACTGCTACGCCAAAAGTATTTCCACCGATTTTATCTGGACAGTAATAGCTTTAGCTTACCTCTCTCCTAATTTGCTATGCCCTACAGGATCCACAATGAACTTTATTAAATAATATTGTAAAACCTTTACATATTTTGTGGAAAAGCATTTTAGAAATATTTATGAATAAGCATCTGGAAAATTTGGCTTGAAAACGTTTTAGTCAATGTGAGCATATTTATATAGATACAGATTTTAATGATCAACTTACTATTTAAAACCCCGTTTTCCGGAAAGTATTTGAATTCTGGTGAATAAAATCTATAAGTATTGTTTATTATCTTTGACTTGCTATTTCGACGTGTCATGCTACGTAGAAACCTTTTTTCATTTACATAAATCATCATCGTACTCATACTTATGTTTTTCTCGATGTTCAAGCTATCATATCGTATAGGACTATTCTAGATGCCCATAGGGTTTTTGGAATCAACGTCATCTGATGTTGATTTTACCGCCCACAGTTTATTATATCGGGTTACATCAAATCAGCAAATATCTTTAATATCCCTGACCTTTCCTGACCTGGTCACTGACCTTTTTAAAACTAAGCCAGCAAGTTGATTTCTTTCAGTAATAATTTCTTAATTGAAAAACAGCATTAGTGCGAGTTTTTTCTACTCACGGTCGATAGTGAGCGCGATAGGTTTTGTATGGCGTTGATGTAGTCCGTGGGGCAATCCGCTAGATGGCCGGCCGCTAATTTCATACAAAAAACGACGCGTTCACGACCAAGCGTGACTAGGAAATGAAAGCACACTGAATGAAAAATGTCAGATCATTAACATTTTTAAATGTTGTTGAAATGCTTTTCGCCGATTATCAGCACACCCTCAGCGGAGGTGTTTGGATCGGCGCCAGCGCGGTTTTATAATTAGTAGCCGCATATATACTGCAGCTAGCGCCGACTCGCGACCAACTGTGTGACAGTGTCACCAGTATCCTTATTAACAGCTGTTATCTCAATATTGAAGTAATGTTCATTAATTCCCCGAGCAGATAGGTTATTCTCAAATAGCGGGTTCACCCAAGGTTTTTAGTTGATCAACTGCTAAATCGCATGCGATTTGAACCGTCTGAACACACTTTCAATTCAATCAAAGGAACAAAAATCGATTTGATTCAAGTCTGTGATAAGATTTGATCAACTAAAATCGCCTCGTGTAAACCCGCATAAGCAAACATCCTACATATTGACGGCTGCAACATCTTTTTCTTCTTATATTTATTGGCGGTTCCCTTTTGGATTTTGCTAGTATCCAGTTTTTATTAAAATATATTAATTATAAAAAATTTACGGTAGATTGGGTTAAAATGGAGTCTCACAAAACACGTGTTATTAACAAAAGAACTCGGGTGAAACCAGCTGCAACATCGGAGACCAATACTATTTGACAGTTTTCTTTTTTACTATTTGACAGCGGATTTTCATTACTATTTGACAGCTGATGTGACGTTCAGTCATGACAACAGCGTTGATGTTTGCTTAGAGAATAACCCCTTTGGACTGAGAGGAAAGTAGGTAAGACATAGAACGCGCCAGAAGCCTAACAATGGATTGATATTCGAAAAATATTGGATCCTGGAAAACTGTCACTTTTGATTCCATACAACACATAAGACCCAACCTGGACGAAACGTAAGCCAAAACGTAAAAAAAAACAACCTGGACGATCGCCACATTTCCCAACCGAAGCCAAATGTGGCGTGGTTCAGGTATGGCTGTTAGAGCGATATTCATACAGATTTTACTGCAAGTAAGTGATATTATTTAAAAAACAAAAACGGACTATTAAAACTGAAAACCTTTTGTCTTACAATTTTTTTTCGCATCTATTTATGTAACTGATCAAGTGGCGCCACTGATAATTTAACAGGACCTCTGAGTGCTTGCAAGGATTTGTGTGAATAAAGCCAGGCCTAAATGTGACCACAACTGGCTGAAACAGGCCACTCTCTGGCCTTAGAGTGGCCAAAATCGAATGAGCCAGGAGAATACCCTTACCTATAGAAGTTATAAAAGCGATTTCCGTAGAGCTTAATAAGCTGTGTTTATCTTGCTGTGCTGTCGACAGTCCTTAACAAACACACTCCACACACACAGGGTCCCGGGTTCGATTCCCAGCGGGGGTACATATTGTATTCGGTTTGGTTGGTGGTAGGACTTGTTCTAAGTCCGTCTGGCTAGCAACCACCATCTTATCATAACATCAATGGTTTCAGCATTGATGTGTTCCGGCAGTTAAAGATAAGATGGCCTCAGTGATTGAGGATTCCGGGAGAGGCTCGCTTCCATCTTTAGCCTTATCAATACTTAACATCGGTATGCTGAAGGCTAAGTGTCTACCCGTCGTTTATAAAAAGAAAAAAAAAAACACATTTCCATGGAAAATTCCTGTAAAACAGTAATACCCCATTACATCGATCGACCATGGGGCGCTGAGCTTCGTAGAACCAACGCTGTCGTTAATAATTACCTAAATTTACATTACTACTTGTTTTCGAAGTCATTATTTACAATTTGATAGAAATAAATTGAGGTAAATCTTTTTGTTGTAAAAAGAACGTTGATCTAAAAGTATAGTCCAATTTGAGCAATTTATTACAAAAAAATACTAGTTTTTCCCTTATAAGAGATGCTCCACGGCCATGACCACCTCCGGGCGCGATAAATAATAAAATAATATAAATGTTTATTGAGTAAAAACACTTTGCCATTAATTAAATGGTGATTGAAGCCTTCATTTAGCGAATATAGCCTGTGTTTGGAGGCTCCGCTCTTCCTTAACTAATTATTTTAGATAATATAGAGGCGATATGGTTCCTTCATAAACAAGTAAACACTAACATTACCAGTTCACCCAGCCCTACGATAAGGAACTTGCTAGCAAATCTTGGAATCAGAACATAATTATAAAAGAAATAATAGTCTGCCGGGTGAACACAATATGAGACGAAACATTCTTAATGAATGTAGTTTTAGTTTTACAATTAGAGTCACTTATCTACAATTAGGGTTAGCGATATATCGATATACCCTCGTCTTTCGGAATCGTTTAGGTATTCATTCTTTTTCTTTTTAACCTTCATTTATAATTTGTTTTTCTTTCGAGTTTCAATCGATCGAGTGGAAATTATCAGTCTGGCACCCCATAGTAGGGGCAAGGCGGGCGCCGCCCGCCCGGCACGCGACCGGTTTAGTCACGAATAAGTGCTCACTGCAGTTGAATAAATCATACTTTTATGACTTGTACTTGTACTTACTGTACTTTTATTTTCATTAAGGACGTATTATAGTGGTGACTTTGGGTGGACATTTTGACACAAACTTATAAACATTTAAGGAAACACTAAGTATGCAAGAGGTTTTTTTATTTGTTGTTTTATAAGATTGTATTACAATCAAAGAAGTTTCGTTATGAAATTCAAAAGCCCACAACCTTCGTTAAATAACAAGTAGAGAAAAAGAAAAATATAAGAGCATACCCAAGAGACGCCAATTATGTTTACAAGTGTTTATATCCTATAGCAATTAAACAATCCTTATGTAGCATACAAAGACAGGCTTGATAAAAAAAAAATATCACTAGACAGAACATCAAGAAGTCATTTACAGGTCCTCACATATAAATAACTGGCTAATCTACAAAAAAGCGATACAATAAGCGTACAATAAGCAAACAAGAATAACACACTAAAAATATGTAAAAAAAAAACAATTTACAAAAGAAGTTAACTAATTACATACATAAATCTAAGAAAATATTACATTAGAAATACAGTACTGTACACGTACTCATCATAAAATATCTAATCTATTTAAAGATATACGTTTTATACTTTAATAAAAATACATTACGATTTTTTTCTAAAATATTTTTGCTAACTAGTTAACTTCGCAACTAATTTATTTCTAACTAACAACCAACGAAAATGTAACCTGTGAATCGTATGATCTTTACGGTAGCTGAGTCACAGGGCTAAATTATTTAGAGCAGTCTGGGTGTAATATGATTGTAGGATGTGTCATACACACTCGTGAAATACCAGCTAGATTTAGTTAGAAATGCTTTCGTATGACCGGCCGTCCGCGGTTTTACCGGCGTTTTTCCCGTTCCCGTGGGAACATAGGGATGACATTTCCGCCAGCGGAAATGGGTCTACTTCAGTCTGCTTATCTTAATGTTGTGCTTAAAGATTTTTTTTTTTTTCTAAAATAAATTGATACTGACCTGTATGTTCCTCACAACTTGCAGTACAGTAATCTTGTAATGCGAGAAATGTTGTAATGTATGATAGATAAGTCTTTCTTTGCCAGTTGAAAATTGTTTACGGTTACAATAACCATAAAATGTAATATTAAAATTAGTTTTTTGTTTTTTTTTTGTGATGGAAATTGACATTACTGATATGTTAAGGTCACTTTTCTATTTGACGATTCTGTATGAAATAAAACAGGGAGAAAAAACAGCCCTTGACGAGTTTCTTGCCGGTTCTTCTCGTTACAAGGTCTCCCGCCGTAGGGTTTGTGAACCGATGGCTTAGCTTCTTTAATGTTCATAAGTGCTTGTAACAGCCTAGACTGAATAAATGATATTGACTTTGACTTTGACTTTGACATTAGCCTGTGTTACTTTCCGTCCTTTTAACTAACTCTATGCCAAAAATCAAGTAGATTGGTTGCTTAATTAGGTCGTTAAGAAACGACAAACTTACAAAGGTTAGTTAGTACAATGTTGTGCTTGTTGTGTAATGTTTTAACCGCCTCTGTGGTCTAGTGGTAGAACCACCGGTCAGACCCAGGGGTCCCGAGTTCGATTCCCAGCGGGGGTACACATTGTATTCGGTTTGGTTGGTGGTAGGACTTGTTACCACCATCTTATATAAGTCTGACGCCATAACAACATTGTTTTCAGCGTTGTTATTCCGGCAGTTAGAGATAAGATAGCCAGTTCCTCATCAGTGGCTGAGGATTCCGGGAGAGGCTCGCTTCCATCTTCAGCCTTATCAATACTTAACATCAGATATGATGAAGGCTGAGAGTCTCACCGTCATTCATAGGAAACCAAAAAAAGTTGCAAAAACTTAAGAAAACTTTCTTTCTTTGACGTTCATAAGTGCTTGTAACAGCCTAGACTGAATAAATGATATTGAATTTTTATTTATTTTTTTATTTTTTACTATTAATCATTGTTTTGGGAGTTATTACTTGTTATACTTGCATGGTTTTTTCTGCCCCCTTTTAATGTTATACTTGTGGAGATACACTTATATTTATTACACCTTTAAGAGCTGGTTTCACTACCGACAGATCGGTCATTCTCAGCGGACCTGATTTTTGAGCGTTCGTACAAATATAGATAGATACATTTGATGACCTCCATGGTAGAGTGGTACGTACACCGGTTTCAAGGTGTCGCTTACTCTGAGGTCCCGGGTTCGAATCTCGGTAGGGGCAAATGTTTGTATGATGAATACGAGCATTTGTACCTGAGTCATGGACGTTAATATATATTTCTACACTTATATGTATTTATATCCGTTACCCTAGTAGCCCATAACACAAGCCTTACAGTGCTTACTTTGGGGCTTGGTTATTTGGTGTGAGTGTAAGAAATATTTATATTTATATTTTATTTATATTATACATCATTATATTTCTTGCTTCAGACACACATAATCATTTTATAATATTACACAATTATAACATAAAACACGTAAATATTGCAAGAGTTTAACAAATTAAATAAACACATGCGGGTCAAATGCAACATTCCCTAATAAAAATGTGTGTGTGCCGTATCAGTACGCAAAGGTCGCGGCTATTCACTTGCGTCAATCGCGAGCAAATCATTTATTTTCAGCTGAAACCTGGAAAGAGCACGACGCAACGATACCAAAAAGCCTCGATTAAATTACATCACAAAAACAAAAGAATAACAAAAAAGAACGAAATATAAAATCAAAATAAAATCAAATCAAATTAAATAATAACTTTAAATGATGTATTTAAAGTTATTATTTAAATATGAAATTGATCAATTAGTATTATTATTAAATATTAAATAAAAATGGTAAATAAATACCATTTGCATCAAATTGTTAATGATGTTTTTTATTATTATTATAATATTACTAAAATTATCATTGTTACATTTAAATATTAATTATTTGTATTTTATATTTCTGAATATCTACTTTGTCTTTAATTTTCAGGGCTGATAATTTTTTTGGGATTTGTTTTAGCAATTATTTGATAAGATATGGAATAATAATATCTTAATTTGGTAAATCATCCAATTTTTTTTATTTCAAATTTCTCCTAATTTCCATTCGCTGTCCAGAACCCAGAATAACACGTTCTACCTTTAATAGTAGCAAAACAGCTATGATTTTTTACATTACTGTCTATTTTGAAAGTAAGTTAATACATTTTGGTATTTAAGAAATGTCATCAGTTTAACCAAATGTACACATTTATGTAGTTTAACGTGTTTTTTCAAGTCTTATTGTTGGTAAATATAATGAAAAATAAAAATCGTGACGGAAATTATACGACAAAAATTGTTGTGAGAATGACTGAGATAAGTTCTGAATAGCTAACTAGGCAAACATTTTAACAGTTAGTTGTTGTATCAAAAATATGTTAAAAACATCTACCAGAAAAGCTATCCAGAACTTATTTGTCAGCGATGAAACCTTGTTTATAAAAATATATTTAGTTTTTGCGTTATAAAAGTATATCAAAATTAAGAATAAAATATTAATATTATGATTACTTTATAATAAATATTTTGTTCGCTCTTCACCAAAACGTTTTATAGCATAAATATTACGTAGAATTATTTTCTTCTATTCATTAAAAAGAATACTAACTTTTTCGTTATTTTTTCCATAATCATATATAAACTTATATAACATCAAACACACCATCATTTCAGATTACGATGAGAGACCTTGTACCAAGACAGCCCTATCATAATTCCTTCTCCACTATCGTAAAACTTCACTTTCTTTAAACTTATCGTGTGAATTACGATATACCGATTATGCTATCGACGTTGTCTCATGAGATCTCGCATTCCCATGAAATCATCTTCGGGTAAAAAGCCTCGATTTTCCGATACCTTCCCACAGTTTCTAATCGACAATGGAAAAATCGCGACGTCGATAAAGACTAAGAGCTAGGGTGCAAAATGATTACAGGATAATTAGCAGAAAATGTTTTATTCCATGGACGTATTTTGCTATTTTATTCAAACCTCTTTTGTAGTAAAAAACTTAGATTTCTTAAGACCTAAAATGGTTGGGAGTGTCTGAGAAATGTAATGGGAGTACAGAAAGCAAGAGATTATATATTATAATAGTCGTAGTCACAGAACACAGAAAGTCTTTGGTCGTAGCAGATAGGAAGAAGAGTCTTCCTTCCAGCGACAGATAGGCGTTATTAAAATGTTTGAACTTTCGAAATAGGTTTCAAATTAAACAAAATAGCAACACCAAATACTTACCAGTATTTAGCATTTAAGTTTCCAAAACTTGCACTCAAATGAAAAACAAGATAGGAAATGTATGATGAAAAACAAGCGCGCAGCAAGTTGAATGGTTACTAATCACAAAAATAAAGTTTTATTAATATCTTCTATTTAAAAACCATTAAAACTATAATTTCGAACTCTGTCTTTTGACGACCTGTTTGGCGCAGGGGTACTAAACCTGCCTTCTACGCCAGAGGTCCCGGGTTCTATCCCCGGACAAGACAAATATTTGTGTGCATGAACATGTCTATTTGTCTTGGTCTGGGTGTTAAATTTCTATATTATGTTTGTATTTACAAAAAAAAAGTATATAAGTATGTTTATCCGTTATCTAGCATCCATAACACAAGTTCTTCATGAAACTTAACGTGGGCTAGATGATTGGTGTGATTGTATGTGTATTTATTATTATTATTATCTTGACTAAATTCTTCGACGTCGTCGTCGTCTCAGCCACATGGGACCCACTGCTGGGTATAGGCCTCCCCCAAGGATCTCCACAACGATCGGTCCTGCGCAGTCCGCATCCAGTGGCTTCCCGCGACCTTCACCAGCTTGTCGGGGGCCTACCCACGGAGCGTCGTCCTGTGCGCGGTCGCCATTCCAGAACCCTTCCGCCCCAACGGCCATCGGTTCTTCTCGCTATGTGTCCCGCCCACTGCCACTTTAGCTGAGTAATCCTTCGAGCGATGTCAGTTACTTTAGTTCTCCTACGGATCTCCTCATTTCTGATTTGATCACGTAGGGAAACGCCGAGCATAGCCCTCTCCATTGCACGCTGGGTGACCTTGAGATTTCTTATCAGACCCATAGCTAGCGACCACGTTTCACTACCGTAAGTCATCACTGGCAACACACACTGGTCATAGACTTTCGTCTTGAGACATTGCGGTAAGCTGGACGCGAAGATTTTACGGAGCTTCCCGAATGCTGCCCAACCGAGTTGGATTCGACGGGAGATCTCTTTCTCGAAGTTGGACTTACCTTACTGGATTGTCTGTCCAAGGTAAAAGTAGTGGTCAACAACTTCGAGTATAGTGTTCCGAACGTGAACTGTAGTGGGTATGACATGGGAATTCGACATGATTTATGTCTTATCCATGTTCATCCTAAGACCCACTCTTTGGGACTAAATCTTTAAGCAAAATATTTGAGAGTTTCTTTGCGTGTGATGTAAATAAAGTTGTGCCTAGCTCTTAGTAACACAATATGCACAAAGACGTGAAAATTGTATTGTGGTTGTCTAACAGCTATGCGAGGAAAGTCAGGAAACAACTCATAACACATTTTGTTACGTTTATGTTACGTAGATATATCTTTAGAACAACATCATAAATGTGCACTATCTATAATTACTAACTTCATGTTACATATGCACGCTAGCTACATTTTGTGTGAACAGTTTTTAACTGATTTCCAAAAAGGAGGAGGTTCAATCGGTTGGTATGTTTTTTTATGTATATACACTGATTACGCCGAGATTTCTGATCCGATTTCTTTATTTGTTCGATGCGGAATAGTATTTTATGGGACTATTTGATATTGCTTGGGCCAGTAGTTTTTATATTATGAGCATTTTTGTTAACTTGGACGATGTAATTTTCACAATACTTTGTTTGTAATGCACATGAAAACTAATCTAATCTAGAAAAATCCTACCGTAGTTTACAAAACAACCTATTACAAAACCTAAAAATAAAACTACGTTAAAAAAATAGTTATTTGTTATGCAAGGCTGGAAAGTTGGTTATTTAACGGCGAGTTACCTCTATTGAAAGCTGAGCGAAGCGAGGATTTCAACGGTACAAGACGCTAAAAACTTTTCTGCCGAGCGCAACACACAATTTTTCACATCACAACAGCGAGGAATATTTTATACTTGTTTCCGCGGTCAACTTTCGGTAAAAAATTCTTTAAACATAAAGTTTAATCTAAATATACCTTATTCTCGTTGTTTTAATGATATTATAAACTAAAATAATAAAAAGGGAGTATTATAGTTAATTCAAAGTTATTTAAAGTAGGAATATATTGTTACTTATTAATAAGAATAAAAACGATTCCGTAAATGTTGACACTGACATGAGGTACAAGACAAAGACAATTTAAAAATAAAGATTTATGTCACGTTCCGAAATCCAATCATAGGTTGTGAAATATCACCCAGCCTAATACAATTTCTGTATAACAAATAGTTTAATCTTATTGTTATTGTTTTTATGATTCAATGATCTAAAATAATATAATAAAACCAAAACGGAGTATTATAATTAATTTAAAGCTATTTAAATAAGAATAAAATGTAACAATAAAGTCAATAGTGCCATTCGGAACGCATTATGACATATTCTTAGGTATTAGGTATTAAATTGTGAAAAATACTTTTTCACCTCACAAGCTCTGAAAAGGAGGTTTTTTTTAAATTGTCTTTGTCTTGTACCACATGTCAGTGTCAACATTTACCGAATCGTTTTTATTCTTATTCATAAGTAACAATATAGTCCTACTTTAAGTAACTTTGAATTAACTATAATACTCCCTTTTTTATTATTTTAGTTTTTTTATATCATTAAAACAACGAGAATAAGGTATATTTAGATTAAACTTTATGATTAAAGATTTTTTTACCGGAAGTTGACCGCGGAATCAACCATAAAATGTTCCTCGCTGTTGTGAGGTGAAAAATTGTGTGTTGCGCTCGGCAGAAAAGTTTTTAGCGTCTTGTACCTTTGAAATCCTCGCTTCGCTCAGGATTCAATCTTTGAACCACTCGCTACGCTCCTGGTTTAATCCTAGATTCCTTCACTTGCTCAAATTTCAATAGAGGTAACTCGTCGCTAAATAACCAACTTTCCAGCCTTGTATAACAAATAACTATTTTTCTGCTCTAATATACAAGTTTTTGGACTACAGTAAACGTTTACCTATAGCCGTTGTAAGAATCAAAATTCTATAGTGTCTCATTATAGCTACAAAAGATATTAAAACCTCGAATCTATTTCGATATTTTGTGTTTTTAACCGACTTTCAAAAAGGCGGAGGTTCACAATTCGGTCGGTATTGTTTTTTATGTAGATATGTACACCGATTACGCCGAGATGTCGGGACTGATTTATGTGATTGTTTTTTTGTTCGATGCGCAATAATTGCCATTTGGTCCCATAAAACTTTGATTCAGTTGGGTCCGGTAGTTTTTATTTTATGAATCAAAATCAGAATCAGATTTGAGCATATTTGTTGACTTGGACGATGTAATTTTCACGATACTTTGTTTATAATGTACATTAAACCTAATCTTATCTAGATAAATCCTACTGTAGTTTACAAAACAACATATTACCAAAAAAGTTAAAAAAGCTGCGTTAAAAAACCGACTTCAACAACTAAAAAGCAATAAATAAGTCTTTTGGAGTCGGTGCCAGCCATTTTTTCCTTTTATTTTTGAAGTCGGTTTTTTTTATCCCCAACGGGGTAACGCTCTGCCTTCATCGTGCTTATAGCTCGTCTGACGAAATTCGAAAGTATTGTAAACGTTTCTTTCCAGATGGGAGCCGTTGGAATAGAATAGTAAATTTAAGAACTTCGTCATTATTAGAAGAAAATATTCACAAAGAATGGATAAATTTTGATTTCTGCTTTGAATAATTGGTCATTTGGGCATAGACTGGAATCAGCCTAGCGTAATGTGGATCAACAGAACGTGGCGAGGGTTTGAAAATGGCAAATGTAAGTTGGACCAAAAATTTTACCAAAAAAATCTCTTAATTAATTGGTGATCTGTGTGGATCGATGGGGTCGGGTTTCAGGGACTTCTATAAGCGTAGCCGATGGGAATCGGCTTGTATAGACCCTTCGATTCTGTTAGCTTCCTTAATCGTCATAAATATGTGGTAATTAACTACGTAGTGCCCCGTATTTAGTACTCATTTACATATATCTTGCATGTATGACAACACACCGACGAACAATGATAAACCGCAGAAGGCCCGATGACGAAAACTTGAATTGATATGAAGTTCAAAGTACTTCGCGTTATCCTTATAATGAGTGCTAATTAAATATTTAACTGAGAGTTTAATTTTGTTAGCAAATGTAATTTCAAAAATGTAAAAATATACTACATAAGTAGCTTTCAAAGGTTATCTGAAAAAGTAGTTTCAGCCTGCTACAAAACCTTCTTCGTTCATCATAGTGTTTTTGCTTTTTAGCTATTATTTTTCGGCTTAAATCTTATTTGTCTCCCATGCTGGACTGGCAGTGAAAAATAATGTGTCCGCTGTTACATTTCCAGTGCAGGGACTCCCCTTCCACCGAATCTTGATGGAATCAGGATCTAATTAATGTCAAAACGGTACTATGAAACCATGCCAACCGATTTCAACCGAAAACTTCTTCGCGTTGTCCACATCAGAGTTTTAAATTTTTGGGATGGGTAAAAAATGTTAAAGTCGCGTGAGGACACGTGAGCCTGATCGAAAATTTGTTGCGATGTTTGTACATTTCACTCACAAGCTACACCTTAGATGCATTTTGACGACCTGTTTGGCGCAGGGGTACTAAGCCTGCCTTCTGCGCCAGAGGTTCCGGGTTCGATCCCCGGACAAGACAAATATTTGTGTGCATGAACATGTCTATTTGTCTTGGTCTGGGTGTTTAATATGTATATTATGTATGTATTTAAAAAAAGTATATAAGTATGTTTATCCGTTATCTAGTAACCATAACACAAGTTCTTAATGAAACTTAACGTGTGCTAGATAATTGGTGTGTTTGTATGCAATTATTTATTTATTTTATTTTATTGTCAATCCCCCGAGGAATTAATGGCGTGATTGTATGTATGTATGTATCAGTGGCGACGGGTCCATACATACCGCGGGGCTATTACCTATCTTCGAAAGCAACGCGACATCAGAAATTGCGCAATAATTGCTTTACGTCACGTATCAACATTGCGGCCTCTACCGAACAAACGATGAACGAAAATGTGCATTCATTTAGTTCCTGTTATTGGTACTTAATTGTTTTTGGCGCTAGTGTCTCACTCTCGCACCTAGGTAGGAGCACGAGAGAGTGAGACGCCGCTATATGAACCATCAGCGAGCGATTAGTCAACAATCACATACGTAGGTAATACCATTTTCAGGGTTCCGTAGCCTAATAGCAAAAAACGGCATCCTTATAGATTCGTCATGTCTGTCTGTCCGTCCGTATGTCACAGCCACTTTATTAGAAAACTATGAGAATTACACAGTTGAAACTTGGTAGGTAGATGTATTCTGTAAACCGCTTAACGCTTTTTATTATTTTGACGTTCCGCAGCGATCGCGCGATATTTGCGCGATAATTGCTAATTTTTAGGTAATTTTTGCCGATTTCCATCGGTTTCCCTTTTAGAAATCTCACCCAAGCGATCCATCAAGCAGTTCATAATAATTATGAAAGAAAGAAAGACAGAATTAGTTAAATATTAAAAACACCAATTAGTTAAATATACGTGGATGCTGTGCCGGGCAGTTGCAAAATTAACAAAATGTTTCATTTTCTATATTTATTATTGTCTCATTTGTGGATTTTTTTTGGTCCGGCTTACCTATTTTGACCCCTCGCCACCGGGATGTACGAGTCTGTATTATTTGGTAAAAAGTGTAAGCAAAAAATGATTATCTCTCTATAAATATTTTGTCAGCACTTATTAATAACTTCTAATATTTTATGAGTAGTAAATACAATTTATTTATATGATTCGCATACCCAAACTGTTCTTTAAATATTTGTTGAAACTTTTTATTATAGCTTTTTTTTCTTGTTCTTCGACGGTTTGGCTTCTTTCCTTTTCTGGAGTCACTTCATCATACATTATTAAATCTATGTCTATTTCTTAGTGATCCAGTTTAAATGAGCTATTTAAACTTACTGAATACTTAATAAACTGTTCGAAATCAAAATCTTTGTTTCACTGAAAAGTTTGGTTTGTAAGGTAAAATGAAAACCTAAACCTTTTTTACTTAAGAAAAGACGCAATAAATTAACCAATAAAGTAGACCAAAACAATAAAACACAAATTTTTTTTTTAAGTAATTCAAACACCCATTCTTTTTTATTAATAACTAGCGGATCGTCGCGGTTTTACCCGCGTGGTGCCCGTTCCCGTAGAAACAGCGGGATAAAATATAGCCTATGTCACTCGGGAGAAATTTAGCTTTCTAATGATCTAAGAGTTTAATCGGTACAGTAGTTCCTGAGGTTAGCGCGTTCAAACAAACAAACTCTTCAGCTTTATAATATTAGTATAGATATACAGCCATTTGCACTTAACTTAAGAATCACTTACACTTATCAATCTTACTTAATTTTAATAAAAATTGTACTACACGACCAAGACAATTAGGCGCATGACAGGAATGCGGTTTTGCACTTTTGGCACCTGCAGCCCACTTCTATCACCGCACTACTGTTAATATGTGATGATTAATTAGCGCTACAGTGATTAACTGATTGGATTATCACTTTTTGAAATTTTGGTTTTTACTTAGATTTTTTTAATTTTTCTCAGCTGTCATGTGCCTTGTTGTCGTGGTAAGATAGTACTATCCTATTAAGATGTCCTAAAATCCACGAAGACTAGACTGAATTCGAGAGAATTTCGACGGTGGTTCGCAAGTCTCGGTAGCTCAGCGGTTAGAGCATTGGACCGGATTTCCAAAGGTCGCGGGTTCGATTCCCGTCTGAGAATTCACTTGTGGCCGAGTTAATTTTTTCCAATATTTTTCTATTTAAAATTTACCATAAGTATAAAGATAAGAATAGTCTTAAGCGATTCTTAAGTTGATAATGGGTGATAGTGTCTCAAACCCTTTCTTCTTGTTAGAATTTAATTTTTAACATAATTAAACATTCATTAAAAGTTGACGCTTTCCGATCACAACATCAACCGCTGAGATAAATCACCGACTGCACCCAAGGCTACCTGCACAACACAATAGTTCACAAACATGCGCCCGCGCCGATCGCGACGCGACTCCGCAGTTTACGCGCTGAGTCCGCGCAGTACGGACGTGTCACGGTAGTCGTCCTATCGAGCGTCCGATAGAACGCCGCAGAACCGTACGAGAAAAAGTGCTGTGTGTTTTTTTGTCCGAAAAGGATTTTTTGGGTTTTTGTTACGGTGGACTGTGCTGGTTTTTTTTACAATTTTAAAGGTATTTTTAATTGTTTTTTTTTTACGAAAATTTAAGAAATTGTTCGATTTTTTTAAATTAGAAGTAGTATTTTTGGTATTTTGAATATTTTAAGTATTTGTTTTTGTAATAGGAAGAGTGTTTTATTATCTCGTAAATGACGTCACACGCGTCATAATCTCGATAATCCATCGATTAGGTATAATATTATCGATAAGTGGGTATATTGTAGTTACCAGGATGCTGGTTGATAGTATATCAATAAAAACACTTTTATTGTTTTAGCTTTAATGCGCTTCCTAATAAAACTCAGGAATTATTTAAGAATCATAATTTAACTTAGAGTTTGGTCATCTGTTTTTCATTAGCCATTCGTTATTAAAATAATACTATTTAAAATAACATTTGAAACTCAGTTACAAGCCAAAGCTTTTTTTTGTAAAAAAAAATAGAAAAAAATAACTATATAGTGACATTTATTGCTTAGTCTTAATAAAAGTTGTCCGATGATTCGGTCGTTATTTTGATAAGTTATATAGATACTCGAGAAATACTCATTACTGCTCAAAAACTTAAATAGTAGTATTCTAAGTTTTAAAATGATGACTTTCTCAAAACCTTTAATTGCAATATTGAACTTTAAGAAATCTATGTCTAAATAACTAAAATATCAAAATTAGTTCCGAAGTGGGTCAAAAGCACGATAACTCAATTAAGCTAAGTGAATTCCTAACAATTCACTTCCATCATCCTTTCATCCATCATCAGCCTGTGGACGTCCACTGCTGGACATAGGCCTCTCCTAGCTCACGCCTATTGTGGCGTTCATATGAGGCTATTAGCCTACTGCTACCACGCTGGCCAGGCGGGTTGGTAGATGGTTTGTTTCAAGTTTTCCTTCTCTCGCACAGGTGTTCAATGCGTCGATCCTCTTAGTCGACTCTTACCACATCCCAGGCATGTTAGGGAGTGGTGACACTTGTATTCTTAGGCCGTCACCACACGGCAGATTTCACTTAATTGTTTATTATCTATGGAGTTAAGAACTGTGTCAGTGCCTGTGTAGAAGAATTTTCTTAAAATTTTTTGAAGGCAAGAAATCTTACCTACTAAAAGCAAATTCCATAAGAAATAAACAAATAAATGAATCCGGATATTCACTCAGCAATGTTGTTAAGGCGCCCTTTTGAGACCCTCACTTCAGCTGTGAAAAGCTCACTCGTATTTATAAAAGTATGTACCAATTAATGATTGTAAGGAAAACAACAAGTCTACAAACAAAACCGGATGACAGTCCCACGCTAGATACAATAATTATTGACAGTATTTATGTAAAACAATTATGGATCATTTACAATTCTAAAGATACAATAAGAAAAACACACAAATTTCATCTCTTATACATTTTTAAACTCAATGTATCATAATCAATAAATAAATTGTCTTTGTCCTTATAAAAGGACACTGTGGGTCTAAAAAATCTTCAAATTATTAAATGAACAGACTTATTATTACTGCAATCGTGATCAATTGATTCCAGATGCTCTGATATGTCCCATAAAATACCACTCGAACTTATACTAAATTAAGTAAGTAGTATTTTGATATAAGGTATATTTTACAAACAACATTGAGTATTTCTGTTATCAGTGATAATGATAACGAAAAAGTCTGAAGATTATTATAATCGTAAGTGAAACTTGTGTAAAATACAAAAAAAAATACAAACTTTAGAGTTTTAACGAGTTCTTCTAATCTTCCAGTCTCAAATCGCATATAAATTTATATTGAAAATGCGAGGGTTATGTTGTTAGCACAAACATAAGATTTTACTCGTTTTTCGGCAAAAAAAAAAATGTTTTTTGAGTACGCGGATTTAACCTTTATCAAAGTATTTGTTTTTTTAATAGAGAATCAGCTGTATATGTTAAATTAAGTAATAACTTATCCTATCCTATTTAAAGCAAACGAAGTATTATTTTCTTTATTAAGTAGAAGACCAGCGCGGGTCGTAAGACTATGCATTATGCTGAGTCGTGACCGTTTTGGGACAAATCTATGTTCTCTGTGTGCGTACTGACTTTCGTAACAGTGTAATTTGTCTCAAATAAATTGTTTTTCTTTCTTTCTTTCTATTAAAACTTCATAACGTAGAAGCATTGCAGAAGGATAAAATTTTGACCACTTGATGACCAATTTATGACACAGACAATAAAATAGCAATAACGCAAATTTACAAACAAATGAGTCTTTAAGTCAATTCATTTTATCAACACGTATATTTATTTACTAGTCTTACAGATAATTTAGCTGTCAGACGCGAACAGTCTGCGCGTGCGACGGCAGTTCAAGATAATATCACATAATATTGTCAGTTTGCTGCAGACTCACGAGTCAATTTCGGAATCCGAAAGAGGTTAAAAATATCTTGAAAAAAAAAGTTAAGAGCCAGTCAGAAATAGCTGGCGCTTCCTTCGAAGTGGCCCTTTGAATTAGTTTTTTATGTTATAATTTAGGACGAGATAGTATTTTAAAGAAAACAAAATTGGTTTCTGATTTCGGATATGTGCATTTTGAAATTAATCGAAGCTGTAAAATTATAATTTTTTAAATCTATATGAACAATCATACAAAAATATTGTACTTTATAGCCATTTAATTTGATTAACAGAAAAGTAAAAAATAAACGGACTTGCAGTTTTAATGATTAATGGCAAATGGCAACATTAATTTGCACAAACAAATGCTTACTGCAGCGCCCCCTGGTGAGTTGTCACCGTAACACCTATCAAAGAACATGCACCAATCAAACCCGAACCCATGACTGAAAACCGCATTAAAATCGGACGAGTAGTTTTGGAGATAAATAGCAAAATTGGTTTGCACAAACAAACAAACAAACATCCTCTCACCCCAAACGCATTATGTCTCAGTACCGTTTCGTGGTAAAAATTATGATAACTCAAGTAGTCCGTTAAAATTTTCTTAGTTTTCTGTATATTTTACCAAAGTACGAAAATCAGAAATTCTCATGCAGTCAATTGTAATCTTCTAGGTAAAAAATGTGTGTTAAAATATGCCGTGTAGTGACGGCCTAAGAATACAAGTGTCACCACTCCCTTACATGCCGAGAGGCCTATGTCCAGCAGTGGACGTCTACAGACTGATGATGATGAGGTAAAAATTGTTATCCTTTTCTAAAAACAAAGTTTGAAGCTTTTAAATTGTGTATTTTCTGGAAGTCTTAAAATTACCTTTATATTTAAAATAATCTTTAGCTCGTAATAACTTTTTCATCATACCATAACTTCCAAAATGGTAGATAATAGGTATTTAAATTGTTGTTTATTGTATAATTTTTATGTACCGTGCGTGGGTGTGACATTGAGGATAATGCAGATTTTGTATGTTATGACATAAAAGTTGGGTGAATGAAGCGTGCGTTTACATATATAGCTATTTTGAAGTGTAAAGTAACACATATTTTAACATTCTAAAGAGGGAATCTGACTTGCAAAGTTATGGTTTTGTATGTATCTTTAACACTAGAGGCATAATAATAAAGCTGAAACGTATAACTTAAAGTAATAAAGATCAAAAAGTGTCGTGATACTATTTAAATTTCAAAGAAAACTATTAAAATTTAATTTTTATTTTTTATGTTTATAAGTACGGGGAGACTCTTAGCCTTCATCATACCTGATGTTAAGTATTGATAAGGCTGAAGATGGAAGCGAGCCTCTCCCGGAATCCCCAATCACTGAGGAACTGGCTATCTTATCTTTAACTGCCGAAACACAACAGTGCTGAAAACATCGTTGTTATGGCGTCAGACTTAGATAAGATGGTGGTAGCTAGCCAGGCGGACGTACGAGTCCTTCCACGAACCAAACCGAATACAATATGTACCCTCGCTGGGAATCGAACCCCTGGGTCTGATGCCGGTGGTTGTACCACTAGACCACAGAGGCGGTTGAAAACTCTTACATTAGCCCGAGTTCACTAGTATAATTAACAGAATTAACGTTAAAAAGTCATTGCATTTCAGTCGTTTTTTGAAGAAGGATGTTAAATTTGTCTGCCACTTTTAATTTCTAATTATCCAAAACAGAAATCTTGCTCTGAATGAATTTGTTTATTAGCTTTTTAATAGAACAATGAAATAGTACCATTGTTTCTATTCTGTAGTATTATTGACAGATTATTACTGTCTGATATGTAAAATAGTATATTTACGTTTGTATGACTACTGTTCACTGTTGGCTAGATCACTGAACAGTTGAAGATATTAACATAATAAAAAACAACAAAATTAAACGAAAGTAGCATAGAACAAAGCAAGATTTGTCCAGAAGGCTCGATAGCTCCAGAAGAAAACGGGCCATGACCCACCACGCGGGCCCAATGCGGATTGGTGGGTTTTAACGACTGCAAATGCAGCCGGGACCAACGGCTTAACGTGCGTTCTGAAGCACGGAGGAGCTACAATAGTAAGTTTTGGTCACCCATCCCGTGACCGACCTATGCGAAAGTTGCTTAACCACAACAATCGCAGGCCGAGCGCGCGAACCACTGCGCCACGGGCTCCTTCAATATCTTATACAACAACATAATTAAAAAACCGTTCGTTTTAATCACCAGTAGCGTAAACTACTTTCCCTGAGTATTCGCTGATAAAAGTATCGAGCCTCAAATGTCAGCGTCCTTCCAAGGCCGATTCGTTTCCGGACAGCAAGGTCGCATATATGATAAGTACATACTATATGTTAAACCAAACCGTATGTTCGTGAGAAAGTTTATATCACAACAAAGTTAAGTTTAAAAAGTGTGTTTGTGACCGTTGAATCCATATATTCATTGTTACGATATTGATTAACTAAAACATTTATTAATTACTAAGATATTGTATCTAAATAGTTGCACTATCGTTTTGTTGTAGAAAGTTTATACTCAACTTTTGTGTATTTACTATAGTGGAAACTGTGGTAGCCTATGTACTAATATTTTTTGCTAATGAGTGTAATATTGAGCCTTATGTTTTCCTATTACAATAATAAAAAAAAACAATAATTAGTTGATTCGTGCAAATCGCAAACATAGAATTTTCAAAATCGGGTAAACTCACAATCTTACAAAAGAGTAGATTGGATTTATTAAATAATGGTATCATAGGTCATTTTATTATCAACATCAAACATCGCAAACCCGCAAACTCATACTCATACTCACAACATTTATTTAGTACAGGCGAAGAACATAGAAGTTATATTAACTTAATACAATAAAAAGGAGACTTAACAAAAAAGCTACTTAATTTAAAGTTACAGTATTGAGTAAATTGTCCCACGGCTGCACTTTTTTATGTGTTGTTAGGCATATGACAGTAGTTTATATCGAATATTTTTGCAACCCCGAAAACCTCGTGCTGCTCCCATATTGCTCTAAAAAGTGTCTCCTGTTTCAGTATTTTTTTTTAAAAGTACTTACCTTAAGTAAGCGTTTCTCAGCAATATTTGTTCTATAATTTTGTCCAGCAAACTAAATTTAGTTAGTACAATATACCGTTCTACATCTTACTCTGCCGCAAACGGCACAGTTTACTGTGGCAACGGCATACGGCATCAACAAACATCCCTAGCCACCGAGTCAGTTGGTTGAAGATAAACGCCAAAAGTGGTTTGATCCGTTGTTTGTATGAAGCGCGGTATCTAGTTGTAGCAACGCGTAAACCAATGATAAATCTATGGATTTTCCTCTATAACAAGTATCTAAATTCTCGACCCCGGCAATAATAAGTTACCTTAGCACAACATTTATAATTATATTTGTTGAGTCGTTTTCATGTTAAAAACGAACTGACTGACATGCAGGCAAAAAAATGAAGATCGTCCAATAAACCTTAGCAAACGTTGTTTAAAAAATATAAGTTTATTTGTATATTGGATAGGTATGTGTAGAAATGTCAAAAGATCATGAACCTTTGAACATGGTGACTTAAGTGTTAAGTAATGTTAGTAATTAATAATGTTTTACTTGTGGCGTTTAAAAGGACACCAGGGTTATAGCGGCGTAATTGCGAAATGATGTCCCTAATTTGTAGCTACGAGTACGTTCGCTTTGACTTAAAATAATACTTTAGCGGCCGATGCGCCCGTTCACAACAGATTACCCTACTTGGTGTATGGTTAGCAAAAAAGGTATTTTGTAAAAGAAAAAAAATATTTATATATTTCCAAAAAATATTTTATATTTCCAATACAATACAGCATCACTATTCTATTTTGGAGTCGGAGCAATACGTCCATCACCTCCACTCCACTCCATCAACCGTCATCTATTCATTCCCTACTTTCTTTTGCTTAACCTTACGCACACAATCTATCCATATTTTCGAGGTCTTCCTCTTTTTTTCCAACGTCACATAAACGTTCTACTAATATTATGAATGCGACAGTTTGTGAGGATATTTGTATGTTTATTACTCTTTCACGCAAAAACTACTGAACCGATTTGGTTGAAATTTGGCACACAGATAGTGGATAGCCTGCATTAAAACATAGGATATATTTTGTCCCGATATTCCCACGGGACCGGGAACCACGAGGGTGAAACCGCGGGCAGTCGCTAGTATTTTATAAATGTATCGCAGACAATTGTGAATACAAACCAGCACAAACGGAAGGAAAATACTGTTATGATAAAGCTCTGTTATTTTAGACAGAAGTTTATTGCACATACAGCAAAAGGTGGAGCTAATGCCCTTAAGGATGCTCTATTAGTCAACCAGAAAGGCTTTTTTCTTTATCTCTTTTTTTTTGGTAACTTTGTTTCTTTATGGAAACACTTCAGTTCCATCGAACCCGAATAGAATTTAACTTATCAACTATTGACGTTACGTATGAGCTATTTGTTATAGCATTATGGCAGAAATCCGTAAGGTTGTGAAGGAGTAATCATGGCACTTATTTACGTATTTTGTGCGTAGCTTGGTTTAATTGAACACAAATTAAGTATTTTTTTAACAATTCAATATATTATTTTCATTTGTCCTATCTTATTTTCTGACCGTACCACGTATGACAACGGAAGTCGTCGAAGCGTGCGTGTTGCGCAACCGACCCATTGTGTCGCTGCCGACTGTACATTATAATATGTTAGCGTTTACCGTCTTTTGACTTATTATACAAACTTGTATTTACATAGCTTGAATTATGGGATGACTTATTGATGGGCCTTTATGCACACTTATATCCATTATCGTTTAGAACAAAGAATACTGAAATCGGTTGACATTCTTTAGGGATGACTTGAAATGTTCGCAAAAGTAGCCTATTCATATCTCTATGGTAAAATTTATTTAAATTAGTTCAGTGGTTTAGGCGTAAAAAGGTCTTCTTCATCTTCATCCATTACGGGCGGTTTCCGCAACTCGGCGACTTTTTGCGCCTATTTTGTGTCCGGAGGGTGTCTGGCCGGATCACTCCAGCCATCCCAGCTCCACCAGGAATGCTCGCAGCGCGTTCACGTCGGAGACTGATTCCCGGAGACTGCCTGGTGATCTGAGGTACTTGGACCCGATAAGGGGCTACTCTGTCGCAATCCAACAGGACGTGAGCTGTCAGGACGTGAGGACGTGAGCTGTCTCTTCTGCCTACCCACCTGCCTTCTGCTAGCCCACTATGCAGAGGCTGCATAAATAATATAAATAAATAAATAAATATTCGCATACAATCACACCAATTATCTAGTCCCACGTTAAGTTTTATGAAGAACTTGTGTTATGGATACTAGATAACGGATAAACATACTTATATACTTTATTTTTTATTTTTTTGTAAATACATACTTAATATACATACTAAACACCCAGACCAAGACAAATAGACATGTTCATGCACACAAATATTTGTCTTGTCCGGGGATCGAACCCGGGACCTCTGGCGCAGAAGGCGGGGTTAGTACCCCTGCGCCAAACAGGTCATGCCTCTGCATAGTGGGCTGTCAGTGGCGCCTGTTAAAGTCACCGTGGCCAGTGATGGCCCCTGTTATCAAACGTCTGCTGAGTTTAAGGAGAGCTCTGAGACAAGCGTCCACGCGCGGTAGTGCTAATTTCGCTCGTCTGCACGTCTCCAGTGAGTCCCAGTAGTTTTGATGCCAGTAAGCGGTGTGCTCACGGATCTTACCATCATACCATCTGGCCGGGATGGGAGCAAAAGTTTATGGTCCAATAGGGGTAGGATCTGATCCCCGCCTCGCTAGCTATTAAAGGTAACAAGTATTACAATTCTAAATAACTTCACGCGTAAACCGCTGAGACGGTTCAGCGCTTCGCGTGGAAATGTAAGCCAACAGAGTTAAGTACCAGACACACAACAAACAAAAATGTTTATCACATTAATGTTTGTCGCGGGCGGATATCAAACCCACGACCTCAGTACTTCACTGTGTCACCTCAATTCCAACAACAACCAGAACATAGCTTCAGGGTTACTGAATCATACAAAAAGAATGTAATAATCATTTATTTCAGTACAACAGCGTCATTAAATTTAACCCTTAAACCCACGTTAAAGGGACGATGACAAAGATGTCCTAATTTGGTTTATGTCACTTTATTCATTCTCCATATTTATTGAAGGTTAATATTGTGTTCTTTGTAAAATTATGAAACTTATGTAGGTACTATCAGCAGCACGTCGGGGTTACAAAATTTTATTTGAACTCTACTGACTTGAATGAAACAGCTGTATTTTTTCGCGATTTCTGGATTGCTTCCTTATAAAAAGTCGTTCGTAATGATGAATTCTACAGTTGGTTTTGAGTTTTAGAGTATACGTATAAAGTACCTAACGTTGTATCCTAACTATCATAATATCCTATCCTAATATCCTTACCCTAATATCCTAATACTAATTTCTAATATCCTAATCTTAATTCTATCCAAATAATAATGCCCTAATCCAAATCCTATCCTATCCTAATATCTAATATTATAAATGTGATAGTGTGTTTGTTTGTTTGTCTTTCTTTAACTATGCAACCAATCGACTTTATTTTTGGCTTATAGTCAGTTGAAAAGACGGAGAGTAACATAGGCTACTTTTTATCCCGATATTCCCACGGGAACGGGAACCACGCGGGTGAAACCGCGGGCGGAAGCTAGTAGACGATAAGTGCATCCACATATCCACCGTTCTTCGATTCGAAACCACTTATCTATAAGTCTATTTGAATAAAAATATTTGATTTTGACATAAAAGATTGTCGTGCTTTCCAAAGCACACATGACAGTAGATCAGACTTCTTTTTGACCTTGGGAGCACCCTTACATTACAAGGATTATATTTAAACGTGGACGGGGGGCTTGTAACTGTCAAAATTTACGTAAACACAAGATGACGGTGTTAGTGCCTTTTTTCCCGCGTTCATTAAAGACCTTGTCGCACGAGTGAAAAGACTCTTGTAATTAACGCGGGCGGAGGCGCTTCACAACTGTCAAAATTGACGTTTCATGCTAATTCCCTTTTTGTCGTTATGTCGCTGCTCGTATTAGTGGCGGTTCCCTTATTGCATGTAAACCCTGACACGCTGTTGACTGTACTTCGAATTGGAACGGAGTAATTTTATCCTATATTCCTGGTAAGCCTTGTGCATTTGCGTCATTATTGCATGATATAGTAGAATTGTGAATGATCTTCGATTTTAACAGTTGTGTCATTGTTGTGCTGGTTTACAGGTAAAATGATACATAAAATGATTTTACTTGACAGTGTAATGCGTTTATTTTTAGATTTTATGTGTTTAGCAAGCAATGCTTAATTATTTGTTGTTAGTTTGAATGGTTAACGCATTTTTTTCACTTATTTTTAGGGTTCCGTACCTATTTTTTTTTTTCAATATTTTTCTATTTAAAATTTGTCATTGCGTCTTGACTTTTATTTTTTTGTGATTTTTTAAATAATTGATTCTTAAATTTTGAACTGATCCATGATTACCAGCAAGTGATTCATAAATATATATTTATGAATCACGACACTGTAACTATTCCTAAAACAAACGTAAAAAATACTTTTCGGTTTTCTGTCTCGCCAGAGTCCTTGACATCCAAAACCGAGTAAGTAATTAATCATAGTTTTCGCCGATTAGCAGGAATGTGGGTTTCATTAAGCGTTTACATCACTTTGATTGAGGCCGTTTTCGTAATAACGTTATTTCATTGCAATATAAAAAAATGATTCCACATTTTTTTAGTGCCTTGGATTTAAAATATATTTTGGAATAAATTACTTTCAAGAAAGACTAGATTATATGGAAGTTGTAAGCATGAAGGTGAAAAAAATAACCTACACGTTATTAATTTACTTTTCACCTCACACGCTCGGAAAAGGAGGTTTTATTATTCAATTTCTGCGCGGAAGATTGCATATAACCAGCATAGCGTGGTAATCTATTTATTTAATTTAAAAAGAAAAAATATTCATAATACGTTCCGAATCGCACTATTGACTTTTAATATTACATTTTATTCTTATCTGTACCAATAATATTATAAAGAGGAAAGATTTGACTGTTTGTTTGTTTGCAACGAATAAACTCAAAAACTACTGAACGGATTTAGATGAAATTTGGTACACAGATAGTAGATGGCCGGGTTATGAGCATAGGATACTTTTTATCCCACGCGGGTGAAACCCCGAGCGGCCGCTTTTGAATTTATTAAAATTTTGAATTTATTATTCCGTTTTGGTTTTATTGAAGGTATCGAGTTAGTTCCTTGAATCGTTAAAAAACAATAATAATAAGATTTAACTATTTGTTATAAAAAAAATAATCAATTTACGGTGGGTGAGATTTCACAACCTTAGATTGGGCTTCGGAACGTGACATAAACATTTATTTTTAGATTGTCTTTGTCTTGTCCCTCATGTCAATGTCAACAATAACCGAATCGTTTTTATTATTATTATTAGTAGCAATTAATTCCTATATTAAATAACTTTGAATTAATTGCTCAATTTTCAATAGAGGTAACTCGCCGTTAAATTCAACTTTCCGGCCTTGCAGAACAAATAAAAAATTGTTTAAAGTGACAGGTAAGTTTGAATTATCTAATAATTTAAAAGGATTAGATAGCTGATTAAAAAAATATTTTTTTTGTTTTGGTATAGTGATATTCTTTAAAAAAAACTTTTACTTCATACTTCACGTGCAATTACACTATTTACACTACAGTTCTGCCTTCCAGTTCTGCACGATCACTTTCTTGCAAAAGTCAGTGAATGACGCACGATAAAACTTTTTTGTGTTTATCGACTCAATAAATAAATAGGTAAGAAGCATTACGTAGTGTTAAAAAAAACACTTTTCAATATCAGTTAGTACTTTGAGTTATTTGTAATAGGTAAAAATGTACTCGTATTTAACTTTGAATTTGTATGGCACATTCGTCAGTGTATATAACTATTCTTAGACATTGACTTTTGAAATGCCCTGCTAAAAATTCCCAAAAAAATACCACTACCAACAAAGTTAGCGCTAAATATTAAACAAGAAAATATACTAGAAAAAAGCAACTAGTCTCATGTCGCCCTGACGGGATTCGAACCCGCATCCTTGGGAGTCCGGCGGTACAGAGGTCTCTGTAGCATAATTGGTTAGTGCATTGGGCCGGACTCCCAAGGATGCGGGTTCGAATCCCGTCAGGGCGACATGAGACTAGTTGCTTTTTCTAGTATATTTTCTTGTTTAATATTTATCACATAAAAATAGCATTGTAAAATGCAAAATTAAAAATTTATAAATAAAGTTAGCGCTGTTTATCGGCGTGACATCGTCCGCATCCGATTTTTGACAGCCGTAGTCACCGATCGTAGTCTGATATGCACTATATGCATGCTGGATTAGCTAAAAAAATTACTTATTTTTTTTTTATGAACAACGGGAACACTCTTAGCCTTCATCATTCCTGATGTCAGGTATTGCTAAGGCCGAAGGTGGAAGCGAGCCTATCCCGGAATCCTCATCACTGAGGAACTGCTATCTTATCTCTAGTCTAACAAGTTCTACCACCAACCAAACCGAATACAATATGTACCCCCCGCTGGAAATCGAACCCGGGACCCCTGGGTCTGATACCGGTGGTTGTTACCACTAGACCACAGAGGATTAAAGTGATGAAAGAGCGAGATATAGGTTGCTGAACGACGTCTACTGATTCTCATCTCAGCCAGATGAAACTCAATGCTGAGTATTAGCCTCCCCCAAGGATCTCCACGATGACGATCGGTCCTGCGCTCCCCGCATCCAGCGGCTTCTCGCGACCGCGCACCGGATCGCGGTCCACTTTACCGGTTGCCTGTACCTGTAGCGTCATCCAGTGTACTGATTGTAGGGGTCACAGATTCGATTTCCACCCGAGACAAACACGGGTTAACGCCCTTCCTCAATATTAGTTTTCACGCGGTCGCTTTAAGCCTGTAAGTTATGTTTGCGTAACCTTATTTATCTTATCTTTTCAAGTTTTCATCACAGAGATGAATCATTGGCTTGCATACAAGTAACACCGTAACATCATTGTCATGGGATATTTCAATTCCTATTATCAAACTTTTAGTACAGAATAACCCCCATATACTAAGTCGTTCCTCCAAAACTTTTTACACTCCACTCAACCTCGTCGTGGGTAAAAATGGTAGTGTGCGCTAGGCCTAACACGGAGTGGCTACGTACTCTTTGGCTCCTCCAGGTCCTTACGGAGTTATGGCTTAGAATACCGATTTCGAGGAGTATTTCGAAGAGGTTTTCAATGAGGTTTCGTTAATTCGAGGACGAGTAAGTTTTGGAGGTACGACTTAGAATATGGGTGTAAGTATCCTGAATATATTTATTTGTTATGGGACTTCGATGAAAGTAAAAAAATCTTAAATCTGTTTATATAGACAGACTGTAGTAAAATTAAGTAAATCTTAATTAAATATAATAAACTCGCAAGAAAGTAAGGTAACTACTTCATTGCTTATTTTTTTTAAATAAGTTTTATGTCAATGTCTAAACAAAGATTAAGTTGATATCGTGAATGAAATAAAATTATAAACGACAGTAGTGTGTCTGTTTTATTCATTCGTTTCTACTATTTTACATCTCTATCTGTAACATAACCATAACTTAGCCATTTCTATATTCCGCCCGTAACTATTATGACATTAAAAATTATCAACATGATTGCTTCTGCCAACTCGATTAAACAAGCACACATCAATGTTAATACATACATATCTCACGCGTCGTTTACCGAGAAGATTGCTCGATTGGCCATCGATTAATAAAAAGAAAACTGCCGACGATACCATACCATAGATAATAATACCGTACCAATACCGATACTATCATCAAGTCGTCATCGTACGCAACCATTGGTACGGTTCAGCTGTTTGCAAATCGATTATGGTGCGTTTACATTAGACTGTTTAATTGCGTTCGAAAAAATAAAGCGCTGGCACCATTCGTAGCAAACTTAAACGACAGCAAGTTTAGTCCGTGTATTTTCGTAGATATACTTTATGGAAAGAAATCTTGACGAGTTTCTTGTCGGTTCTTCTCGTTACAAGGTCTTCTGCCGAAGGATTTAGCGAACCAATGGCGCGCTTTTTTATTAACTCGAATGGGTTCGCTCTTGATCAACCCCGAGGGCCCAGACAGGATCGACGATAGAGCCAGCTAACCCGGAATTTTCTCTTCGTTATCTTTAATTTCGAGTAAAATTGTTAACAAGAATAACTTAAACTTTGGTAATAGCCTAGCTATTAAGCGCTTTTACAAGTCAAATCTCCAATATGTTAAATTTAAAGTGAATGTTAATCAAATCTAGCTTACGCAATTCGGATACCCGAATTCGGGATTCAGCCTAGTGTGAATGCGCCATTAGTTTCGCAAGATTTCTATCTAGAGATCGACTGATAAGGTATCGGTACGCCTTTTACTGGTAGGGTCCTTGTTTTGGAGTTTTGATATTTGTTTTGTATTGCTTAATGAGTATCAATATGTGTTTCATCAGCGATTGAACTTTTACAAAATAGTATTGGCTTTTAAGGAAACTAATTTGTGTTCAATGTTCTCGATGCTTAATATAGCATAAACACAAATTATAATAAGCTGAGCGTTCCCATACTTGCATTATACCTTCTGGTATACCTTTGCCGTGTGGTGTCGGCCTAAGAATACAAGTGTCGCCACTCCCTTATGCCTATGATGTCGTAAGAGTCGACTAAGAGGCTCGACGCATTGAACACATGTGCGAGAGAAGGAAAACTTGAAACAAACCCTCCACCAACCCGTCTGGCCAGCGTGGTAGCAGCTTAGTAGGCTAATAGCCTCCTATGAACGCCACAATAGGCGTGAGCTAGGAGAGGCTTATGTCCAGCAGTGGACGTCCGCAGGCTGATGATGGATGAAAATTACAGAACCAATATTTTGGCATATATAGGTAGAAATTACATCTTGGAGGCGGAAATAGGTTATAAACCTTTTCAATATACTCGTGGGAATAACATATTTGTGTCCAGTGGGAATCGAACCCACGCCGACATAATTGGCAATCCAACACTAGAAACCACTACACCAAATTCGTCGTCAAACTAATTAAACAAAGTTGTTGTTTAAGTTTTTGCCAACTTGGTTTTACTCGTGGTTTTTCCCCAAAATATTTCACGCCGGTCCTCGAACCCGGGACCTCGCGAAAGTGCAATTAGCCAATGATTGAGCCGTCACGCCGTGCCTGCGCCTGCGCCGCCGAAGCGTGCCGGTAAACGAACTATGTCAATACACGGACGGACGGAATGTGCAGATTGTGGAGATATAGAGGAATGTGTGCAAATAAATTGTATTTTTGTGTTATTGTTTGATATTTTAGAAAGAATATTCAAGGAGAGTCGCTTTGATAATCGTACGTTGAATGTTGAAAGATGAATCACATAACTCAAGAAAGAAGTTTATAAGTTGACTGTGCTATGACGCGTCGCCAACCTAATGCGCGAAATTCTTTGACCCATTATTGAACAGCTTGTTTTAGAGGCGACCCATCTTTCAGCAGGTACTAAATCGATAACATTATCTTGATTGCTTCTACCCACTGTCTTCATTTTCTGTTTTGTGGAAGGAATAGAAAAGAAATAAATTATGTACATTATGGCAGATGATGGATGGAAGGTATGTATGAGGATATGAGGAATATAATGAGAATAGAAGCAAGACAAATAAAAGGATTGTAGGAAGTGGTAAGTGGAAAGATGTGATCTCCTCCTACAGGAGTTTCTTGTTCCTTCTCTATTTAACAGAAGAAGTTATAATTATCTGTGCTCACTTCGCTGCGCGTCAAAATTGTTTACTAGAAATTATCTCACAATAAAATAGCTTATGTTACTGAGGAAAAATGTAGCTTCCTACTGGTGAAAGAAATTTCAGAATCGGTTCAGTAGTTCCAGAGTACGGGAGTCAGGAAGTAATCCTACAAACAAACTTCACCTTATGATATTAATATAAATGGATGTGCCGTACATTGCATAATATTTGTAGTAATTGTGAGTTGTCATTTTGATTGCGGGAATCAATGTCACAGTCTAGAAACATCTTCAGCAAATCAACTTAAGTAGCTGAATTTTGGGATCAAACGATGACACCACAGCATTGCGATTGAGACTGACACGAGATAGACAGATTTATCTTGTCTAATTTTTAAATTAGCACGAGTATTTGAAGGCATTGATATAGATTGCTTAGAATTAGAGATAGAAGCCATGGCCGCGCTTGACAGACTGATCGTATTTTATCACGTTTGTTAAGCAATGTTCGGCCCGGTCAGGTGTCGGATGGGTGACCGTAAAGTGGTATTATAACTGAGTGCTTCAGTGCATAGGAGGGCACGTTGAACCGTCGCGTCGGTCCCGGCTGTTGTCATTTGATTACAGTCGTTAAGCCAAGTCAGAGCGGCTGATAAACTCGGACTGAGAGGCCACTAATCCTCACTCGTTATGAAGAAGAAGAAGTTAATGTTTACCTAAGTAAGACACTTACCCCCATATTCTAAGTCGTTCCTCCAAAACTTTTTACACTCCACTCAACCTTGTCATGGGTAAAAATGGTAGTGTGCGCTAGGCCTAACACGGAGTGGCTACGTACTCTTTGGCTCATCCAGGTCTTACGGAGTTATGACTTAGAATACCGATTTCGAGGAGTATTTCGAAGAGGTTTTCAATGATGTTTCGTTAAGTCGAGGACGAGTAAGTTTTGGAGGAACGACTTAGAATATGGGTGATAGTCTAATTGCCAATCAGCATAGACCAAGGCCGAAACAAGATAGATAGATAGATAGATAGATAAAACACTTTATTGCACACACAAAAATACAGACAGAAACACAAGAAAGAGTTGACATACATGTGGGCAAAGGCGGCCTTATCGCTAAGAGCGATCTCTTCCAGACAACCTTTGAGGCATAGGAAAAATGGAGAGAGAGCGAGAGGTAGTGCACAGGCAACAAGCAAGAATGACAAACTTTACTTAACAATATTACTGAATATATAAATAAATCTACCTACATAAACTACTAAATAAATAGTCATAAATAAAAATAAAATATTTAAATAAATAATAACTAAATATGTATTTAATATATCTATATATATTATAATAATATATACTTGATAATAAACAAATAAAATAGAAGAAGGTAGTTGCAAACTAGGACTTAGAGAGAAGATGTGAATGCAGTTTGTTTTTGAAAATGGCAAGTGACTTCGAATGACGGATCTCATACGGGAGGTTATTCCAGAGGCTGATTGACTTTGCCGTAAAGGAGTCCTTGTAGTATCCAGAGCGCGTGAAAGGACATTTAATCAGATTATCAGCCTTGGACCTAAGAGGACGACTGTGGTCCACACCAAGAAATTGAAAACGTTCCTTGAGGTAAGGAGGGGTTCGAGGGTCATACAGCACATTAAACAGAAATATGAGGACATGCTCCTCGCGTCGCAGTCTTATTGGAAGCCACCCTAGTTCAGTTCTGAATTCAGAGACATGATCGAACTTGCGCAAGCCGTATATGAAACGTATGCAGAGATTCTGCAGACGCTGAAGCTTGTCCAGTAAATCCTCATTGAGGTCAACAGTACAAACATCAGCATAGTCCAGAATTGGCAGGAGAAGCGACTGAGCAAGTTCAATCTTGGTTCTGACAGGGAGTAGATTTTTCCATCTCCGCAAGGCACCGGCAGCAGCATAGACCTTTCTACTGACCTCCGCAATATGAGGAGACCAAGAGAGAGTGGAGTCAAAGAGGATACCTAGATTTTTTGCAGCGTTACTAATAGGAAGAGGAACGGAGTCAAATAGGAGAGGAGGAACTTGGGTGGACTTAAGCTTGGCGACCTGTTTTGACCCACCAATAATGATCGCTTGCGACTTGTTAGGATTGACTATTAAGCCATGTGTTCGACTCCATTCGTGTATAGTCGCAAGGTCAACATTTACGGAAGCAATCAAGTTGTCTATATCCTCAATAGGAGCTCGAGAGTAGATTTGCAGGTCGTCAGCATACAGGTGATATTTGCAAGAGAGGAGAGGTGTAAGGAAATTGATGAAGATAGAGAAAAGGAGGGGAGATAGGACGCCGCCTTGGGGCACGCCAGCAGTGATGTCGCAAGAAGCAGACAATTTGTCATCAACTCGGACACGCTGCCTTCGGCCGATAAGGTAGCTACGGAACCACTCGACTACAACATCCGAACCAAGAATAACCTTCAGCATCGCCAGAAGTACGTCAAAATCAACAGTATTAAAGGCGTTGCTAAAATCAAGAAGAACTAGTGCAGTGAGCTGTTGGTTTGACATACCCTCACGGATATCATCGGCCACTTTTGTCAGGGCGGTCACGGTGCTATGCCCCGGACGAAAACCAGACTGAAAAGAACTCAGGAGATGGTTTCCGTTAACATATATACTAATCTGGTGGAGGACAAGGCGCTCGAGGACTTTGGAAAGGAAAGGGAGAATGGAAATAGGGCGAAAGTGGGAGGGCACAGAGGGATTTGAGGTTTTAGGAATAGGAATAACTACCGCCTGACGCCAGCAGTCGGGAAAAGTCCCGGTGTTGAGCGAAAAGTTGAAAATATGGCAAAGAATAGGAATGACACCACTCATGCTGATGATGTAAGATGATGAAATACACACATCAAAATTAGGGATCAAATACGTTTCATAGCCTTTCGCCACTACAGTAGATTAAAAAAAAAATGTACATAATGAATGATCCTTTTCTATAAATTTCATTAATTGAATAAAGAGAGATTTAAAGTAAAAATCAAGTCTGAAATACTACATCTGGAAATATTAATTGGACATATGTTTATAGTTAAAAATTACTTGATCCTTTGATTGTCCTTTTGTGACGGCCTAAGAAAACAAAAAAAACCACTCCCTTACACTGGGATGTCGTAAGAGTCGACTAAGGGGCTCGACGCATTGAACACCTGTGCGAGAGGAGGAAAACTTGAAACAAACCCTCTACCAACCCGTCTGGCCAGCGTGGTAGCAGTAGGCTAATAGCCTCCTATGAACGCCACAATAGGCGTGAACTAGGAGAGGCCTATGTCTAGCAGTGGACGTCCACAGGCTGATGATGATGTAAATGCTTGCTAACGGTTTTATCCGTGTGGTTCTCGTTCCCGTGGGAATATCGGAATAAAAATTTCCTTTGTCTCAATCTAGGCAATAAACTATCTGTGTACCAAATATAATCGAAAACAGAGTCTTTACTAATAAATGGTGTAACTAAACCTGACTTATTTTCTATACTAATATTATAAAGAGGAAAGATTTGATTGTTTGTTTGTTAGTTTGTTTGCATTGAAAAGGCTCCGAGACTACTCAACAGATTTGGATGAAATTTGGTACACAGATAGTAGATAGCCTGGTTATGAACATAGGATTTTTGTCCCGATATTCCCACGGGAACAGGAATCATGCGGGTGAAACTACGAGCGACCGCTAGTTAATTAATATACTAAGATGTTTGATTCGTCTGTAATACTACATTAATTAAAACGAAACCACATAAATTCAATAGTTTGATTTGTCTGAGTCCTCAGTATTTATCATTTTTTTTCAATTGTTCCAGACCGTAATGTCCACCTGACCAGCGCCAACAACCGCGACGATGGCGAACGCGGGCGCCGTCCTCCTGGAGGCGCGGCCCTTCCGCCCCTTCAAGTCATCCGAGGAGTACCTCTATGCGATGAAGGAGGACCTCGCGGAGTGGCTGACTGTTCTCTACCCGGAGTTGAGGATCAACGCTGATAACTTCTTGGATAGGCTGGATACCGGCGTCGCTTTGTGCAGGGTAAGCTTTTTTATTCAATCTCCTCCTTAGCGTGTAAACTCAGGGATTTATATGTGTGAGGATCAAAACGCAGCGCTATCAGAGGCTTGTGAAGATCCTCGCGTGTACTGATGTAGGGACGCGCAGGGCAGGACAAAATATGTTCCGTTGTCTGGGGGAAATGTATTTGTTAAATTATTGAAAGACTCCTATGCTGGACTGTAAGTGGAATAACTGTGCATAAAAAAAAAAACTAAGGTAAGTAATTTTTTTTATGAACACCGTGAGTCTCTTAGCCTTCATCATACCTGATGTTAAGTATTGATAAGGCTGAAGATGGAAGCGAGCCTTTCCCGGAATCCTCAATCACTGAGGAACTGGCTATCTTGTCTTTAACGCCGGAACACAATAATGCTGAAAACATTGTTGTTATGGCGATAAGATGGTGGTAGCTAACCAGGCGGACTTACAACAATTCCTTACACCAACCAAACCGAATACAATATGTACCCCCGCTGGGAATCGAACACGGGACCCCTGGGTCTGATACCGGTGGTTGTACAACTAGACCACAAAGGCGCTTAAAGTAAATTTAAGTGGTTCGAGAAATTGCAAATTAAATAGGGAATCTAACAAAACGGCATATAAAATGTTCAAGTGTTTTATTTCAATTTTTAATTCGCGAGAAAATGACTTATTGAGACAAAAGATTTTCAGAGACTACAATTTATTACGCATTTGTAAAAACTGTTAGTATTTCAACAATAATACGGGCGTTATATTGAAATTCTGATATCTTAGAAAGGCACTTCATATTTTATCAGATATGAAGCTGGCCCCTTTCGATTAGTAAAATGATATCAACTCGTATTATTTCTAATGTGTTTGCAATAAAATTGGGTTAATTTGAAAACACGTGTAGGAAAATACTTGATTTTTTCCTAGAAGTGTTTTCAATTGGTTCTAATCTAGCATTAACTGAGACTTCGTTTATACGACTTTTCTCTAGATCTCCGTAGAAAGTTTTTACAATTTTTCTTTATTGGTTTCGCCGTTAAAGATAAAAATAGTAAAGGTATCTCTTTACTATTTTTATCTTATTATTTAAGTATTTTATATTTTCACCACGAAACACGTCAACAGAAAATCTACTTATTTAGGTCTAGGCTAGTTCAAGCTGCAAAGTTTGTTCTGTTGTCGTGTATGTATACTATGTATTTGGATATTTGTAATAGGTAATTGTTTAGTCCTGTATATATGATAATTTTTGAATAGAAAAATATTGGAATAAACCACAAGTGAATTCTCAGTTGAGACTCGAACCCACGATCTTTGGAAATCCGGTCCAATGCGCTAACCACTGAGCTACCGAGACTTGCGGACCTCCGTCGAAGTTCTTCAATACTTTTATATGTTCAATACGCTGTAGGCCAGCGTTGTCACATCAATGCTAGGAATATCCTTGCATTAGAAAACATCAGCAGTATATATTGTACCGTGTCACTGATTTAAAAAAATCCAATATCTCAAGAAAACAACATTTGATAATACTTCGTGTCCTTATTACGGTTTAAAAAACATCCATCATCCATCATCATCACCAGCCTGTGGATGTCCACTGATGGACGTAAGCCTCTCCTAGCTCACGCCTATTGTGGCGTTCATAGGAGGCTATTAGCCTACTGCTACCACGCTGGCCAGACGGGTTGGTAGAGGGTTTGTTTCAAGTTTTTCTTTTCTAGCACAGGTTTCCAATGCTTCGAGCCTCTTAGTCGACTCTTACGACATCGCAGGCATGTAAGGGAGTGGTGATTTTGTATTCTTAGGCCGTCACCACACGACACATTAAAATTAAAAAACATATTTAACCCAAAATACATAATTGTCCAAAACCTCAAATAGTACTCGATTATTGCAAAACTGTATTTTAATCAGACAAATTACTTTTCATTTCAAACCTGAAGGTTTTGTTTCGCCATTTTAGTATTGTGAAACTATTTACTGAAAAGAAATAATTAAATTAAATTATTGCTAATCAACAGATTATCTTAGAGATAGCTAATCAAATTAATTGTCTGACATTGATTTTGTTAACTAACAATAAACGTCAAACTAATAATAATATTCAGTAGCTACTACGGTAATTAAGTGAATATTGCTGTGTTATTAGTAACTTAAAAACTTGAATTATCTTACTTAGTGGTATTTTATTTACCTAAGTTAAGATTATTATGAAAATTTTCAAGTGATGTCACGGCGGCTCAATGGTAATAGCAACCCGGGGTTGCAATGATGCAAGTTTGATTCCGCCTGTCTTGTATAAAGAAATATCAAATTTCACACAGTTTCATCAAAATATGATTTTTGACCAAATATTAAAAGTTGTATTGATAAAGTAACTAGATTTTAACACAAATTATAGCAGATCCTACATTTGAAGCTTTAAACGAATCTCCCACTCCGTTTCATGTAAAAAAAAACCTTAATAACATCCCAAAAGCGGTTATGCAAAGGTACTCCAAACAGCCTTGTTGCCGCAATCGCTACCGGCGTCGCCTGTCGCAATAACGCATCTCTAATTTCGCAAAAACGTACGAAAATTACCGCGTGTCAGACTAACGTCTTTGTGATGGCCTTCTGCGCGTGCTATGTGGTGGGCATCTATTTGTTTTGTTGTGAAAGGTAATTGCTACTACAGAAATATTACTACTATTGTTATATAGAAAAAACAGATAAGTATTTTGTTTTTTTTAGAACTTTTAGTTTTGCATTTTTAAAGTTTTTTTTAAGCGATTTTTTGTTTCATCAACAAATCAGTACGTACATCTTATGTTTTGGCGCGCACTGTTCATTGAAATAAAACAACTTTTACGGATATCAAACGCGCTATATTTCCACGAACTAAGATGTAATTGTCACGGGATGACTGACCCCGTGTTCCTGACTGACATCCCGTGACCACGGCAGCTGTAAAGGTGCCGAAACGTTGGTAAAATCAAAAAAACCCCTAAAAAACCTAAAAATACGGACAATTACATCTTAGTTCGTGGAAATATAGCGCGTTTGATATCCGTAAAAGTTGTTTTATTTCAACAAGTTTAGTTTCGACATTATAAATATCTATGGGAAAAGTGCTATACTTATTGTACAAGCCTTTCATACCTTCAAAAATACCTAATAATAAAAATTTAATACTAATCTAATCTCTAAGATAATTTGAGGATTAGCAATAATTAAATTACTATTTATTTTCAGTGAACAATAATGGGTTGGTGAAACAAGCATTCAAGTTATAATGAAAATAGTAGAGGAAACAAACTAGAATCGACCTTCACCCATTTGTTATATGGATGAAAGTACTTTATATATCATATTTAATATATTAGAAAATACATCTCGAGTGGCTTTTCTAAAAAAATCCTGGCCAGACTATGATTAATAAAAAAATCGCTGTTTTTTTATAAAATATTGCACTCATGTGTTTAACGAATAAAATTAATACCAACCGAAAGTATGTAGCTTATAGAATATACAAACGTTGGGTTCTCAATTTTTTTCCTGGCGTTACTACTGGGTTGGCAGGTATGAACAGGTAAAACGATAATTGTTATTTTCATCTATTTGATCCCAACGTTTGTATATAGGTTTCATATTTTCGGTTGGTATTAAATGTAACGTTAAAAACATAAAAAAATCGCAAAATGATTTTTGTGACTTTTTTGTCTGGCCAGAAATTTTTTAGACAACCCACTCGAGATATATTTTCATTTATAATAAATTTGATATAAGTTATTTTCATTCATTTAACAGATGGGTGAAGGTCGATCCTAGTTTGGATCATAGACTAAAAGTAATTTGACTGATTCAAAATTAGTTATGTAATAAATTGAGTAGAATTTTTGGGAAATAATTATATCAAATTAGTTTAACGTATTTCTGAATTAGTAACATTTTAAACTTAATGAACATACGAAAACAAACAAAAACACTTAAAAATCTACGAAAACCGACCAAACGTCTACGACGACTTCTATTTTTTTTATTTGGTGGACATCATTTTTTTATTGTGAAAGGAAAAAAGTTGCTACTGTGTTATTTTTTTGCTTTACATTATTTATGTTTGTAGTAAGTAATCCCTTTATAAGTCGTTATAGTATTGTATCTGACAATAGTAAAATTGATTTTGTCTTTAATTGTTTATATGAATGGAGAGTTTTATTCGCAAATTAACAATAATCAACTTATACTCCAACAATGAAAAATATAATTAACCAGGACTTAAAAAGGTATTCATAATTCTCTCTTACATCCTCTAAATTGATAATAAATTATTATATCAATGAGGAACGATTCTTCAAACACACATTTAAATAAAAAATTCTCGAGATCGGAGTAATTAAAACGTTAAAAAAAATACTACAGACTGAGTTACTTATATAGTATCTTTAGTAAGTAATATAAATTGTACAGAATGAAGCAGTAAAAAAAATACGTCGCAAAATAATAATACAAGAGTTAACCTTACAAAAAAAGTAAGTAGTGACAGCTTTTGCAACATCTATTGACAAGCTAAACTACCTGTCGGCTGGTTAAACGATATGTCGGATTAGTGTAACGACTCGCAAATTGCGGGTTCGAGTCCCGGTTGCGCAAGAATTACGGTGATTCGGACACCGCGAGCGGTCTGTGGAATATTCAACGGTGGTTTAAAGCTATGTTTAGTTTTACCTATATAGTGAAGCTGTCATGGCCACGCTTGACAGACCGATCGTATTCGATCACGTTCGTTAGGCAATGTTCGGCCCTGTCAGGTGTCGGATGGGTGACCGTAAAGTGGCATTATAGCTGAGCGCTGGCGTGCTTCGGAGGGCACGTTAAACCGTCGGTCCCGGCTAACAGTCGGTTAACAGTCGTTAAGCCAAGTCAGAAGCCTTATAGGCGGCTTGATAAACTCTGACACTAGAGGTGGCCACTAATCCTCATACATAAGAAGAAGACCTATATATACACTCAAAACTATTTTGATTTCTAAGGTTAAAGGCAGTGATTTAAGTAATAAGTTAAATGAATTTTTATTTAATTACCGTAACTCTGTTCATGTCTCCGCAAAGAAATCTCCTGCAGAGGTTCTTTTCGGGAAAAAACTGAGATGTCGTTTGGACTTATTGAATCCGTTACCCTCCACATCTGATACAACACTGGAAGAAACGGTTAAGGAAAGTCAGTCCTTGCAGGCCAAGTACTACAGGGGGAGAAGATCTAAAGATTTTAACATCAAGGACAATGTATTAGTAAAAATACATCAGAACGGGAGATCTTTTTGGGCCAAAGGTCTGGTTAATAAGAAATTAGGTAGATCAGCTTATTTAATCCAGTTATGCAATCATGATAATCGCATAATCAAGAGACATACTAATCAAATTCTTGAGTGGAAAGGGGAGTTGGATGAGCCACAGTCTGCAACACCAACCAGTATGTCTACATCGGATCTGGCTCGCTACAGACATGATATCTCAGATGGTGAAGTAACCGATGCCGATGGCCTCCTTTTATATCCGCTAGACGCAGGATTCGGCATGCATCCAGTGATTGTTCCGGCGGTTTCGCCTGTAATGGACCTAGTCGCAATTCCGGACCCTGTACCTTCGATTACTGTGGAACCAGGTCAACCAATACAGAGGCTGGGAGAAGTGTCCACTGAGGAGCCTTGCGAAGAGTGGCTCGATTGCGAGGTTCCAGAGACGTCTGCCTCTGAGCCACCCCTGTCACCGGGGCCGCCGGCCGTGAATGAACCTGAGACTGCAGTGGGACCAATCACTTCTCCGGAAGTGCGCTACGAGCCGCCTATCTTGCGACCGCGTTACCCAAAAAAGTAAAATTAGTCATAAGAAATAATTGTAACAATAGGGTTAACTTGTGAATTATTGGTGGAGGGATGTTAGTAGTAAGTGGGTAGGTTAAGATTACGGCGCCGATCATACGGCACTCAGCCGATGTATTGTCAGTCGGAAATAGATTGCTACCAAGTGAACTTGCGTTTTGATTCTCTCCTTAATTCCCGAAATAACATAAAGCTTAACTTGGGAGTGCCGGCAGAAGTGAAAACCGTTTAAACGAAAAAAACGATCAAAATATCTTGACTCTATCTTGACACTATATCTTGACCACAACTTCATAAAAAGCTGATGAAAACGGATAACAACTTGATGTGGCAGGTAAATCCATTAAAACTGACCTGACATCAATATGAAAGTCGGTAGTAATGAGAGATCTTTATATAATGGTTGGTATTAACTAATAAACGTAGATCTTGTAGAGTGTGAGACTTTATGTAATTTGAAATAGGTCACCGGTAAATGGTCTTACGAATTTTCTATCAGGGTCACGTGTCCTGACGCGACGCCTGAAGGTTCGGGACACAGTTTGATGCCTGGAAGAGATTGCTATTTAGCAATAGGCCGCGTTTGTATGCTATCTGTCTGTTTTTGTTATTTCTTTATTGTTCGTCTTTGAGTGCAATAAAGTGTTTTTTATTATTATTATATATTAATAAAATAATAAAATGTTTATTAAATATTTACAAATTAGTAGAAAAACAAGAAACCGTTAAATATATAATCTTATACTATAACAAAAATACGCCGTCCAACTCACAGCCGCGTGTACCGAGAACACTGGCGCTGTTGCCATTATTATTATTTGATATTTATATAGGCATACTACAGCTGACATTCCTACTTGAAATTGCCCTAACAGAGAAATACTTGAAACAGGACCCGCTATACAAATATAGCTACCATAATATTATATCACTCTCCCATTGTTACAAGTTTATACTTACCAAATGTGCTGTATGCAGATGTGATGTAATGGCACAGGACCGTACTAATTTCCGTTTAATTAACGAAGTTTCAGAAACGAAATAAAGTAACTAGGTTTCAAAAGTTTTTTCCTAATTGCATTAATAACGACTATTATAAGACGACCTGTGTGGCGCAAGGGTACTAAGCCTGCCTTCTGCGCCAGAGGTCGCGGGTTCGATCCAAATATTTGTGTGCATAAACATGTCCATTTGTCTTGGTCTGGATGTTTAATATGTATGTTATGTAGGTATGTATTTACAAAAAAAAGTATAAAAGTATGTTTATCCGATATCTAGTATCCATAACACAAGTTCTTTATGAAACTTAATAGGGCTAGATAAATGGTCTGTTTGTATGCAATTATTTATTTATTAAAAGTTACTCTTTTTAAGTTCAAACTTAAGTTTGACTTGACAGTTAATTTCGCTTATAAACGCCTACAAAATCTACAAAAGCCTAAAATTTTTAAAAATATTTTTTTTATAAGACAAAGCGTCTTCAGTAGATGGGTTGGTTTATAGGAAATAGGATATACACTCGGTAGCAAATAAATCGAGCCACTGCGTTATCTTCATACAAACATACTCACTTCACGTCTTATAAATAAAAAAGGATGTGTATTTATGCAAAGATTTGGGTGTTGATGGCGAGTTCAAATGTTCAATTAACCAATTAGCATTTAAAACAACTGAAAATATTTATTAATTTCTTCAAATTTCCGTAAAACAAATGATTAATTTTTATTCCATATAAAGTTGTAGGAAACCGGATTGAGTGAATTTGTTTTCCTTACTTTGCACAAAACTGAAAGTTTTCTTGAATTTTCTGGACTTTTATTCGCAAGTCGAGTATTTGACTTCGACGTACAAATGTTTACATAACTGTTCATATGTTTTGAATAATAACACTGTAAAGTGAGCGTGTTTGTATGAAAATAACACAGTGACTCGATTTATTTGCTTCCAAGTGTAGTTTATAGGATAGGAAAATTATTATAAACGGCTCAAAAGTACGATAAAACTGAACTGAAAACTTTGATGTTACTAGATAGTTACTTTGTGCACTAGATAGTCCGCAAAAATTGTTTTATTTCAATTATGAATCCGCGAAGAAACTTCAGAGGTGCTAAAATATATCTTCTTCATTTTCAAATATCACTCGAAACAATTACGAATTTCTTATTAACGAGTAGACCTCCTGCAGTATTGCTGTCATAAGATTCTATTGTTGGTGAAGTTACTCATACAAACATATTTCATTGAACAAGAATGTGTAAGATACACTGTATGAAGCATTTCCTCGGTTCGTCATTGGTATTTTTCAGTTTGCAAACAGGTGTGTTCGTTCATGTCAATCCGCAGATTATGTTATCAATATTAATAACTTAATAATAATGACATACTGACACAATTAAAAGTTTATTGTCTACTACGACCTACAAGACAACAGGCGTTACCTAGGTTAAATTTGTCTAGGTATGAAACCAATCTAGCGTAGGTACTGCCATTTCTTTCTTGCTTAAATTAAATTGCGTAATTATGTTCATGTGAATCATGATTTGAATTCGGATTGACACATCAAAAATGAACGTCATAAAGTCGTTGGGATGGCGGGAATATAAGTGGACTGTATAGCGAATAGCGGGGCGGTTTGCGATTTTGTGGTTCAGAAAAAAAATTATGTGGACCTTAGGTATATGGAGAGGGAAGGGGACTCACCAAGCGCGGTACAATTCAGCTTCTGGAGTTCCGGAAACGCCACTCATCGTCTCACACATGCAGGATGGACAGGAACCCTAGGCCTAGGTTACTCTGACGGCCGGCTAAGTTCCACACACTTTAGAACACTAGATCACTTATTGCACAGTTTATAAACTTCAAGTAGCGGTTAAAGTATTTTTAAATTTAAATTATATGTGGAGTCGCACGCAAAACGTGGCGACGTGGTTCGGTTGTCGAAGCGGAAGGGCCACGCGACGAATTACGATGCATTGCACTTGCTTGATTAGTTCTTAGTAGAGTAGGAAAGTGATAGGAAGTAAGGAACCACATCATGAAACGCGCGAATTTAAAATAGGGAAGCCGGAAATGGCGTAAACAGTCGTCGTCGTCGCAGCCATATAACACCGACTGCTGGGTATAGGCCTCCCCCAAAAGGGGGGGGGAGGGTTCCATAATCGCCACGCTCGGCAGTCGGGTAACGCCAAGTATGTAGGAGACGCTACTGCCCATTTCCTGAAGGCTGAGTCCCTTAGTCGCCTTCTACGACACCCACGGGATGAGAGAGGGTAGTGCTATTCTAAGCCGATACTACACAGCTAAAGTAGCCATGTCCTACCCCAAAGTCTGTTCTATCTCTATACCGAAGATCATCAAAATTGGGTCGGCGCCGGCTCGCGTAAAAGTCAAAGTCAAAGTCAATATCAATTATTCAGTCTAGGCTGTTACAAGCACTTATAAATGTCAAAGAAGCTACGCCATCGGTTCACAAACCCTACGGCGGGAGACCTTGTAACGAGAAGAACCGGCAAGAAAATCGTCAAGGGCTGTTTTTTTCTCCCTGTTTTATTTCATACAGAGTCGTCAAATTGAAAAGTGACCTTAACATATCAGTAAGGTAAATTTCCATCACAAAAGGAAAATACTAATTAAAATATTACATTTTATGGTTATTGTAACCGTAAAAACCACAAGAACTTGTGTTATGGATGCGTAGAAAGATAACAGGACAGTTCTAATATTCGTTTGTTAGTACATTATGGATTCATTTCAACTGCTCGTAATTCAAAAGAAAAACTTTTTATTGTATTTTTTTTAATGTACTCGTAATTTAATATAAATTAAATAGTTGAAAATAGCGTTAGGATCCTATGAGTTTTTGACTCACGTGCTGAGTCCGACTTCCCTGTATTTGTACGAGTTGACTCACTATGACGCGTTTCGGTTTTATCTGTCTGTTACACATACTATGTTTTTAAAGAAGGAGTGTCCAATATCACGAATGAACTGTGTAACGTTGATATATAAATAAATAAATAAATAATAAATATTTGCATACAATCACACCAATTATCTAGCCCACGTTAAGTTTCATGAAGAACTTGTGTTATGAATACTAGATAATGGATAAACATACTTTAATACTTTTTTTTGTTAAAACATACCTAATATACATATTAAACACCCAGACCAAGACAAATAGACATGTTCATGCACACAAATATTTGTTTTGTCCGGTGATCGAATCCGGGACCTTTGGCGCAGAAGGCGGGGTTAGTACCCCTGCGCCAAACAGGTCGTCATTTGTCATATTTATGATATATATGATTGTGCTCTGTTCTGTTACTTTTGTTATATCTTTTGAAGGTTTCTTTAAATATTTATAAAAATCTTTCTTTAAATGGATTAAAATTATAGTAGAAGAATATTCGGAAGTCTTTTAGGGATAAAAAATAAAGAAACATAATAATTTGTAACAATAGGTACGTCTGCTCTGTTTTGATGATCTGTTTGGCGCAGGGGTAATAAGCCCGCCTTCTGCGCCAAAGGTCCCGGGTTCAATCCCCGGACAAGACAAATATTTGTGTGCATGAACATGTGTATTTGTCTTGGTCTAGGTGTTTAATACGTATATTATGTATGTACTTACAAATAAAATACGTGTGGCACTCGGGGACTGCCGCTGTAAAGCTATTGCATAGCAATAAATATTAAACAAGAAAATATACTAGAAAAAAGCAACTAGTCTCATGTCGCCCTGACGGGATTCGAACCTGCATCCTTGGGAGTCCGGCCCAATGCACTAACCAATTATGCTACAGAGACCTATGAGGACACGTCGAATTTTTCTAGTATATTCACCGTTCTACGGTGTTGGCCACCGTCGCTTCATCAATGAGAGAAATATCCTCGCGTTCGAAAGAAACGTCTTTACAGATGTTTGACTATCGATTAAGATGAAACGGCCATCTAATTATAACTTTTTAATTTTGCATTTTACAATGCTATTTTTATGTGATAAATATTAAACAAGAAAATTTATATTGCATACATTGACTTATATATTACTTTGATTGCATAGCTATTGCATAGCATTTTTTATCATAGATTTTGGTTGCTTAGTTACGATTGTGAATAACAAAATTGTCAACGATGAAAAAACTGTATGAAAATTCCGCATTTTTTCCGCGCAACGGGAAACCAAGGAGTGGGGGGTGTTAGGTTTTATTTTCGTTACGGAATTTCTTGATTCGGTCGCCGCGCTCAAAGCCCGCGATAAAAGCTATGCAATAGCTTAAAAAAAAGTATAATACTCGAAGTATGTTTATTCGGTATTAAGTATCCATAACACAAGTTCTTCATGAAACTTAACGTGGGCTAGATAATTGGTGTGATTGTATGCAATTTTTATTATTATAATATCTGTTAGTTCTATTAAGGCAGGAGTGTAATTCTCCTCATGTACAGTCACGTCAGGTTACATTAGGTGCAGTAGGCTTTCAGAGGTTAGCAATAAAAAGGAAAAATCATAATCGCTTTGAAACCTATCTTTAAGTCAAAATAAAAACTTAAAAATCAATTTTTTGGTTTAAAATTTAAAAAACAAATTGGCCTAAGTTTTTGAAACGAAAATTGAAATCTGATCGCTTTTTAATGCGAAAAAGAAACCAAAAATATAGTAGGTAAGTTTTTCTGAATTTGATCCATTTCCAGGCTATTTTTAGTAAAGATGATTGGATGTTATGAACTTAATTATAGACTTAGTAACTTTAGGATAATTTCTAAATTAGTTTCGAGGAAATTGTTTTTGGAGAAGGAATATACTCAGTAAGATATTGGTTTTATCTTGCATTTCCAATAGCTGTGTTCTTTACAGGACCTAAAAATAGACAATATAAAGGTAACAGAAGAAAACCACATTAATATGCCTATTTTTACAGACTAAAAATGTGTAAATATAGTACGTTACTGCAGCGGCCAGCAAAAGAGGCATTGATGGACGAACGTGTAAATTTGGGCCGAGGCGAAACGTTAGTCCATCAATGTCTAGTTGTGGCCAAGGCTTGTATAGTACTTTTCTCAAATAATGCGCGGAAATTAAAACTACTTTTCGAAATCAGACTAACAATGAACAACAATATTTTCCCGCGTTATAATGTTCATTTGTTGTTTTTTTCTAAAACAGCTTTCTATTTGCAAGCTAGTTCGAAATTGAAATAAAACCTTTGATAAGTTACCTCCTCGGTTGCAATATTTCGGAGTAAAAGATCTTCCATTTTAAAATTATACGACAGATATGAGTTTACTATGTAATTTATTTGGCCGCTAAACACGACAGTATGGATTTTCATACAACTTTTGCCGGCCGCTGCTCGCATGTATGTGGCCGGTACAGCAATATCGATTTATCTCGAAGAAGGTTGTCAAAATATTGCTTATATTTCCAAGCATGTTTGAGAAAATTTTTTTTTTTATTTTTTAGTTTTTTTCTTTCTTTCTTTCAAAAAAAGGAGGAGGTACTCAAGTCGATGGTTTTTAGGGTTCCGTTCCTCAAAAGGAAAAAACGGAACCCTTATAGGATCACTTCGTTGTCCGTCCGTCTGTCAAGACCGTTTTTCTCAGGAACGCGTGGAGGTATCAAACTGAAATTTATATCTAATACTTAGGTCTACTGTCCCTTGTAGCTGTGAAAAAATCAAACTTCTAAGCCAAAGCAATCAAAAGATACAGCTGTTTATGCCGCAAATTTCCGCAAATTTTTGAAACTCGCACAGGAATCAAAACCTACAGGGTACTTCCCGTGAACTTAGAATCTTGAAATTTGGTACGAAGTAACGTCTTATAGTACAGATAAAGGAAAAATTGCGAAAACCGTAAATTTTTAGTTACATCATATAATAAAAAATATTTTTGTAAATTTTAAACGGAACCCTCGGTGCGCGAGTCCGAATCGCACTTGACCGGTTTTTTATCAACGATTCTACAATACCAACTTGTCAAATATACACACCCCAATTTAAAAGTTGCTAAACATTTGCCCAATCTGTCATTGAACCCACAGTCTATTATTAGGTATGCTAATCTTCACCCCACAAATGACTTATGACTAATTAGTTAACTACTTATTTACACTGCGCGGGTGTTGGTGGCGCCACCTTATACCACGTCCAGGAGGTCTAATTGTTATGCTCTTTTACACAGTTCTTGATAGTACCGTGTAAAAACTGTAATTAAAACGCAATTGAGATACGTTTAGAGCTAGCGCAGACGACGGATAACGGAGGACTTTTTTTCCGCGACACGTCTTTATTGTTAAACAAATAAGATTCAACTTAGATCGCGTATATCCATGAAAAGTACGCGATAGTCCTCGTTATTAATTCAACTTTATGTTCTTAGTAATAAGGTCGTGTCGCGGACAAAAAGTCCTTCAATGTCCGTCGTCTGCGCAGGCCATTAGAACTGCGTTAGCAGATTTGGCATCTTGATGTGTGATTTGTTTCTATTAGCCATTTTTTCTCAGCCTAAGAGGAAACACCAAGGGCGAGAGAATAAAAAATCCCTATGAAAAGTAGACAAAATTTTCGTTTTGTAGTTTAGTAGCTTTCCGCTCCAAAGTTAAAAGAATTAAATTACTCTTTCATCATAAAACCCGAGGGACTTTGGCTGTCTCTTTCCTCTCCTTATTCATAAAAAAAAAGAGTTATGAACCTTCAAGAACCTAATAAATTGGTCAGATTCTTGCTGAGTTCTAACCTCCATTATACAGTTTGAAAATATAAAAAAAAGTAGAAATATTGCGTCAGCTTTTTTGTTCTTTTTTTGGTTCACGCTAAGCGGTAGAGTGACGCGTAAAAAATTGTCTTACTATACTACATACATTTAGCCCTTTTTTGTGTTTCTAATATCATTTTATACGGGATGTAGGTGAGTTTATTAATTGTTTTTGCTACTCGTGGAAAGCTTATTAAATCATCGCACCTAACCGCGATCGGCTGCGCCGGCGCCGGCGCCCCGCCCCCGCGTAGTATACGCCGATAATTGGTGCCATAGCCGTCGAATTGAGTTTGATCGAACATTGAAATCGTTAGAATACGAATATATTCCTTTATATTAAGTACTAGCGGCCGTCCGCGTGGTTCCCGTTCCCGTGGGAATATTGGGATAAAAAGTGGCCTATGTTTTAACGCAGACTATCTTCTATCTGTGTGCGTGACAGAGTAAAAAACAAACAAAAAAAAACTGACATACTTTTGCATTTAAAATATTTGTAGGACATACGAGGCTCGTCTGTAGACATCAATACTTTTACAATACACAGGAAGCACCCAGAAGAACAATGTAAATTTACGAATACTATAAAATATTTGTGTCTTCTGGGAATCCAACCCGCAACTTCATTATCACCAGTCTGCCACTAGAACCACTACAACGTCGTCAAATGATGACGACTGTTGATTTGCTATCATTGTTAAAACTATCTTGATCTAACTGTTTGCCTATGAATATGCATTCTTCTAAATACACAAAGCACCAGGAATTAGGGGCCTACACTGCCATCTTAACAACGCAGTATTGTTTCAATGTTACCATGCTTGTTTGTACCACTCATAGAGTCAGCAAATTTTTCCGCTTCATCGCCTTTAGAGTGCGTTTCATTCTATATTCTCTTTTTTGTTAGGTTGGTACCCTTGTATGTCAAGAAGGCGTGAATGTGTTAGAAACATTAAAACAAAGCTATTTTTCTTTCGCTGCTTTCTAATATTTTGAGCATGATTTTAGCACAGAATCCAAAACTTAAAATATCTGCATCAAATTATAATCTTAAATTAACCTAACCTTTTGACAGTAAAATTCCTTGGTAGGAATAATAAAATTTTACTGTGCGAAGATTTTGGTACGAATTTGAACAATATCGAAAACAAAACTTTTTTTAACATTATGGTTTTCTTAAAGATGATGGTATGCTCCTAGTAAAGCAAACACAGTATTCGAGACACAAGTCTCTTGACCGCCTTTGAATTTTCATCGCGAATTCTTACAATACAAATGACACGACGGAATTGCAGATAGCATCGGTTCTCACGTTCCAGGTTCGATTCTCCGTTACGTATTGTTTAGGGTCAGCTGTTTAGTCATTTGGTCAGTTTGTGTGTCAAGTTAAGTATGATTGGACATGTTTTGTTTGGTGTGGGAATTTGTTGAATAAGTTTTGTATGGGATTGTTTGTTTTCCTTGTTTTTGTTTGTATGACTTGGTAATGTATTTAGACTTAATTTATTCTTTAGATACTTTTCGATGACATAAGTACCTATATGGTTTAAAAAGTAGGGCATTTAAAGAATACAGGGAAAATAAAATATAAATTTTTTGGAAGGATAATATAATCCATAGAATGATTTATAACCGACTTCCAAAAAGGAGGAGGTTCGCAATTCTGCCGGTATGTTATTTTTATGTATGTACACCGATTACATCGAGATTTCGGGACCAATTTACGTCATTCTTTTTTGTTTGATGCGGAATTTTACACCGCCTCTGTGGTCTAGTGGTACAACCACCGGTATCAGACCCAGGGGTCCCGGGTTCGATTCCCAGCGGGGGTACATATTGTATTCGGTTTGGTTGGTGGTAGGACTTGTTGTAAGTCCGCCTGGCTAGCTACCACCATCTTATCTAAGTCTGACGCCATAACAACTATGTTTTTAGCATTGTTGTGTTCCGGCAGTTAGCGATAAGATAGCCAGTTCCTCAGTGATTGAGGATTCCGGGAGAAGCTCGCTTCCATCTTCAGCCTTATCGATACATAACATCAGCCAGCGTAGCATGCGCCCCGCGACTCGCTGTCGACCCTTATCTCGCGATGTCTTTCCCGCTCGTATTAGTACGTTGTGAGCGGGACAGCCAATGCGGTCACGCGAGAAAAGTATCGAGAAAGCTATTTCGAGTTGCGCATGCTACGCATGCTGGTATGATGAAGGCTAAGAGTCTCCTCTTGTCGGTCATAAAAAAAAAAGAATAGGTGCCATTTGGTCCCATAAAAATTTGGTTCAGCTTGGTCCGGTAGTTTTTATTTTATGAATCAGAATCGGATGTGAGCATATTTGTTGACCACGATGTAATATCATGTTACTTTGCTTATAATGTACATTAAACCTAATCTAATCTAGATAAATCCTACTGTAGTTTACAAAACAACATATTACAGACATTAAAAAGTAAAAAAAAAACTGCGTAAAAAAACCGACTTCAAAAACTAAATGGCAAAAAAATAAGCCTTTTGGAGTCGGTGCCAGCCAAGGCAAGAACAATTAAAGTAGAATAGTTCAAAGTAGAATGCCTTGGCTGGCACCGACTCCGAAGTAGTTTTTTTAACGCAGTTTTTTTATGAAAATATTTTCCGGCATTACCTTTTTTTATCAAATACCAGCGGCCGCTCGCGGTTTCACTCACGTGGTTCCCGTTCCCTTGGAAATATCGAGATATAAAGTATCATATGTTATAATCCAGACTATTTACTATCTCTGTGCCAAATTTTAACCAAATGCAATCAGTAGTTTTTGCGTAAAACAAACAAACTGAAAAACTTTCTCATTTATAATATTAGTAGGATGTACTCGCCCGCTCGCGGTTTCACTCGCATGGTTTGTGTTCCCGTGGGAATATCGGGATAAAATGTAGCTTATAACTTTCCTCAATAAATGGACTATTCAATCCAAAAAAAAAAATATTCAATTCGAACAAGTAGTTACTGAGATTAGCGCGTTCAAACACAAATTCTTCAGCTTGATAATATTAGTATACTTAGGCTGAAAAGGTTGACGTTTTCTGGAAAAAAAAGGTTGAACAAAACAACATAAATGCGAGTATTTTTGTACCGATAAAATGGAATTTCCATTATTCTCGTCAGGCCAGTAATGTTTATTAACGCAACGTTTCTTCAGAACAATGCTCAGACGCATACTAACTTAGTTTCTTTTTAATTCTTTATGGGTCGCTCACGTTTTACAACACTATCTTGATAACGACAATCACAATCGATCGATTCTAACGTTACTATCAGAAAATAAGATTTGACTTGTAGTGTTAGCACGAGAAACTATCGAGCAAGTATCAAGCACGTAATGTCAAAAAAGTATAGAAAAATGTAGTTCCGTTTACGTCCTAAAGGAACGCTGCTCAATATCTCATACATTTTTTACATTATTTCATCCGAAAGTTATTTATGCTAGGTCTACTGGGATACTTGAAGAAAGAACTACAGTAAATATTGCATTTTGACCTTTTTTATTGGAAACGTTTTTTAGGCATTTAAAAAATAATTTACAAATTACAAGGTGGCATTTAGGAGGCGGTTACGCTGTGTTCGCTGGATATCCGAGAACCAATTCTGTAATCAAAAAAGCACAATTTAACCCGTAATAGTTGTTCGGCCTACGATGATTGTCACAGTTAAGCAACTTTCGAATTGGTTAAAAACGGGATGGGTGACCAACATTTTTTTACTCCTCCGCGTTTCGGAAGGCATGTTAAGACCTTGGACCCGCATTTGTAGTCGGAATGCTGCTGGTGTAAACTACAGTGCCACAATGCTTATAATAATGAAAGTGGCAAAAAAATTTATTATTATAAAAAGTATTTTTTGACAGTTGGGCAGCGCCTCCGTCATTAACCTTATTGCACGTGCGATAAGGCCTTTATTGAACGTAGCAAAAAAAACTAATACCGCCATCTTGTGTTCGTTACGTCAATTTTGACAGTAACAGCGATTCCACATTCATAATAAGATATGCCTTGTCGGACGGTAAACATTGTTTTATTTTTAAATTTTACGAATTGCACACACATTCTTGTTTTTGTTCCCGTGATTCCGTCCAGGTGCAACGATATAAATTCGAAACGATTCGCCGAATCGATAATATCAACAATCGGGTATTCGGTTCAGCGTGCTATCTGACAGTTGCAGTACGTGTTTTGAATATTCAGCCGCGGAAAATACCAATACTTATTGAGATGTAGGAATTTGTGTGAACCTAGCGCATGCGAAGTGGGGAATTAATGCAGAATGCCTGACTTTAGTATTAGTTCATGCAAACACGTATAAGCTAATTACAAGCTAAAATCCACAGATAAAAGACTACTATGAATATTTATAACTGAATGTACGACTTACATTAAACGGTTTTCTATCTTTGCTAAACAGCTCAAAAATCTGCTGTTTCATAACCCTTAGCAAATCCAAGCCCGATTTCGTATAAAAATCAATAACTTTGATTCTTTTTTTTTCGAAATTATTGAGTTATTCATTACTTGCACAACTTTTCAGCTTTTGTAGAAAGGTATGATAAAGTTATTAATTAAATGTGTCATAAATTGTCTAATCAAAATTGGCGTAAAAAATAAAATTTCATTATTTTATCAGCGGTTTCCTTTGGCGCTTAATTAAAAAAATAATGCCGTGTGGTGACGGCCTAAGAATACAAGTGTTGCCACTCCCTTACATGCCTAGGATGTCGTAAGAGTCGACTAAGAGGCTCGACGCAATGAAAACCTGTGCGAGAGAAGGAAAACTTGAAACAAACTCTCTACCAACCCGCCTGGCCAGCGTGGTAGCAGTAGGCTAATATCCTCCTATGAACGCCACAATAGGAGAGGCCTATGTCCAGCAGTGGACGTCCACAGGCTGATGATGGATGATTACATTTTTTTTTAATAATAAGAATAAGTTAAGCTAATTTTCTTCTAATTAGTTATCTGTCCGTCTCCTGAAGACTGAGTCCCTTAGTCGCCTTTACGACACCCACGGGATGAGAGGGGGCAGTGCTATTCTAAGCCGACACTACACAGCTGTAAAACAATATAATAATACCTCAAGTATCTCGAAAACTCTTACACTTTCATGGTCTTTATCACTTTAATTATTAGGGGAAACGGGATTTTTATCATATTATTTACTTGCGAGTATTTTTTGAGAGTCTCCGATATTTCGGCGCAGTTGCATGCGCCACGTTTACGGAGTTACTCCGTATGAATGATCCCAAAAACTTTATTAAACCATTCACGTTAACACCAAAAGTTTATGACAAACGAAATACGTTTGAAGTTTATTTTTATAACAGAAATAACTTTGCCCCTCTTGGTATTTCTACCGAAAGCATGTAAACGTGCTTTCGAATTTAACGTTCGGATTTATTTCGATTCCAAAACTATTCGTGTGAAGAGTTTATTGTTCGAATTTCAATGGACGTATCGGTAGATGAATCGAAGCAGAGGGACTACTACAATAATAACGATAATCGGACGAAGTTCGATCGATTGATTTCTTCAGTTATTTTTTTTATTGAGTTATGTTAGGAAACAGTAGCAAATCCACAAAGAGACCTGGACAGCATTATATATATAATTTTAAAAAACTTAATACATTCTTCTATTCTATTCCATCCAATTCACTTAAAGCAATTGAGAGATATAATTTACTCTGAATGGATTTGAGTAGTTTATTTACAAAAAAAACTACTTGGGGCCAATTCTGCTAAATTTTTGTCAAAATCGTCTCTCAATGGTGTTTCAATAGTAGTGTTTATTAACATTATTGTAACAAGAAATGTGTAAAACAGGTCTGCCATTGAAACAAAATTGGAATACGATTGTGATTAAGCATTAGCAGAATTGGGCCCCTGGTCAACCGGGAAGTAACCCGATTGTACCTAAGTGAAGCGAATATCGTTCGATTATCGAGGTCCACTTATCGGAGTAAACCCCCAAAGGCGTGCTTTGAATGATTTTCGTGGAATTTGACTTGTTTTTACAAGAAATATACTTGAATGGCAAATAAATGGCAGGTGGGTTGAACTGTATGTGCCATTAAGTCGTAAAACGTTACGATCGTTATGCTAAAATGAGCGTAACAAAATTAAATCAATTCGATTCCGCTCCGTGAAAAATCGTAGAAACAGGTCGATGCATGGTATGGTCTATGGAATTATTTTTTGCTTTGTATTGTAACGTAATCTTTCTGTAATATAGTATAATGATTTCATTAGTTTTTGTATGATGTTGAATAACTATACGGACCGTCTATAATTCTATTTTATACTAGCGCCTGCCCGCGGTTTTGCCCGCGTGGTTTCTGTTCCCGTGGGAATATCGGGATAAATAGTAGCCTATGTTTTAATCCAGACTATCTACTATCAGTGTGCGAAATTTCATCTTAATGGTTTAGTCATTTATCGTGAAATAGTAACAAACAAACAAACAAACTGACATACTTTCACATTTATAATATTAGTAGGATGTTTACAGACCATTCTTCTAGTTCATATCCATGAGAAGCTCGATGGCGCAGTGGTTTGCGCGCTCGGTTTACGATTGTACCGGTTAAGCGTCTTTCACAATGGTCGGTCACGGGATGGGTGACCAAATATTTACTTAGTAGAAAACGAATAATATGTCGCGTAATTCCGCAAGAAAAAATGCAGATGCAGCCCAGTGACACACCTTGCACCTTCACCGACTACTCTACACGTGTTTCGCTCACACACGGAGCATCCTCAGGAGTTGTTAGACCGTGCCAATCTCAGCACCGAGTGAGTAAAATGGCCCCAAACAGCCGTATTTAATGCTTCCCACTCCCCCCCTCCCCGCCCCCAGTGTGACGCATCGCGACTATAAGAGTGAGACAGAGTAATAATTAATGGAAATTGTTATAATAAATGTAAATTAAATGTAAAAGTATGATATAAATATGTGATATCGATGGAAGTTTTTTTTTTTTTTTTTTTTTTTTTTTTTTTTTTTTTTTTTTTTTTTTTTTTTAAATTTATTTATGAATCCCTATCACGTATGGCTCCATCAACATTATGTTTGATAATTTCTAATTGTTCCAACACGTTCAGTCGTAAACTTTTATTACAAGTATGTAAAACCTCGTAGGAATGCCCATCAGATAATTGGTGACCGGTATCTAGTAAATGTTCCGCGAAATGAGATCGTTCTGGTCGGGCATTCCTATAGGCAGAAATATGTTCTTTAGAAATATGTTATAGGCAGAAAGAACATATTTCTGCCTATAGGAATGCCCGACCAGAACGATCTCATTTCGCGGAACATTTACTAGATACCGGTCACCAATTATCTGATGGGCATTCCTACGAGGTTTTACATACTTGTAATAAAAGTTTACGACTGAACGTGTTGGAACAATTAGAAATTATCAAACATAATGTTGATGGAGCCATACTTAACGATCAGATAAATGTTTCTTCCTCCCCACTTCTGCGTATTTGTAGACAAACAAACAGTGATAGGGATTCATAAATAAATTTAAAAAAAAAAAAAAAAAAAAAAAAAAAAAAAAAAAAAAAAAAAAAAAAAAAAAAAAAAAAAAAAAAAAAACTTCCATCGATATCACATATTTATATCATACTTTTACATTTAATTTACATTTATTATAACAATTTCCATTAATTATTACTCTGTCTCACTCTTATAGTCGCGATGCGTCACACTGGGGGCGGGGAGGGGGGGAGTGGGAAGCATTAAATACGGCTGTTTGGGGCCATTTTACTCACTCGGTGCTGAGATTGGCACGGTCTAACAACTCCTGAGGATGCTCCGTGTGTGAGCGAAACACGTGTAGAGTAGTCGGTGAAGGTGCAAGGTGTGTCACTGGGCTGCATCTGCATTTTTTCTTGCGGAATTACGCGACATATTATTCGTTTTCTACTAAGATATGGATTTCCGCCAAGTAACGCCTGATTCTATCAAATACAAATATTTACTATCACGAGTTTTATCCGTGCTTCGAAAGGCACAGGTTCCGGCTGCATTTGCAGTACTAATAACAATCTGTATTGGGACCGCGTTGTGGGTCATAGCCCATTCGCCTAATTCATCCATAAGGAAGGCCTGAGACATTGAATTGCCTGATGATGATTAATAAACTTAAAAAGTACCCAGATAATGTCAATTTTAAAAACAATTTGTCATTAACTTTATAATTTATGACAATAAGTACCATACTTATTCTTGACCTGTAAATTGACATGTCATTTCAAAACCCACGTATTCAACAACAATATACAATTACCCTTATGATTGGTCCGATTCAGGAACGACAGTGGTAAAACGATCTTATATGGTGTGGCCGGTCTCTGGAAAATAAAACTTTAGGACCATATCGCTCCAATCAATGCCTTCATTTTGAAGCAATGTTGCACAAAACAAAAAATATGTAGTTGGTGTGACAAAGTACTCCAGTGTTCAGTTAATCGTGAGATCGACAGTACCTTCATTTTAATTGACATTTTCACATGGAAACGACATCATAATGACACTTCCTCGCATTAATAGTTGTCAGGTGCGTGATATACGCGAAATAGGGTTGGCACAAAATAATTTCAATTCAGTAATTGAGACTATACAATTGAAAAAAAACAACGGGTTTCACTCCGGGAGTGCCAGCAGAAGTGAAAACCGCTTAAACGAAACAGCAGGAGCAGGCATTTATTTTTGCCGCGCGGTAGAAAAAGAGAGGGATATTACTTTCTCTCCTACGCCGCGCCGCTGGCCTACTCTCCCTCCGTCTTACGAATTTTCGATCAGGTCACGTGTCCTAACGTGACTTTAACATTTTTTACCCATCCCAAAAATTAAAACTGATGTGCACAACGCCGCTAAAGAAGCTTTCACTTCAAAAACTCAAAAAAGTTATGAATATAATTAAGTATAATTAAATAAATTATCAACGGTAGGTACACTACTAAGTACTTCTACCTAGTCAGCTCATAACGGGAGCCATTTTTTAATAAATAATATAGGTACTCGTAGATAAATCCTGATAACTAGATGACGCTTGACCACTATCTTTCCTGATAGTAAGCAATTTTGCGATCTTTTTGTGAAGTGCCCCAGTCTATTTTTAGTAAACATTTTATCGGCTTGAACAACCCCCTTTCATCCCGTGGGTGTCGTAAAAGGCGACTAAGGGACTCAGCCTTCAGGAGACGGGCAGCAGCGTCTCCTAGAAACTTGGCCATACTGCGTCGCCAACCTGCCTGCCAAGCGTGGCTATTATGGCAAACCCTCCCCTGTGGGGAGGCCAATACCCAGCTGTGGGTGTTATGTGGCTGAGACGACGACGACGACGATGATATTCACCAGTGTCATGGCATTTGGCTGAACTGATAGATAAATGGTTTTCACTTAACCGCCTCTGTGGTCTAGTGGTAACAACCACCGGTATCAGACCAAGGGGTCCCGGGTTCGATTCCCAGCGGGGGTACAATTTGTATTCGGTTTGGTTGGTGGTAGGACTTGTTGTGAGTCCGCCTGGCTAGCTACCACCATCTTATCTAAGTCTGACGCCATAATAACAATGTTTTCAGCATTGTTGTGTTCCGGCAGTTAGTGATAAGATAGCCAGTTCCTCAGTGGTTGAGGATTCCGGGAGAGGCTCGCTTCCATCTTCAGCCTTATCAATACTTAACATCAGGTATGATGAAGGCTAAGAGTCTCCGAGTCTCCCCGTCGTTAATAAAAAAAAAAAGTGCAAACCCTGCTGCTGGTATTTACCGGAGCTGCCTTTGAACTTTTACCGGCGACGAATTGTGTTCTCGCAGTTAACCTCTGCTCTTGGCACGGCAAGTGTGAAGATAATTTATGTAAGTGTCATTATGGGTTAAAGCTTGTAATGTTATTGGATGGTTTTGTTAAAATAAGTCCTTTCTCAGTGTTATTAATAATATAATTTTTGGATTTGAGTTTTCTAGTTTTCAACGTGGAAGCCTTCTAAATCTTAAGCAGGGAAACGCTTAAAAAAGGGTTACGTTAAATAAAAAAATATATAATAATAAAATGTATTTATTTTCTCTCACACTAAATACTTATTACATTCGGAGTTTAGCCAGGTGCTTACAAATTAAATGTGAGAGACTGGTATCCTAGGGTAACCTGTCTTACAGATTACCAGGCCCTCGCCTTACGGAATAGGTCATTACATCGCCAAAAACAAAGATTAGTATTTAATACAATACAATCTTAAGAGAAAAAGAAATACTTAAGACAAAGACTTTCATGCTACTTATGATACGTACAAAATTATATTCGATTTTAAACTAATTATTGGTGTTGGGATGATGTGTAGTGGGTATGTCTAAATTATACCAGCTGAGCTGATGTTAAGAAGAAATAAGGCCGAAGATTTTGTTTGTTTATTTGTTTGTTCTATAGCGGCGTTGTGCACATCAGAGTTTTTAATTTTTGGGATAGGTAAAAAATGTTAAAGTCGCTTCAGGACACGTGACCCTGATCGAAAATTCGTAAGACGAAGGGAGAGTAGGTCGTGGGTTCGAGTCCCATCTGAGAATTCACTTGAGACCGAGTTGACGTTTTCCAATATTTTTCTATTTAAAATTTACAAGTAAGTATAAAAATAGCATTGAAAAAAATTAAATATTCAAAAATCATAAAATAAAAAATTTATTTTAATGAATACTAGCGGAAGCTCGCGGTGTCACCCGCGTTATTCCCGTTCCCATGGGATATCGAGATAAAAGGTATCCTATGTTTATAACCAGGCTATCTACTATCTGTGTACTAAATTACATCCAAATCCGTTTAGTAGTTTCGGAGCCTACTCAATGCAAACAAACAAACAAACAATCAAAACTTTCCTCTTTATAATATCAGTTTAAATAGATATGTGCGTTGATCAGAAACAAAGTACAAAGTAAGTACAAAGCGTTAAGTGCGGTGCGCGCGCGCCGTATTTGGCCATTATTAAATGGCGACTGCCGTCCATCACTGTCGGTCAACGACCTTGTAGCTATCCGCTTCCGCCATCTTTGGAGCCTGTGGGAAGAGATTTTGTGGGGCCTGAAATTATAAGGATTGTTCTTAACACGATACTGTACTACTGAAGCGAAACAGACCGTTTAATAAATATGATAGTTAGATATAGTTATTCGTTTATTAGCATCAGCATGCACACGTAACAATTCGCAATCGAGATTAAAATTGAAAAATGCTAAAAGATTACTTATTCTATACCTACATATGATTTAAAAGTTACTAAATTAACTTATGGTAAATTTTAAATAGAAAAATATTGGAAAAAATTAACTCGGCCACAAGTGAATTCCAGTCTGAGAATTCACTTGTGGCCGAGTTAATTTTTTCCAATATTTTTCTATTTAAAATTTACCATAAGTATAAAAATAGCATTGAAAAATGCAAAAATTACAAAATCATAAATTACTAAATTAAATTAAAATTACACATCATAGATAAATAATAGAGAACCTCACTACTTCTGTGATTACAAAGTACATCTATTGCTTGATTTTATATTAAATTAAGATCATAATGATCAAGAATAATTAATCTCATGGTTATTATTTTTGTTTCTTATACGATAAAAAATATCTCGAAAGGTTCTCCTTTTTTGTTTGTATTTTGAAGAGGTTTACAATGAGGTTTCGTTAAGTCGAGGACGAGTAAGTTTTGGAGGAACGTCTTAGAATATGGGTTTCAGTTCCCACCCTTAAACATAAGAGCGGGTAAAATAATTATGTCTAATGCTCTATAAAAAATAATTATTGAATTGAATTAATATAACGAATAATTGATGATAATTGTAATAAATAAATATTACTTAATTAAACATTTTCAATTTAATGAAATGTAATATAAAGTTATAAAGCTAATATAATAACAAGCACATCCAAAACAAAGCAACAGGTTACACCATCGGTTGAATCTAAATCAATTAAATAATAGCCAACAGAATCAGAATTGGGTACAATCCGCGAGGTCTAAGCTGAGCTTTGCATTTGTGTAAGTGCGCATAGATAGTTTGTAGGTATCGTGTAAAAAAAAAAACGGCCAAGTGCGAGTCAGACTCGCGCACCGAGGGTTCCATAAAATATTTTTTATTATATGATGTAACAAAAAATTTACGGTTTTTGCAATTTTTCCTTTATCTGTACGATAAGACGTTACTTCGTACCAAATTTCAAGATTTTAAGTTTACGGGAAGTACTCTGTGTAGTGTCGGCTTAGAATAGCACTATTCCCTCTCATCCCGTGGGTGTCGTAAAAGGCGACTAAGGGACTCAGCCTTCAGGAGACGGGCAGCAGCGTCTCTTACAAACTTAGCCATACTGCGATCTCACACCCGCCTGCCAATCGTGGCGATTATGGCAAACCCTCTTTTGGGGGAGGCGTATCCCAGCAGTGGGTGTTATGTGGCTGAGACGACGACGACGAAATACGAATAATGAATTTTAGAATAAAATTATATTTGCCGTTCAATAGCCGAATCCTTATCGTAACAAATACTATAGTAGTACTAGCTGTGCCCCGGGGTTTCGCTCCCGTGGAATTTCGGGATAAAAAATAGATAGTAGCCGATTCTCAGACCTACTCAATACGCTCACAAAATTTCATGAGAATCGGTCAAGCCGTTTCGGAGGAGTATGGGAACGAAAACTGTGACACGAGAATTTTATATATAAGAAGATATTAGTATACGTATTATAAATGCAGAAGTGTGTTTGTTTGTTCTTCCTTCACGCCCCAACTAAGCTACCAATCGACTTGATTTTTGACATAGGGTTATATGAAAAGTAGGAGAGTTACATAGGCTAATTTTTTACCCGATATTCCCACGGGAACGGGAACCACGCGCGTGAAACCGCGGGCGGCTGCTATTGCTGTAATATGGTGGGCGCTTTCCTTGTAGATGGGTAGATGGGTAGGCCATGACCCACCACGCGGGCCTGATACGTATTAGTGGATGTTAACATATGCTGCAAGCCAGCTAGCTACTTACACCCATATTCTAAGTCGTTCCTCCAAAACTTACTCGTCCTCGACTTAACGAAACCTCATTGAAAACCTCTTCGAAATACTCCCCGAAATCGGTATTTTAAGTCATAACTCCGTAAGGACCTGGAGGAGCCAAAGAGTATGAAGCCACTCCGTGTTAGGCCTAGCGCACACTGCCATTTTTACCCACGACGAGGTTGAGTGGAGTGTAAAAAGTTTTGGAGGAACGACTTAGAATATGGGGGTTAGCGTGTCCTCCAAAATACGTAGGAGCTAAATATAATAACTTTTTGGTTACCAACTTCATGGCCGACCTTTGCGACCCAGAATTTCTCCAGGAGAATGAAGTCTACTGAAGGGAAAATTGCTCAGCCGCTACAAACACAGACCGAGCGCCTGAACAACCACTGCCCACCGAGGTACCCCACGGGATGCTTTACTGTATTTTTAATAATAATAATAAAAATCTTTATGGCACACGACTTACAAACAGACATTACAAAGAGATTAAAGAAAAAAAAACACATAATAGGCGGCCTTATTGCTGCATAGCATTTAGAGCTATTTTAGACTAATAAACCTTCAAAAATCTAATCGTGCAGTTAAAACATAAACTCCAGGAGATTTTTCCACGAGTAGTTAGTAAAAGTAATTATGCTACTAATATTATAAATGTGAAAGTTTGTAAGGATGTTTTGACGGTTGTTAATCTTTCACGCAAAAAATACTAAACCAATTTGGATGAATTTTGGCACACAGATAACCTGGATTAAAACAGCCTACTTTTGAAGTGAAAACTTCTTTAGCGGGGCGTTGTGCACATCAGAGTTTGAAATTTTTGGGATGGGTAAAAAATGTTAATGTCGCGTCAGGACACGTGACCCTGATCGAAAATTCGTAAGACGGAGGGAGAGTAGACCGCCAGCGAGTAAGAAGAAGTAATATACCCCCCTCTCTTTCTACCGCGCGGCGAAAATGTATGTAATGCCTGCTCCTGCTGTTCCGTGCGGTTTTCACTTCTGCCGGCACTCCCGGAGAGCAACTCGTTGTTTTTTATCCCAATATTCCCACAGTAACGGGAACCGACCAGGTGACACCGCGGGAGGTCGCTAGCTTTTCATAAAAAAGAGATTTTCCACGAGTAGTAAAAGTAGTTATTTACTAATTAATGTTTCACAACAACCAACCAGCCTTGTGTTGTTATGACGAATGTTTATAACCACGTAGCAACAAATTTGGGTTGAAGGGACAAATTTTTTGTTGCCAATTACGAAGTAATTAATGCTGTAATGAAATTAAAACGAAACCTGCTGTAATAATATGAATAATAAGGAGTTATGTGACATAAATCAAAAAAATTACGCCTGGTTAGCATACTGAGTTGATAGCGCGAGTTTGCTTGTAGTTTATTTTTAATTTGTAATAATTTTATTTTTTAACATATTCTTGGTCAGTGAGACGCAAGTTTTGAGACCATAGAGTAAAAATCTCATTACCAAGAAAGAAAACTATTCTATATATCACTAAATATAATATATATGATGATAAGTGATAGTAAGTCTGAAAGTAGAATCGCGCTTCACCCGGAATCATCATCCACTGACGGACTCCTAGCCATGGCTTTCAGGAAAGGCTGGAAAATACATAGGATTTCATAGCTTTGTCATTCATAAAAACGTAAACAAATAAAAAAGGACGTATAATACAATATTACTTACATATCCTTTTTTATCTGTTTACGTACAAAATTAAATAAAAATAATTTTTAAATTCGACATTCTTATCTTGTGTGTAAACATTTTTTGTGGTAGTATAAGTTTTAAGTTCGTACGTGATACCATTTACGCTGAAAGCATACCAACCATTGACTTGTATTATTATTTCACAATTAAAGCAATTAATTACTTTTCTGCGGTGCACTAATTGATGTAAAACAGAGTAAAGCCTCAGGTACATACAGGAAGCTTTTAACGATATCTTCTACGTTTACTTTAAATAACACGTTTTAAATTTTAATGAATTTTTAATTTATTGCATCAGATTTAATACTATTAAAGACATTAAGAATGTATTTTTTTACAATCACACCCATTATCTAGCCCAAGGTAGGTATCATTAAAAACTTGGGTGATGAATTGATGATAAACGTAGAATGTAATCAGCCCAAGACCATCAGACATGATCGTAGACACAAATATTAATCATGCACGGGAATCAAACCGGAAACCTCTAAATAGAAGATAGCATTCCTAACCCTGTCCCAAATAGGTCAAAACAGAATATAAATATTCCTGATACTTAAAATTTACATCATAAACTGACTTAAATCGGCTTGAATTAAAACTTCTCTATTTATGATGACAAAACAAGAAATGGGAACTACAGAAACGCTTAATTTCAATACATGTCATTATAAAAAACATACAGACAGACATAACCATAGGATTATATACGAAAGTTATCTACCATCAGACTACAAAGGATGCGCCAAGTGAAATCAACAATTAGGGGGCTCATAAATGCATAAAGTCCAATTAAAAACGGACACCAGCTCATCATGGCTGCCTCCTTAATTGCACCTATACAAACTCATTTGAGAAGACCTTCTGTTAAACGACAGACTTTTTTCTTAATTCGCAGCTCGGAGATACGTCCTTTGGCCAAATGATGAATGGAGATTCAATTGTTCAACCTTTTTCTTTTTAAATAATTGGAATACCCACGACACTTACGGTGTTTCGATCAAGATTAAAAGATACAAGTTTAACTTTGTGCATGTATTTTTTTAAATGTTAATTGAACGACCAATTTAGTTTCTTATTGACGCTGATGTGTCTTTCCGAAATGGATGGTTGAACAGATGGACATTCTACAACGCAATTTTACTTTAGTTTCTGGCTCCTGTTTTATTTTTGTGGTTGATTGTTCTCTTTGATGTTACGAAGTATTTTTGATGACATAGAATGATCTAGGGGGCCTACTGTCATCTTTTAGAATCCATCATGTCATAAGAACGTTTTGTTTGTGTTTTGTTTTCAATACTCTTCAAACTCTTAATAGTTTTAGTAGGACTGACAATGAGCTAAAGTCTCTAAACTTTCGTGTTGTAAGTATATCTGAAAAAAAAAATGGTCCCTTCCTTAAAATATGGAGCGTTTACTCCAAAACTTCAGCGCACTATTTGAGGCGATTTTGCACCTCAAATGTTTCGCTTCATGGCGTTATTTTGATTAGAATAAGGCTCATAATCGAGTTAACCTCTTACTATCATCATCATTATCAAGATTCTTATTGGTAGTAGACCTTCAGGCATCATATCTGATACAGCCAACCAGAATTTCAAGAAGTTTCCATTTCTTAGATCACCTAATTGACCCGAATGTATGCAGTTCGACATTAATCTTGACATTTGCATACAATGCAAACAAAACTTAACCAACCGTCCCCATATCTCAAATCTGGCGAGTCCATATGCTAAACCATTAAATTAATAACTTAGCCAAAAGTGTCCCCTATCTTTAGAATCTATTACGAGCTCAAGTAATAAACAACTTTGAGACTACAGTTTAAAGTTTAGATTGCAATACGAAATTGTCTACAAACGTCATTCCCTTTTGAAGTATCACCAGTGTTTCCTGAGCTCTTAACGCTAGCTTTTTGTTTGTCAATAGCGGTCAGGTAAGAGTGGTCATGCGCATGCGCTGCAGGATGTGCGCAGACGCGTGTAGAATGTTTACTAGGTGGGGTGGGATTAGGACGCGAGTGTCATTTGTTATGGTTATTCCTATGAAGTTTTTGGGCTTTGAGTTGATAGTTATATCATTTACTATTTGCAAAGTGTAAGTCGGACTTTTGTAAATACATATTATTGCTTCATGATTGCGATAACAGCTGATGTTAATAAGGACAACTATAATTTCAGAAAGAAGGTTCTCTTATCACAGTTCAGTATAAAAATAAAGTGAATAATTTGAGTAAAATGCTTCTTAACGTCTTCCAATGTCTAATATTATAATATAATAAGACGAGGTCAATGTTCGACGGATCTTACTTATATAGGCAACGCAATTTAGGTATAAGTACTTATCTACTTACTTTTGTGTTTGACGAAGTGTTTCTTTGTTTGCCTTTTTTTTATACATAAGATATATGAACATTTCCAGCATATTCATAAGTATTTAGTAATAAAGGCATTGTTGAATTTTCCCCAAAGTAGAATAAAAACATACAAAAGCTAAAAAAGCTCATAACAATAACCAAACATATTTTATTTTATTTAAATTGTATTTGTCACAATCACAATACAATTTACGGGTCATTTCGCTTAGATGCACAGTAAACTGTTAAATCGATGATATCACAGCAAAAGCTGGTATTATAAAAATGAGAATCAACTCGAAACAACATACATTGGAACTTGAGTAAAAAACTTAACAATGTCTCTGCGAAAGCACGCAGCAATGATAGCAGTACAATCGATAGACACTATATGTTTTTAGTTCCGCTATTATAGGAACATGTCAAATCGATCGATTGTATGATAATTAACGTAATCGATACGTCATCGATACTATACTGGTTCGATTCTTGAATGGAAACCGATTGACGTTAATGCTTGACGGGCCGCCTTTTGTGTTTGGTTTATGTTCTATGAAATGTTTCTAGTACGACTGCGACTCAGAACTCTTTTTCTTATTGGTAGTACTCCATTATTGGTGGTTTGCTGTCAGCTTGCCGAATTCGCCCTTGCCCGTCTTCCTTCTTCTTCTTTTTGTCAGTTCAAAAATGCCCTAAATGGATGGTAGAAAAAATTGGCCTATTCATTAAACCTTTAAGTCTATTTCAATAAAAATATTTGTTTTTGACTTTGATTCGGATAAGTATTCTACGCTGGTGATTCCCGTCCATTCTCGTATATTTTTATGCCAAGATTCCTTCCGTTACGTTTCATCTATATATTGTCTTATGTCGCCCTGACGGGATACGAACTCGCAACCTTGGGAATCCGGGTAGTTATTATTCAACCAGTTATTAATATCTGGGATAGTTATCAGTCTTTACCATATCGTTTATGTTTACAGAAAGTATTAGATTTTACTGAGAAATATAATAATTGTAATCTCGCGATTCTAACCGATCGCGTCTTTCAATGAAGTTCATCATCAATAATATTTCTTTTTTTTTACCACGGGGGGAATCTTAGCCTTCATCATACAGGTCTCGTTATGAATGGTTAAGGAGAGTAATTGTTAAATAGCAATAGCTTGTTGTCTCATAAATTATTTCGCTTTTTGTTTTCAACTATTATTGTAAACACAATCAGAAATATGTTTCTTGTGGCCCCCGACAAGGTGGACCGACAATCTGTTGAAGGTCGCGGGAAGCCGCTGGATGCGGACTGCGCAGGACCGATCGTTGTGGAGATCCTTGGGGGTGGCCTATACCCAGTGGGTCTTATGTGGCTGAGATGACGACTAAGATATAATATGGGAACTTGCGAAGTCTTTAATGCCAATCACGTCTTTTAATGAAGTTCATCATCAATAATTTTTAATCTCCCTACGCTCAGGCCACAGGCCTCCTTATGGATGGATTAGGAGAATATTTGAAAAACCATATTTTGTCTTCCTTTTTTATTTTATTTTAATTATTATATTTACAGTGGTGGTTATTTTTATGTGTTTATTTCCAATGCTTTCACTGTTTTAATGTGCTGTGGTGAACGGCAGGCAAGTGGGTGCGATCAGCTGACTGACCATAAAGATCTCACTACTCATTGTTACCACAGACAATAAGTCATAACTACAAAATGGCAGACATTACACTTAATGGTGGTTTCAGCAACGACAAAACGGATCTTAAATTGACTTTCTTTATTTTTATGGTATTGAAAGTGTCATGCGACCATTGTACTTTCAAGTTCTGTGTGTTTTTAGGGAGTGGATATTAATTTCCATTTTATTAAGTTTTTGCTCCTCTTTGATCTTTCTGCTATGGGTTTTCTGCCGAAGCAAGCCCACCTCGGGATGCAGAAACTACTTCTGCCATTCCATGGGATTTCTCCCAAACGCCAGAAAGCGCACTGCACGGATGCGCACCAACCAGCTTGGGGTCCATAAACTTAAAGAGCAAGGTCTCCCAACCGAGCTCGGGAACACTAGAGCGTACTACCCATAATTTTCCGCCTCCATATGGACGCGTAGTCCTTACAGGTCTCCGCATTCGAAAGAGAGAGACATAGGCTTTCGGATTCACCGCGTCACCTTGGGCCATTATCTCACTCAGAGCGTCCGCCACTAAGAGACTCGTATGTACTAACTTCCGGTTTCCGCCTCTATGTAAAACATGGACGCGAAGTCCCTCTCAAGTTTCCACATTGTCGCTCGAAAAGTGAGTTTCCGAGGGAAACTAGGCTTTCGAGCGACGCCTCTAAGCAACTTTCGATTCAGATTTCCACTGTCAAACGCGTACTATTCGAAAGTTTTCCGTTTCGTGTAAACATAGACACGTAGTCCCTCTCAAACCTCCGCAACCGTTCAAGCGGTTGCCCACCGCTATGGTTTTGGTTAGCGCAGACCAGAAACTGCCACGGGAGTTGCTAAAAGTCTTTGACCAGAGTGTAACAGGTTGAGAAGATTTTTGCCCTAACGCATAAATATCCTGCCTTCAGGATGTGACCCGTTGGGAATTATTTTTATAAATTGTTCTCCCATCGATTAACAGCGTGACACGTTATGGTGTGACACGTTGGGAACAAACGATATGTATGCAAGTAGGTATAGGTACATTTGCTATACCGTCGCTTCAACTGACATCCGTTACACAAATTCTCAGGCTTCTTAACAAAGAATAAGAACAATGTAAGTAATGCTGTCTGATATTTAGAAATACTGTTCGCACTATCTGTGCCCAGCAGTGAAGATATAAATATGCCGAAGATGATGAAGATAAGTGAGTTAAAGATCATATAAAAATACCTAAATCTACTGCGTTCAATAGTGCAAGTCGATGCTTCGTGAATATGTTTATCATAACATTATTCACAAATGCACCTACGATTAGATAAAAATGCCGTGATATTGTCAATCTCGAAGCGGATTTTATATATCTTTTCGTAAATGACGAAAATATGTCGGTCGGTCTTTTTGCCTTTACCGGTACACATACAGACAGGTAACAATACAGAAATCCAAAATGTGTAAATGGTACCAAGTTTAGATTGCTAATTAAATCTAATTCATCATAAGATTAATCAGCTCCAGCGATCGCTGTACTTTTAAAAATAATCATTTCGACATTGTAAATACAATTGGGAGCAATGACAGAAACTTTTTCTCCAAAAGTAACATCATAAATCTCTATTCAATTTTGATTCTGGTTCACGCATTGCCGGAATCTTTTAGATAGAATCTCTTAATAGTGACTAATGCTAGATATTTCTTAAGCCACAGCATTAATTGCTACTGAGAGTGCTCTATTGTGTGATTTTCCCACATATTTTGCTATGTGAATTAATTTGAGTCAGATGATAACGTTTTTGATTGTTCAGTCAATTAAGCTGTTAACATCGGTATAAGTGGCACCTTTCTAAAGAAACATGATTTAGATTTGAGGAAAAATATTTGTCGGTTACAACATGGGGTTAAAATTTTAAAGAAAAGGACAACAGTGAATTTATAATCACTCGCTTGATGAATAATATTTATATACTCGTAGTAATGTTAGCTCTGTGTGTGGTTATTAATTTATTATTATTAATTTATTTCAGACATAAACACACAGAAAATAATTTTATGAAATGTCCATAAAAATTATTTGTTAGTAAAAATTTAAATCATACATGCTATGTTAGTAAAGTTAGGCTATGTTAGTAGGTTAGTACGTTTTTGATGATCAATGAGTTTATTGCGATCAGATTCTTTTATTCTTCTGCTTTTTTTCTGCCTTAGTTTTTGCCATATTAGAATAGAATAGAATAGAAAACCATTTATTAACAACACACACGAAAACAGAAATACAATCAGGCAAGTAGGTACATACATTAAGACAGAAAAAACAAGAATCATAGTACAATACAACAAAACAAAATGTGTGCTGCTAATAGGCCCCGTCTCAGCAAAATTTACTTCTGGTTGATGGTATATGGTTAGGTACTATAGGTAATCTTCATTAAATTTTCTGTGCTATATTGTGCGGTACTATTAAATCTTGTTAATTCGTCTATGTTACCACCATTTTATACCATACTAAAACTACATCACTAAATGGACCTAAGTTGCAACATTCTAATCCATGGGGTATCGGAGTTATGGGCCTTCAAAGTATCCAAAACTTGCGGCCGCTCGCGATTTCACCCGCGTGGTTCCCGTTCCCGTGGGAATATTGGGATAAAAAGTATTCTATATTCATAAATAGGCTATCTACTATCTATGTACCAAATTTCATCCATATCCATTCAGTAGTTTCGGAGCCTATTCAATGCAAACAAACAAACAATCAAATCTTTCCTCTTTAAAATATTAGTTTAAATGTTTTACCATCAACTGATAATTCATCATTCTGATGCGAGTTAGTAATAACTAACGTAATCAAACATTTGGTGTTGCTATGGGTTGTATTTGTTGCGTATGGTAGTCCCCGAACACCATTTCACCGGGTTAGCAGTTGGTCCGCGTTACGGAAACGCTCTCGTGCGTGTGACTGGAATTGTGAACGAGCGCTTCCGATGATCCAATATGTTGACTTTCAATGAGTAAGAGTCTTGTCTTGTTTCGTCCATTACACTGCCCAAGTTGACTACGATTCAAAATTTCATCCTATCCCAAAATCCTAAAATTTCGTCTTTATTATCTAATCAGAGTATCTAAATAACTCTGGATCGTTTTCGTCTCAGCCCCATAACACCCACTGCTGGGTATAGGCCTCCCCCAAAGGAAGGGTTTGCCATAATCGCCACGCTTGGCATACGGGTTGGGGATCGCAGTATGGCCAAGTTTGTAGGAGACGCTGATGCCCGTCTTCTGAAGGCTGAGTCCCTTAGTCGCCTTTTACGACACCCACGGGATGAGAGGGGGTAGTGCTATTCTAAGCCGAAACTACACAGCTATCTCTGGATACGATTAGAAAATTATTGTAGGTAGGCGATGGACTAGGAACCTGCCACTGTTATTCCTGGGCAACATTTTAACCCAAACAATGCCAATGTGTTATTGACATGTGGTTGAAGTGATGCTTGTACATTTTTCTCTCAAGCTGCACCTTTTTTTTATGATACTCTGCCAAACCCGTAGGGAATTTATGACATAAGGTTTTTTTTTTGTAAATGACGGAGCGACTCTTAGCCTTCATCATACCTGATGTTAAGTATTGATATGGCTGAAGATGGAAGCGAGCCTCTCCCGGAATACTCAGCCGCTGAGGAACTGGCTATCTTATCTCGAACTGCCGGAACACAACAACGCTGAAAACACTGTTGTTATGGCGTCAGGCTTAGATAAGATGGTGGTAGCTAGCCAGGCGGGCTTACCACGAATCCTACTACCAACCAAACCGAATACAATATGTACCCCCGCTGGGAATGGAACCCGGGACCCCTGGGTCTGATACTGGTGGTTGTACCACTAGACCACAGAGGCGGTCAATCGAGTAAGTAAATGAACAAGTAAGTTTCTAACTCGGTTTACCATTTTACTTGTCAAGGCATCAAAAGAAGTCTTACGCTAATTACAAACACACAAAATAAAGTAGTTACACATTGAGTTCGGTTATAGAAGGCTAAACATATTTTTTTCAAACGTTGAATTTTAATGAAAGAAAAGACAGAAAAGACCTCTAAATGCTCATGCTTACGTCTCAATTAATTTGACCAAAACTAACTTTGGAATGCTAATGTAGCTAATTATCAGCAGCCATGACGGTCGTCATTACCGAAAAGTCAACATTGCAATTTCGTCAAAGGCTACCGCCCATTTTGGGCATTATTTCTTAATAATAAAATTGTGCTCGCTTCCTTTGACCTTGTTTCAAATTCACATATGTTGTATGAAATTAAATAGTTCCCCTTAAAACGGATTTTTCGCACTCGGATACAGGGTCGAGAATTTCATTAATGATCATCATTATGAAACCGCAGCTTTTAAATTACCTGTGGCAATGGAGTTGAAAAATCATTGTTATATTATCTGTAATTGTTGAGAGTTTATTATTCTTGAACATGTTTTTCATACAGGTACTGAAGCATAATGTTCACGCCTGCATATCAGAGTCTCTAGAGTCGTGGGTTTGATCCTCATCAAAATAAATATATATTCTTTCTGTATTTCTTTATTTAAATTTCACCTGATAAAAAATTGCGAAAATAACTTTTCCTTGTTGTCCGCCTTTTGATGCCTAAACCACTGACCGAATTTTCATGAATTTTAGCACAGAGCTGTCAAGGCTTCGGAGAAAGGCTTTTGGGGGGAATATTTGTAAAGTGTTATCTAAGGAGCAAGATATAACCGAATTCAACGCAAATTCGCTGAAGGAACGCTTAATAAAACATAACTTTAAATTCAAGTTCATCATTAATAACAAGCTCAATATTATTAACTTATTCGATTGCATTACGTAAATTCACTTGCTCAACATCAACATGCGTAATTGAATCTTCAATGAAAATCGATTCGCCGTCTCGATTAATAATTAAGTTTCAATGTCGGACAATTGAATCGGATGCGAAACTGACATCACTTCACGGGATTCGGATAAACCATCAATCATTGGTCGATACCATAGAGTATTAAATGAGTATTAAATGTAGGAACTTTGTGTATTTTCCCTTCTTTTCCATAGTTTTAACCTCTATTTTGGAAGAAATTAAGTGATTAATACACGTGTGCTTGATTTTGTATCTCAATCTGTGTATTGCAAGCTTTCCCTACAATGGGTGGACTTTAAATATAAAATATCACTATCTTTTTTTCATAAATTTTAGTTCTGATTAATTTTCATCAATCATGATTCGTTGTCAAAACACCGGGAAAATAAATAATGAATTGAAATTTCGTACAAGTAATATATCACAACTTTTTCAGAATTTCCTTCAAATAAAATGATTTCTAAAATTATAAACAACAGCCTGAATTTTCGCTCGCTACACACTCTGTGGCCAGGCGCCGAATTATTTCATCTTCATCGTCTGATTGAAACAAATGAGCCTCGGCGGCAGTGAGCGATTAATCTCTTCGTTCAATCATAAGCTGGCTTGTCAAACTGGCAACCTTGACCGCTGGTCATAAGCTTTGGGACTTTGATTGACTTGGTGGATTTGGTACAAAAAATATCGAAAACTATCAATAGCTCGCGATTTTGTACGCGTGAACTTTGTTTAAGTTCATTAAAATTAATAACTTCGCTGGCTCACGACCGTCGATCTTGGTCACTTTAGTGGCAATAAAATGTGAAACTGAGCGCAGACTATGTTTGTTTTTCTGTTTTGGCTTCTTCCGTTTTCCACAGAAATTCCGCCAACGTCCCGTAGTGAAAGAGAATTTGCCCAGTGAAAAAAAGCACGACTCAAGTTTCCTTGATTTGCATTGTAGTACCTACGGACAAACATAAAACGACCCTCACATCAAATTAAATAAAACATATTACGTACAATAATACCACAAAGATGATTACACAAATTCGCAGACTGTGAGAGATGCAAAAAGATATATGACAGCTGTCAATGTCAACCGAGCGCGGGATGAGGGTTATACACTTATTTTAAAACGATTTTAACGTTAAATTTGAAAGCGAGAATAAGCGAGCGCAGCTGCGCTATTCTCTAAGCAACTTTAGGTAGCGGATGCAACATCGGTGAGCGCACAATTTTCAATACTGTTTGACTGCTGATTTGATGTCTGTCAGGACAACAACGGCGATGGGTTGCAGATAATAAGTGCAGCTCGGAGGGCTGATTGTCTAACAGAAACTCGGTTCAGGAGGTCTACTCTCTAAGCACGAAACCCGTAGTTTCGGCCTAAACTACGGACGTTTCCTACTCCGTATCACATACGGACGGCTTATTAATTCGGAGACCCGAACTAAGAATTAATGAGAATACGTTTTGAAATTGTCCCTACTCCCAATGTGTTTGTGCCGTTTGTCCAAAACTAGTACATCCGAAATCAATAGAGAGTAGGCTACATCCGTAGTTTCGGGAATCTTACGGACGGGGGCCCGTATCTTAGTTGACGGGCTTAGTAGGCCTCCTGTTTCAGTTTCGTTGCTGTCGTGGCTGTCATGCAGTATGAAAATCTGACTGTAATGACAGAATGTAACTGAATCAAGTTTCCACTAGATAATCAGGTTGCCTGTCCTTATGAGCCAATATGGATAATGACGACACACAGATTTCGTCATGGTTATTTATTAACCCTAAAACATGTCGTACAAAACACAAAACCGTGGTTTAGTGGTAACAGCCACTGGTATCAGACCCAGGAGTCCCGGGTTCGATTCCCAGGGGTACATATTGTATTCGGTTTGGTTGGTGTAGGATCTTGTAAGTCCGTCTGGCTAGCTACCACCTTCTTATCTAAGCCTGACGCCATAATAATAATGTTTTCAGCATTGTTGTGTTTCGGCAGTTAGAGATAAGATAGCTAGTTCCTCAGTGATGAGAATTCCGGGAGAGCCTCGCTTCCATCTTCAGTCTTATCAATACTTAACATCAGGTAGGATGAAGGCCAAGTGACTCCTCGTTGCTAAAAAAAAAACTAATAATTGATATACGCCATATCAAAAGCCGCAGTACATTTACCATTGAATAAATTAAGGAATCAATTTTTTCTCGTTATTTGCTCATGGAAAATATCTAGCTATAATTTATTGTCCTGTCAGGAATTGAATGAACAACTCATTGTTTTAACTTATTCGCAAAAAAGCTGCTCGGCTAGTATTGACGTTGACAATCAGGAAAATGTTGATAACGACGATTGTCACATGAAGATTGATGTAACACGACAATTGAGCGTACAGACAGCAACATCAGGTTTTATAGAACTGTCAAAGTCGTCATATTGATTTTTAACTTTTAACTTGTTAGACATTTGGTTAAGAAAAAAATTAACATCAGGTTTTACAAATTGAAAGCTTTATTGATATTTTCTTTAGGGCTTATATTATGGTGATGTGACAGTGGTTCTGTACTATTAAGGGTAATTTTGTATAAATTTGATATAAAATTACAGGATTTCATATATTCATTATATTTGTTTTTTTACCATCTATGGTCCTGTATTTTGTTTATATAAGAAGTACCCTTGTTCAGCGTTATATTAGCATTATCGATGTGTTGTCTTTGACATTGAAGATTTCATTTAAAAAATTAAATTAATAGGTTAAAAAATCATATAAATGTCGTACTTACATGTTATGTTTTAAATAAAACAACGTCTATTTTTTAAACCTTCACGTATATGGAAGACGGATTTTTCCGAAAATTGTACCGATCGACAGTCCTTTCAACTTATAAAAAAAAATTTAACACCTTTTTTATTTTAAAATCTCGCAAGTTTACAGCTGAGACAGTTTATATGATAAGTTTATCTGAGCTGGGTGTTAATTGATCCCACGGGCCAAGAAGAATAGGGTTGTCATAGTACTCAAATAAAAAAAATTAACAACTGTTGTTTTTTTTTTATAAAATGTTTTTTATTTCGCGATTTTTTAAGTCGAGAACAATGCCATTTAGTTTATTGCAAATCAAAATGAAATCGTCTCGTCGCAGTTCAGTATCTAGCGGCGCCATCTATTATTAGGAATTAGGAACTACTACGTACAGAACTACAACCATATTTTTCAAGATTTCCTAAAAAAATACCTGCCCGATATCAAAATTTCAATTAATGGGACCAACTTGGAACACAAACGTAATGTTTGTGGAGTTTGAATGGAATTGGAATCGGTTAAGCCGTATTCGAGTAATCGGTGAACATATATATAAAAAAAAATATACGAGACGAATTGATAACCTCCTGCTTTTTCTGAAGTCGGTTAAAAATATAGTCATCATCGTGGGTGGCGAAGAATGGCAATATTGTGTATGACAATACAGATTGGTGGTTGTTGCGGTTGTCGTGCTCGAGATTAAAATGATTGGACATCCATCCCGGTTCTTTAGGAGCTTAATATAATTAATAATTGGTTACCCGTTCCGTGACCGACTATTGCGAAAGTTGTTTAACAGCCAAAAACAAAGAAGGAATGCGCTAATACTGTCGCACCAAGAACATAAAAATTAATCATTAAGTTCGGCTTTCATGTTTTTACTTGTACATTATAAGCCTCTTGGCCTCATTTTGAATTAGATTAAGAAGAGGCCGATCTTGCCTAGAAAAAGCCAGCTCCAGTTTTACATATACCAGGATTGTAGGCACCCGAAAATACAGACGTCCCTGCCTACGTCTGTATTTTCGGGTGCCGCCTTTCTCATTTGCTCTTTCTGAAATCAAATACTAGGGTATTAGGTACTTTAGACCTGCTACAGAAAGTTGGCAACCCTAAGTTGGAATTATCGCCATATTTATGTACATACGGACACATTCAATTTGCATTTCACACGCAACGAATTTAAATAAATTATTCTATAATAACAATAATTTTGCTGAACGTCGCCTAAGGCGCAAACTTTCATGGCCGACGATAACGATCGCCTAATCGATTTCGCTGTGACCAATTGGTATTAGAATCGATTCAGAATCGAGTGATCTTAACACCGGTCGACACTTTCACTCGATACTGAGCTTTTAATAAGAACGCTGTTTAAGGATGATTTGAAAGTATTTAGAACCTTTTTCTTTAAGATATTGATCGAGAAGTTTCTCCTCTTTTAAAATTAAACCAAATGTAATAGGTATCGTTACTTGCTTTACTGTGTAATTTCTTAGAATTGCAAAACTTTCTTTATAGGACACGCTGAGTTGGCGAAAATCAGCTATTTCTCATATTTGCGATTGTGACAGTTAAGCAGGTAACTTCGGGTCATTAACGAGATGGGTGACCAGGAATATGGCTTTTTTTTTGCGGTATCTAACACTCGTTAGTCCATATTGACCTGAACTACAGTAGTTAGGACTTACAAATAAATATCCCCAAATTGAGCCACAAATCAGTGAAAACAAATCAGTGAAAAAATCACTGAAAACAAACCTCGACACTTTTAGATTATCCAAAAACTAAAACATAAAAAATAAACATTATTGCAGTAGATATTTCACTTACAGTTCTAGAGTCTATATTAGTTAATAAAATGGCAAAAAAAAATTACGATATTGAGATGTAGTAAAGCGAGAAAGGCCCTAGTCCAAAAACAGTTCAAAGTTTTCCCTTCACACTCGTTTCATTAATTTCAGTATTAAATAAGTAACAATCTCTTTTAACCTCTTCCCCGTCTTCAGTCTAACTATTCTACATATTTTTGCAATAACAGCTGACAGTGAACTAAAATCTGTTGGCAACAACTGGTCAAAACTTCAAACTTGTCATGAGCACTACGTAAGGTCATTCAGTGCGTGGGCACCGGTCACGCTCCTACGCATGCGCCTGCCTGACGAAACGGTGGCCAGTATCGGGCATTAATTGATAATCTTGGTGCCACTTGGGAAATGAATGGACTGATGTTTTTAAAAGCCTGATAGGTAAAGTTGTATAGGCATATGGCGAGATGCAATCTGTAAAAAAAAGCAGGGCAAATTGCAAATTTGTGTCTGGGGATGGGAGTTGCAGTTTGGAGAATGTAGCCTTTTGCGAGAACAGAGCAAAGACATTCTAATTAAAACTAACGGTCGCTGTTAATATCCATTTGGAAAATGCAGAGGCTAAAGCCTGATAAGTAGTACTTACTTAGGCTTTTGATGATATGCAATCTGCGAAAGAAGCAAAGGGCATCAGGAAAGGTCATATTGCTAATTTGTATTTGGGAAGTGCAGTGGCAGTTTGAAGAATGCAGCTTATAGACATTCTAATTAAATTTAATGAAACGGTGGCCATTAACACGCATTAACTGGTAATGTTAGTGGCTACTTAGAAAATGGATAGGCTTTGAAGCTTGTTAGGGCTTAGGCTTTTTATGATATGCAATCTGCGAAAGAGGCAATCAGGAAAGGGCGAATTGCAAATTTGAATTTGGGAAGTGAAGTTGCAGTTTGGAGAATGTAAAACGTTTAAATTTTTTCTCACTCAGTACATCTTTTGACTCTCAAGAAGAGGGTCAGTAAAATTGATTACCAATATACTTTCATCAGTTCTTAATTAATACTTCACTTACCTTGACTAACATCTCCCACGTAATCGATAAACGCCCAGACTGGATAACTTATAGAACATGTCATAACAACCATTAGCAAAAGTTGTAATTAAATATTGTAATAAAATCTTAATAAATAACAAACCGATTCGTTTCGTATAATAATGGCCGTTGCTCAAGCGAAATTTCTTCACGATTTCTGAAGTTATTAAGTTGGTTAAATGTGCTTCAATTAATGTTTACAGATGTTTTTTTAATAACAATTTCAGGTTTATTTTTAATTGATTTGATTTCTGATCGTGTAAGTCCTGCATCTATAGCAATTTTGACTACGTCGTGTTGAACTCCTGATGTAGACTTCGATGGTTCGATTTCAATAGGTAACAAATATTTTGTGATGAAAATAAATAATTATTTTTATCGCTCTAGTATGCGAGTATGATTATTGTCTAGTATAGAACTAACTATAATCGTTCAAAGCGAAATGGACTTCTGTTTTTTGCGGAAGAGGGTCATAAATCTTAGTAAAATATCATAATACTTACACCACAAATCTCCCGAATCAATTTCCCAGGCGTTCAACCTCACATTCTATGTGAAATGATAAATTCCATAAGAATCGCGAAATCGTGATCTAGCAATTTATAAATATTATAAACTCCACTTAAAATGAACCTTACGTCTTGAAGCATAAGGTTGAAAAGTCTTTTCTATTTTGTTAAGGGTCAAATGTTTTGTCTCTCAACAATATGTAAGCAGTTACCCTGAGGGTAATGTTTTCTTGATGTCAGAGTCAGATTAACAGACTAGGAAAGCATTTGTGTCAGAAAATTGAGGAATATAGAATATACTGGTTTTAAAAGGTTTATAATATGTATTTTACTAGAATATATATTATCTTTCACAGGCCATTGCATAAAACAACTTTCCGGATTTGGTCACGCGTTTGTTTTAACATACTATTTTGTTTAATATTTATCACATAAAAATAGCATTGTAAAATGCAAAATTAAAAAGTTATAATTAGATGGCTGTTTCATCTTAATCGATAGCCAAACATCTGTAAAAATGTTTCTTTCGAATGCGAGGATATTTCTCTCATTGATGAAGCGACGGTGGCCAACACCGTAGAACGGTGAATATACTAGAAAAATTCGACGTGTCCTCATAGGTCTCTGTAGCATAATTGGTTAGTGCATTGGGCGGACTCCCAAGGATGCGGGTTCGAATCCCGTCAGGGCGACATGAGACTAGTTGCTTTTTTCTAGTATATTTTCTTGTTTAATATTTATCACATACTATTTTGAATTTTTGTGTGTGTGTTTTTATGGTTTTTTCGATTTCCAGACGATTTGGTACCTTGTCAAAGGTAGTGGACTATAATATTAACTTTTATGTTATGAAGTTTCATCATCATCATCATCAGCTTGTGGACGTCCACTGCTGGACATAGGCCTCTCCTAGCTCACGCCTATTATGGCGTTCATGGGAGGCTATTAGCCTACTGATACCACGCTGGCAAGACGGGTTGGTAGAGGGTTTGTTTCAAGTCTTCCTTCTCTCGCACAGGTTTTCAATACGTCGAGCCTCTTAGTCGACTCTTACGACATACCAGGCATGTAAGGGAGTGGTGACACGTGTATTCTTAGGCTGTCACCACACGGTGATATAAAGTTTATATGAAGTTTAAGTACCACTAAATGAAATATGTCGTTTCTGTTAAAGTACTTCAACGGCAGTATGTTTATTGTTCATACTAATATAAAAAAAATCGAAAGAGGCTTTTTCTTTCTATTAAATTTTTACGACTAAACCACTTTGACTTTGATTTTTTTATCTTTTCTTAACTTATGATGCCTATAGTTTTGGAAGTTAAATTTAATAAAGAAAAACAAGCTATAATTCATACATCTTCCGCTCCCAGTTAATTAACAATAAATTGAATTTAAAACTATAATTTAACAGCAAAAGTTAATAAAGCATCATTGACAAAGCTTGGGTGATAAATCGATTCGTCCTCAGTACCGATTAACGATCATTCTTGGATCGATTCATCGACCAATTATCGAGATATCGATCGGTGTTTACATCGCCGTGAGTAATCGAGAGATCCTAGATAAAGAACTTTACATTCTCAACCTTATTGCTTTTGGAATAAGGTGTAATAGTCTTTGATGTGTTGTATGCGTATGCGTCTAAATTAGTGTATTGTCTCGTTTCCATATTTGCGTGAATGGCCCTGAATTGTTCAATGAACACAAGAAAACAGAATTCTATTTTTATCTTGTGTTATTTTGTTTCTTGTACTGTAGATAACATGTCATTTTTGACGGTAGCCTTCAGGGGGCATACTTACCGCTATCTCCTATCGCAGTATTGTTTCAATCTTACCATTCTACACTCACCGGCACATTTATTAGCCCACCCCGTTATTTTCATACAAACATGCTCACTTTGCGATTCTATTCATAAAAATGTTAACATATTTCTGCAAAGATCTGTATAATAATGTTTAGGTTAAGCATTCGAATGTCCAATGAGCACTTTAAAGAGTTTAAAAATCTATTCCCGTTTCCAAACCTTCGTTTAAGAAAATAAGTAAATTTTATATTTAAGCAAAATTTATAAGCAAAGCATTACTTTATGACCATATCACAATGTATAAAATCTGATGAAGCATTCATTGAAATAAAACAACTTTTACGGATTTAGATGCACTATTCATTGCACTTAAATTCGATAGTTTTTTCATTTCAATGATGAGTGCGCGAAAAAAATTAAAATGTGATTATGAAGCGTTCATTGTTCTGCATCTATGGACTGGTTTCGGTATTCTTTAAAATTGCCAATTGGACGGTGTTTGTATGAAAATAAGGGGGTGGGTCGATAACTGTGCCGGTGAGTGTATTTTGTACTACGATTCTCTTAAAGTAAGGTAGTTTTTCGACGGAAGTTTTGTGACGTGTTCGCGTAATATCGCCTCAAAAGCGTGAAGTGTGTCAAAATGTCAGAACTTCAATGAAAACGAAATGCAAACAAGACGGTCTTATGCTGGTCTTATGGCATGATGGTTTCTAATAGATGAATTTTATATTTTTTAACTTAATGTAGTGCTGACTATACAGGCAACAGCACACCAGGATTTAATTTTAGGCCTGTATTACAGAACTTGACACAAGCAGTGATCTATACCTGAGTACAGTTAGCAAGGTGCGCGCTTATACATCGCATGAAGCGACGCCCCTTTCTAACTGCTCTCAAGTACAGAACACTGCTCGAGTCGTCGTGGTCGCCTCCGCCACATAACAGGAGGCATATACTCAGCTTTGGCTGGATATATGCCTCCCCCAAGGATCTCCACAACGATCGGTCCAGCGCTGTCCACATCCAGCGGCTTCCCTCGACCTAAGACTTGCAGAACGAGAACAACTGCTATTACGAGTGACATAAGGGTGCTCTCTAGGACAACTATAAAGTCTGACTTATGTCGCGTATACCTACATTGAAAATAAAAAAACAAATTAATAATTTCATATCTTTTCTCTTTGCAGGTAAGTTCAAAAGCGGTTTATAATGGAGACGTATAGAAAAGTGACGTAATTTGTGAGTATGTTTGTATATAACCATCTTCTTGTGAAGTATAAGTAACGTACCTATAGTTTATTAAGTCAGAAGCAATAATGTGATAACCAGCAATCACAAATGCAGATTATTTATCTATAATTATATGTTATTATGCCACGATGGCATAACATGATCATTCTAATGTCATGTTTATATTACATTCGTGACAAGTTCGACCCTATCATATATATTATGTTGACGTCATTTTATATAATAGTGTATAAGAATACAAGCCTCTGATGGACTAAGGGTTGCCAAATTGACCTATTCTACTAAAAGCAGTTGTAAGTATTGTAATATAAACCCACAAATTGAATAAATAATAACAGAACGATAAAAACTATAGTTTTAATTTTGAAATTTGGTGGTTACACTCTGCGTTGCTAACGCCGCACTCATTTTATGGGGCATAAAAGACAGCGTTTCTAAAGCAGCAGTCATTTTATGGGGCATAAAAGACATACATGTTTGATTTTGTGAGGCATATTCACCAGCTAACTTTTTAATTACAAATATTTCTTAAAATGCTATGTTTTAACATTATGCAAATCAAAAATTATAGGATCAGAAGCAACAAAGTTGTGATAAATACAAAATTTAAATTTTAGTTTTTTGGCTCTCCTGAAAAATCGTGTTTTGGTGGTTACGCCCTTGGAGCCGCAAGGTATCGATATATCATGATCATCGCAACCAATTTAATATGCTGAATTACAGCCCCTTACTATTGGGCGTGGCAAATTTTCTATTCGTTATATCCTTCCGACTAATATTATAAATGCGAAAGTATGTCAGTTAGTTTGTTACTGTTTCACACCAAAACTACTGAACCGTTTTACATGTTTGACACACAGATAGAAGATAGGATTAACAGACATACGCTACTTTTTATCCCGACATTCCCACGGGAACGGGAACCACGCGAGTGAAACCGCGGGTGGTTGCTATTTTTTTAAAATAAAAAACGCAAATTTAATTGTTCATAATTCTGCACTAAAAATCAGTCGTATATCGTCCCTTTAGTGGTAAAACCGATTATCTGCACTTTTTTTTTTTTGCAAAATTTTGTTATAATAAATTCTCAAATTATTGTCAAGATGGCAAGGTAATATACACCTTATCTATGTGTTAAGGTGTATATTACCTTGCCATCTTGACAATAATTGTAAGTTTGTCAAGATGGCAAGGTAATGTCAAGATGGCAAGGTAAGTTAATGTAAGTTTGTCAGTCCCCTACAATACAACAATTATTATTATATAAATTATTATTATTATTATTTATTCATAATAGGCGAGATAATTCAAAAGGGCGCGAATATCTTTTCGCTACTCTTCGCTACTATGAGACCTGCTTAAATAACACAAGTCTTAAAAATCATTTTATAATTTCCCATTAACGTCACTTCAAAGGTAATTGAGTCCATCAACTCCTTAATCGGCATATTAAATAACTTTAATAAGTCCTTGTCTTTCCCTTCATATAAGATTTCAAGACATATGCTTTTAATGTAGCGTGTGACAGACCAATTGTTTTTTATGAACGACGGGAAGCCTTCATCATACCTGATGTTAAGTATTAATAAGGTTGAAGATGGAAGCAAGCCTCTCCCGGAATCCTCAATCACTGGGTAACTGGCTATCTTATCCATAACTTCCGGAACACAACAATTCTGAAAACATTGTTGTTATGGCGTCAGACTTCGATAAGAGGGTGGTAGCTAGCTAGACGGACTGAGAACAAGTCCTACCATCAACCAAACCGAATACAAGATGTACCCCCTCTGGAAATCGAACCCGGGACCCCAGGGTCTGATACCGGCGGTTGTACCACTAGACCACAGAGGCGGTTCAATTTATTTGCTACCACTAACTGTCATCGAAGTTCTTTAACTTTCACAATTTTTTGTACTTATAAAGTTTTGTTCTTTTTTTTTGTTTATATTATGTAAATGCATTAAATCGTATTAATGTCATGTATTCAGTCAAGGCTGTACAAGCACCTTAAAATAATCTTGTAATGAGAAGGACCGACAAAAAACAATATAACCAGAAGTTTCAAATACGAATTTAAAATAGGTGATAGAGAAATTATTATGAGACAACATCGTCACATACATTATAATGATCGATGGATCAGTAAGCATTTTTTACTTTTACTTGAAATGATTACAATTATCACTCTTACAACTCTTTAAAATCAGCAGCCACGTCTTTCTGTACAACTACTCATACACAAGCTTATTAAGCCGTCTATACTTAGACAGGTACATAATTAAACGCTCATATTCTCCATATCGGACAGAACTAATGAGAAGATAAGGGTTTCTAAACCGTTTTAGAAAAGTATTTTTAAATTGACACCTCGTATCTCCTTAGGTGGAGGTGAACCTTTATAGAAACTTGCCCGTTTTTAGGCCGCTGCTATTAGGTACACAGTAAATCTATTTTATGATAAGGCAGTAACCAAACATGGTAACAAACGGTAGAAACAGTAATGGTAAGGTCGCACTGTCATGGCCCTACGATAAGGTAAAATTAATTTATTTGCTTGAAATAATCGAAGAACATTAAAAATAAGAAATTATTAAATAAAAACCTTTTTATTTTTTCAAAAATAGCGTGGGCCAAAAACTTTACTGGCCGATCGAAGGGCTGATTATCTGACTTAAAATCACCTAGAAACCAATTTCGTAGCTGTCATTACTGTCAGATTATCATACTATATGACAGCCACAACAGCGATAAACCTGGAAACTGAAACGGTTTTTAGGTAGATACTCAGCCCTCCGATCGACAAATAGAGTTTTTGGGACACGTTTTTTTAAAAAAAATATAATCTTATCGAATTAATTTATTTATCAAATGAAATCGGTTATGTTCTATAATTTTTTGTTATGATAACGTTTTCTATAAATCTATTACTTTTTGATAATATCGAAAAAAGTAATTAAGAAGTGTTAAGAAATATTGAAGGAAAATAAGTTGAGATACTGCTTTAACTAATTTATTTACTGTGGTGATTTTATAGGAAATGTGGGATAATGTTTATAAACAACCTAACAGTAATTATTGGAAAGCTTAGAGATCAATTTTTTGTTGATCTCTATTTTAAAGAATGTAAATAATGGTGATTTTGGTTGCAAAAGAAAGATTCTAAATTTTTGGTTTGAAAATCAAAAAACCACAACGGTACATACCCACCACTACAAATCACAACGGTATAGAGACACAGAAAGTTTGTAGATTGCAATATAACGCTTTTATAAAATTAATTTCTAATTTATGAATTTTGCATTTTAATGCTATTTTAATACTTATGATAAATTTTAAATAGAAAAAATATTGGGAAAAAATCAACTCGGCCACAAGTGAAAAATTTATCATAATTGATTTCTAATTCAGGTACTAAGTCGATTTCTTGGCACTTGTGACAGAGTATAGAGACAGGCGTATGATAAACGTATTTGATTACAATGATTTGAAGTGTTTTTGAACTTTTCAACCTGTTCATTATGATTATTGTTCTACGCGATAAATCTGTGGTTTCGAAGTGGGGGGTCTCAGAAACGTCTTATTGTAATCAGACAATAATAATACTAGAGATAATTTGGTATTGTTGCTAGTAACATCGACCTTTTCAAAACTACATATGTAATGTGGCTTTTAATAATGAATAATTGTTCTTGCTGCTTTAATAGTTAGTTTCAAACATAACTTTGAAGAGAACGAGGGTTAAACTCATTTAGAGTTTATTTTTAAATAAATAGTTTTTTTTTCTACATAACAACAATTTCTCTTAAATTACTTAGTAGAAAACGAAAAATATGTAGCATAATTCCGCAAGAAAAACTTACATGCAAGATGCACCGCCCGCCCGGCCGCAAATAAATGCAGATGCAACGCAGTGACACACCTTGCACCTTCACCGACTACTCTACACGTGTTTCGCCCACAGTAGTGTAGAGTAGTCGGTGAAGGTGCAAGGTGTGTCACTGTGTTGTAATTCCGGGAGTGCCGGCAGAAGTGAAAACCGCTTAAACGAAACAGCAGGAGCAGCATTTTCGCCGCGCGGTAGAAAGAGAGGGGGATATTACTTCCTCTCCTACGCCGTGCCGGCGGTCTACTCTCTCTCCGTCTTACGAATTTTCGATCAGGTCACGTGTCCTGACGTGACTTTAACATTTTTTACCCATCCCAAAAATTTAAAACTTTAGAGTTGATGTGTTTGCTGGGCATTTTATTTAATTGAAATATTTACTGATAGAAACATTAAGAAACTGTCTCAATTCTCAGTATCATTGTTTAATCCTCTTTATTTTATAAAACTTGCAGCTGAAACCATATTTGCTATCCTTGAATATTTCTTTCATTGAATTTCTCCTTGAATGTGTATGTTTACATATTTCAGTGAATGCAAGTAGATATTGTATGCGTTTCGAAATGTTTATTCAGTCTAGTCTGAGACCTTTGAGTTCTGAAAGTCATGAATTTCAGGGCCAAAACAATCTAAAAATTATTTTGAATAAAAAAAACTAAGTACGATTTAATAAAAAACACTAAGGGCCTGTTTCAAAATCTAAAAGTAAGTTCCGAGTAGCTTACTTGACAACTAATTTCATACAAATTATGTTCCATTTTTAAATTTAACCAGAAGTTAGTGCCTAATCATAGATGGTGAAATAGGCACTTAAAACAACTTCGATAGTTGTGCGATCTGTTAAAGTTCTGAATCTTTTAATCACAGACATAAGATCTATGTCTGTGCTTTTAATAAAAATAAAAAAATAGTATCAGGACGTATGTGTTGTTGTATGATATTTTATTAATTTACAAATTAATAGCATTTTTCAATGCTATTTTTATTTTATACTTATGATAAAAGAATAAAAAAAATCAACTCGGCCACAAGTGAATTCTCAGATAGGACTCCAACCCACGACCTTTGGAAATCCGGTCCAATGCTTTTCCAATCAATGCAATGCAATGGATTTCCAAAGGTCGTGGGTTCGAGTCCCATCTGAGAATTCACTTGTGGCCGAGTTGATTTTTTCTAATATTTTTCTATTTTTTATTCTATTTTATATAAGTATAAAAAAACATTGAAAAATTCAAATGTTAAAAAAACATAAATTATTGAGGGGCTTTCAGTGAAATTATGATAATAATTTTCAGTTTTTTTTTAATGTGTTCCGCGAAAAAAACTATCTACATCCAACTCAAAAGGCGAGCCTCAGCTCAAACTTTGCCCGTCTCTTCAGCTAAAAGGTCGCGGGTTCGAGTACCGTCTGAGAGTAGTACACACTTCTCATCTATTATAAGCGGAGTATATCTTTAAAAGTAAAGTGTCACAACTTGATACTCAAGGTTTGTGTATTTTGTGTGTAGGAAATAAATGTTACGCAATTTGGTAGTAAACGGATCGACCTTGAGTCAATTACGGTTTTGTTTTGGTTTTTTCTTTACGGCTAATTTTAATTTTTTTTTTGTTCAAATTAAAGGGAGTACACTTGTTTTTAAGGTATGATAAAGTTGCCCTCTTAAGTATCTTTTAGATCTCTAAGGTATCCTTGTCAACAAAAACAATTCAAGTTTAGCCAAGTTCCTGGTTGCTTAGCTCAGATAGACTTGTTTTTTTTATATTTTTTATTATGTATAGGTTAGCGCTTGAGCGCTATCTCTCCTGATGGTAAGCGATGATGCGATCTAGGATGAAACGCGCTTGTCTATAAGATACCTATTCACACGCGACTTGGTTCTATAAGTCTGTCTTTTTAATGTAATAAAGTTATATAAAACATATTGTTAATATAAATAAATATAAATACTCTTACACTAATCTAGCCCCAAAGTAGGCACTGTAAGGCTTGTGTTACGGGATACTAGGATAACGGATATAAATACATATAATTATACATATATAAGTATTTATGTGTAGAAATACGTATAAACGTCCATGACTCGGGTAAAATGCTCCTATTCATCATACAAACATTTGCCCCTACCGGGATTCGAACCCACCTTCAAACCGGTGTACGTACCACTCTACCACGGAGGTCGTCAAACGGTGTTGTATGTTACAACAGTTAAGACGGTGGTAGGTAGCTTGATCTTAAAATAATTTACCAACCAAATTGAATACCACCATACCAAAACGACAAAAAAATTACATGGGAGCTAATTGTCTAATTTTAAAATCTATCGCAATCCCTTTCGGGACGCGTTTTGAAAGGTATTTAATGAACGAAATTGAACTGTCGAAGCAACGAAACAGGATCGATTAGCTTTAAAATTTTCTTTGAAAACTGATTTTTTTTGCTGACTGTATATTTTTTTAATCCGAGAATGCAGTTAAAAATTTCTATAAAAATTAAGGATGGTTTCCTAAGAACGTTTTCATTTAGCGTCAACAACGGATAAGGTACTTGCCCCTTGTGCCCCGTTTCAAATCTCCACCTGTATAGTTGCATAAGCATTAAATGTCCGCTCATCGCTTTAATGCAACAACATCGTTACATCCTAGTGGTTGACGTGACATAGTCTCTGTGAAACGTAAATCTATCCTGAGGCGCCGATCCTAAAGTCGGAAGACGTCATTATATCTGGCAGATAGTCGAGTAAGGACGACTCTCCACTGAGATGTGTGAACTTCGCTATAATATATCGACGCGATAACGTTATCAGTGATTTAAATTGTGTCATTATCCTGGAGCCGTATTTTTTAATCACTTGAATTATATACACAGGGTGTTAAAAGACCTATGGGTCTTCTACGACGACACTACGGATATATCAAGTCTTCGGTATGCCGAAGCCTTGATATATCCGTAGTGTCGTCGTCTCAGACACATAACACCCACTGCTGGGTCTAGGCCTCCCCCAAAAGGGGCTTTGCCATAATCGCCACGCTTGGCAGGCGGGTTGGCGATCGCAGTATGGCCAAGTTTGTAGGAGACGCTGCTGCTCGTCTCCTGAAGGCTGAGTCCCTTAGTCGCCTTTTACGACACCCACGGGATGAGAGGGGTAGTGCTATTCTAAGCCGACACTACACAGCTATCCGTAGTGTACATCAATCTAAATAAGATTATGTAAAATGAATTGCTGGGAAACAACTTTTATTTTTAGTAAAAAAATTGGTGTTATTTTTTACACGCATTGGAACATTTGGAACGCGTGCAACAACGTTTGCGTGTGTCTATAGAGCACGAGTAGGTGACTTGTATTATTAAGTATTCTGTGCCGGGTTCCCGTATTGAGTTGTTTCGATATTCATTGCGGTTTTGTCACTTTAAACAATGACCTTTAGAAAAAATAATGGCTTTAATCCTTAATAACTCCTTAACTATAAGTTTCCCAGGTTTGGCTCCATACAAGAAAATGATAATAACGATGAGGAGAATACGTGGTTTTGGTTTTCGTTATGGGTCTTTTAACACCCTGTATTCGGTGGTAATAATTTAGGTGCGCTTGAAAATAGGTTCGCTTCGAGGAATACCTCTCTAGAGTAACCTATCGCCAGCTATAGTATATCTGCCAGTGTACACAGGCCTCTGCTTGTATTCGTGTTACACAGACACAGACTTGTCTCAGCTGTTAACGGCGAAGCTTCCTGACAATACAAATTGTTATTTGCCTTTATTGTCCACGCATTGTAATATACAATTGTACATTTGTATGTAACATGACTCACGGTTGTACGTAATCTAATATAGTGAATGTACTAGCTATTGTTTGTTTTCGTATTTATAAATTTTGTCTAGTTGTTTAGAAGAATGGTTGGTTTCATAGATCCGATTTGGAGGCGTTAGTGAAAAAAAAGTTTTTTTTTTTTATTCAAGATGACTATGGCTTTTTAAAAAGCATTGACAAGTTGTAGAACAAGTACTTAAGTATTTATTTTAATAGTGTAAATAATTGAAATAATAAAAAAAATGCAATTTTCGTTACTCACACTTTTAAATATATATTTTCTACTAGAAATAAAGTAATAGGTACGTACCTATAGGTATCTAAGTCAATGACTAAATAGCAATTTGTGCCAGATTTACAAAATATTCAGAGCAAATATGGCGAAAAAATCTTCTATTTTAGGGTTCCGTAGCCTAATGGCAAAAAACGGATCCCCTATAGATTTGTCATGTCTGTCTGCCCGATGTATGTCACAGCCACTTTATTCCAAAACTATAAGGATCACACAGTTGAAACTTGGTAGGTAAAGTTTCAGAGCTATAGCAGTTTTTCCAAAACCGCAATTATAACTTCGTCATTCATACAAACACTATGAAAAACAAAGTTATTTTAGCAGATGAAAAATTATAGTGGCATTTTGGGTAGGTGTATTTAATATAATACCTAATAATAATAATAATAGAAACTTTATTGCACACGATACAAAAACAAACACATACAGAGAAAATGACAAAAAGAGGAACACACAATAGGCGGCCTTATTGCTACATATCAATATCTTCCAGGCAACCTTGGGTGAGAGACGGAACCCTTCATGTGCGAGTTCGACTCGCACTTGGCCGATTTTTTAAATAACAAATTGTTATTACTTATATAAAAATAAAACGCAAATTTCCGGGACCTTGTCGTCGAAGGTGACAATTATCATACTTTATCAGCACAAGTGTTCATCTTGACCTTCTGGCGAGGGTCTCTTGACGGATGGATGATATCCAATGTACAAAAATGTAATTTAATTTAATTGTTTTACGAGAGCACTTGAATATAGGTACCTAACATAATGTGTGTGGATTCGCGCGCTAGGCCTGCAATTGTAGAGGTTAAGCAACTTTCGCAATGGTCGGTCACGGGATGGGTGACCAAAAATTTACTACCTCGAGTTCCCTTTTTGCTTCGGAGGGCACGTTAAGCCGTTGGTCCCGGCTGCATTTGCAGTCGTTAATACCCACCAATCCACAATGGGCCCGCGTGGCCCGTTCTCCTTATCCATCTATAAGAAAAGCTTATGACGAATAATAACCGATTCGTTTATGCTTTTAACACGTATGCGATATAAACAAAACATAATTGCTAATTAACCTTAGTCCTATAATCATGGGTAAGGTATTTTACAGCGAGTAAATTACATATAGGGTTTGAAGTGAAAACACATTTTTTTTTTATATGCTTTTAAACAAACATTATGAGTAATAGGTATAATCGGTACATGAGTCATACAGCAGACATTATCATTTCCTATCATTATATTAGTTACAAAAAACACTACCTACAGTATTGTTGCACAGTTGGCCTAGCACGGATAACTTTCGAGTAAGTATCGAGGAATTAGAGTAAAAAAAATGTTATGAGATTTTGAGCAGCGTTCCTTTTTTTTTTTTTTTAAGTGAGGGGAATGCTTTTACGCATACCAAACAGGTTATGCTGGGCTCACCTGATGCCTCGCGGCCCCCCATCCGGAAGGCCGGGAGGAGGTACTACCAGCTAAACCCATCACTACTTGCTCTCTCACCGCCGTAGGGTCCTGGGGAACCGTGGTGTCTTGGACGAATTAACCACTGGACACGAAACCCGAGAAGAATGTATGAAAACACGATCAACCAATTCTTGCGGGGGTGAGGGGCGATTACTAATGTCAAATAATGACAGTAGTGCTTGAAGTAATCGATATTTTTTTTTATCGACAAGTAAGGAGTGAATGAATGAACCTATTGAGTTTAATCATGTGTGTTTAAAAAAAATAGTAAGTTAATTGTTTATTTCGTGGAAAAATAAATAGCACGATAGGTAAGGAGTGAATGAATGAACCTATTGAGATTAATAAATCATGTGTGTTTTAAAGAAATTAGTAAGTTAATTGTTTATTTCGTGGAAAAATAAAAAGCACCTAATAATATGAAAATCTCATTAAAAAAATACCTCAAATTCATAAAAACTATACAATATGGTTTCCAAAGCGTTAGTGTTTGGGTTTTTTTTTGTGAAAAATGGGTAGATACATGCATCCCGATACTAGTACTGTACTGATAAGGCTTAAGATGGAAGCGCGCCTCTCCCGGTATCCTCAATCTCTGAGGAACTAGCTATCTTACCTCTAACTGGACGACTCGATAAGATGGTAGTCGCTAGCCAGGCGGACTTACAATTTACTTACTAACACTTTTTAAGTGAGTAAAAAACATTAATATTTGGTTTATATAGTAATATAATTCATTATTTACATTAACTTCTTCAATCACTCGAGCTTTTTTATATAAAACAAAATATGGGTAATTAGTTCATTACAGAACCATTGTATAGGACATACACAATAGCAACCCCTCCATAAGTGTTTAATTTTATAATCGATTGCAATCCCTTTCAAAGGTCAAATAGTTGTGGCGCGATGTTATGTGATGCGATGTGAATATGTACCTTTTAAATGAAAAATTTAAAGGGATTGTGATAGACTTAAAATTAGACAATAAACCCCGTGTGTGCTTCTCGAGCTGTGATATCTCGTATTCTACATTTTTTTTGGAGCCGAAAATCTAAGTATACTAAAATTTATTGAAAATAATCATCGACATTAGAAGATCGTTGAGACTAAAACATTTTAATTTCAACTCTAGTATCCATTTACAATTAAGAAATATTCATATTTGTAAGAAAAAATATAAACTTGTTTTCAATTTATTAAAGATCTCAAAATTTACGCCACCGTACGAAATTGGCACAACCTAAACCCAAATTAGAAATAGTAGACTAGCGTTTGGATAGCGTATGGTCCAGCATACGCTATGACAGTTTTAAACAACAAACAGAAGTTATCAACAAAACATCGCATATAAATTACCTATATTTAAGAAAAAGCCAAGGCAGTATCTTTCTAGCAACTACTAGCTGAAATACTAATTGCAAGAATATTTCAACCAATAGTTTATTGTAGTTTTAAGATTGTTTTACCTGAATATAATAAAACGATCTTAAAATAAAAATATTATAAGATTAAAAAATAGTATAATATAGCTTACGTACATACATAAATATAATTAATTTTATTCTTGCTGTGACCTAACAAGGTCTATGTTAGAAACAAATAATAAATGTAATCACCATTTATGATAAATTTTAACAAGAAAAATATTGGAACAAATGAACTCGGCCACAAGTGAATTTTCAGATGTGACTTGAACCCACGGCCTTTGGGAATCCGGCCCACTGCTCTAACCAATGAGCTACCGAGACTTGCGGACCACTGTAAGAATATCCTTCCTTGCATTCGAAAGAGAAAAAAAACAAATGTTTAACGATCAATTATGATGCAACAGCTAATAATTTATGATTTTTGAATTTTTGCGTTGTCAATGCTATTTTTATACTTATGATAAATGTTAAATGTTAATGTACAACACACTATGATAATGTACAACATACGTCTAATACTAAAAAACAATACCGTGACTGATTGATAGGCAACACACAGCCCAAACGGCTAAACCAATTAAACTGAAATTTTGCATACAGGTTCCTTTAACGATATTGGCGAGCACTAAGGAAGGATGTTTTGATATTACCACGGGAACGGGAACCATGCGGGTGAAAAAAGCACCTTTTTTTTAGTTTGTAGCTATATTTAAAATATAACGAGCTCAAAGTTCGTAGGGTTGCGTCGTATAATTACAGAGTTCCTATAGTTATCTTCTGGCTCCATCATCAGACCTTAGATGTTATCTAAGACCTGAGTCCTCGTCCATGTTATCTCCCTGCGTACCGGTTCCACCCAATTTCTTTGTGTTAGGGGTTCAACTGTAAATCTGAAATTAATTTGAATAGTTCCTACATTAAAATTGGATTCGTTCGTTCATTTACATACATCGATATGTTTATCGATATGTTCAAGCCCTATACGACATAAAAATGACAATTGATTGAATGAGTGATACATATAACCCAACCAAATTACTTATGCAATATCTTTGAAGAATTTACACGTACAATGATTACTTTTTGAAATGACGTATTACATTTTGTTTACATACCAAATTTTATTTATTTTACGAAAAATTGCTACTCTAATAGATTGAAATTATACTTACGCGTGAAAAGAAAAATGTTTTGATTGTCCGGTATGTTTTTTACAAATTAACTCAGCGTATTTACCCATTTTTGAGATAATGTTCCACATCGAGATCTCGCGTCATACTGACAACGCCATATTGCTTACTGTGTCTAAAAGGCAGGGTAAGTGACAGAGGGGTAAAGGCGAACGCGGTCCTCGTTACGCGTCCAGTGGTTAATTCGTCCAAGCGTGGTGTCAATCGCCCCTTTGACCCGGCGGCCGGCCCTTTTTCGGGGCCCTCTCACGGCTGAGAGATGGCCGAGCAAGTGTGGCCATCTCTCCAACCTACTATAGTGGAATTAGGTGGGCAAACTGCCGCCTCCTTCTTCCCGTCCGTCTGCGTCGGAGCCGATTCTCATGAGCCTCTTCTTCACGAATCCGCTCCGATGTTTCCTTTTGCGAGATGACGTCCTCGCAAAAGGAGACTGCCGCCTCCCAGGATCTTTCGGTGGCCAGCATGGCGCGCGCCATGCCGGGCAGCGAAAGATCGCTCCCTATCGCAGCCACCAGAATGCCGCGCTGAGGAGCCCAGGCAGGGCACACCGCAAGAGTGTGCTCCGCACTGTCCTCCACAGCGCCGCACTCATAGCACTGCGGGGACGCCTCCTTTTGAAGCATCCATGTCCGGAAAGCACCTGGGTCAGCCTGAAGGTCAGCGTCCCAAACCTCCTACTACACCACTCTTGCAGGACTGGGCGGACCGAATCGACCGTCCGTCGTTCGGCCTTGAGCAGCGTTCCTACCGGACGTAAAACGTTTCCTATACAGTTTATGACATTACGTGCTCGATACTTACTCGATACTATGCCGATGGTTTTTCGTGCCTTTCCCTAAAGCATTGTACCTATTTGTCAAATGTCCCGGCTACACGGTAATCGGTTTGCGCAGGCAAGGCGGAGCATGTAGCCGGGCATATGGAAATGTACGGCCTTCTTCAGTGTCCTGTCTATTGTCATGTCTGTAAAACTTCAAACAAATTGCTGAAATGTTATGTAACGATAAGTAATTATGATGTTTAGCGTCAGTCGGCTGACAATATTTGAATATATATTTTATTAAAGCGCTTTTCAGACTACACTATAATATAATAGTATAACGCTTATAGCTCATAAAACAACGATATCGCTCACCATATACTATTATATTATAGCGAAGTCTGAAAAGCGCTTAATTCTAACTAATATTATAAATGCGAAAGTATGTTTGTTTGTCCTTCCTTCACGCCCTAACCAAGCAACCGATCGACTTGAATTTTGACATAGAGTTAGTGAAAATTAATTATTTATTTATTTATTTAATGTTTGGAAGACCAACACCGAGTAGACAGAGTTGATTTTTGAAATAAAAACAGTAAGGCAATAATAGGTCTTCACGTATATAAAACATATTTTAAATGGTTAAGTGTGGACAATAAGATGCTCTTGGAAAACTTAATCTAAAACTATTACAAACTAAGACAGTGCTTATAGTGTGATTAGTTAAAGTTACTTAAATTGACATTTACTTAAAGAATTCCTCACATAATAAACGCCTCGCAATTGCTAAACTAGAGTGATATATATCAAGATTTTTAGATTTACACAAGTTATTTAGACTTTTGCTTGCTCGCAGCAGGAAGGAGTTTTGGCGGTAGATTATGGAGAGTAACATGGGCTACTTTTTGTCCCGATATTCCCACGGGAACGGGAACCACGCAGGTGAAACCTCGTGCGGGAGCTAGTGTTGAATAAAGGTCAGATATTTTGTATGACACTCCGTGTGCGTAGGCGCAGGTATGAGGTCTGTCTGGCCAAAACAGATTATTTGCTTAACACGAAAGTGTGAAAGCACTTAAGTTTGTTGAACTAGTCGATGCCCCTGACACCGTTTGTCTATCGATTTTGTTTGCCGTTAGATTTGTTTTTATAGCTCCTAATTTTGTATGTTGGTTATTGAACCAGCTTTTGGGAATTTTTGAAATAACGGGATCTTTCGAATGTAATTTTTCATTGTGATGCCATAAACCCCTTTTTTCCACTTTGGGGATTGAATCAGTCAATCAAGGTTTTTTAAGAGACTATGGCAACAATTATTATTGATTTGATATTTTAATTTGTTTATTATTTTAAATATTTAAAGAGAAAACTAATGACTCTTCTAACAAGCAACAGAAAAAGTAACAAAGAAAAATCTCATGCCATGCTATAGGCAGAGTACAGTTCCAACTTTTAAATTCCGTGGCCCCTGCCATATTTACAAACTATTGGTGGCTGAGTTTTGATCCTCACAATTATTAAGCCTGAGTCCACTTGACAAAAATAATAATTCTGCAAAGCTAATGGTCAAATCTTTGACCTGGTCAAGGGTTTGACCTAAGCTTCTACATAGCAGTCCTCCATATTTTCCTTTCATAAAAGACAATACCAAAACATCGGAACTTCAACAGCTGTATGTACCCCAATAGGCCTATGCACCCATTACGCCACTTCCTCAGTGACAATCTTGGCAGGCATTGTGCTGGTGACGCAAGCGACAATGGCTTCCTGCGTTTGTCTGGTGTCACAGCCGGCCTGGCAACTAGGACGGCCGGTCAAGGAGTCAGGCAGCGGTGAGACTGCGAGCGGAAAATAGTATTCTCTTTTGTACTGTTCTATTAAAATAAGATTAAGAATATTTGATGTTGGTTTTCCATATAAATAAATAAAAAAATACGATTTTCGTTTGTGGTGGGACTTGTTGTAAGGCTACCACCATCTTATCTCAACAATGTTTTCAGCATTGTTGTGTTATGGTTAAGATGGCAGCCTCAGTGGTTGAGGATTCTGGGCAAGCGGGACCTACAACCTTCAGCCTTATCATTACTTAACAACAAGCACCTCCTTGTTGTTCATAAAAAAAAAACATGACTTAACAATAGGAGAATTATTGACCCCCTGTTACTAGTTTTTGTAAACTATTGATTCGATGCCGTCCCGAACATTCTCCCGCCGTGCAACGCCGGTGCCGTCGCCGACGTTGCATCCTGCTGCCGGTGAAGGGTCGGCCGCTGTTGCCGTGGGGATGATGACCAAGTTCGTGCGCTCGGTCTGCAATCGTTGCGGTTTAAAGCAACTTTCCCAACGGTCGGTCACGGGATGGATGACCAAAAATTTATTATCTTGAACTCCTCCGTACTTCGGCAGGCAACGTTAGGCAGTCAATGCAATTAGTATCATTAGGTTCCATCTAAATTTGTTTGTCATTGTTGCTCCATCATAAGCTTTCATGGTCGCTACCTTCATCGCTGCTACATAGACCACAGCTTTATCGTTAAGATTTAATATCCTTATCATTAATTTGTTCCGGTCAACCCCACAGCAGAGCGTTTATAGTCACGGCGCATTTAAACTTGCTACTTAAATTGTTAAAATGTCTAATAGTTTATATTTGCTGGTAGCAATGTAATAATGCTATTACTTATGGATACTGTGGTTAGTTCATTAATCAGTTTCATTATTGCAATGAATTAGTATTTAATACTAGCGATTTATTAACCAGTCGCGTGCCGCACTCTTTTTTGCAAAATGTGCGCTCGTGCCGCTGCATTTTCCGCTTGTCAGCAATTTTCCGCCGCGCAGCCTTATAACTGCGATTTCTCTAGAAACTTGTATGGAAACTATACTATGTATTATACATTTTTGGAATCCTTAGACCCTTTGCGATTTTTCTATGTTTCATTTTTCGATATTTAATTAATAATTGAGTTGTAATTCATAGTCAAAGTTGAGTTCGCGCGTTTTTCCGCGCGTACTGGTACAAAAAGTGTTATTATTGTGAAATAAAGCCTCGAATTGTACATATTTTTATTTTATTTACAAAAGGATATTATATCTCACAATAATCAATAAAAAAACTCACCCTCCCCCATATATTTTATTTATACCATAGCTAAACGAAGGTGCACCTAAATTACGCCTAAGCTGACGCGTAAAAAAACGCTAGCGTTCTGAAGCGCCGTATATGTTTAAAATCTTATTTCTTAGCTTCTACTGAACCAAATGCTTAGAAATTAGATTTATTTTGTAGCTTAGATCTTCTTCTTTAAATGTAAAAATTTTCAAGTATTAAAAACATTTAGTTTACGAGAAATATGGGTAAAACCACGCTTAACTAAAAAAATAATACTGAAAAATCGGTGACTCAAACTTTGGATTGTACAAAGAAAACTTTTAGGTTTATCCAAAATCTAATTATTGATCCAAAAAATTCGGGAAATTTGCTATAGGTGTCAATAAAAAAAAATACCCCCTTTGACACAAAATATTTTATTAATGTAGAGAAGTACATAATTTGGTTCGAATGAAACCTTCATACGATTTCATTTCATTTCATTTCATTTATTTATTTGCCACAAACATGGTAATGACCATGGTGATGACCATGGTTAATTTTTTTTACCACTAGTGTGGCTATTGGCCGTGTGGTGACGGTCTAAGAATACAAGTGTCACAAGTGTCACCATTCCCTTACATGCCTGGGATGTAGTAAGAGGCGACTAAGAGGCTCGACGCATTGAACACCTGTGCGAGAGAAGGAAAACTTGAAACAAACCCTCTACCAACCCGTCTGGCCAGCGTGGTAGCAGTAGGCTAATAGCCTCCTATGAACGCCACAATTGGCGTGAGCTAGGAGAGGCCTATGTCCAGCAGTGAAAGTCCACAGGCTGATGATGATGATGATGGTAGTGTTGCTGCGTGGCCAGCGTGGTCTTTTCTATTATTTTCCATCCATAAGGAAGAAGGAAGGACTGTGATCCAGCAGTGGGGACATTAAAATAGTTGATGATGATGATCCGCATTGGTGGGTCATATCCTAACCTTTTTTTATGAACCGATGATGAACTAGCGCAGGGATGGGGAAATGGCGACCCTTGCGCCAAATTCGGCCCGCGACTAGATTCGATCCGACTCACAATTATAAGTCTGTACTGCTATCTTGATCAAATTCTGACAGCTTTTTTTATGAACAACGGTGAGACTCTTAGCCTTTATCATATCCTTTATTACCTGATGTTAAGTATTGATAAGGCCGAAGATGGAAGCGAGCCTCTCCCGGAATCTTCACCACTGAGGTACTGGCTATCATATCTCTAACTGCCGGAACACAACAATGCTGAAAACATTGTTGTTATGGCGTTAGGCTTAGATAAGATGGTGGTAGCTAGCCAGACGGACTTGCAACAAGTCCTACCATCAAACAAAAATTATACAATATGTACCCCGGCTGGGAATCGTACTTGGGACTCCTGGGTCTGATACCGGTGGGTTTTACCACTAGACCACAAAGGCGGTTAGGACAGCTTAAGAGGAGCTAAAAATAGTATTAAAATATTTGCGCTAAAAAGAAGCGCGGGGCACAAAAAAGGCATGTATCATTCACCATAGCATTTTCTCATCATCGCATTCGCATTTCATCAGCTCCACTTCATCACATGCATTGAGTCGAGCATAAATTGCTTATGAACCACATTAAACTAATCGTAGCGCTTCTGTGAAATGATAAGTATTTTATAGTTCCTATGACCATTTGAGGTCTTCATCATCAGTACCACTTTACCAAATGGTGCTTTCCGGAAGCATATGCATGAGTTACTATAGAAAACACCGAATTCGCTATAGGAGTGTCTTAAATATTTGAAGAGTTCCCTGGATTTCTCCAGGATCCCATCATCAGATGCTGACATGATGGCAATGGGACAACTTGGGAAGTATACCCTTTCGAACAAAAAAAGAGTGACTCAAATCGGTCCAGCCGTCTTCGAGTAATCAAGTAACATACGTAAAAAAAAAGATTTCATCGAATTGAGAACCTCCTCCTTGTTTTTAAGTCGGTTAAAAAGGACCTACTTGGTTTTTTTGTTAATAATTATGTTTCTCGGCCCGCGTAAATGTAGTGATTAGTTGATATCCATCTCTAAACTTATTTTCCCAAGCTTTTCTTTTATTTTCAGATCCTGCGAACATATAATCGCAGTTCATAGCATTAAAAAATTACTACAATTAAAACATTTTCCCATACCTTTGTATATTACAAACTCGGATCTGACATGGAAATATCTCGTAGACTATATTGCCCAAGTTATTCATGTTTCGTCCAGTTAGGTCCAACTCCAGTTTCCCAATAAATGTTTGCATAAAATCGGTTATAATACGCACTTCACTTTTAACGGTGTGGCAGGTTGTGCAAGAATTGACTAAGTACTCCACGTGTGGGCGTAATCGGCGTCTCCATTGAGTCAAGACTGGTAAGATCTGAGGGTGAACTGAGGATCTTTGAGAGATATTGTTTGACCACAAAATTCGTCGATCCCATCTTAGTTTTTAATGAATAATAAAATTATAAAACACTTTATTGCACACAAAGACAAACAATAAAGAAATAACAAAAACAGACAATAAAGAAATAACAAAAACAGACAAAGCATACAAAAGGCGGCCTTATTGCTAAATAGCAATCTCTTCCAGGCTCTTCTTATTTAGTGCGTCTTTTCATCTGTTCATGGATAAGTATTTCTTTGGTTTCTTTTTAGTAGTAGGTTTTATAAAATCTGTGATTTAGGTCATTGATAAAAATAAATGTGTTTAAATTATTAATTATGCTCCTTACTGCATTTATTCTATTGCGCCTGCGTTTTCTACGTTTACTTACTACTTCCTCAATATTATTCCCTTCGACTTTTTCATGACTAAGGGTAGCATAAATCAGAAATTTCTGTATTGTTTTTGTGAAATTAGTCTCTGAAATTGTCAGATTAAAATTTTTGCATAAAATATTATGCATCGTATGTTCTTAGAACTTTGTCTTTCAATTATGATTTAATTATATGATATTGCGACTTAAGCCGACTTTGCTCTTTCAATCCCATTGTTGCTAGCTCAAATATCTTATAATACACCAAAATTCAATTTCATCTGTAACAGATCACCATAAAGAAGATTATCGGTAACAATTCTTCGCGACAATGTTGCTAGCCGCAAGCTATGTACAGTGAACAGCAAGTCAGGTTATACATTTGCACTATGAAACACGTCGCTATTAAGAATGGCGTATTTTGGTTTTTGGTAGAACTTTTTGTCAGCCCGCCTGCAGATAGCAGATATTCAGCACTCAGAAATATCAAACAATTATCAATTATCAAATTATCAATCCTTAACATAAAGTATGATGACGGCTAAAGCCCAAAATTAATAACCTATCTGTAGATATTTATAGGTTTATAAATAAATAAATAATTGCATACAATCACACCAATTATCTAGCCCACGTTAAGTTTCATGAAGAACTTGTGTTATAACGGATAAACATATGAACTTATATACTTTTTTTTAAATACATTTATAATATACATATTAAACACCCAGACCAAGGCAAATGGACATGTTCAATGTTCATGCACATAAATATTTGTCTTGTCCGGGGATCGAACCCGGGACCTTTGGCGCAGAAGGCGGGTTTAGTACCCCTGCACCAAACAGGTCGTCGGCTACGTCGACAGGCTATCTAAGACAGTTGCCTACGGTACTGGCTGCGTTGCCTAGCAAAAGTCCTTATTTTGGTCATATTAACAAAAATATTTTAGGCAACGATCTACAGATAGGTTATTAATTTCGAGTGTAAGTGTTTCCCAGTTGTTCATAAAGAAATCGGTTAAAAAGCGTGACATTAAGGTTAAACTGTAAAGCTTATCGTACTGTTGATTGTTCTATCGTCAGCAGGACCATTATGGCCTTATACAAATAGTCGAATTTCCCCAACCGATTATGAACCTACTACTAAAGTAATAAGGTTTGGAATAAATTGGACGATTTCGAGTTTTGTTAAACCTGATTTCCTGCTGACTGTACAAAGTTATTTGCGCAAGCGCAGTATTAATGGTCTCAACAATATTGAATTATGAGACATCGTGATTTAGATGGCAAGTTGTGTTATAGATGAGGTTCACTTGAATGGCTAAGTTTAAGCCTATTATTATGATCTGTGATCAAGTGCAGGCAAATAGCTAATATTGTTAGGGTCATTTTTCTGATAAGGAGTTTGGTATGAACCGTTGCATTGCTTTATGTAGGTCTTGAAAAATACCAAGAAAGTATTTAAATTTACGTCATCATCATCAGTCATTTCTTATGAAGAGATAAAAAAGCGAGGACATGATCCACCATTTCCACTAATGTGGATCATCGTCATCATCCATTTGAATGTTCCCTTCCCACTGCTGGGGCACTGGCCTTCCTTATTCTACCTATGCCTTTCCTGATTAAGGACAATAGGCCATGACCTACCGTGCGAGCCCAAATTAGCCCGTTCACATTAGGTATCTTTTTATTTATTCTTTATTGCAATATAAAAATTACAGCAAATGGCGGACTTAATGCCATCGGGCATTCTCTACCAGTCAACCAGTAAAAGGTGTTAGGCCTACCGTATCGGCAATAAAGTAGCTAAAATATAATACAGAATATTGAAACAAAAGTGGAAATAGGAATAGCTTTGGTTGGTGGTAGGACTTGTTGTAAGTCCGCCTGGCTAGCTACCACCATCTTATCTAAGTCTGACGCCATAACAACAATGTTTTCAGCATTGTTGTGTTCCGGCAGTTTGAGATAAGATAGCCAGTTCCTCAGTGGCTGAGGATTCCGGGAGAGGCTCGCTTCCATCTTCAGCCTTATCAATACTTTACAGCAGGTATGATGAAGGCTAAGAGTCTCCCCGTCATTCATAAAAAAAAAGCATTATCGAGGTAACAACACAGCCAGCATCTTTTGCCTTATCATATCGTTCATACTACGCGTGTTCATGGTATAGGGGGGCTGGTCGTCATGTTTTCCATGAAATATAGAAGTTTCCTTCGAACTGAGTTTCGCAAACTCGCTGGCAGGTTGGTGTGACACGTAGCAGTCGTCATTTTGCGTCATTATCAGGGATCGAGAGCGGGACGATAAACCACGTGCGGCGGGATATTTGTCTTCAAGACGTCAGGGTTGGCACAAAGGAATATTTTCCTTCTTTTTTTATGTATTTGTCTAATAGTATTTTTGTGTAGTTCACAGTTCAGTGACAGAATACCGCTTGGCAGACTCCTACTTAAGCAGATGATGGTGTTGGTTTGGGTGACTAAAAATTTATCTTTCTGAGAGTCTCGTGCTAAGGATTCACCGTGTTTCGGAAGACACGTTAAGTCAAGTTCAGTTAGTGCCGGTTGCACTTGCGGTGAAATTCCGCTGTAAAAGTTGGGGTGCGTGGTTATGGTAAAAAATTTAATTAAAACTATCCCATTGTATGAGAGCTTTGCATGAAAATAGCTAAAGTAAGGACAACCTGTGCAGGAGGGGTTTCCTGGATGATAAGTTTCTTACGGCCGTTCTTCTTATCAGTTAAAAGATGCCCTGAATGGCTGGTAGGAAAAACAAATTGGACGATCCGAAAGTCTATTTGAATAAAAATCTTTGACTTTGATACCAATTTGGAATGCAATTGCGGTGCTGTTTCTTAAAATATGGCGCATTTTATGTGGCGGTGCATTTGATGGAGGCTACGGATGATGAAGACCTGGTGAAACGAAAAGAAGAAGTGTTGGCAACCCTGTTAGACACTTTTGGCTGTCTAGGCAGTCTACATGCAGTTTATTTAAATAACACCTACTCGATCTAGTTTCTGCGTCAGTTTTGTAACGGTTTTAATTTGCGTACAAATGGAGTTTAACTTTAAATGGAGATTTTAGGTAATACTAGCAGGTTTTGGCGTTGCGTAGGTACACACGGCAGCGGGTCAGATTTTATAGTTGGATTTAAAGAGCACCTTATGTCCCTCGTAATAGCGGCAGTTTTAGTGGTGCAAATGCACAGCCGTACGCGCTGTGAACTGTACATTATGGAATGACTAGACATAAAATAGTAGTAACAGTTGAATCAAAAAAGACTATACGTTTACAACAGCATTAACCGAAAATGTCCCCTAAAAATGTTCCAAATTTTAAAGTGAATAAAAAATGGTTGTTAGACCGCAACTACTCGGAAACCGAAGAACTTTTTCCGTCTACTGGTTGACATGCTGCCTACTAGTACACTCATAACTTCACATCACTCACCCTACATACTACTCAACTCACAACACTCAACTCTTGCAAAGTTGATACTTAATAATATTTAGAGTAAGTAATGTTATTCAGGCCTGCGAGCCTTGTGCAGTGATCCTTGTTACATGCCCATCCATCCATCATCAGTCTGTGGACGTCTACTGCTGGACATAGGCCTCTCCTAGCTCACGCCTATTGTGGCGTTCATAGGAGACTATTAGCTTACTGCTACCTCGCTGGCGAGACGGGTTGGTAGAGGGTTTGTTTCAAGTTTTCCTTCTCTCGCACAGGTGTTCAATGCGTCGAGCCTCTTAGTCGACTCTTACGACATCCCAGGCATGTAAGGGATTGCTGACACTTGTATTCTTAGGCCGTCACCACACGGCAGTTACACACGCTTGTTACATTTGCTGTATAATCAAGCTGAAATAAACTAATTTACTAATTATTTCTTCAATTTATTTTACTATGGCGAGGTTTGATTGAGATTGGGACTGGTGCAGTGGCTGAGTGATTAAGAAGCTAATGTAGTTGTTTTTATTTTTTGAATATTTTAAATACAACACGGCCTAGCTCCAACCAAAGACCTTGTATTATGGGTACTAGACTATTAATAATAATAGAATGTAGTTTATGATTCTTGAGATTTCTAGTAGGTACTAAAACTTATGTAAGTTAAGTCCTACTTTTTTTTCTTAATAATTACAATATTATAACCGAACCCACGACCGGATATGATCATCGTTCTAACACTTAAACCACTGAAGTCATGATTGTACAGTCACGAGCAATAACAGGTATATGTCGCCATCAACTGGTTAAATCAGCCGTTCAATGGAAGGGCTAGCCCGTTAATTAAACGCCGGCATTCAATGAAATGGCTAAGTGACAACTAGCCATGTCGCTGAATGATACGTTTAACGACTTGGCTGAACCTTATACTTAGCCGTCTCATTCAATGAGATGTCATTATAGACTCAAACTATTCGTGAAAACTTATAGCGGTCGGGGTAATATCAGGCATATTTTTATCACACATTTTTATTATATCAATATACCACACACTGTAAACACTGTAAGTTATGACGAATCGAAAAAAAACATGAAATTTCCAGCTGATGCGAGCTGTATGACGCCATATTTGTTTTGAGACTACCAGCGCTCCAGTGGCAAAAAATAAACTAAATTTGAATCCCTGGTTGAAGTAACTAACGTCAGCTATCTTCAAAGGGCTAACTTACAATAAGTCAACTAGTTGAACGTTAAGTGATGCTAGGTCAATCAACACTATACAACCTTATCGCCTTGACACACTCGGAAAAAGAACTCTCTCTTATGATACATTTTAGACAGAAACACATTGGAAAAAATCAACTCGGCCACAAGTGAATTCTCAGACAGGACTCGAACCCACGACAGCCCTAAGTCTCGGTAGCTCAGTGGTTAGAGCATTGGACCGGATTTCCAAAAGTCGTGGGATCGAGTCCCATCTGAGTACTTGTGGCCGAGTTGGCTTTTCCAATATGTTTCTATTTAAAATTTATCAAGTATAAAAATAGCATTGAAAAATGTGACAAGGTTGTTTGGTGTTTCTAAATCATTGCACGCGACTGTACCTTCGTCATTTCAAGTTAAGCATAACTGTTTATTATTTATCTTTCGATATTTGAGGTAAACCCAGCCTCCAAGCTATATTAAACTTTTTGTTTATTTCAACAAGTAACATCAAAGGATTCAGAATGAAATATAATGCACCCTTTCCGCATCTGCATGAATTCATTGTTTAAAACAAATGATAATTTATTAGTGTAAATTGTTCGGGACGGCCGGCAGAATAGTGCAATAAAGTGAACAATAGACAGTGACTAATAATTGTGGTAATAAAGTTGTATTGTGATGTGAAATTTCGTGACTAGTTATAAGTGTAAAATCTATTGAATTCGTTGTCTATTAGTGTTTTATAGTATAATAATAAGTTTCTTTGTGTTTGGAATGTATTTAGTCGATAATATTTGCAGTTAGTGTTTTTCGTGTATTGTAAAGCTTGTTCGTGTTGTACTAGTTTGTATGAAAGTTTTATGCAGTAGGTATTTATAGAGTAGGTATTTACAAATAAATTATCCCATGTTGATAAATTGATGTTACGCACATAGCGGCTAATTAGACCTTCACGATAAGGTATGATACATAAGAGTTAAGTAAATAGCTGATAAGGTATTAAGAAATAAAGTATATTTTTTCGTGTGTTTTCTCATTTCCCAAAACGATTTATAGGTAGATTAGAAATAGTATTGAACGTAGTATTGAAACTGTAACTTAACTTGATAGCAATAATTTTTTAGAATATTTTAATATGTAACATGTAATATTGTGACTGATAAGGAATTGTTAGTGATAAGAAACGTCGTACGTGCATAGATAAAATGAGATAAATAAAGTTGAAAACTGGTGAGCTTGCGCGCGGCTCTCTATACGGTATTGCCTTTAAGTAGCTTAGTGAGAGTCGGGTTTCTATGGCTACGGATCATCACTTGTCCCACTCTCGCCTCAAGACTCTGAAAGAGACAGCAAGCAAGCTCTCCTAGTTCCTGGTACAACAAGCTCCTCTGCGTTTTACTTCGCAACCCAGCACCCAGTTTGAAAAACCGTACGTCTCGCCCTCCGCAACGATACAGTCCACTGCCAAATCCGAGCGGGGCGTGCGGCACATTTTGGTCCATTGCGAGCCGAATATCGAAGAAACGCAGAAGCCATGCCTGTCACAAGATCGACCAGCGGAGGAAGGAGCCACCGTGAAGAGGCCGGGAGTGAGGACGCCACCGCGTCAAATCCGTCATCGGGGACCACCGAGTCCGGGACCACTATGGAGTCCACCACGGGGACCAGCGAAGCGACAACCACCGTAGTGCCGACCGCAGACGTCGCACTATCTCCGATACCGCAAGTCGCCGCTGGAAGCGCCGCCGCCGCCGCCGCATCGAACGCCGCCGCCGCCGCCACGCCGTCCCACCGAAGCAAGAAGTTAAGGAAGGCTCAAGCAATCGAAGAAGAATTAGCTTTAGAGCAAGAAATATTAGAAATGAAGATCGCGCTAAGCATTGTAAAGAAGAAACGCTTAGCAAACCGTGTTGCCGAAGAAGATAAAGAAGATAATACGTCACACATCAGCGAATCCGACGCCGATGTGAATGAACGAGTCCGATCGTGGATAGAAGAGTCCACACCATTGGCAATTAGCGACAAGCCGCATTGCCCCGCCGAGTCCGCAGCCCCCGCCGTGTCCGCCGCCGCACCCGCCGAGTCCGCCGCCGTGTCCGCCGCCGAGTCCGCCGCCGTGCCTGCTTTCGTAACTGGAGGAACTACATGTCCACGAGTACAACCAGTCGCCGTTACGAACAGCATTGAGAAGATGACGTCCGCCGAGCCTGCCGTCGTAACTGGAGGAACTACGTGTCTACGAACACAACCAGTCGCCGTTACGAGCAAGATAGAAGAGATAACACCGCCGTGTCCGCCGTGTTCATCGCCGAATCCGATCAATGTAGAAATCGGGAACATTAAGGAAGCCGTCATCGCCCTAGCCGAACGCTCTCTACGTCCGCACATGCACAGCGCGTCCTCCGAGCTACCTAAATTCGGGGGAGCCTTTCAAGAATGGTTCGCGTTCAACACCGCCTATGAAGAAACCGCCGCGCACCACTCACCACTTGATAACAAATCAAGACTAAGAAGATGTCTCTACGGCCGCGCCAGCACCGTCGTCAACAGCCTACTGAGCAGCATCCAGAGCACACCGGAAGACATCATGAAAACCTTGGAGTGGAACTTCGGAAGAGCGGAAACCATAGCAACGCACGAGCTCGAACGACTACGAAACCTACCGAGAGCGGGCGACGACCCAAAGGACCTTATTTCGATGACGTCACGAGTCAAGGACGCCGTCGAAGCGCTGCAATCATTGAAGAAACAACACTCGCTGTACAACGACGAAGTGGCCAGAACGATAGTAAAGAAAATGCCAGGTTCAGTACGCTACCGATGGTATGAAACGTGTCAAGAAATGACAGAAGAAGATCCGCCGCTCGTCCAAATTAAGAAGTTTCTACTTAAATACGTGGGAGGATGCGCCCAGTACGCCGACCCCGAGATTGCGAAAAATGAACATAAGCCAGCGCCGACGTCGTATCAACAACAAAGAAAACAGCGAACATTTACGACTCAAGACGCCGAAGAGAGCGAGACAACACTGCACGACAGAGATAGAAGATCGCCGTCGTACGGGGGGAGAAAATATTATGAAGAGAGGGGGAAGAAAGAAGAGCGAGACAGAAAATGTATTATCTGCGAAGAGAAACAACACAATATTCGAGAATGCAAGAAATTCAACGAAGCGGATATAGATAGAAGATGGGACTTAGCGAAACAACATCAATTGTGTTTCCGTTGCCTGCGTTTTAGAAACAAGTCTCACAGCTGCAACATGAACCGCTGCAACATAAATGGGTGTCCGGCGCGACACAACCGAATGCTACATCGCGAAAAGAAAACTGAAAATGTGAAAAAAGAAGCCGAAACAGTCACTACAACGTGGACAAATATGAAGTCGAAGTCGTATCTGAAGATGGTACCTGTACGGGTGTCTGCACCGGCGGGAGAGATTGATACGTGGGCGCTACTGGACGACGGGTCAACAGTGACATTAATCGACAGCAACCTCGCTGACGCCATCGGCGCGCGGGGACCAATCGACCCACTCCATATAGAAGCGATTACAGAGAAGAATTTGAATGCGTCCCGCTCTCGTCGAGTTACAGTTACACTACGCCGCAACAACGCCGTGGAAAAAATACACGCACGCACCATCGACCGCCTACGCCTGTCACCACAACAAGTCAGTGCGAAGGACATCGAACGCTGTCAACACCTGCGCGGGATCGAAGACCACATCAAGTACCCGCACGCGGAGCCCAAAATCCTGATCGGTCAAGACAACTGGCACCTACTGTTGGCTGCAGAGGTACGAAAAGGGCACCGCGACCAGCCGATCGCGTCATTGACACCACTGGGTTGGGTGCTACACGGCGCGCACACACGTTCCATCGGCCAGCGTGTCAACTATGTACACCACCTGAAGGCCATCGACGAAAACATGGATGAACAGCTGAGACAACACTTCGCGATCGAGAACATGGGCATTGAACCCAAGAAGCCGTCCACTGACCCTGAGCAGCGCGCACTGAAAATCTTAGAAGAGAGTACCGTACAGCGCGCCGATGGCCATTACGAAGTGGCGCTACTGTGGAAGAGCGACGCCGTGACCATGCCGGAAAACTATGAAAACGCCGTGCGCCGCCTCCACTCCGTGGAAAAGAAGCTTGAAAAAGATGAAAAACTAAAGAAGAAATATAGTGAACAGATGGAAGCATTGATCGAGAAAGGCTACGCCGAACCCGCGCCCGAAAAGCGGGAGGTTGGCAAATCGTGGTATTTACCGCACTTTGGAGTAACAAATCAAATGAAGCCCGACAAACTACGCATCGTGCACGACGCCGCCGCCCGCACCGGAGGGACATCGTTGAACGATCAGCTGTTATCCGGTCCGGATCTACTACAATCACTTCCGGGCGTACTTATGCGCTTTCGTCAACACAAGATCGCCGTGTCCGCCGATATAGCGGAAATGTTTATGCAAGTGAAGATTCGTGAAGAAGATCGAGATTTTCTACGATATATATGGAAGAACCAAGAATACAGAATGACTTCACTCATATTCGGAGCAACATGTTCACCGTCGACCGCAATATTCATCAAAAATAAGAACGCGAGCAAGTTCCAAGAAAAATACCCAGAAGCCGCCGCAGCGATAGTAAAAAACCACTACGTCGACGACTACCTCGACAGCTACGAAACCGAAGAAGAAGCCGCGCGCATAGCAACACAAGTACGAGAAATACACCGGGGCGCGCGACTTGAATTAAGAAAATGGGCGTCGAACTCGCCACCAGTATTGAAACAGCTGATCGACGACGAGGGGTCAACGACCGGAGATAAGAAAACATTGGCGGACGGGGCTAGCAGCGAACGCGTGCTGGGACTAGTTTGGAGGCCGGACACCGACGAGCTGGCATTCAACCTGGATCTCGCACGTATACCGAAAGAAATGTTGAATCGAGCTGCACCAACGAAAAGAATCGCGCTGAAGATAGTTATGTCACTCTACGATCCGATGGGGCTCGCCGCGCCAGTGACAATAAAAGCCAAACAAATACTACAAGAGGTGTGGCGCCGCGGCACCGAATGGGACAATGACCTCGACAGTGACCTCAGTGAACAGTGGCGAGAGTGGATGTTACACCTCGAAAACCTACGCTTCGTGTCCGTACCAAGAAGATACCTACACTACAGCGACGCCGTGAACCTACAGTTGCACACGTTCGTCGACGCTAGCGAAACCGCGTATGCCGCAGCGATATACTGGCGCGCGGTCACTCCAGAAGGTCACGTGACACTCACCTTAGCAATGGGAAAAGCTAAGGTCGCTCCACTGAAGCTAACATCGATACCACGCCTCGAGCTACAAGCAGCCGTAATGGGAAGCCGCATGGCCGCGGCAGTTATAGAAGAGCACGACCGCAAACCCGACTCCAAAACGTACTGGACAGATAGTAAAACCGTTCTTACTTGGGTGAAAACCGGATCGCGCTCATACAAACCGTTCGTCGCGCATCGCATCGCCGCCATTGAAGAAAACACCGCTGTACACGAGTGGCGGTGGGTACCTACGAAACTAAACGTCGCGGACGACGCGACCCGAGACGTGCCGCAGGACTTCACTAGTGCACACAGATGGTACGCCGGACCGAGCTTTCTACAGAACGACGAGTCAGAGTGGCCAACAGAACGAGTAAAACCGGGGGAGCCAACGGGTGAAGAAAAGTGTACCTACACACGAACAGCTGATTCAAGAAAAATAAGTGAATGTGTTCCCGACCCCGAAAACATATCGAAATGGCTTATATACCTACGAGCTACGGCGCGAGTGCTACAGTTCATCGACCTCTGCAGACAGAAAAAAGAAAAGGTCAACTACAAAAGAACGAAGAAAATCGAAAAAGGCGATAAGGAATACAAAATAACAACTGATAAGAAAACAGTTGATAAGAAGTTACGCAACGCGACGCCATCTACCGGAAAAAATGTGCAACGACGTTATCACCACATTGATAACGCATATCTACGTCGTGCCGAAGATTTGATAGTTCGTGCAATACAAGAAAGTTGTTTTTCGAGTGAAATAGAAGAATTGAAGAAAGAAAAGACAGTTTCAAGAAATAGTCGTCTCTACGCGCTCGCCGTAACTTATGAAGATAACATAATAAGAGTGAAGAGCAGAATAAGCGCAGTTCGCGACGTCACCGCGACGGTGGCGCCACCCGTGACCGACGGCAACGACCGAAGAGTGAAACTGTATATAGAAAATGTACATAGAAGATTATCGCACGCCGGGGCAGAAATGACAATTAACGAGTGCCGACAACATTATTGGATTTTACGTCTACGGCCCGTTACAAGAAAAATAGTCAACGAGTGTGTGTTGTGTCGCATAAGAAGAGCACAACCGTCGCAGCCATCTACTGGGAACCACCCACCGAGTCGACTCGCACATCACCAGCGGCCATTCACCTACACAGGGCTCGACTACTTTGGGCCACTGACCGTCACCGTGGGCCGCACGCAGCAGAAGAGATACGTCGCGATATTTACGTGCCTAACTACCCGGGCCGTACATCTGGAAGTAGCGGCATCACTCAGCACCGACTCGGCGGTCATGGCGCTGCGGCGCATGATATCTCGACGGGGGTGTCCGACGGAGATATGGTCGGACAACGGGACCAACCTGCACGGCGCCGACAAGGAGCTGCGCCGCGCCATCGACGAAGCCACACACTCAGAAGCAGAGAAGAAGATGATCAGCTGGCGCTACATACCACCTGGGGCCCCGTTCATGGGGGGCGCCTGGGAACGCCTGGTCCGATCAGTCAAGGTCGCACTGGCAGCCACACAACAGAGTCGCCATCCTACAGAAGAGGTACTGTCGACACTACTCGCAGAAGCGGAGTACACAGTCAACAGTCGTCCGCTCACACATGTCTCCGTGGACCACCAAGACGAAGAGGCCCTCACTCCAAACCACTTCCTGCTGGGCGGGTCAGCTCTGACACCCGCACCCGGTAGCTTCTCCGACGGGGACCTCATCGGGCGCGCCAACTGGCGCGCGTCTCAACGTCTCGCCGACCTATTTTGGGCGAGGTGGCTACGCGAGTACCTACCGGAGCTCCAGCACCGGCGGGAGCCCCACGGCAAGGGCCCCGCACTGCAGCTGGGCGACCTGGTCCTCATCGTGGACAACACGCTACCACGAAACACCTGGCCCCGTGGAATGGTAACGGCGACCTTCCCGGGGACCGACGGCGTGGTACGAGCGGCGGACATCAGAACGAGAGGCGGCATCCTTCGACGGCCAACAAAGAAGCTGGTCATCATCCCCACGGCAACGGCGGCCGACCCTTCACTGACAACTGGATGTAACGACGGCGGCGGCGCCGGCGTTACACGGCGGGAGAATGTTCGGGACGGCCGGCAGAATAGTGCAATAAAGTGAACAATAGACAGTGACTAATAATTGTGGTAATAAAGTTGTATTGTGATGTGAAATTTCGTGACTAGTTATAAGTGTAAAATCTATTGAATTCGTTGTCTATTAGTGTTTTATAGTATAATAATAAGTTTCTTTGTGTTTGGAATGTATTTAGTCGATAATATTTGCAGTTAGTGTTTTTCGTGTATTGTAAAGCTTGTTCGTGTTGTACTAGTTTGTATGAAAGTTTTATGCAGTAGGTATTTATAGAGTAGGTATTTACAAATAAATTATCCCATGTTGATAAATTGATGTTACGCACATAGCGGCTAATTAGACCTTCACGATAAGGTATGATACATAAGAGTTAAGTAAATAGCTGATAAGGTATTAAGAAATAAAGTATATTTTTTCGTGTGTTTTCTCATTTCCCAAAACGATTTATAGGTAGATTAGAAATAGTATTGAACGTAGTATTGAAACTGTAACTTAACTTGATAGCAATAATTTTTTTGAATATTTTAATATGTAACATGTAATATTGTGACTGATAAGGAATTGTTAGTGATAAGAAACGTCGTACGTGCATAGATAAAATGAGATAAATAAAGTTGAAAACTGGTGAGCTTGCGCGCGGCTCTCTATACGGTATTGCCTTTAAGTAGCTTAGTGAGAGTCGGGTTTCTATGGCTACGGATCATCACTTGTCCCACTCTCGCCTCAAGACTCTGAAAGAGACAGCAAGCAAGCTCTCCTAGTTCCTGGTACAACAAGCTCCTCTGCGTTTTACTTCGCAACCCAGCACCCAGTTCGAAAAACCGTACGTCTCGCCCTCCGCAACGATACAGTCCACTGCCAAATCCGAGCGGGGCGTGCGGCACATAAATTATCTACGTCATTTAATACAAATATTACTGCCAAATGTTTGATAAACACATCCTGAAGTGAAAGTTTTCTCGATATAATAAATACTTACGGAAATGCTAAGAAAACTTTTAAAAATATGTATTAACAAGATTCATCAACGACTAAGAAGAAGCGGTATTTTTCAACTATCTTTCTTTCTTATCACATAAGGATTAGTGGCCGTCCGCTGCCCTGGTGTCAGAGTTTATCAAGTCGCTTATAAGGCCTCTGACTTGGCTTAGAATGACTGTTGTAATGACAACAGCCGGGACCGACGGTTTAACAACCGAGGCACAGAAGCGCTCAGTTGTAATGCCACTTTACGTTCAACAATGTCAACAATGAACAGTTTTGCTACAATGCACAGTTTTTCAACAATGCACAGGTTTTCAACAATGCACAGTTTAAACTATGTGGTCGTGGAGTCAAAAATATTTCTTATGATATCTGTCGTTATTTTTTTAATTTAGAGAAATATATAAAAAAAATCCCAAACAAGAAAACCGTTAAAACCCATCAGATTCAAAACAGCCGGGACCGACGGTTTAACAACCGAGGCACAGAAGCGCTCAGTTGTAATGCCACTTTACGTCAACAATGTCAACAATGCACAGTTTTTCAACAATGCACAGGTTTTCAATAATGCACAGTTTAAACTAGGTGGTCGTGACTGGTCCCGTGGTCGTGGAGTCAAAAATATTTCTTATGATATCTGTCAAGTTTTTTTTTAATTTAGAGAAATATATATTTAAAAAAACCCAAACAAGAAAACCGTTAACACCCATCAGATTCAAAACCGTTAGAAACAATATGCCTAACCAAAGCAGTCTCTAACCAAATATGGCAGCTTTTATTAATAAGAGTCCCGTAAAGGCCGACCTCTGGCACCCGATTTGGCCACGCCGCCGTGGGAACTGTCGCCAATTATTGGGCCCTATCGAGATTTCTGGCCACACAACAGCTCTATAGAGTACCTCGTTACCTAAAAATAGAGGTTAGAAGCAGGTATAGACTATAAAACCATACTTCGCGTTCAATTTTTGCTGCTTAATAGGAATGGGTTCCCTACTTGTCTGCGAAATTTGATGATTCGATTTTCATTATATCGAACACAGTATGTCGATAATTCAGTTGCGCGATGTTTCATTGTATCGATGCCTTATTGGTGCTATGTAACGCTAGTGCGAAAAACTGTTGCGAAAAACTCTACAGCGATTGCTCATTAGTTTGATAGTATTTTGTTTCGAAACGCCTACGGTTGTACCCACAGACATCTATGTCTGTGGTTGTACCTGTTATTTTATAAATAATCTTATTTTGCATCTTAGCCGTTATGGAAAAAACATTCTTTTTATTTCAACAAAAAACTGCTTTATCAAATGCCACCTATTGTAAATTACACTTAAAAAAATTATACAACTTTTTCCATCAGGCGTTACGGCTTTAAGGGTATAATGAGATTATTAATTAAATATCAGGAACAACAGTAGCCGTTTCGAACCAACATAGTATAGAACTAATGAGCAATCGCTGCTGTAGGGTTTTTCGCAACAGCGTTTTTCGAACTAGCGTTACATCGCACTAATAAGTCATCGATACAATGAAACATCGCACAACTGCATTATCGACACACTGTGTTCGATATAATGAAAATCGAATCATCAAATTTCGGTGACAAGTAGGGAACCCAAGAGGAATTGCTCAAAATTATAGACTACTAGTGGTTGCCCGCGGTTTCAGCCGCGTTGATCCTATTACCGTTAGAATACCGAGATAACATTTATCCAATATTTAAATCCAGCCTACTGGAAACTGTATTGTGATCAATTATTAGACCCTATCGAGATTTCTGGCCACACAACAGCTCTATAGATCTCGTTACCTAAACGTTGAGGCTAGGAAAAGCTATTAGAAATGCCTGGTGTAAAAACAATAATTTAACCCTTCAGGCCTTGAATTGCAACGAAATAATAATGTTGGCAAAATAAATAAATAGAAAAATGAAGAAAAAAGGATGCTAAAACTTATACCGTAGGCAGTTTGCCAAGGTTTGCCCAGAATAAGTAATTTTCAATAAAACACTTTTGGCAAATTTCAACATCAACAATAAATATTCCAAAAGTCTATCCAATTGTCATGTTTGCTTACAAAGAAAGGAGTATTTTTTATGTTCTTCTCTAATCAATTTACTGATGCAATTTACTTAAAACAAAAATCAATTTCTAAGGAAAAAACTGCGGTAAAAACGACAATTTCATAGATAAATTCCTAATATTATTATTATAATACGAGGCTACGAGTTAAGTTTATTACATAAGTTTGGTTGAGGGCTGACTCCGGCGTCCGGCCAGAGGTTATCTTGACGCGTCTACTAGCTAACGAGATGGCAACAACTATATTCAAATAACTAGCGGCCGCCCGAGTTTCACCGCCTTTTAACCGCCTCTGTGGTCTAGTGGTACAACCACCAGTATCAGACCCAGGGGTCTCGGGTTCGATTCCCAGAGGGGGTACATATTGTATTCGGTTTGGTTGGTGGTACCACTATCTTATCTAAGCCTGATGCCATAACAACGATGTTCTCAGCATTGTTGTGTTTCGGGAGTTAAAGATAAGATAGCCAGTTCCTCATTGGCTGAGGATTCCGGGAGAGGTTCGCTTCCATCCTAAGCCATATCAATACTTAACATCAGGTATGAAGGCTAAGAGTCTCCCCGTCATTCATTAAAAAAAACCGCGTAATTCCCGTTCCCGTGGGAATATCACAAAATCCATTCTTAGTGCTCGCCTACATCGTTAAAAGATCCTGTATGCAAAATTTCAGCTTAATCTGTTCAGCCGTTGGGGCTGTGCGTCGTCTGTCAGTAAGTCACGTATTGTTTAGTTTGTACTTACAGAAGATAATTCATATGTACATATACTATTAACAATATTTACATTTAAATTAATCTTAAAAAAAAACGATAATCGTGTAATTTGTAAAAAGATAGTATGTTACAGAAACATTAAAAATATAAATAAAAAAAGAAAGATAATTGATGTTTTCGTACCACAAAATTTTTACAGCTAAGAGCATTTTTTTTTACGTTTATTTTTCATTGACCGAACGAAATAATAAAGCCATTGGGGTTTTTGTCTTTTTATAGATTTCTGAAAGAATTTACTACGGGCTTTTTTGCTTGCCGATTATGTACTAAAGAAACTAGTTTTTGTTACGTCATTACACTCAATGAGTTGAAGCGCAATTTAGACTCTTCTGCCAGCTGCGATGGTGGTGTAATGGTCAGCATAGTTGCCTTCCAAGCAGTTGATCCGGGTTCGATTCCCGGCCATCGCAGGTTTAGTTTTGCTTTTTTTTTTACTAGCTTTAACCGGGATGTGTTGCAATGCCACGTAAAAGTATAAAGTATTGAGTATTAAAGTTTTTTTTTGCTTAGAAACACCCTACCAAAGTTTCGCGGTCAATGGATTCGGAACGCTTAGAGGACAAATATACAATTATTAACCTATTACTTTTATTAAAAACTAGGTCGCTCGCGGTTTCACCTCCGTGGTTCCCGTTCCCGTGGAAATATCGGGATAAAATGTATCCTATGTTTAAAACCAAGCTATGTACTATCTGTGTACCAAATTTCATCCAAATTCGTTCAGTAGTTTCGGAGCCTATTCAATGCAAACAATCAAAGGTTTATATTTAATAATAGTATAGTTTAAACTAGAAATAAAACTAACTTTCTTAAAAGTTTTTGTACGAAATACTTCTTTGCGTTTTATCAAAGAGTGTGCCTAGAACCAGTAGAATATTTTCCCATAGTTATGATTGTGATCATTATTATAACTGTCAGGGTACAGTTAGGTGTGATGACTTGTTATTACATAAGTTTGGTGTAGCTCATCTGATTTTACATCATTTGTTATACGTTGTTTTTACATTTTTTTTACCTACGACGGCGTCTTAGCCTTCATCATACCTGATGTTAAGTATTGATAAGGCTGAAGATGGAAGCGAGCCTCTCCCGGAATCTTCAATCACTGAAGAACTGGCTATCTTATCTCTAACTGCCGGAACACAACAATGCTGAAAACATTATTATTATGGCGTAGATAAGATGGTTGTAGCTAGCTAGGCGGACTTACAACGAGTCTTACCACCAACCAAACCGAATACAATATGTACCCCCCGCTGGGAATCGAACCCTGGAACCCCTGGGTCTGATACCGGTGTTTGTACCACTAGACCACAAAGCCGGTTGGTTTTATAGAAACAAGACTAATTTATGCTCTATTTTTAGGGTTTCGTAGCCTAAAGGCAAAAAACGAAACCCTTATAGATTCGGCCAAACCGATGTATGTCACACCCTTTTTATTCCAAAACTATGAGGATTACACAGTTGAAACTTGATAGGTAGATGTATTCTGTAAACCGATTTACGGTCTTTACACAAAAATAAATAAAAATTGATTAAGGGGGGGCTCCCCATACATGGAACTGACACAAAAAAAAAATCATTAAACCTATACGTGTGGGGTATCTATAGATAGGTCTTTAAAAATTGCATTGAGGTTTCTAAAACGATTTTTTCCCGAAGTCAACCGTTTGAAAGATGTTCACTTCCAAAGTGGTAAAATGTGTGTCCCCCCCTCCCCCCCTCTTACTTTTGAAATAAGAGAGTGAAAAATAAAGAAAAATATATATGCTGTAGATCTTATTAAAAACTTTCAACGAAAATTGGTTTGAACGAAATTTATTTAGTAGTTTTAGAGCTATAGCACATTTTCCAAAACCGCAAATATAACTTTGTCATTCATACAAACACTATGAAAAACAAACTTATTTTTGGTGACGAAAAATTATAATGGCATTTTGGCAATAATAATAATAGAAACTTTATTGCACACGATACAAAAACAAACACATACAGAGAAAATGTCAAAAAAGAGGAACACACAATAGGCGGCCTTATAGCTACGTAGCAGTCTCTTCCAGGCAACCTTGGGTGAGAGACGAAACCCTTCATGTGCGAGTTCGATTCGCACTTGGCCGATTTTGTAGTCACGTAGAGGTTACAAATGCTAGCTTTGGTTTAAAATAATTATTTGATCTTATGTTGTTGTGGCACTTAACTATTTTTATAAAGTGCCTGTAGGTACTTTCAATCTCAGCCTGTGGACGTCCACTGCTGGACATAAGCCTCTCCTAGCTCACGCCTATTGTGGCGTTCATAGGAGGCTATTAGCCTACTGCTACCACGCCGGCCAGACGGGTTGGTAGAGGGTTTGTTTCAAGTTTTCCTTCTCTCGCACAGGTGTTCAATGCGTCGAGCCTCTAAGTCGACTCTTACGACATCCCAGGCATGTAAGGGAGTGGTGACACTTGTATTCTTAGGCCGTCACCACACGGCCAAATGCCTTGGCTTGGCTTGGTACTTTAACGTCATGCAAACCAAAAGGTGCTTTTTAAAAGAAAGTTTTGTATAATTTCCTGTTTTTAATCACACCAACACACGATTTGTAATAATATATAAAGATTAAAAGCATACTTCGCGAATTCAATATAAATTCGCCATCAATCATACATAATTGGACGACGGGCCTTAGGGCGTTTAAACAAATATAAATATATAAACTTCCGATTGTTTGTACGTTTCGATATTCAATAGATTATCACTTTCTCCCATTAGTGACATGCTACCGACAATATAGGATATTAGAGAAAATCCAAGTCATTACTAGTTATTAAAACTATGCTCCGACCGCGACTTCGTCCGTGTAAAATTAGTTTTTTTTTAATTGAAAATATATGGTATGTACAGTAACTTATAAAATTTTATAAAAAAGCATAATTTTAGGGAAATGGTTTTTTTGGCATGTCATTAGTATGGAGCGGGGTCTGACTGACTGAAGCAAAAAATAAGCCTTTTGGAGTCGGTGCCAGCCAAGCCAAGGCATTCTATTTTGAGTTCCTATTCTTATATTTCTCTTGGCTTGGCTGGCACCGACTCCAAACCGCTTATGTTTTGTTTTTTAGTTTTAAAAGTTGGTTTTTCTGTATAGCGTCTTAACCAGTCAGACCCCGGAATAACTTATTTTTTTTCTTTTTAGTGTCTGTTATAGCTTGTTTTGTAAACTCCAGAAGGTTTTTTCTAGATTAATATAGGTTTCGTGTACAGTGACGCAGTTAAAACGTTACATATATGTGAAATGTTATTTCCCGCTTTTAAGAGGTCGCTCCCTTTTTCAACAAAAAGTAATTCATATCTTGGCCAAAATTTATCAAATTGGAAAAGTCGTTTTAAAGCTAACAGACAGACATTATATCGCATATCGTATTAGTTCCTATTGATGAGAAAATTTTAAGTGGAATTAAGTATGTAAGTCAAGTATTCACAAATTGCATAATCATACAATGCATTGAAATATGAGTTTCAATGTTTCTTAAGACCTCATTAGTTTCTTTTTTTTATTAATAATGTGTTCAGTAAGTATTGGAGTTTCACTAGAAACCACCTGTTATATTGGGGCTAAGTGCACATAACATTTAATTTGTATTAACCTCACAAGTTTTTAGGAGTTATTAAAATCAGTTTTGGTTACATAACAGCATGTTTACTAAATGTACCCTGTGGGAACGCCGGTGAAATCATGGAGCTGGCTGGCGTCGGGTATAGTTTCGAGATGCAATTTGTCAATTGACCCCGCTAAATGTAATTCACCAAGACCGCCCCAAACATCCCAGCTCGGGTATATTTAGAAGCATAATTTTAAAATTAAGCGCTACTAAATATACCTGATTGCGACACAATACTTGTTTGGCCAAAACTGGAGAGCTGATTATTTAGCTAAAGATCGTTTCAATTTCCAGTTTCGTCGCCTATTATGACTGGTATACAGTATGAAAATATGCGGTTATTAAGTTATTAAGTTAGATAAGGTAATCAGCCTGGGTATAGTTTTATGTGGAGTTTTGATATCTGTCCCTTTTGATATGAAATTTAAAGGCTGCATAAAAATATAAATCCAACATCCGAAACGCATCAATTTATTTTTTAATATAATGAATATATTAAAAAATAAATTGTTGCGTTTCGGTCCTTAAATTGTAAAAATAAAAAACTGCAAAAGGCAATTTAGTCTTATTACTAATATAAGTATGAATGTGCCAAGTCTACTTTTATTTCAAAACATGTTGATTTCCGATCTCAATAAATGTAGTTGTTTACTTAATTAACTGTTCAAAAAAACTACTGTTAAAATTGTTATTTTCCAGCTATAGAAGTTTAGCCTCTATGATGGATGAATCAGTCAGTCGATGCTCTCTCCAGATATTCAGTACTAACTGTGCCCGCAACTTCGCTCGTGTGAGAACCGGAACATCGTTTGCAATCCTTCCCGACTAAAGTTTAATTAAGGCGGTCTTTTTAACCAACTTCAAAAAAGGAAGAGGCTATTGAGTCGCCTATATTCTTTGCTTTTTTAAGAGAATACTTTACACATGATACACAAAACGATAGCTCCTAAATATACCAGATTACGACACCACAAATCGGGTATGTTTCGTAATCAGTTTTATTTCAAGCTTACTCCTAACTATACCCGATCCAAACCCTATGGGGATTCTACGCAAGGTACATTTAGTAAACACGCTACATAACAACTTTATGTACGTTTACAATAACGACGTGTCACTATTCCAATTGAAAACATAATAATAATGGGACAAGTACGATGATTATAATTATGGCCCACTGGTCCCACGGGGCAGCTGATACTGATATATCTTCTAAACAATGTCTCACTTGTTCCTTGGAACAACTTGATTTTCTTCTTGGTGTGTCGAATTGTAGACTCTGGTTTATACAATTGGTGACTATCAAAACCTTGTAAAACCTCGTGTGAGACAAGGAATATTAACTATTACTTAACGTAGTATAGGTATAAGGACAGTACGCAGGACTGGACAAAAGATGTGCCAGATGGAACAACTGATACAAGGAACTGCACCAACGGGAATAGTGGGACAAAGAGCAAAACTTGGGATTCGAGTCGTTGGAGACAAGCTATTACTTCTAGTCATTCGGTTAAGTTTCTAGTATTAAAATTAACAATAAAATATGATGAAAGTGTAATTACTATTATAATTAATAAGAAGTAAGGAAGTAGATCCCTTGAAAGGACAGCACGGGTCAATAACCGATCGTTTTCGACCGCGACGTAAACAGAAATAGCCTTGACAAAAATGCCGTTGAAACCGTGCAATTATCGATATTATTATGATCGAATAACATCATTATGCATAAAATCTTTATTAATAACGCTGTAAAGTTTGCTTGTTTCAGAATCTACTAAAAATTATCTTTGTATTGGAAAATACACTGTTTTAGGTCTGCTTTATGTCACTCTAGCTTGAAATACAGATGAACCTTGATCGATCGATTGATCTTAAAATGTAACGGTGTCGTTTCAAATGCCGTTAATTTTCGTAGTATTTGTATAATTAGGGTAAAGAAATGGAATATATTATAAAGGTACAAAGTACTTGCGCTAAAAACTTTTCTGCCGAGCGCAACACACAATTTTTATTTCTGTGTTTGGAGGGTGTTTAACCAACTTTGAACGCAGCCATAGATTACTTAGTTTAAAATAGAGGTTTTGTGAACGCAACTTAAAAGCAAATAAGTGACGTGACACTGTCATTGTAAAGTCCTTCTTCGAATAAATAAAAACATTTTATAAAAAAAAAAAAAACCGACTTCAAAAAATAAAACTTTTGGAGTCGGTGCCAGCCAAGGCATTCTACATTGCACTTTGATTAACTATATATTTTTTTGGCCTTAGCTAGCTAGCACCGACTCGAAAAGTTTTATTTTTTACTTTTTGAAGAACGTTTGATTTTTTTTTATAAAATGTTTTTATTTCAGATTTTTTTGTTACATCATGTGCCGTTACTTACACTAAAAATCAGCCCATACACAACAATGATGTCATCTAGGTAAACGACTACTTGCCAAAAGGTGATTGATATTTTTCAGGATTATGAAAAAACTACTAGCCAGATCTTCGTAAAAATTATATGGGACCACACATAAACCATTTTCTTTCAGATAAAAAAAGAATTATAAAAATCTGTTAACAACTGGCGAAGTTATGGTAAAACATACTTAAAAAACTTTAAAAAAAAAATACCGTCGACTTGAGAACCTCCTCCTTTTTTTGAAGTCGGTTAAAATGGGAGTTTCGCCTGAGTTCTTTTCGTAATAACACGTGTTGTGAGGCTCCATTTTTAACTCAATCTACCGTACAATTTCTATATGTTACAAAATATATTTACTCGACATTGGCAAAATTCGCGTATTTAACGCGAGCACGCCATTAATTAAAAAGAAGAAAAAGAATAAAAAATGTGAACCAAAATTGTATTTTGTCATCCTGAGGAAATCCGTCTGTATCTGCAACAACTCCTTATGTTTATGATTTTTGAATTTTTGCATTTTAATGCTATTTTATACCAATGATAAATTTTAAAATAGAAAAATATTGCAAAAAAACAACTTGGCCACAAGTGAATTCTCAGATGGGACTCGAACCCACGACCTTTGGAAATCATTGTATTGGACCGGATTTCCAAAGGTAGTGGGTTCGAGTCCCATCTAAGAATGCACTTGTGGCCGAGTTGATTTTTTCCAAAAATGTTCTATTTCAAAATTTAGTAAGTAATAAATATTAAACAAGAAAATATACTAGAAAAAAAACAACTAGTCTCATGACGCCCTGACGGGATGAGACTAGTTGCTTTTTTCTAGTATATTTTCTTGTCTTGTTTACATAATAATGGCATTGTAAAATGCAAAATTAAAAAGTTATAATTTAGTAAGTATTTGCAAATTTAGATTATGATTAAGTATTTTATTTTGCAAAACTATTTAAAAATGAGTTATGTGTATAGTCGTCAATCTCGTCAACGCTTCTATGCTGGACAGGGAACGAAAAGCTACTGCTAGGGATATTTGATGCGAATAAAATAAAGTTTAAATCAATTGAATTCATTACAAGTATTTGTAAATCGACAGTTTTACCCTACCGCCGCCGATTTAAGACTCTTCTGGCTGACAAGAAAAAAATGGGCGCAGAAAACGTATCAGCTATTTATTTATTTATTTTATTTATTTAGTTTGTTTGGAAATATATCTTAAATCAACAAAGTTTCCACTTATTACTAAACATATGTTTGAGCAATGGACAAAGGTAACAATCAGATCTTACAAAAAATATATAAAGAATTGGTATTATCTGGACTTACTACAAAAAGGACAAACTTTGGGTAGGTACTGGCATTACAGTCTAATAACTAAGGGGAGAGAAATAGAATAAAATTATAAAAAAAAAACAATAATAATAACACCCTCTTTTTGCGTGGGGACTATATAAAATCTTTTAAGTAATTGTCTATGGTATTAATAGCCTTTGCTAGTGAGTTGCGTTTTAACAATTGCTTTAAATTTCTCTAGAGGCAGTTCAGTTACATGTTGTGGAACCATAATATATATTGCGATACATCTACCCGCGAAAGAGTTCCCGGTTTTTTGTAATCTAAGTTTTGGAACAGCAAGTTTATCTTTGTTTCTCGTATTGAGTTTATTTGACAACAATATCATAGATTTTTCTAAATTCTATCATAATTGTTTCTTTTCGTGCAGTAAAAATTTGTCTAAATTTCATCCGTCAATCCGTCCGCTTTTGTTCACTTTGTGAAACTTCCTGCGTTATTCACCGTACACTTATGGTTTTTAAGTGTTTAGAGATAATAAGTATGATAATAAACAAGTTAGCAGCGCCTGCTAGTTAGCAGGCACAAAATAGACTTCTAAACCACGTGACAGTTGTTATTGTTTTGTAGTGTAGAAACTAAAAAAAAAAAAAAAAAAAAAAAAGTACATTTGACACATGTCCAAGGTGTCCTAAACTCATTCCCGTTGACCGTTTGTCTCTATCTCTTATGGTTTCTGAGATCTCGATGCGTACATACATACGTACGTACGGACGGACAGAGAGGGATTATAAGACTTTTCTAAACTTTAGAGTTTAGAAGTCTAAAACGATGTGGAATGTTAAATATGTTACCATTGCAACACTGCACACAACTCGATCACACTTCAATTAGTGTTGCCATCCCTTGGAATGTTACCGGCTGTTAACAATTTCCTTAATAAATGCGAAAATTTAGATGCAATTAAGCCACGTGACCTGGAAGCGACGCACAGGCGCGAGATCTACCATATAAGGGACTCTGCGCGCCGGCGGCTTCAGGCGAGGCCGGCCTCTCGTGGTGCAAGGTCACACACCTTCCTCGAACTGAGGGGTGACTGACTCATATAAAAATTCACACTATACAGTGAGATTTACGATTTTGATAACCGTAAATGGAATAGATACGGAAGAGAAAGACTTAATTGGTTGAGATGGTCGTTTGGGGCTGATGAATGGAGTCTACTTCGTTCATGAGATGCTTGCGATGTCAATGATTCTAGATGCAGACAGATCAAATCACACGATTCGGATAGTCACACGAGATCGGCCGACTTTACGTCGGTAAAAATGCAACGCAAGCCGCGAAAAAAATTGCGATGTTTATGGGCCTAGTGCAGTGTCTGTGAGTGTAACACAAGTTTGGTTTAAGCGTTTTCAATCCGGTAATTTTGATGTCAAAGATGCACGTCGCTCTGGTCGCCTTATTACGGATAAAATGGATGCCATTTTTTAAAAAGTGGAGCAAGATCGGCATATTGTTAGTTACTGACGTAGCTGAAGAACTGGGAATTGACCACAAAACAGTTTTGGCGCATTTTAAAAAACTGCGTACACAAAAAAGGTCGATATTTGGGTACCTCACGTGGTCACTGAAAGAAACCTAATGAACAGTGTACTTATTTGTAATTCTTTAATACGACGACGTAATGAAACTGAACATATCAAAATCAATATATGAAGTGGCCTAAACTCATTACCTATTTAATTGGTCCCATTTGAAAAGTCGATAGTATTTTATCATCTCGTATTTAAAACAAGTTCTTCGTTATTTATAACCGAGCTATTTATATCTGTCTCGGATATCATAATGTTGAGGAATGCCATGAACTGTGGTATGCTGTACCATGAGACCATATGCCCATTTGAGGAACGTTCGTGACATTGCATTAACAATATCTAAGATCTGTGGAGCCTTGCAGAGCAGGAACCGTGCCATATATCCATTTATGACATGCGCAAGAGTCGCCTTGATTAGCATCGCACCGATCGTTAGTAAATCGAGACCGTAACTGACCTTTTATGGTGTTCGCTATGAATAACCTTTGGCTATCAATATTTCCACAATTTTATTTTAATTTGTTTACTCTCCGTCCTTGCTTCTATGATCATGTTTTATACTCTGAAAAAACGAACGTTTATGTTGACGATATTCTATTTGTAAATACGGTTACCCAATGCTGATTCTGTTTGCTATTATTTAATTGATTTTGATTTAACCGATGATGTCACCTGTTGCTTTGTTTTGGATGTGCTTGTTATTAGCTTTATAACTTTTGTCATTGGCTATCTCTCCAGGAGTCACCTTGTTATAATAATTGTATCATTCACAAGGTTCTTTGTTCTCAAATGATAAGTAGCCTGAGTAACACTTGTGAAGGAAGTGCCTCTATTTATAGAAAGCTGATTACATTAAAATGCATCTGTAATGCGTCATCTGTGATAAATGTTTCTTAAAAGGTTTATCTTCGAATATAGTATACGAATTGTTTTAGCTGTTTACATTAATGAGGATATAATATAATTCAAAATACTCGTAGGTACTCTTCAATGAATGGAGAAATGATAATGGATTTTGTGAATCTATTTTCTTGAATGCACAAAGGGAAAATTAGTCCTAATTTTCAACAGTATCTTCTGAAAGCTTGACCACTGTGATCGCTACCCCACTTACAATGCTTTCAGAAGAGGAATAGTTTAGCTTAATTGAGTTGAGCTTATTTACTACAATACGTACTTTTAGAACTTAGTTATATCAAATTTTTTTTTATACCTGTATACTTTGCATACGATCGATCAACTTAATTTTGATGGCATTATTATGAACAATAGCGGCTAAGTCTGCTCTTGGACATATTTATCGAGGATCTGGAGCTATAATGATATATTGTTCTTGTGACTGAATGGGTCGTTTACAATAAGTATTGCTCTATTGCTAATAGTTGGCATATCAGTTGGGTTCGTTGTAAATATTATTTACTGTTTTATCGTATAAAATGGTATCAATGTTTGTATCTAAAGCATTTCGTAAGTTTATTACTAAATGTTTATTACTACTTTCATCATCATCTACGGGCCTTCCTTTATCATTAATAGTTATTTTTCAGTTTTTATTCATTTGCAGCTTAGTATTCACAGGTCTTTTATTTTTTATTTGTCTGATCTTGATATTTTTGTTATAAATTATTAACTCGTTTAGTTATTTGTTTAAATTGGACTATGTTTGCATTTGGCTCAGAATTATTGTTAACATTTTACTTCGTGCATCTTGTTGTCCCATAAATGACTAACAGCAGAACAATTCTCAGCGGAAACAACCGCCATGTTTAAATCCGAAATTATTCTGTCATCAAAAGAACTGTTTCCGAATTTGGTCCGAAATGTGGAAGAGGCGTACAATCAGAAACGCATCATCGTACACTTGACTCGGTTTAAGTTCGATCACCGATCGCCGGCGCCGGTTCAAGGCCGGGACCTTCACTTTCGGCTGCGAGATGAGTAAGAAAGTTATTACGTGCGCCTGCGTGTGACCTACAGAGGCTGTGCGAAGAATCTCGAGCTTGTTCTGAATCGGAAGTGGTAGGTTTTCGCAAATGTCAGTTGTTTATGGGGTTTGTTTATTGATGATTTTTTTTGATGTCTTATTTGATGTCTCATGTTTGTTAGGGTCGAGTTTCATTGTTTGGTTTAATTTCTTGGGTAATCTGATTTTGAAAATAGCAGCACAACATAACTTTCTACCCAAAAAGTCCATTATTACTAAGCAGTTTTTATGTTTTTGTTATAATAAATTGTGTTTAAAAACCAAACATTCTTACACGTTTACTACGTCACAAAATGCCTAATACAAATTCACAAAATGTAGACAACCTTACATTGATCCGTTCTGATACTACAAGCCAAGTTTTACAATGTTGCCACTTATTTTAAAAATAAAGTTGGCAGAATTTTAAAAAAAAAAACAGACTCCAATACACCAAAACAACTTCATTGCAGACGTCTCGAGCAATTTTATCAGCAAAAAGATATCTCCAAGCTAAATGGAGTGCGGGGAAAATAATATAAAGAATTCCCTACAAGCTACCATTAAATCGCTACCTTATCCCGATTCTACCTTGGGTTTTGCTCCATTTGTTTCAGATTCAGATAATGCCTTAGTAAGCTCTGGATGGGTTATGACTGACGATACTTAAAGCGAAGCGATTTCTATATTTGTCTGGTTCATAGCATCTATGTTTTATGTGACAGTTGAATAGGCTATTAAGATCTCGCTTTAGATGGAACTTGTATGATGCGTTATTTATTTCTTGGTTCAACAAAGTATTTAATGTCGCTCTGACGGGATCCGAACACATCCTTGGGAATCCGGCCCAATGTACCGTGTATACCGGCCCATACCTTTAAAAAAAATATTAAATTATTTTTATTCTAATTTTTTTCTAGTACATTCACCTTTCTAATGTATCTTTCCTAATTTTATTGTCTCATGTTTCTATTTCGTTTCTTGTATGGACCAAAATGCAATAAAATCATGTAACTACTTGAAAATATTAAGAATATAGTTCTTATTGTAAACTCTTATTCGATTTTTTTCATGCAAGAAAAAGAGCTTGAAAATGTTATTTTTTGTCTCTTGTTAAACCTTTATCTTCCTATAAATGTACATTACTTAGTAGTTTTTTATCTCTATCGCCGTGCCTTTTATGTGTGTGTTCTTTATCGGCACTACTTTTACCGTCCTTACTTATTTCTATATTTTATTTTGCGAGCAGAATTAATTAGTTGTACGTTATTTTTCAATTATCGACACACGAACGTGAGAACAAGATGCCCTATAGATTCTGTGGGCTGAAGTTTTAAATACGAATATCAAATAATTGAAATTATCCCTTTTATTAGAGGATAAGTAATGTAAGTAATTATTTCGTGGTGCTGAATGCTTGTTAATGTCTTAACTAAGTATCTTGTATCAATTAGTTATCTTGAAGAAATAATTACAGCTTCATTTGCGTTAGATGAATTTAGATGTAGTATTTAGTAAATTACTTACATACATGTCTGCTGCAAAGTAGGGGTTGACGTTCTGGTTGAGATTTTGTTAAAAGGACTAATAAATGATCCATCCGTTTTTTTATATGGGCGTCAGAATAAAGAACATTTTTTACTTTAACTTTGACTCAGTATAAAGAAAACATTAATTAACACAATAGAAAAACGTTTTTTACCGGATTTATCATCATGAGGATGGTATCCATAAAGAAATCCAATTAATTCAGAAACAATTTCAACGAGCTTGCAATACGATAATAGGATTCCTTACCATAATTCGAAACCATTCCGCCAGTCAGATTCGGAACAAGATTCAATTAGCTAAACATAACAAACGGTCGGCTGCACGACGTCGTCCTTGGACCAATTAACACGATTCGGAACTAACGGGTTGTTCACAATCGATTCGTCGGTATCGATAACGCAAGTATCGAGATGGCGCCGGCGCGTGGCCTAGCGCAATGCTTACGAAATGTGAACAACCACTACCAATGGCTGCTGACAGAGTTAGACTAATATTTTTTTATTGGATTTTTTTTCTAATTTGTATAGGTTTGCTCTTGATCCCAATCAGCCCAGAGGCTAATATGGAGCGAGCTAACTCAGAACATGCCTAGTCAGCCTGGCTTTGAAGTAGGCCAGGTTATAAACTTGGATAGCTATGGATAGAAAGAAACCATTATGTTTTTTTATAAAAATAGGCAAACGAAAAGAGATTCAAGTCTTTTCTAGGCGATTGCTCTACTATCCTATGAAGGAATCACCATCTCGTAAACAAATGAATATTGCATGTAAGGGCAGGCGAGCTTCAGTGCAAGTGCCGATGGGAATAATGCGTCTTGAATAAGTGATGGGATCCAAAACAGGATTCGCCCTAGTTTAGGAGTAGAATCAGAATCAGAATTGGAAGAATAGTAGGAATCCCTTCTCTGTGCATTACTGAAATTCTCGCTGTACATTTATGTAAATGCAATGTGATTTATAATTATAATGCAATCTAATATTATTATTAATATCCTGTATCTTACTGAAAATAATATCTAGTCGTAAAAAACATCTGCTGTGTATGTGCTTCTAGTAAAATGTTCACTTTTAATTTGGCTAAGAAGGTTTCAGACGACGCTGCTGTTCATGTTCTTATACCTGTATTTTACCGGGATTTTATAGCACCTTTGACTAGCAAAAGTAGTCTGGTGCAGTCAAGGTCATCCAACACAAAGATATTCTCCAACCCCTCACCCTAAGAAGGCCTACCGCCATCTCTTAGCGCAGTATTGTTTCAATCTTACCATGCTATTTCGTACTAAGAACCTCTTAAAGTAAGCTTGTTTTTTGACAGAAGTTTTGTGACGTCTTCGTTCAATCATCGCCGCCAAAGTGTGAAGTGTGTCAAAATGTGACAACTTCAATAAAAACAAAATGCAAACAAAACGTTCTTATGCCATCATGGTTTGTAATAGATAATGGAAATGGCCGGCTGATGTAATAGATATTGAAAATGAGTTCAAAATACATTTTTTCTGCCAAAAGAAGGATGTACTTAATACTAATCTGTAGCAGAAACTTTAAAAAAGCGTCATTTTTATGAATAGGAGCAACAAGGTTACAACGATGACCTTCCAGCCGTCAACCCCGGCCTTCGACAAGGTCTCGTGACGGCCTTGCGAAGGCGAAGGCCTCGGTCTGAGGCCGCGAGAATGAAGGCCAAGGACCGTGGAAAGGGCCTTGACCGCGATGAAAGGACGAGGACATGCCCGGGAAATTCGGGAAACAGGATTCAGGGTCAAGGACTGAACTGGATTCAGGGGAAAGGTTATTTAAGGGCAGTCAATAAAAACATTCCGTTATTGTTTGTGTTTCAGCCTTCTGAGAATGTCTCATTATTGGACAATGTGATTTAATTATGTAAGCAAATTATGTAACTTTATGTGAATTTCATATCATGTTAGATTTCAGTGAAATTATATTACGGCTCATTTATTTTTAAGTATTTTTTGAAGTGAAAACTTCTTTAGCGGCGTTGTGCACATCAGAGTTTGAAATTTTTGGGACGGGTAAAAAATTTTAAAGTCGCGTCAGGACACGTGACCCTGATCGAAAATTCGAAAGACGGAGGGAGAGTAGACCGCCGGCGCGGCCGGCGTAGGAGAGGAAGTAATATCTCCCTCTCTTTCTACCGCGCGGCGAAAATGTATGCCTGCTCCTGCTGTTTCGTTTAAGCGGTTTTCATTTCTGCCGGCACCACAGATTACTAAATAGTTATGCCGGCACAACCGGAGTGCAATCCGTTGTTTTTTTTTCTATTTATGCACATTGAGCTGTATGACATTTATTGCTTTGTAACGTCGTTTGTAATGGTAAAGATGACGCTTTTAAAATATGTTTTACTGTCTGGGGGGTTATTCTCTAAGCAAACATCGACGCTGTTGTCATGACTGAACGTCACATAAGCTGTCAAATAGTATTGAAAATTGCGAAATCTCCGCTGTCACAGCCGTCGATATTGAAGGATGCTTGCTTGTTATATAATAACCTATCTGAGCTGGATTAGTAAAACTGTGGCCCTACCGCGTAGTTGACGTCGTCGGCTTGTCGAATATGGGCACAACTCTTCACACTCGAGCGCTGATGCTGTAGCGCTGTGTCACAGAGTCGAGTATAAACTCACAATGGAAAAGTAATCTTATTATTAGGACGATAACGTTGAAGTTGCGTTGAACGAAAACACCGTCGGCTGTCAAAGTGAAGTTCACAGCGATTCCGACGGCACTTATGGGGTAGGCCCACTGACCAGACATCGCAATAATATAAACAAAATTTTTAATGACATCTCAGTAGGTATTTATTTATTTTTGGGAAACAAAATATAAAAAAAAAAACTAAAAAAAAACAAACAAAAACAACAACATTTCGAGTATTCATAGTAGCACCTATCATTCATCAGGGTATAAGCAAACAGGTACAGCCGCCTCTGTGGTCTAGTGGTAAGATGGTGTCAGACCCAGTGGTCCCGGGTTCGATTCCCAGCGGGGGATATATATTGTATCGGTTTGGTTGGTGGTAGGACTTGTTGTGAGTCCGCCTGGCTAGCTACCACCATCTTATCTAAGTCTGACGCCATAACAACAATGTTTTCAACATTGTTGTGTTCCGGCAGTTAGAGATAAGATAGCCAGTTCCTCAGTGGTTGAGGATTCTGGGAGAGGCTCGCTTCCATCTTCAGCCTTATCAATACTCAACATCAGGCATGATGAAGGCTAAGAGTCTCCCCGACGTAAATAAAAAATAAATAAAAAATTAACCTGTTGCTTAACCGCTACAATCGCTTCAATAATTCTAGTACCCATAGTAGCACCTATGATTCATCATGCGGTTAAGCTAACAGGTATTAATGGCTGCATGCGCGCGCGCCGCTGTGGGCTGCGCCGGCGACGGTGCCGCGTGGGACGGGATGAAGACTTCACTATAGATCGCTAGAGCCTAGATGGCGGTAGTGAAGGTGAAGAGATCCAATTGTGGTAACTGATGCGATGGCCACTGACTCAAATGTGGCCACTTTCTGGCAAAGCAAAAATTGGGACGTGACAAAATAATTAACAACCACAATTAACAAACACCATTGTTTGGTTATTTAATTAACTAAGCTACAACTATTAAGTAACTAAGAACCGGCCTAAAATATTACTAAAACATACCAATGGAATTTGTTCAATCGATTTTTGTCCTCTTCACTAGTAGACTTACGCCACATTATTTTACGAAATGACAGTTCTATCTGTCATTTTACTGCATCTAATTACAAGTCCGAGTATAGTTGTGTGGCTACTGGCTTGATTGTGGCTACGGACCCAATTGTGGCCACTAATGTGATTATACCCACTGACTCAAATGTGGCCACTGAGTTGATTGTGGCCAATAAGTTGATTGTGGCTACTGACCCAATTGTGGCCATTGACTTGATTGTGGCTACTTACCCATAGGGTGCTACGATTCCCCATCAGCGGAGCTAACAGCGGGCTGCGCCGGCGTGGCCACTAATACGATTGTAGCTACTGACGCAATTATGGCCATTGACATGATTGTGGCTACTGAACTAATTGTGGCCACTGATGCGATTATGCCCACTGAATTGTTTTTGGCTACTGATACTGACCCAATTATTGCCACTGAGTTGATTGTGGCTACTGACCCAATTGTGGCCATTGACTTGATTGTGGCTACTTGCCCAATTGTGGCTACTGATGCATAGGGTGTTCCCCATCAGCGGAGTTAACAGCAGGCTGCGCCGGCGCGCGTGGGACGGGATAAAGACTTCACATCAGTTGATCGCTGGATGGCAGTAGTGAAGTAAATTGATGGCTTACACCAAAAATGGGTTTTTGGGCAATAGTGTAGAAAAAAAATCATGGCAAAGTGGTCATAGTGAATATGGGCCCTGGAGTAATCCCCAGCGCTCAAAGGAGGAGACGTATCGCTAGCAGTGGACCATTCATGGCTGACGAAGGTGATGATGATGAGTGCTGTGGCACTGGCCTTCCTTTTGGATGAATAAGGAGAATTGGCCATAACCCACCAAGCTGGCCCAAAGGTGGCCCCCAGATTGGTGGGTTATAACTTCTGTAAATACAGCCGGGATAAATAGCATAACGCTGCGCTGCACGGAGGTGCACTAGATAATAAATGTTGGTCACCGATCCCGTGCCCGACCACTGTGGAAATTGCCTGAGCGCGTCAGCCACTGCGCCTCTGTGCTTAGTTCCTTAGAAGAATAAACCTTGTCTTTCCTTAAATTCTTCAAAAGCCCACTCTTTGAAAGCGAAGTGAAGCAAACAAAATTTGTGTCTAATGTTAATAGTTACACAAATACATCATTTTATATATTTTAACATTTTGAAATGAAATACCAAAAAATAACTTCGGCAGCTCAAAAAACGAAGACATAACATACATTTATTCTTATTTATTTATGATTCAAAAGTAGTTAGGTATTTATAAAAATAATATTGACTTTAACTTTCTGATGAAAATCAAAAATACATAACTACGTAACTACGTACCCACGTAGTTACGTATTTTTGATTTTAGCTATAATAATGAAGAATTTTGCTATGATAATAATGATTTTGACTATAATAAAGCACTAACCTAAGTGCTTTATTATATTTTATGATTTTGTAATTTTAGAGCATTGGACCGGATTTCCAAAGGTCGCTGGTTCGATTCCAGCCTGAGAATTCACTTGTGGCCGAGTTAATTTTTTCCAATATTTTTCTATTTAAAATTTGCTTTATTATAGTTCCTTAAATATACCTGTTCAGCTTTTCGGACAAATCATTGTATCCTTAGTAAAACAACCGCATAAACTCAACCCCAACATTTACAGTAATAAAAAGCCAATTGATAAGACCAGTAAATATATCGATACGACTCTTAATAAGCTGTTTTCGATGTTTCATCCAACATTTCACGAAGAAAACTAAATTGCCATTAAAATTTAAGCTTTAAAACAAGGCATTATTACTTTAAATAGCTTGTGTTACATTATCTTGGCTTGCGTGTCTTGTCGTCTTTAATAAAAAAAACCTTGATGTTTTAATCCAAAATAAAAAATATATTGACTGATATACTTTATCCTAATAAGGGTTCTGGAAGTTTAATTTAAAAAGGCTAACCCACGGTTACTTTGCAAAATAAGAAACTTAAAATAATAAGATACAATACAACAATGAGAAGATGAAAGCAACCGCCCGTAAATAGAACCTTTTATAAATATATATATTTTCTTATTATATAAAATAAATATAATAAGAAAATATACTAGAAAAATCACTGGTCTCAAGTTGCTCAGACGTGACTCGCAAGCACCTTTAGGAATCCGGCCCAATGCAGTAGTGTAAGTACTGTCTCAGTAGCATAATTGGTAGCTGGATGCCTATGGGCGCGGGTTCGAGTCCCATCTGAGCGACAAGAGACTAGTAGTTTTTTAAACGACTTCCAAAAAGGAGGAGGTTCTCAATTCGGCCGGTATGTTTTTTTTACACCGATTGCGCCGAGATTTCAAGACCGATTTTTGTGATTCTTTTTTGTTTGGTGCGAAATAGTTGCGATCTGGTCCTATAAAAAAATGATTCAGATTGGTCCAGTAGTTTTATTTTATGAATCAGAATCAGTATCAAATGAGCATATTTGTCGATCTGGACGATGTAATTATCGCGATAAGTTTGTTCATAATGTATTATTAAACCTCATCTAACCTAGAAAAATCATACTGTATTAAAAAAAAATTATTCGTTTAGTATAGACAGAATTTAATTAGCGTATCTATTTTTTTTTTTTATTATAATAAATAAATAAATTTCATACAATCACACCAATTATCTAGCCCACGTTATGTTTCATGAAGAACTTGTGTTATGTATACTAGATAACGGATAAACATACTTATATACTTTTTTTTGTAAATACATACATAATATACATATTAAACACCTAGACCAAGACAAATAGAAATGTTTAGGCACACAAATATTTGTCTTGTCCGGGGATCGAACCCGGGACCTCTGGCGCAGAAGGCGGGCTTAGTACCCCTGCGCCACACAGGTCGTCAACAGGTATTCTCATTCCTATTAATACATTTTATAAGCCTTTTAAGTATGCTGGTTCCATACTACCATAGGACGTCAGATAGTAAACGAACATTTAAAAAAAATGTTATGACTAAGTAATTGGTAAAGTTATTTAACTTTAAAACTTATACACATAATAAATGAAGTCAAAACTTCATAATTATGAAATTAAATTATGGTCATGACTTCAAATAGAGACTTATCTGATGAAAATAAAATGTCAAAGTCAAAGTCAAAGATTTTTATTCAAATAGACTTATAGATAAATGTGTCCGATACTAAACTACCTTCCCCAAAACTAGAGAGTTTGGGGTATAGAATATAGTTATAGATTCGAGTCCCGACTAAGCAACATGCAGACATGTATTTCTATTACTTACAAACTTTATCTATGCAAAGTATAATTTTATTAAGCATTTTCTCCGTTTGTCCTTCGCAAAAATGTGTTTACGTAACCTAGTTATTTTATGTACAAAATTAATTTAAATGAGGCATTTAAGAATGTAACAAGCACTCAAGTGATTAATTCGTCAAAGGTTATAAAAAGTTCAAGATAATTAAGTATAGATAGTTTTCGAAATAATTATATGCTGTGGTAAGTAAAATTGCAGTGGCCTACAGGACTTATTTTTAATAAACCTAAGTGCAAAATAACTATGAATATTGTAGGAAACAACGTTTTATTTTATTTATTTTTAATTTATAAATAATATAAAATTTCTCTTATCGCACTGTTGACTTTTTTGTTCCATTTTATACTTATTTTAAATAGCTTTGAATTAATTATAATACTCCGTTTTGATTTTATTATATTATTTTAGTTCATTGAATCATAAAAACAATAACAATAAGATTAAACTATATGTTATAAGAATTTTATATTAGTCTGGGTGAGATTTCACAACTTGAGAAAATTTTCCTCATAAATTAAATGTTTCAAGATTGTAGATTTGTGTTTGGCAACGACATGGTCCTTTGTAAATGTTGTTGCTTCTGTTAAAGCTAATAAGTTTCTTGCGGCCGTTCTTCTTATCAGTTAAAAGATGTCCCTGAATGGCTGGTAGGGAAAAAAAATTGAGGATTCGAAAACACTTATCTATAAGTCTATTTGAATAAAAATCTTTGACTTTGACTTTTGACTTTGATTGGATTTCGGAACGTGGTATAAAATTTTATTTTTAAATTGTCTTTGTCTTGTCAATGTCAACATTTACCGAATCGTTTTTACTAAAATACTACCTTTTTATAATTTTTTTATTTATTTTATTTTTTTAGAAAAGGACAGTTTACAAGACTCACACTTATACTCATGTGAAAAACATGATCGAGTACAAAAGACACGTAGTGCGGCCTTAGTTACAAACTGCCACGGCATGTTAGGTTCACAAAGAGCAGCATATGAAACAGTTCATGAAAATCAAAAAGTTATATAAACAAAATAAAGTTATATAAACAAAAATAACACTTATTATATGTGTAAGTTACTTTAGTTTTTTATAGCATTAAAACAACGAGAACAAGGTATATTTAGATTAAACTTATTGTTTAAAGAATTTTTTACCGGAAGTTGACCGCGGAAGCAACCATAAAATGTTCCTCGCTGTTATGAGCTGCGAACATGTTTTATATGTTCGCAGGTTATGAGGAGAAAAATTGTGTGTTGCGCTCGGCAGAAAAGTTTTTAGCATCTTGTACCTTTGAAATCCTTGCTTCGCTCAGGATTCAATCTTTGAACCAATCCAAGAGTCCTTCACTTGCTCAGATTTCAATAGAGGTAACTCGCCGCTAATAACTAACTTTCCAGCCTTGCTCAAATAATTTTGTAATTTAATCTATTATTTAGTAAGAAGCATCTATATTAAAAACTTTGCTTACTTTGAGATGAGTTAATGATATTTAAATATCTCAAAAAAAAAAACAATCAAATTACAAATACATAAACTATGTTATAGCTTAATAAATACTTATCAAGTATATGATTATTAATCAAATGGCTATAATCGATTAATGTTAACCAACTGAATAACAAGTAAGGTAAAGCAACTTTGTAATAAAAAAATGCTTATGAAATTATGGTAATTGCGCAGACGGCGCCGCGCCCATAGTAAACTGCTGTTAGATCAATGCTAATGATCTATAATAAACACTTTATAAATCGATCTTATTGTCTAATCACTGCTATTATCGATCTTGCGCAAGTTGTCTCGATCGATAAATGCCTGAATGAAATTTACATGTATGAACTTGTAATAGCAATGCCTACAGCTTTTGTTTGTATGTCAAAACATAGTCAATAACAAACTATTACTTATACAAAATACGAGATATTTTATTACAAATTTTGTCAAAGCTACTACCTTGCTATTACATTTTAAAAGACCTTTTTCAAACAGTGCTCTTAGCAAAACAATACTAATCTAGACAAATATATTTTTGATTTTTTTTTGGCTAGAAGAGAGGAGAGGAGCCCGTGGTGCAGTGGTTCGCACGCTCGGCCTGCAATTGTTGAGGTTAAGCTACTTTCGCAATGGTCGGTTACGAGATGGGTGACCAAAAATTTACTATCTCGAGCTCTTCCGTGCTTCGGGAGGTACGTTAAGCCGTTGGTCCCGCTGCATTTGCAGTCATTAAAACCCTCCAATCCGCATTGGGCCCGCGTGGTGGGTCATGGCCCGTTCTCCTTATCCATCCATAAGGAAGGCCAGTGCCCCAGCAGTGGGGACATTAAAAATGGCTGGTGACGATGGCTGAAAGAATAACACTGCCATAATACTCGTCAACCATTTTCGAAGCCTGCAGTACCAAAATAACTAATGAATTACAAAATAACAAATAACTTAAATACTTCTTATACACTCCTGGTAAATGTCAACTTGATACACCCCTGGTAAAAGTCAACTAATAACGAATGCAAATTTAACCAAAGATCGTTTGCATTGGCGTTTGGCCCGAAGCACTCTTGCGCAGAAATGGACGCAACAACTGCGAAATGCTTTTACGCAGCTTTTACGCATTGTGCGTTCCCAGCTTATTATAATTTCTAAGTTATTCCGACAATGGCAGATACCCTGAAAGACACTTACCTGAACATGGAATTTAACGGTTCATTTAAATTGCAGATGTTTGTTTACTAGGTATTTTGCAAAGAGATGACATTTCTTTGTTTATGTACGTTAGCGGTATAATATTTCTTTTATACTCGTATAGGTAACAATCGTCCATTCGTCCAGGGGTAATAAAGAACGTACCTAGTTATTCAGCTCATTACTTTCCACGTTCAATATCTGTTCGAAGTAATGATCATTTTCAAACAAACTCTTCTTGATGTGGCAGTTTCTTAACTCATCATTACCATAGAGGAATAGGTGATAGTGATAGTGTTATTTTCAAGCTAGATAGGCACATACACGACATTTTAATCTAGACTATTACAGGTTCAAGCTCTTTTACTACTTAATCTCTGTAAAAAGAGTCTTGCTGTTCCAATGTTCCAATAACGTGAAAATTTATATTTTTCAATTTAGCAAATTAACCTCCACCTTTTCTTTGTTCCAGCACGCAAACGCAGTCCGAGAGTCCGCCAAGTTGATCCTAGAGTCACGGGCCCCAGAGGCTGATGATGCCCTCACCCTGGCCAGAGCGCTCCGCACCCGCCCGCCAGTCAACATGCTGCCAGCCGCCAAAGCTGGCACCTTCTTTGCCAGAGACAACCTATCGAACTTCATCGAATGGTGCCGCAGAGCCTTGGGCATCCTAGAATGCCTTCTCTTCGAAACTGATGACTTGTGCCTGAGAAAGAACGAGAAGCACGTAGTTCTATGTCTTCTAGAAGTAGCAAGAAAGGGAGCCGTGCTCGGAATGCCAGCTCCACTCCTCGTCCAAATGGAGAAGCAGATAGAAAGAGAATTGGCCGGTGAAGAGTTGAGGCCTGATGATTCTGCTCTTGGACTCGTCGTCCCGATGGGTCCTCAGCCGCAGCTGGTGACCAACGACTTGAGGAGTTTAGATGAAAGAGTAAGGGACCTGGTGGAGAGGTGCTCGTGTCCTACTCAGTTCCCGATGGTGAGAGTGTCAGAGGGGAAATACAGGATCGGTGATACCAGGCTCCTGATTTTTGTTAGGGTAAGTTTTATGTTACGTACATATCTCGCCTTTTTCTGGCAGGAGTAGGCAGAAGATCACTGATTTTTATTTTTGATTCTTTTATTCTTATTTTTGCTTCGTCTACTTACATTCAATACATTCCACATAGATTGATGCGCATCATTTACGTAGATTATATCTGTATAAGAGACTTTCAGGTAGGTTAATCAAATACTCTGAGGCTGCGCCCGAGTAGTTCCTGTTCCCGTGGGAATATTTGGATAAAAAGTAGCCTTTGTGTTATTCCATTACTTTAAGTCCCTACGTACCAAATTTCATCCAAATTCTTTCAGTTGTTTCTGCGTGAAGGAGGAACAAACTTATTTATAATGTTATTAGGATTTCTGTAGTCGTTTCTCGTTTCAATAATGAACTAATCAAATTCATATTAAGGCGGTACCCCCACCGAAAGTGAAAAAAAATACTAGACTATGGGCTCTAAAAATTCCACGTTTAGTTTTATTAAAATTGTGTATTAGAATTACTATATTAAATAAAATTCAACGCGGCGCCACTTTCGGTGGGGGTACCGCCTTAAGTGATATCTTGCAAGTTTTTTTTGAGTTCTTACTCTTTATTTTAGAGTAACTATTATGAATATCGCAAATATCATTAAAAGCTTTAATAAACACAACAAAGGCATTGTAAATCCAAAGGTGTGCAAATCGCACATAAACCAGCATTGTCCCCATTTCTTGATTACTTGTTGATAAGAGAATGGGCTTATTTGAACTGAATAACTTCATAAATCTTTGATTTCCTTATTGACTAGGAGTTGAACGATAGTTTATTTAACAACCAATGATATCAAAATAGAAATGGTCAATGAGTATTGGACAAAATCACTCGAACTGACCTGATTCCGAGCATTTTACAAATGCGTACAATGTACAGGATATTCATTTAATCCATGCACAATTTTAATTTATTTTTGCCATTGAATTAAAAACCCTTCATTCTGTGTCCGTGTCGACCTTCATCATATTTCTAACATTACAATTCTTTATGAAGGTTATTAATAAGACCACAAAATGCGTCATCCTCTCTTCTAAATCCACTCTTCTAAATTTGCTATGCCCAACAGGGTCCGAAATTGTGTCTTTTACTTACATACCATCTTTGTAACATTTTGGAACGCAAATAAATTGAAATTGAAATTGAATAGGTCTATAATTTTTAGTTTGCATTTTCAATTCTATCTTAAATGATACATTTTAATCCTAACCTACTAATATTATAGTATTATAATTAAAGACTACTGCCACACAGATAGAAAATAGCCTGGATTAAAATATAGGCTACTTTTCATCCAGATATTTCCACAAGAACGGGAATACAAAATACACGAAGAAATACTAGTTTTTTTTTTTTATAGTTTTCTATGAAAAATTAATCATACTCCATTGGTATCCGATTAACAAGTGTGATGTTGTCTAATATTTATTTATTTAAATTACAACTTAGTTCGTGAAATATAGCGTGTTTGATATCCGTAAATGTTGTTTTATTTCAATGAACAGTGCGCGCCAAATTATAAGATGTACGTATTTATTTATTTCCTATTGATTTCGCTTCTTTATCCTTATTTTCTTGCATTTTATTCGCATTTAGGTCACCTATCATAACCCAACCACACCTAATTTGCTTTACATTCTTAAGTGACATATTCCAGTGGTCGTAGGTTGCAATAATGTATGTAAATCAGTCTATGAATTTCCTGTTCACCTCCGTACGTGTTAATGGAGAATAACTTCGTTATTTATAAGGCTATTAGTGGTATGAATGAATGCAGGTAGAAATCTATAAGTACCTACTAACATAATAAATGAAATAGTAAATATGCTTATTTGTTACATTTTCACACCCGTTTTACATAGATACAAGGTGGTCCAAGCCTGGTGGATATATATTTTTTTTTATAGAAAGTTGACCACGCAGCCTATTTGGAACCGCTAACAAAAATCCCTTCTCGACCTTGTTATTTTTTTTTTACTTTTCCACATAGTGACATTCTCTTTATGTATATGTTAACCTGTGTGATTGGTTGTTTTAGGTTAAGTAACAATTTTTTTTATAAATCAAAAAAACGTTTTTTTCTTTTATTTGGCTAAGGTCCTAAGGTCGTTTGGTACATTTGCCCAAAAGAGCATGTTATAATTAAAAAATGAGAGAGAGACTTTGACAACTTAAGGAAATTCTTTAAAAGGGAAATGTAAATGGTCTGCTTCTGTGTTTAGAGCAAAATGCTAGAGATGCGTAACAGACAAAGTACTACTCGTACCTACCTACTTCTTGTGATATTTTTTTTATAGAAAAATATAGGAAAAAACCATCTCGGCCAAAAGTTATTCTCAGACAGGACTCAAACCTGCGACCTTTGGGCTGATAATCATAGCTGTGTAGTACCGGCCTAGAATAGCACTACCCCCTCTCATCCCGTGGGTGTCGTAAAAGCCGACTAGGGGACTCAGCCTTCAGGAGACGGACAGCAGCGTCTACTACAAACTTGGCCATACTGCGATCGCCAACCCGCCTGTTAAGCATGGCGATTATGGCAAACCCTCCCTTTGGGGGAGGCCTATACCCAGCAGAGGGTGTTATGTGGCTGAGACGACGACGAATCTTACAAAAATCACCTAGCAATCAGTTTCGCCGCTGTCATTACTGTCACATTATGTAAGACAGCCACAGCAGCGACGAAACTGAGACTGAACCAAGATTTCCTAAGATAATTAGCCCTCCGGCCTCACTGCTCTAACCACTGAGCCCCCAAGTCTTTCTTTAGTTCACCAGATTCACTTCCATAATGATTATTTACCTTTTCCTTTACAGGATTATTTGGTTATTTGTTAGTAAACGTTTGTTATTTTCAAAGACATTCTGAATCCGAAATTATAAATTGAAATGTTGCAAACAGAATATGAAATAGATTATTGACATTTATAAAGATGGCCGCGAAACGTATGTAGGAGGCTGCTGTCCTTCAAAAAATTATACATTCTCAAGTCGGTGTGTTTATTTTTCAAGTTATATGCAAACATTTTTGTTGATATAATCATTATACGATACAGATACTCAATCGTTTGGTAGGTTTGGTTTACTGCACCAGAACTAATTAAAAACCATGTTATGTATTATTTATTGTCTCATAGCCGTTATTAAGTAGTCAGCCGTTTTTAACCAATTGAATTTGAAGAAAAACATGGCCTAAACATGAACGTTTTATCTCTTAAATCACTAGGACATTCGTAAATACGCCAAATGTTTAAGCAAGTTTAAGTCTAAAAAGCAATATATCAATAGAATATCGATAGTTAGCATTGACATCTATCGATAAGATCAGCCAGCCGTGGGAAAGCGGCGCATCAACCTTCGAACCATCGACCGACCTCGTTCCTACATTTAGGACCAACCTTGCAACCCTTAATAAGGCGAAGACCAATCTTATTTGGCCCTTCCCTTTCAACTAACACCTGCTCTCAAAAGGCCAACTTAAACAAGCCTCTTTTAAAAACCAACATCATCAGACATGTCCCCACATTAACTTTGTCACTAATTATAGCTCTTGACGCTCAGCCGGTTTTTAAGGTCGAATTTCTAACGTTTTCTTCTCGATATATCGCTAGATCGATTTGACCGAATATGGAATCGATAGTTGCGCATGATTCATCGACCGATGGACTTTAACGGATTATATCGTTGTTTCTGTGGCCTTCTATATGACAGGGAATGCTAAAATAGGCGTCGATGATTTCTGTTCAAATAACAATTTATTTAGTTTTGTTATGGCACATTCTTGGTAGCGGAAACAGTTGAAAATTATGAAAGACGATTTTAACTCACGTATCATATGAATAGAATATCAAAAATCGAATGAAATATAAGCTTCGAACAAAATGTGTAAATCTTCGTAACTATCTAATCATCTTCTTCTCAACTTTTCAGATCCTTCGTTCCCACGTAATGGTCCGCGTCGGAGGTGGCTGGGACACTCTAGCCCATTATCTGGACAAGCATGACCCCTGCAGATGCCGCGCCCAGCACCGCACGTCCCTCTCCGCACGCCTGGCCCGCCCAAAACACGACCTCGCCGGCGCCACCGTCACTTACGAACGACCAGACCCTGGCCCCACCTCTCTCCCATACAAAATCGAGAAGAACTACGAACCAGTCCAAAAGAATTATGAACCAATGTCCCTACAATACTCCTCAAAGTTGTATGCTGATGATCCAAGAAGTACCCATTACCAATCGAATCATAGACTCAGCGATGCACCGACAAGCTTACCTTATATAGTGGATTTGGACAGATCCCATTCTCCTAGCCGGAGACATTTGGCTCCTAGGGCTAACAGCCCTGGAAGGAAATCCTCGTCTCCTGATAGAAGGTCGAAGATTGTTGCCTCGAATCATTTAGTGCCTACACCTTTGGGGGTGAGGAATAAGAGTCCCAGACCAGTCTCACCGGCACCTGCCGCTGAAAGCGCGTCTGATAATGGGTCAGAGGTCTCTGATGAAGGGTACAGGAGCTTAGGGGTGGTGGCCGGGTCTACCCAGGGCTCTCCTTCTACGAAGACGGCGAATAGACATTCGATGCACAGCCAGAATTCTATCGAAGACGCTGAGTACAGTGGTAAGTTATTTCTCTCTTATTTATTTATTTATAAATTATAACTTCAATTGAGGTTGAAATCTACCAATAGAATCAAACACAATATCATAATATTCAACCAGCACTGTAAGTTATAAGTCTGTCTGGAATATGGAAGTTTTGCCATAGCCGCCATACTTCGCAGAAGTGCAGGTGAGCGCAGTGGATAATATTTTAAAGGGTTCTTTAGCCCCTTTTCATAACGCTGCGCTTACGACGCTATAGTCAACTAAAGTGCTTTTTAGACTAGCACGAACAATATAAAATAAAAGCACTTTTTATTTTTTTTTATTTGATTGTATCATACATGATATAAATTTTGCAATACAAGTAATCATAGTAATGACTGTCGATGGCTGGCGGAAACAATCCAGCGACAAATTGGCGACACACAATGGTGGGACATCGTTAGCTGTTTCAGAGGAAATTCATTGAAGAGTTACTAAAATTGCTGGTTGTCGTGAAACTGTATATTTGTAGAATGGTACAAAGTATAAACTTTTTGAGCCTCAATAGTTAGTTCCAAATTCTATCTTCGTAGTTTTGATGCAGTAGATATTAATGGTCATTAAAAACGAATAAATACTAAACTGTTATAGCAAGAAGGGTCATTTTGTCTAACTACATACTTTTTTGTGTTTAGTGATAGATAGATAGATAGATAAAATATTTATTCAGAAATCACTACAACACATAACAACCAAAATACATTTTTGAGACATTAATTAAGTACAAAAGAGAAAACAAACAAAACTTAAAACTAAGACATTCAGCTTAAAAGTAATATACCGGAGTGTGCAGCAGGGGCAGTCTGAAAAGGAACTCAGCTCAGTGTTGATGGTTCCAAGGAACCAGACACTGAATTCAGCTGCGTCCCTGTCATCGTTTGGTCGCAAGCAAAGCAATAACACAATGCAAAATAGTGTACTTAAATACATACATATACAGTGTGTACACACTATACACTACTAGTTTCATTATAGATATCCGTGTATATTTCATATTATTCGGATTCAGTTATCACTAGTATCTTTAACCTGCCTGTTTACCTGGCAAATTGTTAGGCACGCAAAATCCAATCCAAATAAAACAGATTTTTGTATAATTATAAACTATAATAAAATCTTTAACAGGATTCGTTCGGCATTTTAACCACCTCTGTGGTTTAGTGGTACAACCACCGGTATCAGACCCAGGTGTCCCGGGTTCGATTCCCAGCGGGGGTACATATTGTATGAGGTTTGGTTGGTGGTAGGACTTATTGTGATTCCGCCTGGCTAGCTACCACCATCTTATCTAAGTCTGACGCCACAACAACAATGTTCCAGAAGTTAGAGATAAGATAGTCAGTTCCTCAGTGGTTGAGGATTCCGGGAGAGGCTCGCTTCCATCTTCAGCGTTATCAATGCTTAACATCAGGTATGGTGAAGGCTAAGAATTCCCCCGTCATGAAAAAAAAAAGTAAAAAGAAATTTGGATCACATACACAATCACCTTGATTTAACGACGTCTTCCATAATAGATTTCAAATACGCTTCCAACCTTGTCATGTACCAAACATTGTGCAAATATTTTCGCAACGATATTTTGTTAGGCCGTGTCGTCCCGTGTCGGCTCTCACCGGATGAATAGCTGGTCGTTGCCATCTATGCATGTCTGTCTGTCCTTTGTTTACACGCTTTTCAGTGGACTTGCAAATGAGAACCATTCAGCTTTGAAAGAAACCTCAGGGTTAGCAATTTTGCTCAGAAAGCTAATATTTGAAGGTAATTTTTGATCGCATAATTTTCGTTTTTGTTTAGGATCCTCCCAATTAATTTTAGTATGCTGTTTCTTTTTTATTTTAGTATCTTTTCATATTTACTTCCTTCTGAATACAAATTATGTGTTTAAAATTAAGTATGTTATACATTTATATCTGATAATCTTAGTTTTTGCAATGAGCTTATCGTATTATTGGTATCAATTTAGATCATAGAAGTACAGTAAGACCACAGTCTAGATAACATCTCGTTTTTTAAATTTTGGAATATTAAAGAATCTCCTTATAGACACTGAGATTATAAAAGGAATGCCAATTAAATCGATAATAAAAACAGCAACCCAACGAATTTTCAAAGTTTGAAATCGGATACGATAGCTAGTGTTGCACAAGGAGTACCACCATATTAGAAGAACTATTGTCAACATCCCAGCACTAAACACATTTGTTTTGACATTCCAAACTGTGTCCATTGTCCACCTCCGTACGGCCGTCAGTGTCGCAAAAGTAACAGATTCTTGCCATTGTCTCCATGGAAACTGTGTTATATCGTGAGAGAGTTATATAAGCGCATACACAAATCTTTGAGCATCATAAAATTGCGACAATTGTTATTTATAAAAACCTTAATTCATGCTCTTCTTTTGGAGATGATAAAATCAAAGATGAAGAGACTATGGAAATTAAATTAGTAGGACACAGAGACACCACTTATGATCTAGATGATTAGATAAATTATGACATTAAATGGTACTGCAAATTGTGGCATACATCGCACATACCGACCGATAAGACATATCATTGTTAAATTTATAAAAGAATTTTAATCGATTTTTCTTAAAGCCAAGATAACAATGATTGATGAATATTTTAAACTGATACACGAGCTTCTCAATGATTATTCCAACTAGTTGAATAAATAAAGGAATGATGTAAAACATAATTCAAAAGATGACGTAATTTTTAAAGTCCTTGACTAGCTTTATTACATAGCGTAAAGTGCTTTTTTTTTTGTAATCATATAATTTTTACTTTACTCCCTCAGTAATAAACACCAAGCGCGGCTATGATCGAAATTTTTGATTCAATACATTTGCATGAACACTTAAGGAACAAAAGCAGTGCCATAAACGCAAATGAATCGTTGAAAGTGAAACAGTTGCATTTACTTTCGATATGTCAAAACATTTCCACGGAACCCTTACTTGGGACCCTCATCGCGTGCAAGCACATTTCTTTGAAAATATGCGCTGAGTCAGCTGGACGAACACTCGTGTGGTGCCTTATGCATAAACGTCACGATTGCAAATACCATTCCAAAGGAAAAGCTATCGGACTTCAAACCGTATTCCCTGGTGTTCTGGAATTCGTAAAACGTTTTGGATTGAAATCGTTTAAATTGTCGAGACCAAGTGCACTCAAAATGGCATAAAGGTTGCATTGTTCGTATTGCTGTTGCTGTAGTACTTTTATTTGGCTCGCACTGAGATGTCAAGTATTACGATTTGCTTTTGAAAGCCTCGTTGGATGTCGTCGTTTTGTGTCCGATTGCCTCGAAGCTGTGTGTGAATTGAAAAATAAACATTGGACGTTGCAATATTTTGTGAGAAGGCGAGATCTCAATCGTATAGATGTCAAATGAGATATTTCTGTGCCAAGGATTTTCAGGACAAATTGAGGTTACTCCTAATGGATTCATCTTCTTTGTTATCAATTCACGTATAAATTCATGATCGAAACTGGTCAAATAAACTATTTAAAAATATAATTGGCATTCTATCAATATTTTTTGATATTTTAATTTGTAGAGATTTTGATTCTGTGCCTGCGCATTTTAGCTTTTACATTTAACGATATTTGTGGAGTCGTAGTAGGAAACCAAGAAGATGGCTAAGATCACAAGACCAACGCTCTTAAATAAAAAGAACAATTAAAAGTGCCTCCAATCTATATAATATTTAAATTCCCCCGGTCATCGCATCACGCATGAGGATGGAACAATTTCGCTTATTCTTATTTGTTGTGTTTGCCAGGAGAAGGTTCTCATGAAAGAAAAAAATTGAAAATAGAAATACTTGATGTACCATAGCAGTCCAGCCTAACTATGAGAGATATGAAAATAGCAACTTTACCCAGCAGGCAGTGGGCGTTCGTGTGGCTAATATGATAATGATAACAAAAATTTTATATATGGTACCTACACCTGGGACCTTACCATCAACTGTTCGTATTTTTTTTAGGTTATTTTTAGGTTGTAAGAGTGAGAGGCTGCCACCGCTATACGGCGCGTATAGCGGCTTCTCACTCTTACTACCTAAAAATAACCTAAAATGAATCTCATAACAGTTCATGGTAGGTCCCTGATGTGGAATCCTAGCACTTCTAAGGTATAAGAGATACGTATATAGACAACATTAAATAATTCTGAGGCGGTACAATATATAGACGGTAGATTTATGATTTTTTAATTTTGCAGTTTCCAATGCCATTTTTATACTTATGATAAATTTTAAATAGAAAAATATTGGAAAAAATGAACTCGGTTCACTACTCTAACCACTGAGTTACCGAAAAGTCTCGGTAGCTTAGTGCTTAGAGCAGTGGACCGGATTTCCAAAGGTCGTGGGTTCTGTGAGAATCTCAAGAACCGTTTACAATCAAACCTTGCTCCTTTTCATTCTAATGATTGTACTTGTTGTCATGCTCAATTAGTGTTGTTGTGAGAACATTGTGGCCCAAAGGCTGTGTTTCACCATGGGCGACCTTCACCAATCAACTGACGATCATTGCTCGGGCTGATTTGATTTGATACACATCCATAGTCGGCGTAGGCGTCGGGTGGAGTCAGGGCTGCCACGAGTTTTAAGATATTATTAATTTAGTAATATCTTTGTTTTTAAAGTGTCGGAAACTGATGGGTTAACTGTTAAACACGACAAAATATGGTGCTGTCATTTTACTATAATAATAACTTTCCTGTGTATTTTTTTGAATTCAGATGCTGCCTTAGCTGCTTTTCAGTTATGGGCATATTCTTGTGTTTATGAATGAAATTAGATAATTTGTCATGTTTGGGTGACAACTGCGCATTTTGTACTACAGATTAATATAAAAGTACGACTGTGTGTGCGTGTAGCCGTTGCCGCGCACTCATCCTGTATACGCGCCTTTTATTTAAATTAAAATTTTATGATTTTGTAATTTTTGCACTTTTCAATGCTGTTTTTATACTTATGGTAAATTTTAAATAGAAAAATATTGGATTAAATCAACTCGGCCACAAGTGAATTCTCAGACGGGAATCGAACCGTTGATTTACTCTCGGGCCGATATTTTGGGAAGCCGGCACCGGCAGCGGAGGTACTCTCTTAAAAAACTGACATCGCAGGATGAGAAGCAAGTATTACGTTTTCATCTGTCATGTTATTATTTTTTGTGTTATATTTGTATAACAAAAGAAAATCTTTATTGATCTCTCTTAGACGTCAGCCCTGTCGAGACCACTCGGTCACATTACCAGTAATCTGGCCGTTGCCATATTTGTCTCGGGAATGTGGCCCGAACCTCGCGCCAAAAGGGGTCTAGTGCTGATGCAGATGATGCACTTGGTGAAGACCTTGGGAGCCGTGGGGCATTAGGAGGTTCAACGTCCAATGATTTATGTGAACATGTTGAGATTAGGGATAGAGCTATACCTGTGAGCAACTACCTGAAATTGCATAATAGCTGTATATATAAGACATTGGGAAAGTATTATAACAGAAGTCAATGCAAAAATTTACGCTTATGTAAATCACCATGATTACTGATATAATAAAACTTGATGTTAAAAAAAGGTTTGTTGTCGTTTATCTTTTATAAAAGTAACTCTATCTGATGATTTGATGAGTTTTGACATAAATGTAGATTTGATCTTGGAAGGCAGACATAAGTCGGCATTATTTACAACTGAAGAGGAGAATAAGGATAGGATAAAGTTACCCTGTTCTTACTCTGCGCCTTTGATTAGTATGGTACATCAATGATTTATTTTTCATTTTTGTCAATTTGACTGAGAACTTTTGAAATATTAATGTTTCTGTAGTATCAGAAATAAAATAAAGTATGCTAATTATTAAGCTAGTACGATATTGCCGCTTTAAGTTTAATCTACAAACGCAGTCAATTCTAACTTTTTTTTATATAAATTATGAAATTTTATCAAATTTATCAGCACAAAGTATCAGTGATGAGAAATGTAAAAAATATATTTAAAATGCAGATGAGCGATTGAAATGTTACAATGAACTATGTAATGTAATGTCATTGTGTAATTATAATTTGACATTTTAACGTTATTCAACCTTGGCGTTCCTATACTGGAAGCTTACACAGGGTTTGCTAGTGTTTCACATACCTAAAGTAGCTAATGATAGCGATTAAAAGATCCTATGCTATGATAGACTATATCAAATCAACTTAATTGTCTAAGTATATTGAAGGATTACAGACAATGTAGGTAGTTTAATTATATGATCATTGACATATAACGTTTATAAACATCTACAAATATTCCTAGACTCTAAAAAGAAGCAGACACTTGATTAACCAGAAAAACTTTTGCTGCAGCTATTACTATTTTTACCTACTTGTTTCACTTTTATTTAATTGCACGTAAATATTTTCTTGAGTGAGCTAGTCTAAACTTCGTGATTAAAGCTTATGTTATTTGAAATACAATGTAGGTATCAAACGCTTAACTCGAGACCATTAAGGAAGTATCCATAATCGCCCGCGATGTGCTTTTAAGGCAATAAATGATAGACCTGAGTCTTATAGCGAGGCAGGAAAGGCCAGCGATTTATTAACATCAAATAACTCAAATAATCATACTATTATAACAAAACCAAAAAAGGAAACGGGCGTGATTACGTATTGTAATTCGGTTGTAGTATTCGCAATTTAGTATCACAACAACCACCTTGGTCGGCCATGTTATTTGAGTTTATATCCCTCCAATTATTGTTTACTGCCGTTTAATAAACACTGTATTTACGTCTCACAAATTTAGTGGCATGTAATAAATATATCAAACGTTATAAAAAGGTGAATAGATAAATTATTGATATCCTGTATTTTTTTTGTTGCAGAGCGTCTCGACCAAGATGATGGCTGTCATATGGATAAAAACGAACGAGTAGATGACTACGTAAGCTTAACCACCGGTCTTCGGAAGACAGATTTTTCGGACACCTTCTACAGAAATAAAAAGCCGAATTCCATAGATGGTACGTCGAATCGTGGTAGTCCTGAGAGGATAGTGGTTACTGAAAACAATGACTCTCCCAGTAAAAGTCTAAGACCTTCGAGGGAAGCTAATGAGTCCCCAACGAAGACCATAAGGAGTCGTCAGGCTAGTCGTATACCGCATTCTCCCGTCAGAGCCAGGACACCCAGCCGTGGCAACACACCGAGTCCAAAACATACTGCTAACCCAGCACAAACATCGCCCAAGCTCGCTCCAAAACTGCCACCTTCAGCCAGAAATACATGGAGTGGCAGAACAGCTCCGAACCAGGCCAAAACTAAAGCAAGGCCTACAATAGGAGCTGAAACCTTTGAGAACCCCAACAAATCTCCGAAGGCAAAACCAAAAGCGCCTGCGCAGAACGAGGCTTTCAAGAGAAATTCTCCTTTAAGAGCTAGCAGTGCTACACTCAGGTCACCCCCTCATCAAAAACCTTTAAGTCCATTACTAGAACAAATATTCAGGTCGGCTGAGACAGCTAAAGACGACGCGACAGTGCTAGCTAAAATGAAAGAAATCATTAGGACTTATTCAAAGGGCGACAACGACTCTTTGTCAAGGACGAGTTCCAAAGACTCGGATTATGCTGACTTTACATCAGCTTGGGTGATGTCTGACGGTAAATTGGAGCGGTCCATGAGCACTAGGCAATTAGCGACTCCTCGGAAAGACCAAAGGAATGGTCCTTCCAGGATTCCCGCTCCCGTGTCTATTGCCTGCAGGAGATCGACGTCTACATCCCAATTTCAATGACAGGGCGATTCTCAAAACTCTGAGGACACAAGTGAAAAGTGACACAAATAGTAAACTACATTTCTCTGGTGTCTAATATCAGTCACAAAAATTTTGAATTTTGTGTGTGATCGAATATAGGTTCCAAAATGATAGCAATTGTAGGTTGTGTTAGGACGGTGTTACAATGAATGAAGTTCTTGATGGTTCTGTGGCGAAGAGATTTTTATTAAACGGGAATTCAAGTTATCATAACATGATAATTAGCGTATAAATGTAAACTAAGAATACATTATGTAATTCAAATTTCACAGTATATTAATCTTTGTGGCAATAGATGTAGAATGTGATTCGACGTTTTAAAATTAATAAATTATACTGGATTCGTGAAGTAGTATCAGTAATATCGAATTCCAATAAGAATTATAACATAGATATAGTACTAATTATTCTATTGACTAGATAATTGTACTAACAACTTTAACATCTTAATATCTATTATTGTCAAATAGCATTTAGCTATAGATTTTACATTATACTCGTATACCAGTGAGTAAATTTTTGGATAAAGAGTTGAATGTAACTGCTCTTGAAATGACTATGGATGGTGCTAAGAAGAAGGCGTTAGTTTAGTTATTCTTTTATAATTTAATTACTTTACTTTTTAAGATCTAACGTCAGTACAATAAAATATATAAAAAGCGTGGTCACGCCACTTTTCAAATTTATGTCGTCATCAGCCATTTTTAATGTCCCTACTGCTGGGGCACTGGTCTTCCTTATGGATGGATAAGGCAAATTTATGTATTTTCTTGTATTGACGTATTTTATAAAGATTTACTGTAGCTCGACTTTATATGCGATTAGATAAAGTTTTAAAACAAGACATTATTTTTGTCAAGTCGACATAATATGTATTTGTTAAAATTAATATTGATTTAAGATTTAGGTTAAGAATTTGAAACCCCGGTACGATTGTTGAAAAGAAGCAAAAACAGTCTAAAAGCATTTTAATGTATTTACACATAGAAATCATTCCATGATTATTAGAGCCGGGACCATTGGCAATTGTCTTTAATCAGTAATCTCACTTTTATTCTTATTTTCTGGTGGGTTGTGATTGTGAAGGGATTGGAGCTTATAAAATATCCTAAGTGTATTTCAAACAATAAAAACTAGAATAAAAGTTCAAAACAAGGTGATATGGCAAAGAAAACAACAATAACATCCATCGTCATACCTCATTTAGTATACGTAAATGAAATAAATATTTTTTCACTAACATTTAAATATGCAATTTAGAATACTTTAGAATGCCATAACCGTCCTAGTAGATGGCATAGTTTCGAGGATTCCTGAAACTTCCTTCATTATCATAGATAATTTAATGATCAAATTAAATTCAATGTCGGAAGTTGTCCTTTATTGTTCACCATTTGAACATTGGTCCTCTTTTATGCAATATTCTACAAAGATGTTTTCTGTAAAGCATGTGTTAAATTTAAATATACCCATATATTATTGGATTAAAATATTTTCACTGCTAGGTATAGGTTATAACGCTCTGCCCGATATTATTTTACTAGTTGCTTATTCACATCTTCTTAAAAATAAAATCGTGTGAAACGGTTGAATTTAAATTCTAAATGCGACAGTGATGGATGATGATTGTGGATCAGCAACTAATAGTCTTTATTCTATTTGGTGCTTAAGCATTCACAAATGACGAATGTTATAAGAATGCTTTTGAGCAATCTTGCTATCGCATTATATCAAACTGTATTATATTGTCATAATGGAAAAGGCGAAGCTACATACTTTATTTGAGATTCTTTCAAAGGTAATTTGAGGCGTTTCCACAAGGTTCTCACCTTGGCCCGTAATGATTTATCGCAATGACTTATGGAGACAATTATGACAATGTAATAAAGTAACAACTAGAGGCTAAGTTGAACTTAGTTAAGTTACTGTTTCTTCGACATAATGTTACCAGTGACTATGCCATAGAAATTGTTATATTTCACTGAATAAATAATAAAAATATAGTTTGATTTTTTATTACCTTTGCTGTTAATAATAAAAAGAACAATATTGAAGTAGTAATTAAATAAGAGTTCATATTGTAGAGCTGACAACAGAAAAATTATCGAAGAGTACCTAGAAAAAAGAGTTTCCAAGTTAGAATCCTAAACCTGTAAAAATATGGCTGTTAATCTCACCTTATTTTTTGATTAATTGTATTTCCTGGAATAATTACAGGATGTCGACCTACACACAAATTATCTTTTTATTTAAATGTTTTTATTTTAAACAATAAATCAAAGAAAGAAAACCAGTAAATTAAAAATCCTAACAAAAAGTGATCTCTGCCTAGAGAGAAAGAGGTGATTACATGCATGTATGTACTATCTGACCAAGACAATTAGGCACATGACACCTAAGAAAAACTTAAAAAATCTAACTAAAAACCAACATTTCAAGAAATGGTAATCAATCAGTGTACCTAGCGCTAAAAATCAGATGATAAGAGTTATTGTGCATTCTTTACAAATTTGTACACTAACAAAAAATATGCGGGATTTGTATCTAACTTTGCGGGTAAACAGAGGAAACTGAGAAACAAAAAATTAGGATGATAAACATTCTTTACCTTTTATCCCAGTAGTGTTTAAATAAATGAGTGATGACACTTACAAAATTTGTAGATTATACAATTAATATTGAACACAATTTTAGTATTACTTACAACTTTGAGATCTACAACATTGAAATGGCTGATGACGAACGAACATAAATTGTAAGTAAAATATATATGTGTCACGCGCCTGCAAATATAAAATGAGCAAAGTTACATCAAAAATAATTGTCTCTAAATATTTTATGATATGAAAATAGCCTATTGTTAATATTGATAGCTTTCCCTCGTAAATTGCAAAAAAAGCCACAGAATTTAAAAAAAACCTAATTACTATCTTATGAAATAGAAAAATATTGGAAAAAATCAACTCGCCCACAAGTGAATTCTCAAATTTTGGCCTTAAGTGAATTCTCAGATTTGGATTCAAGCGAATTTACTTGTGGCCGAGTTGATTTTTCCAATATTTTCATGCTAAGGATATACAAAGTTTCACATAAAGGTAACTTATAAATAACTTAATAACTTAATAATATATTTCTATTTAAAATTTATTATAAGAAATAGCATTAATAAATGGAAAAAATATTAAAATCATAAACTTCTTCTTTCTTAATTAATGGCCTCATAGAGTAAGTAATCACTACGTTTTAAATGGCCTGCTCGCGATGAAATTCACGAATTTTGCCAATGTCTAGTAAATATATTTTGTACGGTAAAATCTAAAAAACGCTATGACCCGCAGCCATTTTTTCCTTTCCAAAAAGTCAAATTATAAAGTAATTACTATCTATTGAAGTCAACCGAATGAAGAAATCTTTTGTCAGTGTCATCTGTCAGGATAATCCTGCAAAGCTTAAAATGCATGGAGCAAAAGTAATACTTATTAAATAATAAGACTATTATCCTGTGCTTGATGCACCTTTTCTAAAGTGATTACTTTTTCTCTGAATCGTGTTACAGTGTCTCTCGACTAGTTCTCTCTTCATTAATCAAAAAGTGTAAAGCTTGGGTTTGAAAAACTATAAAGTACTATATAACTATATAGTGTTTTATTACATAAATAATATAAAGCTCCTGGTCAGTAAGAAGACGGATATTCAAAGATACGCCGGGTGTGATAGTTTAGTTTTTGCGAGCGAACTTTCTTTAAAACTTTCTAAATTTAAAAGTTTATAATTCTATGCTCTTTCTATCTTGTATATCGTCCTTGCATACACGATAATGTCACGAAACAACTTTATTATGTTTGAGTCATAGTTTAACATTTAATTTTTCAGTCATGGAATCGATTGCTATATTGCTGGGATTGGTTCCCTTGCTACTTGTCGGAATATGTTAGTTTTTTTTTCGACTCCCATACTATGCAGAATCTCAAACTTAAATGTCGTGATATTGAAAGATGTGATGTTAGATAAATTTCTTATTTAACTGTCATTATTTAACTGCAAGTTCTTATGCATTTTTTCAGTGGTAATTATAAATAAAGCGTTCAGCGAGACAGCTTGCCTCAATAATGCTCAAAGGCTTATCAGCAAGGACGCACCTGATGTAGAACTCAACGAGAGAAGCCCTTCCAAGTATACCAGATCCTCGAAACGAGTACGTCCTGTAGAGAAGTTCCTACAATATCATGGATAACTTAACCATACAATTATTTCATAATTTTTTTCCTGTTAGCTAAGTAAATATTGATAATGAAGATTGGGTCTAAGGTCTTAATTCAGAAGTGTAATGAATCGGTCTTGAATTATTTTCGTGGCAGTAAGCATTGGCATACTGACGAAAAGGGCCATCCTGATAGGACACTATGGTCCATTAATGATAAAAATAGGGTAGATTCGATATCCGTGTCAGTAGAGTATTGAAAGTTTCAAAAGAATTATTTATAAAATATTCAGTAAACATTTGGTATCATGCATAATTGTATGCAATTTTTATTTCGTGTGTTTGGGTAACTGTTGATGGCACCTGCTCATGATGCCTTAACTTAAAGTAGGATATTCACATTCATAGATAATATGGTATTTAAATTACACATTTTAAATAAGTTTTATTTATTAAATTTTATTGCTTCCTTCCTTCTTGTTATATTAATATATTTTGGTTTAAACTAATTTTATTACTAGGTGTAGTTCATGATGCTGTGAATGACGATATTTTTACGGTTGCTGAATCGCAATCTGCAAAGATAAATCTAGACGAGATAAGTAAGGCATGATGCTTTATGAATGCTCTCAAGTTTAAGAGGAATTTAAGGCGAGAGTGAATAGGTATTTCCTGGGCAAGCATGCAACACCTTATATCCTGTTTATTAAGCACGACGGTGGTCAAATGCCTGCCCAGTTATTATATATATAAAAAAAATATTGCTAGAACATTATTTCAATCTGTATTAATTACACGTACACAATTGAAAGAGCGATGCCATTTTACCTTTCTTAAATATTTTTATTTGAGTAGCTTCCACAAGGCTCTTACCTTGGTCCATAATTATTTTGGAGACAATTTAGATTTTTATTTGCTGACTGCTTGACATAATGTTACTTATGATCATGCAATTGTTATATTTATTACATATTAAATAAAGAATAATTAAAATAAAAAAGCATATTTTTTTCTTAATAGCTTTCACTAATGTATATAAATAACGATAAAAAGCGAAAGGCGATTATCTTTAGAACTTGTATGATTTGGTAAACTAATATCTAATAGAATAATGTATTATTGTCAAGTAAGACTTTTTTAAATTCCGCGTTCCATTATACTAATACGCGACTCAAATGCACACGACATGTATTATTATATTAATGTCGCGTTTGAGTCCCGTTGCTCATTTTTCTCTATTTTAGATTAGGTGGTATGAGTACTAGAAAAGTAAGAAATCGCACAAAAAGTATTCCACACATTGGCTAAGAAAATAAGTTTCATCAACAAAGGTACTCGTCGGTGAAGCGGATGCGGCAGCGTGTGGCGCGAGCGAGCGCGGAAAGTGTGTTTTCGCGATTTCTGGCTTCTCTAGTACTCGTACCTCAGTTGGTGTCTTAGAGTGTTTTGATCCTCATGAGAAAAAGGATCGAATGGCAAAAAAATCTGTGACGGCAGTTCAAAATTTCTCAAAAAATTAAGGATGGTTCCATAAGATCGTTTTCATGTAGCAACAACGATTATGGTACCTGCCCTTACTGTCCAGTCTTAATTTTCCACCATGTATATATTTTAATTTTTTTCATAAAAAAATTGTGTGCTTATGTACCAGAACAATACCCGATTTGTAACTTTTACTGAAATGTTATGTAATGCTCTTGGTGTACCTTTTAAATAAATAAATAATAGGTTTATAGGATGACACATGACTTTAGAGCAACGGGACTCAAACGCGATTATTAGATTTTACCGTACAATTTCTTTATACTACAAAATATATTTACTTGACATTGGCTTAATTCGCGAATTTTATCCCGAGCAGGCCATTAATTAGGAAAGAAGACATTTATTATCATATTATTTATTGTGTAAGTACATATGTACTTCATAATAAATGTCGCGTTTGAGTCCCGTTGCTCTAAACTATTTGATGTCATGTTTGAGTCCCGTTACTCTAAACTATTTTATGTCATGTCATGTGTCATCCCATGCACTTACCATATAGGTACTCACCTACTCCAAATCATGAAAAATGTGATAGCGTCCACCAGATGGGCCAGTTAACACATTATTCCACGTGATTTGGTAGCAAAATACAGAGTAAACGCCTGCAACTAAAAGTTGAGCAAAGCTACCTACAAAATACTCTTTATATCACATTTTGGTAGAAATTACATATTTACCTATAATTATTTATGTCAGCAACTAGCGTCTGCTCGCGGTTTCATCTGCGTGGTTCCCGTTCCCGTGGGAATATCGGGAATATCGGTTCTTCAACACCAGGCTATCTACTTACTCTCTTTGTATCAAACTTCATTCAAATCCGTTCAGTAGTTTCGAAGCCTATTCAATGCTAGCAAACAAACAATCAAACCTTTCCTCTGTAATATTAGTATAGATTACCGCTAAGTATAATAATAAATAGAACTCGATATTTTTTATATTAATAATTGGTTTTAAAATATTTTACTATTCAATTACTTTTAATCACTGTTCATTAAAGTCAAATGTTTAAAAAAACGGCTTAGTAAAAAAATCTTGAAAATGCTTTGTTTTCCATAAATAACGATTTTCTTCGAAGATCCTTTATAAATGCTTAAATCAAAATGATTACAAACCCAACATGGCCAACTCAGTTACAAAAGAAGAAATCTTCTGTCAGTGTCACCTGTCATCAACCATAAAACAGCCAAATGACCGGAATATTGTGAACCTGTGCCTGATGCACCATTGCTGGACCCTCAGCGGAGGATGAGCACTAGAATCCTCGTCGCACACTTTTGGGAGACTGCCTTCTTCCTCCTTATACTGTTCGCTGCGTTTCTGTCCATCAGAGGGCTAGTCAGGGCTACCAGGCAGCCTAGGTGCTGAGTAAGTGACTTTTGTTATCATCGTCAATTCTAACCGCGCCAATACGTCTGAACGATTACAAAAATGCTATTAATGTTCATTAAAAATGCTAAAGTGTGTCAGTTTGTTACTCTGTCACGCAAAAACTACTGAACCAATTTGGATGAAATTTGACACACAGTTAGAAGATAGCCTGGATTAAAACATAGGATATTTTCATCTCAATATTCCTGCGGGAACGAAAAACCACGCGGGTGAAACCACGGGCGGCCGCTAGTATTGTAATTATGTAAGTTCGGATGCTGAATGTTTGGGTATTTGTTAGTTACGCAAAAACAACTGAACAGATTTCTGAGTGATAGATGACTCTAGAATCTTAGCACACTTATAGGGTACAGCCAATAAAGCCTGGATTAGAACAAAGCATTATTTTATCCCGACATATTCACGGGAACAGGAATTTTTTAACACTTTCATTTATTGTTGATGGTACAAATTCAGTTTTCCAATGTATACATTTTTAAATTGTATCACTTACTAATGGATTACTTACACTGTATTATCTTACGGTTTTCATTGATGCATTACTGAAAAATGAACTTTTTGAATGATGCGTACGCTTCTGTGTGTACATACTTATAAGTTATTAAATTACGTGCATGGTATCTTGTATAGCAAAATGCAAAAGAATTAATATTTTTAATTTTTGTTCACAGTTATGGAAACAGGTGCCATCGTACTGGGCTTGGTCATTTATTTGCTTCTAGTCGGAATATGTTAGTTCATACTTATTCTTCTTATTTTTAATTACGAATTTATATTTGATTTGATCTAAATGATTTGCCGTGCCGTGAGTGCCGTGTGGTGACGGCCTAAGAATACAAGTGTCACCACTCCCTTAAATGCCTGGCATGTCGTAAGAGTCGACTAAGAGGCTCGACGCATTGAACACCTGTGTGAGAGAAGGAAAACTTGAAACAAACCCTCTACCAACCCGTCTGGCCAGCGTGGTAGCAGTAGGCTAATAGCCTCCTATGAACGCCACAATAGGCGTGAGCTAGGAGAGGCTTATGTCCAGCAGTGGACGTCTGTAGGCTGATGATGGATGATGGGTGAAATGATTTAATCTCATTGTTTCATAGACGAAAGCCGATTTCTATCATTGTTAGATTTCCACAGAATTTTAAGTTCCTATATTAAAATAAAATAATTTGCTATCGAGCTTTTCCGTGCCTCGAAAGGCACGTTAAGACATCGGGCCCGCTGTGTTTGCAGTCGTTTAAGGCGCTGAAGCCGCTGAACGACTATAAAGTGAAATAGTAATGAGAAGAATACGCGCTCGGGAGCGATAGCTATTTTGCACATAAGGCTAAAAAAACACGAAATCATTTCAAAGCGAAAATGTAAAAAAAAAATTTACTATGTGAATAAACCATATGATGTAATGCATCAGTAAATAAATATCTGAAGTGTCGATTAATTTCGATGCGGAATAGTGGAGAAAATCGGTTTGATCTGGATAAATAGAGTGAATTTTATTTAAAAAATAATACTAGTTCCTATATGAAACTTAAAGTTTTGGATAAACCACGTGATTGGGTATATCCTGTATTATTAATATATTATATTTTTTATTTTTCTCTTTGTCTAATTAGGAGTATCCAACACGCATAGATCCTGCGCGGTGGGTCATGGCCAATTTTTCTTATCTATAAGGAGGGCCAGTGCTCCAATAGTGGGGGACATAACAAATGGTGGACGATGAAGATGACGATGATTAATTTGTAATATTATTTCAGTGGTAATTATAAACGAAGCATTTTGCAAATCGGCATGTCTTAAAAATGCACGACGACTTTACGATGAAGAACCACCGGATATAGAACTCAACGAAAGGAGACCTTCCAAGTATACCAGATCCTCAAAATATCCTCATGTCGTAGAGGACTCTGCATCAGAACGGTCGAGCTAAAGTTGCCAATATCTATCCCCTATCGCAGTATCGCTATTAAAGATGTTTCTCGCAGTCTCGGAAAGATGTCGCTACCAACATTTCAAATTTACCCAACAAAACTATGTTAACGTAGCTTAAAACTAGCTAAAAAAGGAAAATAAATAGAAATTCGTATAAAATTGTTTTATTTACTATTAACTAATTAAAGCAGGTTTAATAAATAACCTATTTGCTTATGCTAGCTGTAAAGGTGGGTGTAAATGAGTTCTTTTGTTTGTACCGTACCTCCGTCGGTTTCTTATTAGCAGCGTCGCAATCCAAAAAAAACTGGACGCAAAGTTCGTCGCTTTAATACTACTTTGAATGGGCGAAAAGCCGACTCGCGATGTATCAGAGCGTACCTGTCGCCGCAACGTCTTGGTACGCCGTACTATCGTACCGTACCAAACGGGCGTCCAGATTAGTGGTCTTGATTGCGACGCTGATACGAAACGGAGGTATGGTTTCGGTTATCTGGACCCACCTTAATGTAGGAGTCTTACACTAGGTTCTATTCTAGATCACATTTTCTTTAGTTTTCAAGGAAGATTCTGTTCATGGGAACTTTGTCGAATATTTTATTGGTGACGTCCTGGAACACTGAACTTAAGCTCTTCTCGTACGATTCTTTTAGCTCGTTGAACACTAGCTCGGAGTTTTCATTCAGGAACCTGTAAAATAAGTAAAGATCAGTAAAACTTCAATATCATTATAAACATTTGGTTTCCTATAATTTTCTCTTGCTGTGTAGTGGCTTAGAATAGCACTACCCCCACTCATCCCGTGGGTGTCGTAAAAGGCGACTAAGGGACTCAGCCTTCAGGAGACGGGCAGCAGCGTCTCCTACAAACTTGGCCATACTGCGATCGCCAACCCGCCTGCCAAGCGTGGCGATTATGGCAAACCCCCCCTTTTGGGTTAGGCCTATACCCAGTAGTGGGTGTCATGTGGCGGAGACGACGAATTTTCTCTTGGTTTATCACGAGTATAAGTAAGCGCTCCAAGTCTTTTTTATGTGTTTCGTACCTAAACCACTGAACCAATTGTATAGATCTTGTACAAACATAAATATGTTCACATTTTGTTGCTCAGAAAATAAACATGGAGTCTGGTTGAAGTCCTTTAGCTTACTCTATTCTTTCAATTTATTGGTGAAATAATAGGGGTTAAAGTATGAAATTGCCGATATTTTTCTTACACTTCTAGAGAATTTCACTACTTCTGTGATTCTAAGGTACATCTATTGCTTGATTTTATATTAAATTAAGATCATAATGATCAAGAATAATTAATCTCATGGTTATTATTTTCGTTTCTTATACGATAAAAATACCTCGAAAGGTTCTCCTTTTTTGTTATCAAAATTTACTACTTAATTTAATTTAATTTATAAATTATTCATTTTTTTTTTAAATAAAAATTCAGCATTAGATTGCTTAGTCTTCAAACAATAATTGTACATAAAAAAATTGTGGCACTTGCGGTAGTAACTATAACAAAAATTGTTAGTATGGAAACGAACTTTCTTTGAAAATCTTTATACATATCGGCAATTTCATAGTTAAAGACCTAATATTTCGTATGTTACTTTCTCGGTGGGAACCAAATATAAGATTCCAAAAATCATTGACAAAAAATAAAATATCAATAATATTCGTAAAGTGTAAATAATAATAATAATAATAATAATAATTGCATACAATACACCAATTATCTAGCCCACGTTAAGTTTCATGAAGAACTTGTGTTATGGATACTAGATAACGGAAAAACATACTTATATAATTTTTTTTTGTAAATACGTACATAATATACATATTAAACACCCAGACCAAGACAAATAGACGTGTTCACGCACACAAATATTTGTATTGTCCGGGGATCGAACCCGGGACCTCTGGCGCAGAAGGCGGGTTTAGTACCCCTGCGCCAAACAGGTCGTTAAATAAATAGCCATATACATAGCCGTCTTGGTTGTGGCAACTCTAAGCCACGGATCATTTTTGTTTCCATAGTATCAAGGCATTCTATGGGCAATGCAGTGGTAACAATCCAGTCTTACTTTTGGGCTACATTAAGAATAGACAGAATATCATTTAAGAGCAAACCCATTCAAGATAAAGAATGAGATCGTCTATACTAAGTTTACCGTAAGAGTACCTAAGTTTTAGACCACTCACATGTTCATCTGGTCTCCCAGTCTCTTGTCGCCGTTGAAGAGGTTCGAGAAGTGCAGCAACACCTTTTTGGGGATGAACTTGACCCGGTAGTCTCGAATGTGCATGTACGTCTGTCCGTCCCGCGTTACAGGCTCGCCTATCAAGTCGTGTTTCACCACAAGATTCACTGGAATGAGAGGAAAGAGCTCTGTGAATTTCTTTGCTAAGTTGGCAGATATATTGGAATGTCATTTATTCAATATGTCAATTAGAAGAAATTACTACCCTTTCATCCTTCCAACTATCAATAAACGTATTCCTTGGTTTAAAATTATCAATTATCATTCATAGCTGTCATTTTGAGGGCATGTTAACTTAAGATAATTGTAATATAGTTATCTTAGATACTTTTAGCACTTTACTTCTTTCTGCCTCACCTCTAGGCACTACTAATTTGCCTGCCTCCACCTTTACTTTAACTCGCCGCTCGTCAGCAGGTCACCGGTGTCCAGAGAACAATGGATTTGTGTTTCATAACTCCGGGCCTTAGAGGTTAATGTAACAGATCAGTTTTCAAAATTTTATTAAGCAAGGACTATAGTTAATAGGATTATGATTTAGTTCCTCTGTAATGTATGTATACTTTCTATTAACTGTAATACTTTCTATTACTATTACTGTAATGTATGTATGGTCTTTGGCTTTCTGAACTAAAGTTTCTCATTCCAGTAGGCTTATTACGAGTTTGGCAAACTTGACTTTACAGTAAACGTTAACGTAAAATGTAGCTCTGTCTCTTTCATATTTAGCGACTGTTTTACCGACATGAGCAGTGTATCCGATAGTCTACGCTCACGAGTCCTGTAAATGTCATGTTAAGCAAACTCGTAATAGGGGTACTGAACTAAAGTTTCTCATTCCAGTAGGCTTATTACGAGTTTGGCAAACTTGACTTTACAGTAAACGTTAACGTAAAATGTAGCTCTGTCTCTTTCATATTTAGCGACTGTTTTACCGACATGAGCAGTGTATCCGATAGTCTACGCTCACGAGTCCTGTAGGCTTATTACGAGTTTGGCAAACTCGACGTTACAGTAAACGTTAATGTAAAATGTAGCTCTGTCTCTTTCATATTTAGCGACTGTTTTACCGACATGAGCAGTGTATCCGATAGTCTACGCTCACGAGTCCTGTAAATGTCATGTTAAGCAAACTCGTAATAGGGGTACTGTAAATGTCATGTTAAGCAAACTCGTAATAGGGGTACTGTTCACAAGGACAGGTATAATAAGTTTCAATTTAGTATACTTACGCATGGTGATGTTAGCGATGCCCTTCCCCTGTATGGGCAGCACCAGGATCCTGCCCTTCATGATGTAGTCGGCGATAAACTCCATCTTGGGGGTCAGGGAGTCGGTGCGGAGCCGGAAGTTTTTCAAGTCAGCCCTGAAAATAAGACGAAATATGAATTACTTTGTGTCGCCTCTGTTAAAATACAAGTTGGATTTCGCGGGAGGATTTCGGTCCTCTTTTTTGCTTCAGAAGTGCGGGACAGCTGTCTTCATCATTATTTATCTTTTGTACTGTAACTAATTTCAAGACGATTACATTGGCCTTATCAAATCTTGAAAGTGAGGATACAGGGTTCTCTAAGGGATAAAAAAGACCAGACGATTGTTATTGGTGGTGATTTCATAAATCATAAAGTTGTTAAAATACCTTGCCAAGAGTACGACCGCTTGCTCCGCCAAATGTGCAAGCATACCAACCTACTCATCAGTGACCCATGATCATCATCAGTCGTTATTACTGTCTCCTTCTGATGATACTTACTTGTAAGTAGTAAGTTTAGTATTGGTGAGACCGTGCAGTTTGATATTCTTGTAGTTCTGCGCGAGGACCACGGGCCCTGCGCCGGAGTCGATGTTGATGGCAGCCACGTGGAGGGGTTCCATGGGAGGGACTGACAATGATGGCACACCTGGACCATAAAAAATATAGAATTAGTGGTTGGATACATTTTTTTACTAGAAAATGAAAACCAACATTTTTGATATTTAAGATGTTTTTTTTTTTTAAGTTTTTTATTTTATAGTTTCTAAAGTTAGAATAAGTCCCGTACTTGCCTACACCTAGGTTGAGTCAAACCGATATGAACGGGTTTGTGTCAAACCACTTGATCGAAAAACGTCAGTTTTTAAGATTTACTGAAAACTGCTGAACCGATTTCAAAAAATGGGACTAACTTGGGAATAAACGCGATGTTATACCGTTTGAATCATTTTAATTGATTCTGGCGTTCTCGCGTAATCGGTGAACAGACATAAAAAAATCGTGGCGCTCTAAGGAAGAGGCCTATGTTCATAAGTGGACTTTTAATGGCTGTTGATGATAATGATGATGATGACATAAAATATGTATATATACTCGACGAATTGATAACCTACTTATTTTTTGAAGTCGGTTTAAATAAAAACTAGTCACCAAGTTGCTCAGATGGGACTCAAACCCTTAACCTTCGGATTTAAGGTCCAATGCTCTTCCAATGAGCTATGGGAAATACTGCTAGGACCTTTTATCCAAGAGAGCCTTGTAAGTAAAGTGCACTACCAGATTTATTCAATGTTTATAGTGGTAGAGTGTTTCTAATCCTAAATAATATTTTAAATGCAAAAGTGTGTTTGTTTGTTTGTTTGTCCTTCCTTCACACACTAACTAAGCGACCAATCGACTTGATTTTTGGCATAGAGTTAGTTGAAAGGACGTATAGTAACATAGACTATCTTTTGATTCCGACATTCTCAACAGGAGCCACGCCGGTGAAAGGTTAGGTTAGGTTAGGTTAGTTAAGTTCCGACGGGTCTGCCACGGGCGGACAATCACCGGCGGGGCCGCGGTAGTGTCCGCAAGGGTTCCCGTGACCCTGCCCGGTGGCATTCACCCGTCGAACGATTTGTCGTCAGGCGATGACGAATGGTTCGACGAGTCATTGGCACCAAGGTGATGTGAAGGGGCATCGTCTGGTTTTTAGTGGGTAGGCCCCCCTCATCCGGTCCTCCACTGAACTCACTAGGGGTTGGGTGGGGGATCGGATGGGTGGAGTAAGGTGCTGTCGCTCGTAACGCGGCGGTTTCCTTGGGAGAGTCCCACATACCCCCGGCGTCCTCCCAATGCCGGGGCATGCGTATCGCATTTTCGAGACGTTAAAAAAAAAAAAAAGGTTAGTTAAGTTAAACTGTACTCGTACTATAGAATTACTATACTAGAATCTGTGTTTTTTTTTATGAACGACGGGGAGACTCAGCCTTCATCATACCTGATGTTAAGTATTGATAAGGCTGACGATGGAAGCGAGCCTCACCCGGAATCCTCAATCACTGAGGAACTGGCTATCTTATCTTAACTGCCGGAACACAACAATGCTGAAAACATTGTTGTTACGGCGTCAGACTTAGATAAGATGGTGGTAGCTAGCCAGGCGGACTTACAACAAGTCCTACCACCAAACAAACCGAATACACTATGTACCCCCGCTGGGAATCGAATCCGGGACCCCTGGGTCTGAAACCGGTGGTTGTACCACTAGACCACAGAGGCGGCTAATTTATATATTTGCTACAGCCATATAAATTTTCGAAAGTGATGAAGGAGGTTTGTTATGCCATCCGGTGCGTTAAACTCTTTTATGTGTTCTGTGAAATTTTAATGTACAGTCACGAGCCATGACATGTATACACTTTACAACCTTGTCGCATTAACACACACAGAAACAAAGCTCTCTCTGTTTTTTGGTGTTTCTAAATCATTCCACGTGATTGTAAGAAAGAAAGAAAGAAAAAACATTTATTAGCCACATACACACAGAAGATACACACACACAACAATACATGGAGCTACAATTTAGAAGTTACAATATTATTACATAGACGAAAAACAAATTCTTCTTCTTCTTATCGTATAAGGATTAGTGGCCACCTCTAGTGTCAGAGTTTATCAGGCCGCCTTTAAGGCCTCTGACTTGGCTTAACGACTGTTATCAGAAGACAACACCGGGACCGACGGTTTAACGTGCCCTCCGAAGCACGGAAGCGCTCAGCTATAATGCCACTTTACGGTCACCCATCCGACACCTGACCGGGCCGAACGTTGCTTAACGAACGTGATCGAATACGATCGGTCTGTCAAGCGCGGCCATGAGCGCTTCAAATTAATGCAGGGCCAATAAATACCCCGTCTCAGCATAATTCTACTGAGCCACTAATAGATGTGCAAAGTGACCCAGTAGCGCTGTTATTCTGACGGGGGATGGGTGATTGTACAAACCTTGTCTCATTTTCCTTAGCGCGTCAGGCACAGCAGCTTTCAGGCAGTCGTTTAGCTTTGGGTCTTTCTGTCGACATCTTTGGAAGTCTTCGGCTGTAACAAATAAACAAGAAAATTTAATTATAAGTCAAGATATAAGCAGAGATTGGGATAGGATAATGTACGCTTAAAAAGACACTACATGTGGTAATAATAATAAAAAACCGGCCAAGTGCGAGTCGGACTCGCGCACCGAGGGTTCCGTGCAAACCTGTAGGTATATAAGTAAAATTTCCAAAAGAATTTTTATTATATGATGTTACTAAAAATTTACGGTTTTCGCAATTTTTCCTTTATCTGTACTTCGTACCAAATTTCAAGATTCTAAGTTCACGGGAAGTACCGTGTATGTGTTGATTCCCGTGTGAGTTTCGAAAATTTGCAAAAATTGCGGCATAAACGGCTGTAGATTTTTGTAGATTTGTGTTTGGCAATGACATGTTCCTTTGTAAATGTTGTTGCTTCTGTTAAAGCTGATAAGTTTCTTGCGGCCGTTCTTCTTATCAGTTAAAAGATGTCCTGAATGGCTGGTAGGAAAAAAAAATTTGACGATTCGAAAGCACTTATCTATAAGTCTATTTGAATAAAAATCTTTGACTTTGACTTTGACTTTGTATCTTTTGATTGCTTTGGCCTAGAAGTTTGATTTTTTCACAGCTCCAAGGGACAGTAGACCTGAGTATTAGATATAAATTTCAATTTGTTACCTCCACGCGTTCCTGAAAAATACGGTCTTGACAGACGGACGGACTGACGGACAACGAAGTGATCCTATACATTAGGGTTCCGATTTTTCCTTTTAAAGTACGGGACCCTAAAAAACAACGGGTTGCACTCCGGGAGTGCCGGTAGAAGTGAAAACCACTTAAACGAAACAGGGAGCAGGCATACATTTTCGCCGCGCGGTAGTAAGAGAGGTAGATATTACTTTAACTATGTACTTAAAAACATTTAAAACACTTGCCGAATTTAAAACATCACTCAAAAAATTCACACATTTTTTTGTGTGTCCTTCTTCATATAGTTATGATGATCGAAATGGAACTAAACCCTGTGTAAATGCTGACTACAGTTTTAAGCCTCCTGCTGACCTTGACATTGGCAATAACGATCAAAATCCACTATATCTTGACCACAACTTCATAAAAAGTTGATGAAAACGGAGACCAACTTGATTTGGCAGGTAAATCCATTAAAACTGACCTGGCATCAATATGAAAGTTGGTAGTAATGAGACATCTTTATATAATGGTTGATATTAACTATTACACGTAGATCTTTCAAGTGTGAGACTTTATGTAATTTGAACGAATTTTCGATCAGGGTCACGTGTATTGACGCGATTTTAACATTTTTTACCTGTCCCAAAAATTTTAAACTCTGATGTGCACAACGCCGCTAAAGAAGTTTTCACTTTATAAATATCCTACGATTTGGTAGTTACCAAATTAAAAATAATCAATAAAAACAATTGGAAAGCCCAAAAAACCCTATTAATAACACCAATTCAAAAAGTAATGTATCCGTAAAAGTTGTCTGCCGTGTGGTGACGGCCTAAGAATACAAGTGTCACCACTCCCTTACCATGCCTGGGATGCCGTAAGAGTCGACTAAGAGGCTCGACGCATTGAACATCTGTGCGAGAGAAGGAAAACTTGAAACAAACCCTCTACCAACCCGTCTGGCCAGCGTGGTAGCAGTAGGCTAACAGCCTCCTAGGAACGCCACAATAGGCGTGAGCTAGGAGAGGCCTATATCCAGCAGTGGACATTCCACAGGCTGATGATGGATAATGGATGAAAAGTTATTTTATTTCAATAAAAGTATTTGTAATCTACAACGGGGAAATACTTTTCCTTTTCATGTCAAGTAATGACTTCTCATTACTTTCCACCCCATTTCACCTTCAACCCTTGGATAGGGGTGAAGTCGCGCCTCACTAGAATCCTCAACCAGGAACTGGCAATTATCACTACTGAAACACTACAACGCTAAAACATTGTGGTAGTAGGTGCAATCTTACACAAAATGTACCCCAACTTGATATCGAACCCGGGACCTCTGGTAAGATAGCGTGGGTATTACCACTAGACTACAGAGGCAGTTAAAACAAAGCCTTGAAGGCCTAATCTCAATATAACATTTGTCTAAAATTAGAAATGCAATAACCAGTTTTGGCATAATTTATTCATTTCACACGACACATGACACTCTTTCCGTTCCAAAAATGGGGAAATAACTATACAAATGCGACCTTGGCCGTTAACATTGACACCAAAGATTCAAACTAGAAATTACACACATCTCCACGAAGTATATAGCCCTTGGTTTGATGACTGCAATGTAAGCAGAAACTATATTAAATTAGCATTAAGACTCCGCGCTGGACACTATCCGTCAGCAAAATTTGCATTCCTAATGAAAAAAGTGCAAACTGATAAATGTTCAACGTGCCAAAAAGTTGAGGACATGCAACATTTACTGATGGAGTGTGTCAAAAACGAGAGGCAGCTATTCATAAATGAGTTCAAGCTAAATACCCTCGATGTTGGGCTAATTCAAGGTATTTTGTCGGAACCAACCTCAGATATTGCTAAAGGACTTTGTCGCTTAGTTACGGTTTTACAATAGCTGTCTCTCATTTGAGCAGAACAGGATAAGGTTACGATGGGGTTGGCATGTCTGAAAGATAAAAACCCCGGTCTCTTCATAAAGAATAAAAAAAAGAAGTATAAATATTATGCTACATAACAATAAACAATTTTTTATGAAGTATGGGGAGACTCTTAGCCTTCATCGTACCGATGTTAAGTATTGATAAGACTGAAGATGGAAGCGAGCCTCTCCCGGAATGCCCACTGAGGAAAACATTGTTGTTATAGCGTCAGACTTAAATAAGATGGTGGTAGCTAGCCAGTCGGATTTACAAAGAGTCCCACCACCAACCAAACAACACAACCACATACGTACATCTTATGTTTTGGCGCGCACTGTTCATTGAAATAAAACAACCACATTGATCTGATTAAAACTTAAATGCTGAAATAAATAAAAAATAGCCTATGTTTCAATCCAGGATATCTTCTATCTGTGTGGCAAAAGGCAAGAAAAATAAAATAGTAGTAAGCTGGCACCGACTCCAAAAGTTTTATTTTTTGCTTTTTAGTGTTTTGAAGTCGGTTTTCATTTTTTTATAAAAAGTTTTTTTTTAATAAATAATTTAAATAGCGAACAAATCAAAATATTAAACTCAATAATTCATGTCATAGTAAAAATTATTGAGTTTTAATTAGTTATTGTCTAACCGTATCCGAACGCAATAATAAATCAACTTTGTGAAGGTAGACTTATAAGTAGCTAGTCAACCCGTGACCACGGCAACTGAAAAGGTGCCGAAACGTTGGGACACCAAAAAGCCACAAATAAACCGAAAAATTATAGTACCAAATATATTTCGGGTAAGTTCGTTTAAGGCGATACTCGAAAAAAATATGCTGAAGCGAGATAGAAATGAGAAAACGACGCGCACGGGAGCGAGACCGATTTTTCAGATTAGGCAAAAAACACAAAATCACTACGTATTAAAAAACTACAGCAATTTAAAAAAAAATGCTTGTATACGATCCTAAATATTATTGGTGTCCACTTATTAAACCAATTTCCAATAGTGTAAGTAACCCCATTGAATAATCTTGACTTTTCGTATTTTTTAGAGGTCTTTTCGAAAAGAAAAAGTGTCGAGGCAAATTCATAAAATCGTGTTTTTGAAACTATACGAATCTAGATAAAGGTATGAAGAAATATTTATATGTTATTACCAGATTTGTAACAACTGTAACCGTGCTATAGTTTTATATCAAAAAGTCCATACTTTTTCCGAGTAGCGCCTTTGCATTTTTCTTCTCGTTAGCATTATTGAATAAGTGTTATGTGTTGTACTAGACTAGATGAATAATAAACAGTCTTATGATCGAATTACAAGCGTTTGTTGCTTAATGGATCAACGCACCCACCAGGAAGACGGCTTTATGCAATATGTAGTCCATCACATAATTTTGTAGTTTCGAGAAATTGCTGGGATTCGCTAATCTAAAAGATTCTATAGCTAAAAGCACTCCATAATAATATTTCGAAGCGCTCATGGCCGCGCTTGACAGACTGGGCCTTGTTTCATAAAGATTACAATTGTCAGCGATAGGTGACAAGTGGCAATTTGACGATTGTATATTTAGTAAAACATTGGTGCTAAAGCTGACATAATTGTCAAAATATCGCGATAATTCTACAATTTAAAGTTTCCTATTATATTTGGTCTGACATATCCATAATCGGAAAATCTGACATATTTGTCAAATTGTCGCACTTTTTTGACTTGCATTCTTGGTCTGTGTCAAGATGAAGATTGACAGTTATTTTTCTTTTATAAATTCTAACATGATCGAAAGAATTCGTAATAGGATTTTGAAAAAGAGAACTTTATAATGTATGATTGCTTTATATAGAAAACCTACCTTCGGCAATGATGACAAAGGTCAAAATTGCGTAGATCAGTGACAAAAAAAGAATGTTCGAGCATAGTTGACAAATTGTCGACTTGTCAAGCTTTATGAAACAGGGCCCTGGTGATATTCGATCACGTTTGTTAAGCAAAGCTCGGCCCGGTCAGGTGTCGAATGGGTGACCGTAAAGTGGCATTACAACTGAGCGCTTCCGTGCTTCGGAGGGCACGTTAAACCGTCGGTGCCGGCTGTTGTCATTTGATTACAGTCGTTAAGCCAAGTCAGAGGACTTATAGGCGGCTTGAGAAACTCTGGCACTAGAGGTGGCCACTAATCCTCACTCGATAAGAAGAAGAATAATATTTTTAGAAATTAACAATTATTTTCAGCGTTGTTGTGTTCTGTCAGTCAGGATAACCAGAGGCTAATTGTCTAAATTTAAAATCTATCGCAATCCCTTTCAATTCGTCATTTGAATGATATTTACATACTTCGGGCCGTCACTATCTGACATTTGATGGGGATTGCGATCGGGACCCGTTTTGAAAAGTATTGAATGAACGAAATTGACCTGTCTAAGCAAAGTGACAGTCGAAAATATCTTTAAATTGTATAGAGAAGTGTCAAATGAAGTGTCATTTAAAACATGATTCGTTCGGAAAGGGATTGCGACTATATGTTACACAATTCCATAATAATAATAATAATAATAATAATAATAAATCTTTATTTCAGAAAAAATGCTTTCCAGAGAGTGGGTTAGTGTTTACAAAAAAAAATAAAAAATACTTATAAGCTAGGGTTAGTTAATTGATAAGAGTTAGGTACTAAAAATGGAACAATGAGTAACATAAAAACTACGTCATTATTAAGTAGGCTGTGCGTGCATGTACACAACCTACTTAACATTGACAATCGCAGGCCTCGAGCCGATATGGACGCTGTTCCAGTGTCTCAAGATAGGACAGCAATAGCGACCTCCTATCGCCGCCAGGAGGCTGTTGGAGCTGTCTCGGACGCGGCGCCACGCGGAGGCAATCCGCTTGCGTATAAATCACTATCACAAACACTTTGAAAGGGATTGTGATAGATTTTGAAATTAGACTGTTAGAGGGGGCTGTTCCCAAGTGGTTCCCGAGAAGCGCGATTCCAATTTCCCACTATGTAGGTAACATCAGACCTAATGTACGTTGGTTACAAAAGTCGGACACAGGTAAGATAAAAGCTAAGACCTACCTCGATTCAAAACATACTCGTTTAATATGAGTATGTTTTTTTTATATTTTTATATCTCATAGCTTCAAATGCCTATATTTATCTGTTAATTTCACTTATTATTATGTAACTACATAGCTTTTATCTGTGGAAGTTTGTAATTAGCTTTTAAGTGCTTGCTTATTTACCTCATTTGTAAATGATGTAAACTTCCCAAAGAAAAAAACAAAAAAAAACTGTCGAAAAATGTCCAAGCAAATTGAATGAGAGACTGTACTATGATAATATTATGCCACTTTTTCTTATAAGCAATACAATAATATTGCATGTCAACCATATAATATTTCAAATGCAACAACGCAATATGTTTCCACAACACGGTGTGTGTCTCGTGAACGTCCTTCCTATACGAGCGATATTGCGCGCGCGCATTTTGTTGCCCAATGCGTTTCCTAAAGCGAGAGATGGGTTACAAGGTCATTGAGGTTGTTGCTCGCCATCCAGTGAAAATTACGATAAATCATATAGACGACCTGTTTGGCGCAGTGGTGCTAACGCTGCCTTCTGCGCTAGAGGTGCCGGGTTCGATCCCCGGACAAGACAAATATTTGTGTGCATAAACATGTCTATTTGTCTTGGTCTGGGTGTTTAATATGTATTTACAAAAAAGTATATAAGTATGTTTAGTCGTTTTCTAGTATCCATAACACAAGTGCTTCATGATACTTAACGTGGGCTAGATAATGGGTGTGACTGTATGGAAATATTTATTATTTATTTATTATCATAAACTTTTAACATTGAAAATGATACGTACATCTTATGTTTTAGCGCGCACTTTTCATTGAAATAAAACAACTTTTACGGATATCAAACGCGCTACATTTCACGAACTAAGTTGTAATTGTACGTATTTTTTGTTTTTTTTGGGTTTTTTTTTAATTTCCCGACGTTTCGGCACCTTTTCGGCTGCCGTGGTCACGGGATGACTGGCTACTTATAAGTCTACGCTCGAAAAGTTAATTTATTTTTTCGTTCAATGGCAACAGTTGTTATTGACTAGCTGTTGCCCGCGATTTCGTCCGCGTGGAAAAATGAACATTACAAACAATTCATTCAATACTATAAGTGATACTGGCAGAAGTTTAACAGCTGATTAAGTTTTAACCGTCAATTTTAACGTGTTTAAATTTTACATAATTTATTTAAAGATCAATAACAGTCTAGGACCTACAGAACATGACCTCCACAAACCCATGGTCATAAGGTAGATACCTTCTCGTTATTATTGATTTGACAATTACAACTTTCAATTGATATGACATCGCCCTGGTCTCGTGTGTTTTGAGGCTACGTATATGGTCCAGGTCTCAAACGATGCTTCTTGTCAAGAGCTACAATAGGGTGAAAAATTAATTTAAAAAGGTTTTTAAATTCACATAAATGTAGAATTAAGGTGTCTTTTCGCACTAAATCGACTATTTATCGAAAATGGGAAGCGATATAAAAAAAAAAATACCTCCTCGGGGTGTTGAGTTGGGCTATATTTTGAAAAAAAACCGGACCTCTCTATCTCTTACCGTCTAGGCTGTGGAACCGGACCTCTCTATCTCTTACGCTCTAGGCTGTGGAACCGGACCTCTCTATCTCTTACGCTCTAGGCTGTGGAACCAGACCTCTCTATCTCTTACGCTCTAGGCTGTGAAACCGGACCTCTCTATCTCTTACGCTCTAGGCTGTGGAACCGGACCTCTCTATCTCTTACGCTCTAGGCTGTGGAACCGGACCTCTCTATCTCTTACGCTCTAGGCTGTGAAACCGGACCTCTCTATCTCTTACGCTCTAGGCTGTGGAACCGGACCTCTCTATCTCTTACGCTCTAGGCTGTGGAACCAGACCTCTCTATCTCTTACGCTCTAGGCTGTGAAACCGGACCTCTCTATCTCTTACGCTCTAGGCTGTGGAACCGGACCTCTCTATCTCTTACGCTCTAGGCTGTGGAACCGGACCTCTCTATCTCTTACGCTCTAGGCTGTGAAACCGGACCTCTCTATCTCTTACGCTCTAGGCTGTGGAACCGGACCTCTCTATCTCTTACGCTCCAGGCTGTGAAACCGGACCTCTCTATCTCTTACGCTCCAGGCTGTGGAACCGGACCTCTCTATCTCTTACGCTCTAAGCTGTGGAACCGGACCTCTCTATCTCTTACGCTTTAGGCTGTGGAACCGGACCTCTCTGTCTCTTACGCTCTAGGCTGTGGAACCGGACCTCTCTATCTCTTACGCTCTAGGCTGTGGAACCGGACCTCTCTATCTCTTACGCTCCAGGCTGTGGAACCGGACCTCTCTATCTCTTACGCTCTAAGCTGTGGAACCGGACCTCTCTATCTCTTACGCTCTAGGCTGTGGAACCGGACCTCCCTATCTTTTACAGTCTAGGCTGTGGAACCGGACCTCTCTATCTCTTACGCTCTAGGCTGTGGAACCGGACCTCTCTTTCTCTTATATTAAATATGTTTCAAGATTGTAGATTTGTGTTTGGCAACGACATGTTCCTTTGTAAATGTTGTTGCTTCTGTTAAAGCTGATAAGTTTCTTGCGGCCGTTCTTCTTATCAGTTAAAAGATGTCCTGAATGGCTGGTAGGAAAAAAAATTGACGATTCGAAAGCACTTATCTATAAGTCTAATTGAATAAAAATCTTTGACTTTGACTTTGACTTTTACTTTGACTCTTACGCTCTAGGCTGTGGAACCGGACCTCCCTATCTCTTACCGTCTAGGCTGTGGAACCGGACCTCTCTATCTCTTACGCTCTAGGCTATGGAACCGAACCTCTCTATATCTTACGGTCTAGGCTGTGGTTTATTAACCTTTATGTTATCACATATACACAGTGGGAGACCTTCATTTATTGACCAAAAGTATTACAAAAAAGACATAGGTATGATATTTAATTACACACCGCTACAAAATCCGTTTCGGCTTTAACTGTGGCGGAGGAGTTCAGTTACAAAGCAAATACAACAAAATTAAAATGTTACTAAATTGTTGAAAAAAACGTTATAAGTACATGTTTTTTTTTTAAGTATTATAACTTAGCCTTCATCATTCTTTAGTAATGAGAATTCTGAAAGGGGAAGCGCGCCTCTCTCAGAAAACTCGACCACTCGAAATGGCTATTTTATTTTTAACTGCCGGAACACAACAATGCTGAAAACATTGTTGTTATGGCGTCAGACTTAGATATGATAGTGGTAGCTAGCCAGCCCCCGCGCGTATAGCAGTGTTCATGCACACCGCTCGCTATATCATGCGATATGATAATTATAGTGCATGATACTGTCTTGCTTACTCCTATACGATGTGAGCGGGACAGTGACACGTTATCGAGCTATCGAGTCGATAAAAGCCGGTCATGATAAAACTACAGAAGGACTTACAAGTGCTACCACCACAGAGGAGTTTGAAATAATGTTTTAGGAGAAGAAAAGAGGACTATTTGAGTCGTTTAAATAGTGGACGAGTTAGAAATATGGACGAGATAAGAAGTGGACGAGTTAAGAAGTTGACGAGTTAGGAATATGGATGGAATATGTGGACAAGATAGGAATTGTAGGGGGCGAGTTAGGAAAGTGGACGAGTTAGGAAGTGGACGAAGTCGTCCTGAAGGAAAGAAATTAGTCAGTTATCCCATATGCACTCGAACGCCCGAAGCCGAAAAACGGACGATAACGATAACGAGATAAGCGCGACATGTGAGTGCCGCCCGTAGAGAAGAGAAGATCGCAGAACTTGATGCCGGGCGGCGTTATAACTGCGATTTCTCGAGAACTTGTTTTGAGACTATATATTAACTATACATTTTTAGAATTGTTATGAAATAAGATATTTTTTTTATTTAAAATTGCGATACTATCTTTAACGGAGTTGTAATGCTTAGGTAAACTTGACAAAGCGATTTTTTTTGCGTTTTTTTGTTAAAAAAGTGTTATTTTTGTCAAATAAAAACTTCAATTATACATTTTTTTATTTTGCTTAGTATAAGTATCATACAACACAATAATAAATAAAAAAGCATACCCCTCCCATACATTTTTTTTTACACTACAAGCCTAAACGGTCTAGACAAAATACCACAAAAAATACGCTATGGTTAAAATTCGATTACCAAGATACTTCTGAACCAAATGCTTAGAAATTATATTTATTATATAGCTTAGACCTTCTTCTACGTACCTACAAAGTTTCAACATTTTAAAGCATTTAGTTTACGAGAAATGTGGATAAATAATCGCCCACCCCCTGCAAGAACATCTACCCCCTGCGACCGGTATTCTGGCTTCAATATCGACCGTATTTCGGCTTGCGGCGGCACTCGAGAGATCCAAATCCAAGGTACCTAACATGGAATTCAAAATGATGATAAGGCACATTTTAAGTACTTAATGTAGAAGGCGCGAAAACTTTAAATAAGGTTCTTATAAGGACATCTTAAGTTTCTTCGCGCACTCATAATTAATATTCAATTATGAGTGCGATTTATTTACCCGAAATCTATATTTGGTACTATATTTTTTTCGGTTTATTTGAGGTTTTTTGGTTTCCAGAATAATCTACCTTCACAAAGTTGATTTATTATTGCGTTCGGAAACGGTCAGATAATTACTAATTAAAAGTTAATAATTTTATTATGGGAACAAATACTGAGTTTAATATTTTGATTTGTTTACTATTTCAATTATTTATTATTAACAAAGAAAAAAACGAATGATTCTACTATTTCTCAAAATAATTTCACAAATCAATTTCGTAATACTGAAATTATTAAGATAATTGCCTTAAACATCAATAATAACTACATTATTATTCATTGCAACATGTTGACAGATAATCTGGTGTCACAATGAATAACAAATATATTCATCAAATTGATGCTGCGGATAAGATAGTTATTCGGTAGTATTGCGAAATGACCGGTGTTTCCTAGCCGGTTGCAAAGCCGGTTGCCGTGTGCGCAAGGTCACTGGGGTTGACGCCTCGGAGTATTAAGTGCCACCTTTCTCCTCAGTGGAAAATTTCTAAACTTAAAAATGATGGATAACACTACAGATGGGACTGGTGGCCGTTCGCGATTTTGTCTGTGAGGATTTAACGTGTTATAATTTTTGTAAATCAGGACATATTGGATGTTTGAGAGAGATTTTTCTGCATGAAAATGTATAACTATTTTAATCGTTGACTCGGGCACAGATCTCGTGTTGTTTTTTTATCTCAATATAACTAATATTTTTTCTTTAATATGTATTTAACGTACAGGTAACTTAACATTTCAGTATTATAGGTACCTATTAGAAAAAAGAACAGACAATAGTTTTTGGATTTTTCAGTTCACCTCCCTTACAGTAAGATTCGGTAGCTCAATGGGGTTAAGCAATGGCTTTCGCAGACTTTGTTGTTTATAATAAAAAATAAAAGTTTCTTTATACAGCCTTAAATATTGATCTTATCGCGTAAGAAATTAGGGCAGCAAAGTATAGGGTTTAAGTATAAATTATGGGCTACGTGCTGTTTACTGTACATCCAATGAAAGGCTAATGATTCGGTGATACATGACCCAGTTAAAAAGGCTAGTTTGTAAACGAAGCACGGGTAGTGCAACGTACCAGCAATGCAGATGCATTATTTTTTACAAGTAACTGGGCATTTGCGCGCGTTTTTGGAGTGATGTTTGTGCAGTGGCAGTGTGTATATGAGCAAAGAATTTGTAAATAATTTACCCAGTACTAGTATAGATCTGTGATATCCGAGGAGCCCGTGGCGCAGTGGCTCGCGCGTTTGGCCTGCGATTGTTGAGGTTAAGCAACTTTCGCAATGGTCGGTCACGGGATGGGTGACCAAAATTTTACTATCTCACGCTCCTCCGTGCTTCGGAAGGCACGTTAAGCCGTCGGTCCCGGCTGCATTCGCAGTCGTTAAAACCCACCAATCCGCATTGGGCCCGCGTGGTGGGTCATGGCCCGTTCTCCTTAGGTATCCATCCATAAGGAAGGCCAGTGCCCCAGCAGTGGGGACATTAAAAATGGCTGATGACGATGACGATCTGTGATTTCGTTTTCGATTCGTTCCTCGCTAGTTTTCCTTTACGAAATTTTCTATTTGGAAATCGATATTTATTTGTCTATATTTGTCTCATTAGTATTTTGAAGCTCTACATTTTACTATTTAACATTTTTCGATAATTAATTTACTTGTACTGATAAAGTTCTTACTTATTATATTTTCAACTAGTGCTGAACAAAAGTGAAACCTACACTCTTCATAGTAGCTTCCTTTCACTCTTACGAACTTGGGTCATTAACCTTTGGGATAATTCGATGGCCTAGCCTAAGGCTTTACAAAATAATGTAATACGAAATTATCTCAGTATTTTACATTTTCACGTTTAAACCACTGAACCAATTTGAAATTTTGGCATAGATATAGATTGGACCTTGGAGAAGGACTTATGCTATTTTTTGTGGCGATTTTTTTCAAAAGAGCGCGAAGTCGCGTCGCGCTCGAATTCGCAAAAAAAAAACGCTAATAAAAAAAAGTTTCGGTAGGTTTTTTCTTTGTCGCTGTATGTTGAAACCTTAAATAAATAAATACACACTCGCACATTCGCACACACGCACGCTCACACACACACTGTGTGTGTGCGTGTGTGAGTGCGAGAGAAAGTATAAGTAACTATTTTATAAGTTTTTCAATTTCGTTGTAATCTTTATCTTTTAGCCAATTGGTAATGAGTATTATATATTATATTAAATGGGTATTAAATTCTTTGTATGTTGTGTAACGTTTGCAGTGTTATACAATACAGTATTTTATATTCGAGCAAAAGGCATCCGATTTCAAATAGGAAACCATTTTGCATTGTCTGTGCTTTATTAAAAATACCATAGAGATACAGATTACATATTTTTTTAATGTCCAGTTTTAGTTATTTTTTAAATAATTGTTGCATGTTATTGTTTATATGTTTTATTGTTGTTTAATTTATCGTTAGTGTTTTATTATTGTGTTTTTGTTGTGTCTACTCACTCATTTGGCCCCGTCAGAATATCAGTGCTTCTGGGTTATTCTGACCATCAACGAATGACCCAGAAGTTAATTTTGCTGAGACAGGGCCTAGTATCAGCACACATTTTGTTTTGTTGTCTAATAACATATTATATTTCTTGTTTTTTTTTGTCTTAATTAAGTACCTACTGAAGCGCTCATGGCCGCGCTTGACAGACTGATCGTATTCGATCACGTTTGTTAAGCAACGTTCGGCCCGGTCAGGTGTCGGATGGGTGACCGTAAAGTGGCATTATAACTGAGCGCTTCCGTGCGTCGGAGGGCACGTTAAACCTTCGGTCCCGGCTGTTGTCATTTGATTATAGTCGTTAAGCCAAGTCAGAGGCCTTATAGGCGGCTTGATAAACTCTGACACCAAAGGTGGCCACTTATCCTCACTCGCTAAAAAAAAAAACCTACTTGTTTCATTGAATTACTGTCTTTTTGTGTGTGTGTTGTTAATGAATAGTTTCTATTCTATTCTATTTAAATTTTTCATACAAATGGTGAAGCAGAATAATAATAATTTTATTTTGCAAGAAACATGGTTAGATGGATGTTGTAAAGATACTATGGTACTCAACTACGTTGGTATGTAGGCAATGCAGGTAAAATAAATAGCTAAAATCATACCATTGAGATAAAAAGTCATTAATCATTTAAATAGAAATCAAATATCAATTTAGTAAATGTCACAATAAAAAAAATTCAATATACCTAAGTAAATGTCACAATAAAAAAATGTCAATATAAGTAAATGTCACATTATCAAAAATTCAAAAATCTTAAAGAAGAAGTATTAATACCAAAATAATCAGTTATAAAATAATGGTGGTAGGTATATGTACTTATAGTTACCGTTTTTAATCCGGATCCATCCTAAAAATCGTTCACAAAACAAACAATAATAGTAATCGAGTTTAAATAATAACGGTTACATAACGCATGGTTACTGAAATGACGGCGCCGTCGGTATGCGTTACAAGGGCAACTGCGCCGGCGCACGCCGCTCGACCTGGGGGGCTACCGCGTAACTTTATGGATATGAACATCATACGTTTTGCGGAACTTTAAGTCAATATTGTAAAAAAAATTGCCGCTATCAGATCCCCGTTTAGTGACGTCAGGTTTAACAATAGCTAGATAGCAACGTTCAACAAAACAAAGAAGCAAAAATCTATCAAAATAAGGAATTTAAATGACAGATGAAGCCCATATCCATATCCATATTTTTTAGCCGGTAGCCCCCCTGATCAGCTGTGGATGCGGTTGAGACGAACGCCGCAGATACGTATAAATAAATAAACAAATAAGTGCATACAACACACCAAATAACTAGCCCACGTTAAGTTTCATAAGAACTTGTGTTATGGATACTAGATAACGGATAAACGTACTTATATCCTTTTTTTTGTAAATACATAATATACATATTAAACACCCTACCAAGACAAATAGACATGTTATGCACACAAATATTTGTCTTGTCCGGGGATCGAACCCGGGACCCCTGGCGTAGGAGGCGGGTTTAGTACTCCTGCGCCAAACAGGTCGACAAACCGATATGCTATGACCGATAGGAACGTTGTTCAATATCCCATTCATTATTACAACTTTTTGCAAGTTCTTCATGATAGCAGCTTTGTCTATGTCTATTCTAATATTATAAAAAGGAAAGATTAATTGTTTGTTTGTTTGCATTGAATAGGCTCCGAAACTACTGAACGGCTTTGGATGAAATTTGGTACACAGATAGTATATAGCCTGGTTTTTTTTGAACATAGGATACTTTTTATCCCGATATTCTTACGGGAACGAAAGCCACGCGGGTGAAACCGGGAGCCGCCGCTAGTTTGGGATAAAATCGTATCAAGTATACCTATAGTCAGCTTATAAATTACTTACCTAGGTTCAAGAAGACGAAGTCGCGGTAGGATACTTTATGATCCTGCGAGCCGGATCGCATTGATTTATGATCGTATAATCGCAATACATGTACCTACCTATATACCGATATGAATGTATAATTATTAAAGTAATTATAAATTACCAAGTCTACGTCAATGATATTGAGAAGCCCGTGGCGCAGTGGTTCTCGCGCTCAGCCTGCAATTGTTGAGGTTAAGCAACTTTCGCGATGGTAGACCACGGGATGGGTGACCAAAAATTTACTATCTCGAGCTCCTCCGTGCTTCTGAAGGCACGTTAAGCCGTTGGCCCCGGCTGCATTTGCAGTCGTTAAAACCCACCAATCCGCATTGGGCCTGTTCTTCTTATCCATCCATAAGGAAGGCCAGTGTCCCAGCAGGCGACATTAAAAATGGCTGATGACGACGTCAATGATATTATAACGTATTATAAATTTTATACTTTGCATTTTACAATGTTATTTTTATGTAATAAATATTCAACAAGAAAATATACTAGAAAAAAGCAACTAGTCTCATGTCGCCCTGACGGGATTCGAAACCGCATCCATGGGATTCCGGCCTAATACACTAAACAACTAATTATGCTACAGAGACCTATGAGGACACGTCGAATTTTTCTTGTATATTCATCTTTCTACGGTGTTGGCCACCGTCGTTTCATCAATGAGAGAAATATCCTCGCATTCACAACATTCACAGCATTTATAACATATTCCCTAGTCATCGCAAGAACTTCGTTCGTATCTTCGATGTAGAGAAAAGGTTTTTTGGATAATTTTAAGATCTATAATTTAATAGCAATTATTAAAGTTAGTTAAAAAAAACCGTAGTTTTATTTTATTAACTTTAACCGTTTTTAACCGCCTCTGTGGTCTAGTGGTAACAACCACCGGTATGACACCCAGGGGTCCCGGTTTCGATTTCCAGCGGGGGTTCATATTGTAAACGGTTTGGTTGGTGGTAGGACTTGTTGTAAGCCCGCCTGGCTAGCTACCACCATCTTATCTAAGCCTGACACAATAACAACAATATTTTCAGCATTATTGAGTTCCGGCAGCTAGAGATAAGGTAGCCAGTTCCTCGGTGGTTGAGGATTCCGAGAGAGGCTCGATTCCATCTTCAGCCTTATCAATACTTAACATCAGGGATGATGAGGGCTAAGAGTATCACCGTTTTTCATTAAAAAAAACAATAACAACGTTTTGTTACTGCTATTCATTTATGGGGTTGGGGCTACATCGTGAGTGCGTTTTGTCTACTCACGGCCGATAGTGAACGCGTAGATTTTGTATGAAATAAGCGGCTCGCAATCCAGCGGATTACGCCACGGACTACACCAACGCCACACGAAAACCTATCATCATATAAAATATATCAACCATAGAAAAACTTATACTAAGCACTCTGATTTATATGTTGCCAGTGGCCGCCCACGGATTACTCGCCAGGGGCTCATTCTCTAATTTTAAAATCTACCGCCATCATCAGCCTGTAGACGTCCACTGCTGGACATAAGCCTCTCCTAGCTCACGCCTGTTGTGGCGTTCGTAGGAGGCTATTAACCTACTGCTACCACACTGGCCAGACGGGTTGGTAGAGGGTTTGTTTCAAGTTTTTCCTTCTCTCGCACAGGTGTTCAATGCGTCGAGCCTCTTAGTCGACTCTTACGACACCCCAGGCATGTAAGGGAGTGGTGACACTTGTATTCTTAGGCCGTCACCACACGGCCCGCAATCTACCGCAATCCCTTTCAATTCGTCATTTGAAAGATATTGACATACTTCAGGTTGTCACTATTTGACATTTGATAGGGATTGTGATCGGAACGCGTTTTGAAAGATATTGAATAATTGAAATTGAACTATCTTAGCAAAGTGACACACGAAAATATCTTTCAAATGTATAAGGAGAAGTGTCAAATGTAGTGTCATTTAGAACATCATTCGTGCGACAGATCTAACTGAGTCGGCTTTGAGCTAGTACGTGCTACTTAAATAGCAAATTATTACTCCTATTTAAAGTTGAAGTCGTGATATTTCTAACTAAGTTCAGTATCATAATATACTGCATTTTAAAAGTGTTTTTAACCCCGATTGGGTAAGTGTTGAACAGATTTTTTCTTTCAATTTTACGTAGTGCTTTGCTTTGAGTGATTTTTTATAATCGTGTTCTTATTACAGTGTTATTGATGTTATTTCTTTAGTTTGAGTATGCGTTCGTTGCGTAGATTGTTTCTATAACTTTTCGTAGTAAATTTGCACTATACGAGGCTACACAACTTTCTAGAAGAAATTTTGTAATTTTCTACCTTCTATTTGACAATTTTAAATTTGTATTTATTATCTTTCGCTTTTATAATTTTTAGCGTATTATAACTTTAAAATGCATTTTATTTAATAGCCTCTATAGTTTAATAGCATATATTGTAAATTCCTTTCTGGTTTCTTTAAATTAAAAGCCACTTCACCAACAATTCTGGCCACTTCCTTTGTCGTTTATGTGGTTTTCGTGGCCAGAAAGAACATTGTGGTGGACGTGTTCTAATGCTGGACAATTTGATAATTCCAGGGATCAAGATTCGGAATCAAGATTCCGAAACAAGGTTCGGAAACAAGATTAGGAAATTCTTTCCTACCACTTGGAACCCGTGACACCGGCACCTACTATTTCTGTCGGCACGATTCACCACCACCACCGATTCGAGATCGAGATCGCCGAGACAGGGAAGTGCCGACCGACCACAACGCATAGCACATATTAAAAAAGGGCTTCACCCGCACCCTGATTTATTATTTTTAATAAAAAACTGTGATTGATTTTGTGGACTTGAGTTTTTTTTATTATCTTTGTTACCCCGACTTCCACTAACGTCACATTGGCGTCACATTGGCACATTGGCGACACAATTGCGATTATTAGTTACACAATTCCTTAAGTCACTATCACAATCAGAGTACCTTTCAAAGGGATTGTGATAGATTTTGAAATTAGACAATTAGGGGGCAGCTGGTTAACGTATTTGTAGAAATATCGGGATAAAGTGTAGGTACCTATAATCAGTTTTTATCCAGACGAGAATCTATTTGAGCCACATTTCCATATAAACTGGTTCAGCCGATATTGCGTGATTGAATAAACATCGGAACAACAGACCTATATCGAGATAGACGGTTACAGTGTACCTACCTTGCGTGCCAAACGTATGATCCAGGGTCAAAGTTTTACGACCTAAGTCAGTCCATTTAAGACCATTGCCATGCAAACACGCGTCACTCAGAAACGAAAATGGTTAATTGTGCAGTGCTTTCTTGCAAGAGCTCGTCAATAACATTTACGTATCACCAAATCTCGCTCGTGACGTCATCGTAGGTACGAAAAATTTTACACGCTAGGTTCTCATACAGTTTGAAGCGGTTTTTTCAGCTATCTCTAAATACGTCTGTGATCGAAACATTTCACTTTTTATAACATGTTAAGTTTTTTTTGAAGTGAAAACTTCTTTAGCGGCGTTGAGCACTTTTTCTGTAATGGGTATAAAATCTTAAACTCGCGTCAGGACACGTGACCTGATCGAAAAAGCGTAGGACGGATGGAGAATGTTGAGGTGACAGGTTGACTATGGTCTCGGTTGCTTAGCGACAGACTGTTGATAATGTCTTTTACTTGTCTCTTGTTTTATTGTCAATATATATTTTTCGATTCTCTATAATAACGAATGTTTTCTTATATCTTATTACCTAACTTAACGTTCACTTTAATATGGTTTGTCATGTTTGTGTACGATAGCGCAATAAATGAATATTGTATTCTACCACATAAATGATAGTACTTTTATACTGATAAAGCAATTGGTGCAAAATTATTCCCTAACCATTCCAAAATATCAAACATGCTCAACGTTAATAATCAAGTTTTCACTTCTGCCGGCACTCCCGGAGTGCAACCCGTCTTTTTTTTTGCAATTTGTTGGCAGTAGGCATCTTGGGTTCACCTAGATGGTTCACTATCCATTTGCATAAAAAAACCATAAAATATTTTGGCATTATGGTAATTTAGACTAATGATATTTATCCATATTTTTTTTTCAAAACAAATGAAGCATAATTGTCTTAATCATAAATAAAATTAGCCTAATCATATTTAAGCACAAAATTTATAAGCATAGCTTTATATAGGCATAAAAGTATCTAACTATAATAAATATAGTTTTATGACTTATTTAAAATAATTAAAAGGCGGCTTAGGGGTGGCCCAGGGGCCACCCCTGCCGCACCTAAACCTACTTTGACACTGTGTAATATAGAAAATACTGTATAATATAGAAAATATTCAATTTTAGTAAAATATACTATTAGGCGACTGTACACTATGCCTAAAAACATTGTGCAAATTATAACTATGCATAAATATATTAGGCCTAAATATAATTATTCCACAGTACATATGCTGCTAAAAATCAATTATGACTAAGTATAATTATGCCTAAAAAATTATGCCAAATTCATTGTGCCAAAACATTTTAGGAATACATATATTATGTTAACGAAAGGGATCCCCACCTAGATCTAGGTTTACGGTCTAAGTTTTAACACTAATCATAAACACTGGCAACACATTGGCTAGATATGCAATAAACAAGTACCTACTTAAGTAATTGCAGTTGTCACCCTTGAACCTAACTTTGTCATAAAGTTATTGACGCAAGTTATGTTGACAATAAACTTTATACAACATGTAAATAAGTGGCTGGGAGTTTTCCACGACTTTACAAATAACGCGTTTACTAGTTGCATCAGGGCAAGAGCACAAGGTAACATTGATACTCAGTTGCATTTGCAAGTCGTCAAAAGTTACAAGGCCAATTTTGTATCTGGAATTTTCCCGAACGCGCGAAGTATAAGAAGCTAAAGGACCAATATGATCACAACTGTCTAAAGGTCCACCAGTACCACCAGTGTGCAACACTGTGCCGCACTGTATTCTGCACAAATGTTCCTTTTGGAGGACTCTCCTTAGTAAGAATTAAGAGGCAAAAACGCTGAGATAGGGTTTTATTGACCACACAAATTGTTCTTAGTTACTTTTTTTTTTGTTTTTTATTATTGGGCTTACAAAACTGGTTTACAATGTTATCATTTTACTAAATTAAAATTAAAATCTAAAAGCTTATACTACATTGAAACCTACTAGATGTAAGCACAATATGCGTTATGTAATATTACAATTTGTTTTGATATTACGGTTCGAATTTCTGTTTTAACTTACTTACTATTTTATATTATTTACTTAAAATTAAGTTATTTTTTGTTTGTGATTATTGTATTTATACTTTTTTTCTCTCCTTTCTATTTTCATTATTTGTATCGTATGTGTGTGTGTCAATAAATGTGTTTATTTATTATTTCTTTCTTTCTAAGAAAATGTGCGTGCACTCGTCTCTCTCTGCTCTTTGCTGCCGCTGTCAAGAGCAAAAACATTTCGATATGTACAGTCGGGGAACTCCCCGGTTGACCAGTAGAGTTTCCCGGTTTATTTAAAAAAGTTTATTTAAATTCGTCTAAATCATTATTTCTTTAACCTTTGTACTTTCCGAGAAAACGTTTCCCAAAAAACTGTACTGGTCAACCGGTAAGTTCCCGACTGTACCTAATCATCCAATAAGTATCCCTTGCCAGCCATTCAGGACATCTTTTATATGACAAGAACGGCCACGAAACTTGTATGTTTTCACAGCTTCCACAGTCTTTCCACACAAACATTCCTCTCTCATAGCCACGTGCGCCGGCGCCGGTCGTTTGGGCAACTCCCGCGCAACCGTTTGCGACACACAGTGGATCAAGGATGGCTGTTTCCACAGCGAGTGGTGTAGGTTCGATGTTCGACCATTTCGTTATGAATGAGAGGCGGCTGTTTTCCTTCGCTTTCTTTAAGTAATCAAAGGTCTTGGATTACCTATTTATTTTGTAAGACTTGAGTAATCCGTAAAAGTTGCTTTATTTCAACTTATCGTTATCTTTATCGCATTTTTATCATCTTAACTAAAAACAGAATTGTTACTATGTTTGTAGGGATTTATTTTGCTATCAAGTCTCCGATATTTCAGCGCAGTTGCATGCGCTATTATCACGAAGTGCAACTTAACAAAAATAATCATTGAAGCTTTGGTTACAACTTCCTAAAGTCACAGGTAAGAAATAAACGTGTTTTTTTTCTGATTATTCAATATTTCTGATAGTTCCGAATTAGTGAAAATTTAAATAATCTCACACAAACGACCATTCACCACGAGCTTTGAACCTAATTACCGTAAAAACCTCGTGATGGCCACTTTATAATTATGACCGACCGTGACGAGGGCGAGCCGTGACCACGCGTTAGCCATTTTTATTGTCACCACATATCTGCTGGGGCATAGACCTTCCTTCAGTTAGATTTACATTGATCCAGACTATGGAACGTGTACTTAAGACCCGTCTTTTGGCATATCTTGAAGACAACGACCTCATTAGTGATCGCCAGATTGTTTTTGGACACAAGAAAGTACATAACTTTCAAATGTATGGAGAAGTGTCAAATGAAGTGTCATTTAAAATATCATTTATTCCGAAAGGAATTGCGACTCTAAATTACACAATTCCATAAATCACTATCACAATCACAATACCTTTGAAAGGTATTGTGATAGATTTTTAAATTAGACAGGGGCATGTTCGAAAGAGTAAGTTATCTGTCACGTATTGCCATCGCCCCTTTGCGCGAAATATATAAGCAGTTCATAGATTTTCACTAGTACGATTTTGAATATCTTCACGTTAGCATGGCTACGCTATGTGATTGTGCAGGTTTGTGCAATAAATAATTAAATAAACGTGACTACATAAATGCCGTAGCATCTCTTGTTTGTAGACGTGTTCATCGACAACATGCTAAACTTGTGCTTTTGACTGTACAAAATCTTCATTCTCTTCTCAGCCAATTTAATGTCCTCTCTGCTGAGCCATTGGCTTTCCATAAAGATGGATAAGAAGAATGTGCCATGACCCACCACCTGAACTGTGTGCGTCATTTCGTCCGTAAGCAGTGCATAGACTGTTTAGTGTGCCACCGAGCTACCTGTGCTGAACCGTGTTTAGTTGTTACCTACGTCGTACCTGTCTGTGCAAATTAAAAGTATTCAAAGTCGGAAGTCAAAAACAAAAGAAAAAATGTATCAGATGAAACACAGCGTAAAGTTATGCAATCGATAATTTTTGCTTTCTCTCAACGTGAGAGGTACTTTTTGTTTTTAAAATAAAAGTCGAATGTATGTCGAATATTACAATCACTCTTGTAGCTATTAGTCAATTACAGAACATAAGAACATTGAAGTATTATTGTACTGCTGCATAAAGCTGGGTATCCACTATGTTCGCGCTCCAGGAGCGTGCAACGGTCCGCGCTCAGCACTCCAATAGGTGGCGTTTTTGTGTGAACACAAAGGGGAGCTCAGTCTGCTCGTGGAAGAAACATGCGTGTGGCTTGTCGAGATGCGCTTACCGTCTGCATCGGAGCGGTTGCAGGAGCGCGGAGCGCAAGAGGTTCGCTAACATAGTGGAAACCCAGCTTAAGAAAGGTGTGTGAATCAGGCCATGCAACTTCTCAAGGGCTACTTGGCGAGTCAAAAAAATACTGGATCAAATTAATCCAGTATTAAATCAACCAGGATTAGTGCACACCAAATCCCTTAACGAAGGCTACTCGCAAAAGCAAACTGCTGAACTTCTACAGCTCAACCAGGGCAAACATATGTGCGATAGCTAGAGCCTTAACTGGACACTGCAAAGTAAACCGGCACCAATTTCACGTGAGGTTGAGTGACACTGACGTTTGCCGTCACTGCAGATTGAAGAGAGAAACTCACAAACATCTCCTATGTGACTTCGGCCTCCTAAAAAATGCAGTATCCACCTAGGCCGTCATGTAATTCGGCTAGATGAACCTAAATCTCTCAGAGCTAGGAAGACTTTAGACTTCCGAGGCCGCCAGGCTGAAAGAGATACTATAACTCTAGGTGGCGAGTTACAACAGTCAGTAGGGTTGTCACGACAAACTATCGAAATAGTATCGAATAAGTATCGAGCACGTAATGTCAATAAATGTATAGGAAAATGTAGTTCCGTTTACGTCCGGTAGGAACGCTCGCCAAACGTAGCGTAGGACCCCCTGCTAGACGGACCGACGACCTGAGAAAGGTTGCGGGTAGTGGCTGGATGTAAATGGGCGGGAAGTCGTGCCTTGTGGCGCCTGGGAGGAGGCTTACGTCCAGCAGTGGACTGCAATAGGCGGACTGATGATGATGACTTTTGCATTAAATAATGACAACCCATTCCACATTAGGCCCGCGTGGTTGGTACCTTTAAAGAGAGTGCAATAGATACTTTTGTTATAGATAAAATAGCTAATAAAATAAATAAAATATATTAATAATATAAGTGAATTGTATGACCAAAATTGTTATGCCCCATAAGATCGTAACACACTTTGTAACACCTGTACCTACTTATGGAAAGCAATAAAATGATTGAATTGAATTGAATTCTCCTTATTTAGCCATAACGATGGACAGTTCCCCAGCAGCGGGAACGATAAAAATGGCTGTTGACGAATGCAAAATGCATAAATGCAGGAAGCCGTTGGATGCAAGCAGAGCAGAATCGACCGTTGTGGAGATTTTTGGGGGAAAGCCTATACTTGCTTATAGTTAGCAGCAGTGAGCATAGAAGAACGCGGCTTCCCTACCGGAAAGAAAGCCGCGATGCTCTATGGCAGTGGGTGTCGTGCGGCTGATATGATGATGATGATGATAAATAATACTAGTGGTCGTCAGCGGTTTTATACGCGGGGTTCCCGTTCCTTTGCGAATATCGGTATACTAGCAGTGTACTAAATTTTATCTAAATTCGTTCAGCTGTTTTGGGTAACAATCATCTAATTATTCAAATGTACAGCTTTATACGCGGGGTTCCCGATCCTTTGGGAATATCGATAGACTAGCAGTATACTAAATTTTATCTAAATCCGTTCAGCTGTTTCGAGTAACAATCATCTAAATACTCAAATGAACTAGCATAATTAGCAAATTAGCAGGATTTGTATGAATGGATTCATCAATAGGTGCTTGCTTATTGGGTGGCCGCTAGTCAAGGTCGCGTGTGCGGTGACTTGCGTGCTAAGCACCCAATTTTGGCGGCGCAGTGGCTATTTGTATGTGCGCCGGCGCAGCTCAGGTCATCCTACTGAACCCTTGACACGGTACAAATGAGATAAAACGATCAGAATTTTGTTTTCCTTTTGCGAAAAAAATTCTATTGCTCAGGAATAATTTGCTAGGCGATATACGACTGACAAGAGTATTCAAAGTTATTTTTTTTATCTAATTTTTTAACCAAAGACAGAAAAGTTAGATAAGAAAGTTCAATGGAGAAGAAGTAGCAAGTACTTCTAGTAGTAGACTAACATATAGGCTTCTTATCCCGATATTCCCACGGGAACGGGAACCACGTGGGTGAAACAGCAGGCAGCTGCTGGTATTATAAATGTGGTATTATGAACTCAATGTCAATCTTTAAGAACGACCTAAGGTCATTGACATTATCTACTTCTATTGTAAACTAAGTTTGGGTGTTAATTTACAGTGAATCCTGTAATAAATATTAAACAAGAAAATATACTACAAAAAAGCAACTAGTCACATGTCGCCCTGACGGGATTCGAACCGCATCCTTGGGAGTCCGGCCCAATGCACTAACCAATTATGCTACAGAGACCTATGAGGACACGTCGAATCTTTCCAGTATATTCACCTTTCCACGGTGTTGGCCACCGTCGCTTCATCAATGAGAGAAACATCCTCGCATTCGAAAGAAACATCTTTACAGATGTCTGACTATCGATAAAGATGAAACAGCCATCTAATTATAACTTTCCAATTTTGCATTTTACAATGCTATTTTTATGTGATAAATATTAAACAAGAAAATATACTAGAAAAAAGCAACTAGTCTCATGTCGCCCTGACGGGATTCGAACCCGCATCCGTGGGAGCATTGTAAAATGCAAAATTGGAAAGTTATAAAAAAATTTATACTGTAATTTTAAATTAAACTTAATGTTTAACCTCAGGAAGGTTCAATAAATCGTTAGTGTCAATATTAAGAGATAGACATAGCGAGTCGAATACCTACATACTTGCTTAAAAGTAACTAACAATAATTAAGTTCCTGTCTACTACTTAGTATCTAAAAACACTTACATCGACATAATCCTCACAAAAAAACGTCATCCTGTGACCACGGCAGCTGTTAAGGTGCCGAAACGTCGGGAAAATCAAAAAACCCCTAAAAAACCTAAAAATACGGACAATTACAACTTAGTTCGTGGAAATATAGCGCGTTTGATATCCGTAAAAGTTGTTTTATTTCAATGAACAGTGCGCGCCAAAACATAAGATGTACGAATTGAAAGTGATTACGATAGACTTTAAAATTAGACAATTAGCCCCCGGATTTAAAAATGCCCTTTTTCGCTCGTTATAGTTTGCGATTTTCCTACTACAAGTGTAAAGTCTGACGTGCCGTTGACAGTACAGGCAGCACATGTTGACCCTGACGCTTCATTACGCCCTTATTGTAAGGGAATTAGATCGGTTTTCGATTGGCAGGTGCTAGGCATTATGTGCGGTTAATGGTCCATTGAGACGAAATGCGGATATTTAAATGCAGTTTGCATTAGTCGAACCTTGTTGTGATGAAGGTAGAGACTATTAGCCATCAGAAATGTCTTTGACATCCGAAAACATTGGTTTATTTATTTATTTATTCATTTTCTATTGGGAAACAAACAGCCTTACATATTACATAATTTATAACTTACATTAGGGTGACACATTTGCCAAAAGAGTTTCCACTTATAATAATTTATAATATAGCCGTTAAGTACAAACTAAAGTGAATAGTATACAGTTACTAGGTAATAGCATTACAAGTATAAACCAGGAAAAGACTTTTACACAATTTTTAGTTCTGATTTCAATTTCAAAAGCTTAATATTGAAGATATCAATGCTACTATATTTTTTATTATAAGTATCCAAAGCTTTAGGACCAAATGTCAATTTCCATTAGCGTTTGTGCTTAGTTTATAGACCTCGGCTCTCACCTCACCTGGGTCGGCACATCATCAACCCAGAGGAACTCAAATCTCTAAAAACATTGTATAAAAAAATTCAAACCGACTCCAAAAAGTAAAAAATAAAACTTTTGGAGTCGGCGCCAGCCAAGGCATTCTACATTGCACTTCTATTAACTACCTATATATTCTTTGGCCTTAGCTAGCTAGCACCGACTCCAAAAGTTTTATTTTTTACTTTTTGAAGTCAGTTTGTTTTTTTTTTTATAAAATGTTTCTATTTCAGATTTTTTTGTTCCATCATGAGCCGTTACTTACACAAAAAATCAGCCCATACACAACAATGATGTCATCTAGGGAAACGACTACGTCTTGCCAAAACGTGATTGATATTTTTCAGGATTATGAAAAAACTACTAGCCAGATCTTCGTAAAAATATGGGACCACACATAAACCATTTTCTTTCAGATAAATAAAGAATTAGAAAAATCTGTTAACAACTGTCGAAATTATGGTAAAACATACATTAAAAAAATAAAAAAAAACCGTCGTCTTGAGAACCTCCTCCTTTTTTTGAAGTCGGTTAAGAAGCTAGGAAGATTCTTGACTTACTGGAAGCAACCGGGCTAAAAGAGGTACTATAAATAGGTGGCAAGTTACAATAGATCTCTTAGGTCGCAGTGACTACGGCCCTCAACAGGGTTTCAAAGCCCCTAATACCTCAAATAATAATAATAATAATAGTTTATAGACAAACACGACCTGTTTGACGACCTGTTTGGCGCAGGGGTACTAAACCCAACTTCTGCGCCAGAGGTCCCGGGTTCGATTCCCGGACAAGACAAATATTTGTGTGCATGAACATGTCTATTTGTACTTATGGAAAATTTTAAATAGAAAAATATTGGAAAAAATTAACTCGGCCACAAGTGAATTCTCAGACGGGAATTTTTTTCAATATTTTTCTATTTAAAATTTACCATAAGTATAAAAATAGCATTGAAAAATGCAAAAAAAAAAAATTAAAAAAAAAGTCTAATTGTCTTCGTCTGGGTGTTTAATTTGTATTTTATGTATGTATTTACAAAAAAAAATAAACATATAAGTATGTTTAACCATAACACAAGTTCTTTATGAAACTTAACGTGGGCTAGATAATTGGTGTATTAAAAAAAAAAAAAAACAGTTGATGGACCAACTGTTTTTTTTTTTTCGAGCTCGTACAGTCAAGTACAGTCGCGGAACTTCGCGGACCAGTAGAGTTTTTTTACGGAGCTTTATTTAAAAAAAGTAATTTATTCATAGAAAAGGTTTTTATTACGAATAATAGGACATTAATAGGTATTTCATTTGAATAATTAATTATGGCTGCAAACTTAGTACTTTCCGAGAAAACGTTTCCCAAAAGCTCTACTGGTCAACCGGTAAGTACCCGGATTGTACCCACGTGAAAATTACGTTAATAAAATACACAAAAAAGCATACGGCTCCAATGAAAAAATACTATTGAATAATTCAAATTATTTTAATTTTGCATGCCCAAGCTGGGAATGTGCCCGTCACTTTTTACAAATTTATGATCATGTTATGTACCACATTCCTGCGAATAAAATTATCCTATTATTACTATTACTATTATTATATTCCTTTTCACGCCCGAACACTTTTAAAACTTATATAAATTCCGCCTCTTGTACGTAATTAAGTGTTTTTTTTTACAATTAAGTTTAAAATTAATTAATTTAACTGTACCAATGTATAACCGGAAATAACACTTATTATGTAAAACTTAAAGTAAAAAAAAAAACGGCCAAGTGCGAGTCGGAATCGCGCACGAAGGGTTCCGTACCATTATCTGTAAAAACGGCAAAAAATCATATCTGTTGTACGGGAGCATCCTTAATTTTTTTTTGTGTTTCTTGTTATAGCGGAAAAAGAAATACATCATTTGTAAAAATTTCAACTGTGTAACTATCACGGTTCATGAGATACAGCCTGTGGGCCTACCATGAGTTTTCCGTCCCGTTTACTGTCAGTACGGGACGCATTTTGTATGCGAATCTGCACAGCGCCTCTAGTGGGCAGTAGCACAACTACAGATTCTCATACAAAATGTCTCCCGTTTACTGTACAGTAAACGGAAAGAAAAACTCATGGTAGGCCCACTGGTGACAGACGGACTGACAGTCGGACGGATAGACGGACAGCGGAGTCTAAGTAATAGGGTCCCGTTTTACCCTTTGGGTACGGAACCCTAAAAATGATAAAATGGGATAAAATATCAAAATAAATAATTATTTATTTATTTTGATATTTTATCAAATTTTATCATTTTTAGGGTTCCGTACAACGTAGTACGTTAAATAATGAACAACATCGCATCATCAGAACCGATCGGTCTCCGTCATTCTACAGTCAAGGTCAATCATTGTCGCTGCACAGTTGAATGAAAGCGAGGGAAAGTCCGCCATTAGGTAATGTTACGGCGCGGCGCGTAATGCTCGCTTACGTCACGAGCGTTCAACTCCGCTGCGTTTGCGCACAGTTCGGTAGATTATCTGCTAATCAATAAATTGTACGTTTAACCAAAACCTCTCAACCATGTGTACATTTTCAAGTAGTTTTAGTTCTTAATAGAAAATATTAGAAAAAACTAGAAGCCGCTTGCGGTTTCACCGGCGTGGTTCCCTTTCCCGTGGGAATATTGGGATTAAAAGTAGTCTATGTATTAATCCAGGCTATCTTCTATCTATGTGCTAAATTTCATTTAAATCGGTTAAGTAGTTTTAGCGTGAAAGAGGAATAAAATAAATAAACTGAAATAAACAAACTCGGCTCACAAATGAATCTCAGACCCAAAGATACCCAAAGAAATAACCTGTGAACCAAGTCGATTTTTTCTAATATTATCCTATTAATAAGAGAACCATTTTGTATAACTTATCATTACTATATCAACTTTTTATATGGAAACAACCCTAAAATTGAAGAAGAAAAAGTTTGCTGTTTAATACATTGCAGCAGTATTCAAATATACCTATTTTTTAATAAAAATCTGCGTGCAGTAATCGGAGCAGTCCGGTGCAGTCATCTCTGTGGTACAAGAAATGCGTTCTTACTTTAGTGGTATTTCCTGTGTTTGGCGTTTTGCGCAAAGGTGGTGTTTTGCGTGGTCTGGGTGTGTTTCATTTAATATAATTACAAATGAACTAATTTCAATAAAATGCATAGAAAAATGCAAAAAAACATAAAAAAACATCAGTATATATTACACACCCGTTTTCCGTAGATAGATATATAAGTAAGGTATTCAGTCGGGTCCAAATATCCGTATAATAAGTACCTCCGGTTTGTATCAATTCGTCGCGATCAAGAAAGCTTATCTGGAAGCCCGTTTGGTACGACACGGTGGTACGGTACGGTCGGCATTTCGCTCGTTCAAAGGAAATGAACGCGCTATAATCAAAGCGATGAACTTTGCGTCCAGGGTTTTTAATCGCGACGCTGACGAAACGGAGAGGTACGGTGGTTTGGCGATTATTAAACATCATTTAATTTAACTCAAAAAAGAGGTTTGATTGGTGAACTGCTCTTTTGCGCCACCTGGTGGGATATCTGTGAAACTGCCGGATGGCCAATCTGACACGGTCTCAATGCCGTGAAGAATTACAAAACAAAAGAACATTTTGGCGGGCTCTCGTTTTTTGTTTATGAAAAAAAGTTCTCTGGAGTGCCGCGTCGCGAACGCATGAAAATAATGCCGCTAATTAATAATAAAATATTGGACTTCGTGTCTTTTTACGCTTTATTCGCTATTATAGTGTGTGTAAAGTGCATTTTTACAAACCCGCCATAACATACAGAAGATTGTCCATTTATGTAACGGACTATTTGGACAATTGGTGACCGGCCGTGTCAGCTCCTGGCCGTCGTGTCTGAAGGTGGATGAGCGGAGGAACATCAGGTAAGCGCTTGAGGCATTGCGCCATATTTTGCCCTTTGATGAGTGTATTCATTATTTGATGTTAAACTCTCCCTAAGCCGTCGTTATCAACCCTTTATAGAAACCGTTAGATCCCCGCATTTTCAGGTGGTAGCTATTTACACGCTTCACCATACGGTACGGATAAGAGAACATATCTGTACCTACCTTTATGCGTCGAAAGGTGTAAACTGCAGTTTAGATGCAAGACTAAAACTTGTTCTAAACTATGAAGCAATTCAGTTATGTAATGTTGCATAAAATTACTATTCTGTATTCGAAACATTTAATGTATCTAAGTAATACAACGACTCATACAATCGTGCCAAATAATGGATAGCTTAGATATTCAGAAATACCTGCTAAAACTCATCTACTTTCTGGAATTTTCCTATGTTTGAAGTTGAAGTAGATAAAGTAGTATGTTTTGAACTTATGATAAATTTTAAATAGAAAAATATTCTTAATTCATTTTAATTAGAAAAAGATCTCGAGAAAAATGAAAAAAGTTAGCGATAGGTAGGTACAGTCGGGAAACTTAGAGAAAACGATAGAAAACGGTGACGGCCTAAGAATACAAGCTGATTATTCTAAAAGGAAACATTCCTTTATTTTCTAAAAGAAACAAAATTAAGTTAAAAAAGTATTTCCTTTAATTTAATTTACTATGTTTGTTAGAGAGAGCTGATCCTTTTGATTGACATGTAATTTTTTTACAGATTTTAGCTGGTTCGATTCCTGGGTGTGGGAAGCGTATTTACAGAAATGTTTAAATGCAATTATGCTCGTTCCCCTGCAGGGCCCATAGATTTTGTCCATCCTGTATACTAGCCAATTTCAGATGAAATTGTTTGACGACTTAAAAATACAGAAGAATTGGGTCAACTAGTAAAATATTCAATAATACTATACTATGATAATACGATACATGATTAAAGATAAAAAAGTAAGAAAACGACAGCTGAAAAGGTGCCGGAATATCGGGAAAATAAAAAATCTTAAAATACACGTAATATTAAATTTAAGCTCGTGTGAATAAATTGTTCGCTAGTGATCCGTAAAAGTTGTTTTATTTAAATGAACAGTACGTGTCGTAAAATAAGATATATGTACTTAAGTAAGAAAATTGTCAGACAAGTTAAATCTTATAACTAGGTAATAAGAAATGTGTATAATGACCGTTGTTATTTAATTGATTAAAATCAACTAAAATTAAAACAATACCCGGCTAATCATAACTAGGAAAGCACGATATTTTCCAATTGATATAAACAACGTTTATATTTTCGTGCGTGGATTAATGATTAATACATAAAGAAAAAGCTTATTACTCTTTTTAAAGTACATCATGAACACGTGAGCTTTGGCATACAAAACAGTTTATACTTAAATTATCTTGTATCTAAATAAAAGAAAAATAAAAAACTTTTTGTCACACAAAAAGTTCATTCTTATTATAATCTTACATTAAAAAAAAAAACAAACTAGGTTTTTTTAACTTACGCAAACTGTCGTCCGCCCGCAGGCCGCACAGACCGAACACAAGTAAAACCGCACAATTCCTCATAATAACACTGTAACCTGTAACCGCGGCAGGGAGACTGGCGCGCGCGCACTGACGCGACACTTATATGCGCGTGCGCACGCAATACGAAGTGGGTAGGGGCTAGGGGCTCGTTTTGTTACCCTAGAATAGAGGCAAAAGGTAAACAAATATGAACCAATGTTTCTTATTTTTTTTAATTTATATTAATAATAGTTATTTGTTATGCAAGGCTGGAAAGTTGGTTATTTAGCGGCGAGTTACCTCTATTGAAAGCTGAGCAAGTGAAGGATTCTAGGATTCTTTTCTGCCGAGCGTAACACACAATTTTTCACCTCACAACAGCGAGGAACATTTTATGGTTGTTTCCGCGGTCGACTTCCGGTACAAAATTCTTTTAACATAAAGTTTAATCTAAATATACCTTATTCTCGTTGTTTTAATGATATAAAAAACTAAAATAATAAAAAAGGGAGTATTATAGTTAATTCAAAGTTATATACAGTAGGAATATATTATTGTTACCTACTTATAAATAACAATAAAAACGATTCCGTAAATGTTGACACTGACATGAGGTACATGACAAAGACAATTTAAAAATAAAGATTTATGTCATGTTCCGAAATCTAATCATTGGTTGTGAAATCTCACCCAGCCTAATATATTTTTTTATAAGAAATAGTTTAATTTTATTGTTATTGTTTTTATGATTCATTGAACTAAAATAATATAATAAAACCAAAACGGAGTATTATAATTAATTTAAAGCTATTTAAAATAAGAATAAAATATAACAAAAAAGTCAATAGTGCGATTCGGAACGCATTATGGCATATTTTTAGGTATTAAATTAAAAAAGTACTTTGCCGCGCTAGGCCGCAAAAAGCGACTTTCTATGTCTAAACTGATTGACAAAACCTCCTTTCCAGAGCGTATGAGGTGAAAATAATATTTCGTACACTCACACCAATTAACCTAGCCCCAAAGTAAGCACTGTAAGGTTTGTGTTATGGGATACTAGGGTAACGGATATAAATACATATAAGTATTTAATATTTCTATGTAAATAAATTTGTCAAGTCACTTATGATACATTATTGTTGCAAGCTAGTATGTATTTTATGATTTTTGAATTTTTGCATTGTTCTATGCTATTTTTATACTTTTATACATAAAAAGGTTTTTCAATAGTTTGAATTTTTTAAGCATCAATCTATAAGGTGACATTAAAAGCACTTTAAAATGTAGGTATTCCCAAACAAAACGCGTTTTTTATTTAAAAATTAAGTAGACTTATTGAACTACATACTATAGCTTAAGATAAATTTCAAATAGAAAAATATTGGAAAAAATCAACTCGGCCATAAGTGAGTTCTTAGATGGGACTCTTACCCACGACCTTTGGTAATCCGGTCCAATGCACTAAGCACTGACTCTGATACTGTCTTGGTAGCTCAGTGGTTATAGCATTGGACCGGATTTCCAAAGGCCGTAGGTTCGATTTTTTCCAATATGTTTATATTTAAAATTTATCATAAGCTATAGTATGTAATTCAATAAGTCTACTTATTTTTCAAATAAAAAACGCGTTTTGTTTGGGAATACCTACATTTTAAAGTGCTTTTAATATCACCTTATAGATTGATGCTTAAAAAATTCAAGCTATTGAAAAACCTTTTTATTGGTTTGTTTGCCTTTTGTCCCAGAGGAAGTTGAAGAGACAATTATAGTGCTTTTGTGAGTTACTAATGTCAGATTTTTTATTCAGATGAGTAATTTGTCATTTTATAAAAAATAATGCTGCCTTAAAATGTAACTATAATGATAACATTGAATATTTGTACGTGAATGGAATGAATACTAACAGAGTTGAAACTAGATCTGAGCAAATCATTAAGAAAAACAATTACTCTACTGAATAAAAAAAATTACTATAACGTTTCGGACAAAATAAGTTCGAACATCATCATCATCATCATCAGCCTGTGGACGTCCACTGCTGGACATAGGCCTCTCCTAGCTCCTAGCTACCACGCTGGCCAGACGGGTTGGTAGAGGGTTTGTTTCAAGTTTTCCTTCTCTCGCACAGGTGTTCAATGCGTCGAGCCTCTTAGTCGACTCTTACGACATCCCAGGCATGTAAGGGAGTGGTGACACTTGTATTCTTAGGCCGTCACCACACGGCATTAGTGACGATTCGGACACTACAATTAGGAAAAAATCACATCAATACATTCATAATATTCATAACTTGTGTGGAATATAATCGATTATTCCCGCTGTCCACCCCCAGACTGACCTTCAAGGGTGGCCAGTGGCACAATTTTTAAGAAACAGTGCAGTTGTCCCCTACTGGTTGACAGTGAAACAAAACTGAAATAGTTATTTTTAGCCACCCCTGGTGGACACTGATACAACTTTTCACGAACATTATCTTTGGCCACCTCTGATGGAGAGCGTCTTTGGATTAGTATACTTTTAATGCCTCTATGGTAAATCGTTAAATAGAAAGAGAGAAAGAAATATAATAGTTTTCAAAAACTATCGCTTTGTCTTTTTCATATCCATAAATATGACATAGTTTTATCGACATGACTAGAGCATCCGATTGTATCGATAACGTTGACAGTATATTGTCAACTCGTAAAAGAGGGCTCTGATCCACCGAAAAATCTAAATCCCACCCGATACCCGAACAATTTTCAATTTTCAACGGATCCCCTTATTGTATTTCTAAGCATAAATAAATCATAACATTTATTTGACACAGACAGTGGACATGGGCATAAATTAGGTATGTATATGACAAAAAATACAAAAAGATCTCACATCAAAATGTTCCACATGGCTGCATAAAAATAATCTAAAAACCATCTTATCTAAGTCTGACGCCATAACAACAATGTTTTCAGCATTGTGGTGTTCCGGCAGTTAAAGATTAGATAGCCAGTTCCTCAGTGATTGAGGATTCCGGGAGAGGCTCGCTTCCATCTTCAGCCTTATCAATACTTTATGATGAAGGTTTAGAGTTTCTCCGTTCGCCCATAAAAAAAAAAATGGTATCAGATAAGTATAAAATATTAATATTTATTCTTGATACCCTACACAGGGGATCCGATGTGAATATAAAATAATAAAATTGAAACAGATCCACCAAGGGATCGGTTGAAGGGGATCAGATGGGAACAGTAAGAGTTAGTCTCCAGGGACTTGAACTCGCCACCTTGGATTAATTTATTGGAGGATTGGAAAGAGTCGTATTGAACATACCTATTCGTTAAAGATAGATTTTAATGTAGTATAATTTTAAGGAAGTTGTTTATTAAGGTAAAATTAATGTGTTTTCTCCTACAATATTAGTACTACCTAATTTTAATTCTAAATTTAACTTTATGTAAGTATTTTATGATTTTGTAATTTTTGCATTTTTCAATGCTATTTTTATACTTATGGTAAACTTAAAATAGAGAAATATTGGAAAAAATTAACTCGGCCACAAGTGAATTCTCAGACGGGAATCGAACCCGCTACCTTTGGAAATCATTGGACCGGATTTCCAAAGGTCGCGGGTTCGATTCCCGTCTGAGAAGTCACTTGTGGCCGAGTTATTTTTTTCCAATATTTTTCTATTTAAAATGTATGTAAGTACTTACTTATTGTCTTTAAAAGTTTTTTGAGAGCGATTTTTATTTTTTTTAAATGTTAGAATACAAACTGAAACAAAACAAAATTAAGCATACATACATACGAGTATTAAAATAATTTAACCCAAGAAATGTTAAAAATAAGAAAATTTGCACAGGGCGGAAAATAAATTTAGTGACCCACGGGTTGCGTATATTATCATATTTTTTATATATTTCCGTCAATTATTGGTGCTCCTCCAATAATGCGTTAAAGTGAAAAAAAAAACAGAAAATAATAAATTAACGCATTTCAGATAGCAATATCAAAGTAATATTGTATAAACGATAATCAGCACCGCTGCCTGCCTTACATTTTACTTTGTGTGATACCATACACATTTATAGGTACATCTTTTAATTAAAATAAACATACAAAAATAATAAACGCAAGTACTTTGTATTCTTGCCTTTAGTGTTAATTTATTTAATATATTCCGATTATCAACGTGGTATTAATTTTATTACATTGCCGCATTGTTATTAACTAATTATTATATTAAAACAGTCTATCATTACATTAGAAACCCACTAACTAATGTTATGTATATGATTAAGTATATAATTTAATAATGTCTACATTTATACATGTAGTTGTGTAATCGTTCCTCAAAACGTAAAATGTCTCAAAAATTCGAATTTAATCGCCAATTTTAAAATAGAGTCTGTTTCAAAAGTTTTAACTGTTTAAAACATGAAAATACCTACTGTACAAATAAAAGAAATGTAGGTATTGTTAAATAGGTTTATAATTAACATTCATCAGCAAATAATAACACATTATAATTAATAATAAGCTATTAGAAGTAAAATCAAAATTACATTATCAAACACCATTAAACTAAATTATAATAACATCATCTTTCTCTACGCCTTTATATTTATATTCCTGATTTTTCTCATACTCCTGATAGCCCTTCTGATATTTCAAGGCCAACGAATCACTCGGCAAATTAGAATTAAATACAGAATTACCAAAATTGTTCAGCTTGATCACTCCAAAGTATAATACGTCTTCTTCTAATTTAATATGTTTTCTTCTTTCTTTTATAATTAGAGAATCTTTTACAGGTAAAAATAGTACCAAATCTTGAACTTCGTCTTCACTAAGATTCACTTTTGTTTGTATAGTACCATTTGCTTTATCTGATTCATCATTCATGTTTAAATTTATAGGCAAGTGACATTCTAAACACCTAACATTATCATGGTGATCAGTGCTTATTGGCACTGGGAACAATCTATCGTTCAAATAAAATCTATACATGCATTTATGATCTACAAGACTAGTAACGCTACCTTTATTTTCTATCCTAGATTTAACAGAATGACATTCAAAATAGTTGTTCTCTCGAAACTTTTTAAGCTCTTCTATGTTCTCGACGTCGTTAGTGTCCAAAAATCCGATTTCTTCTTCACTATCTGATAGAACATTGTATATGTTCACTCCAGTCTCAGATACAGTATGTGCTTCTGGAACTTCTTTGATAGTATCTAAGGAAATCTTTCTAAATTCACCTTCAGTATCTTGTAGGGAAATTGTCGATTTAAAGTTTTCATTCTTATAATATTGTTTGACATTATTGCTTTTACCGTTGTTTGTGGGAAGCTTGGGTTTTAAGCTTGTGGTTTTAGTTACTACTTTACCGGCGGACGGTACTTTTGTGTTGTTACTAGAGGTTTTGACACTTTGTGATTTTTCTGAGTTTGAACTTTGACTGCTGCTATGGACGTGGTCGCCGCATTTTTTGCAGTAGTCTATAGTTTTCTTGTCACTTTTAGTGGAGAAACTTACTTCAGATTTTGTTGTTTTCTTCGGTTTGTTAGTCCAATCCTCAGTGATAATTCCATCGGAACAGCTTTTTCCTGTCGAACAGGGACCAATTTTCTTAGAATGAATCACTTTTCTTGGTGTTGACCTATTTGGACATTTTGAGGTTTTCGCTAAACTTATTTTGTTGCCGCGATCGCACGATGTCTTGTTATAGTATTTGTACGACATTGTTCAAAGTTCTTAACGCGAAAAACCACACTGCAGAAAACCAGAGTGATTGTATACTAACAAAAACAGTTGTTGCTATGGCAACCAAAGAGTATACACAGAGAGGTGATAATATTATATTCTTTTTGATACAAACACGGAACGCTACCATGACAACAGTTGAAAAAGTGAATAATATGTTGTTATTTAAAATATTTCTAAAATGTAAATACATTTATCGTTTATTTTCTTGTTTACTTTACATTTTCCTTGCATAATACAGCTAACAACGACATCTGTGTATTATACATGTAACTAACAACAGAAGCACGAGGGGAGCGTGCTGTTGTGGCTGCCAAGCAGGTTTTTTTGTAGTTCTTAAAAGCTAGGAAAGATGTCGTGTTTGTATGACGATATCATGCTCTTGTTTATCATCGGACGATATCCAAATAAAAACAAAGGAATCAGTCACGTTTCATACATTATTGTACCAAATCATTATTGTAGACAATGTTATGATCCTTTCTTGATATGAACACCTTTTTCTTTTAGTTTGTTTTTGACATTTGCATGGCGATGTCGCGAAACATGAATGGACATTTTATAAATGTCTAAGATTTGTTTATTTATTTAGTTTATTAGGAAAACAAACAGCAATTTTACAACACATGTAGGTTTCACAAATAAATAACACATTTGCCAATACAGTTTCCACAAATAGATTTTAAACATTGGTGTCTAAAGTTGAATAAAGTTGAATCTTGTAAAAACAACAGGTAGTTATGAACACATTCAAACAATCCAGTGATACATGATTACAAAGGAAATAACAATATACAGACTATTGAGTAAGTCCCAACATTTACAATGTATATATATTGTATTTTACCATGTTTCTAGTAAATAATTGAATAGAATTGAATTGAACAGTGTACGATTTGTGGCCAAGCACTTTTTCAAGTTTGAAAATGTCATTTGTTTTTGGTATGACAACCAATGGAACCCAGCAGTTCGTGGGTCGCCTATGATTTGTACATTACTATATAATTTGTGCTTAGGATGCTGACGAGGACCTGGGTCCTAATTGTCGAATTTTAAAATCTATCAGAATCCCTTTCAATTCGTCATTTGAAATATATTAACATACTTCAGGCCGTCACTATATGACATTTGAAAGGGATTGTGATCGGGATGCGTCTTGGAAGGTGTTGAATGAACGAAATTGAACTGTCTAAGCAAAGTGACAGACGAAAATATATTTGAAATGTTTGGAGAAGTGTTAATTACGTGGTCAACCCGTTTTGTATTCGTATTTTTTTGAATCTTGAATAAATGCATGGTCCCTAATCATACACTGAAAGAAGAAGAAAAAAAAACTATTTATTGGACACACACACAATAATAATAACAGAAATTATAAAATAAAAAAAATAAAAAGTGTGCGGCCAACTAGGCCCATCCTCAGCAATGTCACAGTGACATACGGAGCATGCCACTGAGACGCTGGTATTCTGGAGGAGCCTATTTGGTGACAACAGGAATAATACAAAAAAAAATCAAACAAACAAAAATTATACACTGCAATAATACAATAAAAAATATATATAAAAACAAATATAAAACTAATAAAAAAAAAATCGATATCGGACACTGTTGACGTCATTACAATAAAATGATGGCAACAATGTTTACAAGAATATTAAGCCATTTATTTTCATGTGATAAATATTAAACAAGAAAATATACCAGAAAAAAGCAACTAGTCTCATGTCGCCCTGACGGGATTTATTTTCGTTGGCCCACATTTTCACTTTTTGCTCCAATTTATCTGATCTCGTTTTCTTAAAATAAAAAAAAATAAAGATTTAATTTATTTATTTTTATTTTAAGAAAAGGACTTTTCGTTTTCGTTTGACTTTTTCTCCTGTATAGCAAATACAGGATAAAAACTCAAACGAAAAGTACCACAAAATATTATGCCCCCGTGATGGTCAAATGGATAACGTTTGATTCAAATACGTAGCTAAGTTGTTTGAGTCAAACCGTTTGACCTTTTCGGGGACATTTTAATGCGTTTAAACGAAATTTTTGTTCGAATAAAAACAACTACAGCCAGTAACCTAAAACTAATGGTTAAACGTACTTTCTAAAGTACGGAGGAGCTCAAGATAATATTTTTGTCACCTATCTCATGGATGAAGTAGAATTTGCTTAACTAACACAATCGCGGGCAGGCAAACTCCTCAACCCAAGGTGCCATCAGCTCATGCAGATTATGAATAATCTTCTTAAGTTTTTTTAAACGTTTTCTTCATTCACGTATAACCTTTGTAGGAAAACTTATCATTTATAATTTATAATAGATTAATCACTGTAATGATCTGTGTAAACAATAGTTTCAGCAATCAGTTAGTTCACGCTTAATTATTAAACCATTTAACTATTTCAAGATTACATTTCAGTGTCATAACTCATAAGTTATCATTATAATTACAAATTACAACAAACGCATGTGTAATTTCGAAAATTTTTGTTTAATTAAATAATTAATTTAATTAAATAGCTTCATTTTTTTTTACCCAAATCAAGAGTTTTGCTTTTACTTTTACAACGTAGTTCTACAAGTAACTATTTACTAATCTGTGGTTCTGCTGAATAAATAATTAAGGAACAGTAAAAATCTTTTGATTTGAAAAAAATAAATAGGTTTTCGTTTTGTTAACATGGTTTGATTAAAAGCTATGGAATATAAAAAAAAACATGTTCTAAAACAGCTTTTCGCAGGTCTTTCACATGCGGAACGAGGAATTCCGTGTTCTCCAGACAGAACCCCCGTGGTGGATAGGCGTGCCACACCGGTGGACGTATTGATGTCCCGTTGGAGTGTCCGAAGGGACACACGCGCGTCAGAGGCCCGGAGACTGTCACCCCAATCCCGACAGTCTTCACCCTCGCGTGGAGGTATCACTCGGGGTTATACTAGAAATTAATAACCTATATCTAGATACAGATAGGGCTATCTGACATACTTAGTTGCCGTTATATTCAAGCGTTAGTAGATTAGAGTCCCACATAACATAAGTTCCTGTGTTCCGGAACAGGGAGGTATGCGCGGGCATATACCCAAGGGATAGCCGCACCACTTGTAGTTTTCATACAATAAGATCTCGCCTCTGCAGCGCTTCTTCATGCGTCTTATTTGAAGGCCTAAGATATGCACATCAATCTAGGTTCAATGGTAGTCGGAGGAGCAGACCTAAAAATTGATGGTCGACTCACTGCTAGGCTGTTCCTTCGACAACGGATTTTTTCGCAGAACAAACCGCCGACCAAGAGTTATTTCAGCGAAACGTTCTACCGGCGAGGTGTACTTAGGTATTTTAGTGGACGATTCTGAGCTCGAAAACGCAACGCAATCAGTACTTTTTTATTTACATAGGCTTGCTCTAGGCCTCATTCTGAATTGTTATATTTAAGAAAAGGCCAAGGATGGAGCGAGCTTGCTTAGAAAAAGCCTATTCACTCGGGCTCAGAGCTTTAAATATATCAAGGTTATAGGCTCCCGGGAATACAGATGCTGACAGGGAATTCCAGTCCCTAGCTGTGCGCATAGTAAAAGATGAGGAGAAGCGCTTTGTACGCAGACGGGGTAAATCAACTAGGTAGGGTTGATAGCCCGCAGTACGTCTGGACTACACGCAATCAACATTACTTTAACATTGGAAACAGCTGATATTGCAGGGCCTTTCACACATTATGACCAATGATATGCACCATCTCGCGGTTCAATGATGGTCGGAGGAGCAGATCTAATTGATGGTCGACTCACGGCTGCGCACGCGCAGAGGCCGCGCTCGGGTCGCCACGCTTTGTGATTATCGCGGAAAAGTAAAAAAAAATATTTATTTTATTTAATTAGTGTTGAGACAGGGCAGGATATAAATAAAAAAACACGTGAGTAAATACGAGTAAGTTTTATATTTTTTTATCAAATTCATTACATTTTTTTTCGTTTACGGCTTTCACGTAACTATTGTTTGAATTTTGTAAGTTGTTACGTTTTTATTATGCAACTCAGTTTCCTTTTTTCATTCTATAGTTATCTTAGTAATAATATAAATAAAAACCAATGTTAGTATGTTTGTCCTCTATGCGTTCCGAAACCATTGGTCAGATTGTGATAAAACTGGTAGTGTTTCTGGGGACACCCGCGAGGGGTCCTGACCCATCCCCCGTAAAATGCTCAGCATACAGTCCTCTAGCGCCTGTTTAGAGTGGTGCTTCAAGAGGAGCAAAAGGTTCAAGATTATTTCCAGACTGTGGGGGTAACATGAGATAACACGTTTTTACAACAAAGTGAAGAATCTGATCCTGCTTCACCACCCACTGATAAGCGATTGTGTAAAGTGATCGTATTCATTTGAGGGTTCATATTGTATGTTATTAGTGTCGAATTCCATACAAATTGCAGCTATTCGCATACATAAGCGACATGAGGATCTACAAGTTCCTTATTTTCCTGGTGGGAATCATACCTGATGTTAAGTAATGAGGCAGAAGGTGGGAGCGCGCCTTTCCCGGAATTTTCAACCATAGAGGAATTAGCTATCTTATCTTTAACTGTCGGACGTAACGCAACAATGCTGAATACAGGTTGGTGGTAGGACTTGTTGTAAGTCCGCTTGACTAGCTACCAGCATCTTATCTAAGTCTGACGCCATAACAACAATAACAACAACGTTTTCAGCATTGTTGTGTTCCGGCAGTTAAAGATAAGATAGCCAGATGCTCAGTGATTGAGGATTCCAGGAGAGGCTCGCTTCCATCTTCAGCCTTATCAATACTTAACAACAGATATGATGAATACTAAGAGTGTCCCCGCCGTTCATAAAAAATATTTAAAAAATACAGTTATCGTGCCGGATTTAGTTAAGATGATGGTAGCTGTCACTGTCCTCATTCCCCTTCAAAGTTGGTCACCCTACAGTCCTCTTGTGTCCACCGAGCGTAACCCGCTCCGGCTCGCACTCGCCACCAGATGTGCGCGCGTGCAACCCGCCTGTTCAGACTGTGGCGCTTCAAGAGGAGCAAACGGTTCAAGATTCTCTCCAGACTGTGGAAGTAACATGAGGGCGGAAGTTCTACTTATTTTGCTGGTGAGATCTTTTTTTTTACTAGCGGCCGCGGTTTCATCCTCTTGATTCCCGGTCCCGTGGGAATATCAGAAAACGAAAAATCTATTTTTTAATCTAGGCTATGTACTATTTGTGGGCTAAAATTCATCTAAATCCGTTGGGCAGTTTTTGCGTAAAAGAGTAACAAACATCCGCCACCATCCGCACAAACGTTCGCATTTGTAAAATAACGAGCAGTATGATGATGAACAGTTTCTTTTTTGTTTTTTTTTGTTTGTATAACTTGTTTATATAACTTTTTTTTTGTTTATATAACTTGTTTAAATAACTTTTTTTTTGTTTGTATAACTTGTTTATATAACATTTTGATTTTAATGAACTATTTCATATACTGCTTTTTGTGAACCTAATATGCCGTGGCAGTTTGTAACTAAGGCCACACTACGTGTCTTGTACCTGATCATGTTTTTCACCTATGTATAAGTGTGAGTCTTGTAATCTGTCCTTTTCTTAAAAAAAAAACCGTGGGGAGACGCTAGCTTTCATCATATCTGATGTAAAGTAATGATTAATGTAATGATTGTTGAAGGTGGAAGCGTGTCTCTCCCGGATGAACCAGATGACCAGTATGGTGTAGGTAAATGGGTGCCTGTTAGCCTGTAACCCTCTTCAAAATCTGGGTGTTGTGACGAAGACGTAATTCTAAATGTAAATAAGCACTCGCTAGTACTGTTATTATCGTTATATTTAGTTAATAATTAATTTCACAATATTTTAAATGTTTATTTGACAAGGCGACCGTCTATATCTACGCAGGACGGCCCTCTCTTTTTCTTAATTTTTATAAAAGCAAAACCAGCCAGCAACCAGGGGGCCTACCGCCATCTCTTAACGCAATATTGTTTAATGTCAGTTTGTATCGGCGCAATGTTGTTATATGTCATATCGTACCGCGAACCTCTTAAAACCATACTTGTCTTTTGACGGAAGTTTTGTGGCGTCATCGCACAATCATTCACTGAAACAAGATTTTTATCAATCAAACCTACTACGACGTCTTGTGTCAAATAAAGTCATGCTTGTAATTTAAACAGGATTTAAACAAAAGGAAAACAAAACGTTCTTACGACATGACGGTTCCTAAAAGATGGCGGTAGGCCTGCTGCTTATAATGCGGAGACATATACGATCTCCACAGTACGTAAGAAATTTATTTCTCAAAATAATTTCACATTCACTTATTTGAGAAATTTACAATACAAAATACAAATGACTAGCGGCCACCCGTGGTTTCACGTTGTGGTTTCCCGTGGTGGTTCCCGTTCCCGTGGGAATATCGGGATAAAAGTATGTCCATGTTGGTTTCCGTCCGTTCAACTAACTCTATGCCAAAAATTAAGTCGACTGGTTGCTTAGTTAGAGCGTGAAGGAAGGACAGACAAACACACTTTCGCATACTTATGGTAATCGAACCCGCGATTCCCGTCTGAGAATTCACTTGTGGCCAAGTAAATTTTTTCCAATATTTGTCTATTTAAAATTTACCATAAGTATAAAAAATAGCATTGAAAAATGCAAACATTACAAAATCATAAACACTTTCGCATTTTTAATATTATTGGTTATTACTACATACTTGCTTCAATACTAATTATAATATTTAATCAAAACTAAATAAAAACAACCATTTGCTGCATTATGTTATTCATCTCACAAAAACGTGTAATTACATTACCTCTGTTTACGTTAATTTATGTTACGTTACGTTTTGTTTAGTCTGCTCTTGTAAGTTTTAAACGCTCATTAAAATAAGATCTCTTGCTAAATTATGAAGTTAAATGCTTCTTTGCTCAGACGCACTTAACTTCATAATTTAGCACAATAATTTAACTATACTATAATTTTAACCGCCTCTGTGGTCTAGTGCTACAACCACCGGTATCAGACCCAGGGGTACATGTATTCGGTTTGGTTGGTGGTAGGGCTTGTTCTAAGTCCGTCTGGCTAGCTACCACCATCTTATCTAAGTCTGACGCTATAACAACTAATGTCTTCAGCATTGTTGTGTTCCGGAAGTTAGAAATAAGATAGCCAGTTCCTCAGTGATTGAGGATTCCGGGAGAGGCTCGCTTCCATCTTCAGCCTTATCAATACTTAACATCAGGTATAATGAAGGCTAAGAGTCCCCCCGTCGTTCTTAAAAAAAAATCTAAGCAGTATCGTGTCAAGTTGAACTTTGGATTCATTATAATATTTTATATAGCTACTGCCGGATCATAAATTGACTAAAAACGGGAACGAACCTTCGACTCCTGACACAGTAGGAAGGATTAGATAGCATCACTGCACCATCGACCCACTTAAAAAAAAGACAGTATAAACCTATTCCGCTTAGTTTCAATCCAGGAACTGGGTATTTTGACAACAATTCTTGTTTGTCTACGTCACTTTTTTACTTTTGTATTTTAATTAAAATATTATAATTTTAGGGCAAACCAAAATCGCATATGGGTGAAAATGTCAATGTCATCTTTTCATACAACTTATTTTGAAGAAAAATAAAATGAGGTCGGGTCAGAAGGCCGCCATCTCTTACCGCAGAATCGTTTCAATTTCACCACGTTATTTCATATTACGAATCTCTTAAAGAAAGCTTGTTTATAATGGAAATTTTGTGACGTCTTCGCTAAATCCGGAGAGGATTTTGTGACGTCTTCGCTAAATCCTCTCCTTTAAAGTGTAAAGTGTGTCAAAATGTGACAACTTCAATAAGTTATAACTTTTCAATTTTGCATTTTACAATGCTATTTTTATGTGAAAAATATTACACAAGAAAATATATTAGGAAAAAGCAACTTGTACCATGTCCTACCGTAGAAAGGTGAATAAACTAGAAACATTCGAAGTGCCCTCGTAGGTCTCTGTAACATAATTGGTTAGTGCATTGGGCCGGATTCCCAAGGACGCGAGGTCGAATCCCTTCAGGGCGACATGAGACAAGTTGCTTTTTTCTTGTTTAATATTTTTCGACTTCAATAAAAACAAGACGCAAACATAACGTTCTTAAGAAATTATAGTTTCTAATTGATGATTTTTGAAATTCCCATTTGCCCCCCTAGCATGAACTTCGAAACGATGTGAGCGGGTCAGTGACACATTATCGAGTTGATAAAAGCCGCTCATTCTCCGCTTACTAGCATGGTAGCATTGCCAAAAAATAGTTTCAGGAATTCAATATGCAGCAGTAGGTGTTTTTGTTGGTTTGTTGCTTCACTAGTTCACGAACTCGGTCAAACGATGACCTTTCTTGAATTGTTTATCGATCTATTTGCTTTATTGCCTTTTTATTTAATTACTGTGTTCGCTGTCTAATAGGTATTAGCAAAAGTTTCAAACAAGCCACATTCTTAGACCTTTGGACGCATAAAATATGTACAAAGAAAAACTCAAACAACATCGACTTCGTAAAAATTAAAAAAGTATATACCGAAAATAGATTTATAAAGCATTTGCGATTACAATTAGAAATAAACTTTGGACTAAAATGACATGTTAAAAAAATGAAAATAAAAATCTGAAATGGCAATCTCACATACAGCAAAAGAGGATGTAAAGAAGAGATCATAGCAAAAATAAAAAAAAATTAAGAGAGATTTAAAAAATGGAAATTTATTTTTATATTTATTCCAATAGTAATTGATACTCAAACGCTTTTCATGTACATAAATGTCATTGTTTAGCTTCTATGCATTTGACGTCACAGGTCAGTAATGACAACCAAAAATGGGGAACAATAAAAGATTAATTGTGTCAGATCATGGTAAACAATGAAATACTTCATTATAATTTTATTAGCATTCGAATCGTGATTTTAACTAGATTATGATAAGTTAGAAGCGTTGTTTAGCTATAGAATATTTTTTTCTTTTTCTATGATGAGTACAGACAAAGCTAGGAATCCTAGTAGTTTGTATAGCTTTTTGTGTTAGGTTGGTTAGTACGAGTAGTTTAGCTGGTATTTGTATCCTTGCACTTATTGCTGGGTGTTGTTTTACTATTTTCCTCGCAACTTTTTAATTTTTTCTCCCCATAAGAACGTTATAATTATGTGCCTTATTGAAAATATTAACTAATAAAAAATTGCCGAATTGGTCGAGCCGTTCTCTTGTTGTACTCTTAGCATCATTTGGCGATTATTTTTTTATTTTTATAGATTTCTTTAATTAAGGTCTTTAGGTATTCTTTAAGTAAGCGCCTTTTTCAAGTCACACAATAATTTGTTTCTGGATGTATCATGGTGAATTTATGTTTCGTCACTGTTTTATAATTTTAACAAAATTCGTTTTTTTCAAAGTGTTTAAAAGACAGATTAAATATTATCAGGCCTTGCTTTTATTCCCTTGGCGTTTAAATAACTCGCATCCCTTACATATTAATTTTAAATATATGAGACTGTTTTATAATATGTATTTTACGAAGTTCAAACGCAGTTGGTAATTATAAACAAATTAATATACAAAAGACCATGACATTCGTGTGCCCGTCCATCACTTTTTCACGTATTGCACAATCGAACAGGATAAACAATAATTTGTCCTAAAAGTGTCATTGTCGTCAGTTAAAGGATCAAGAAACGTGAGCGGCGTAGCGATGGCGTCTGACATTGGTGCCAAGGATCAAGATGCACGTTCCAAGCCTTATTTCGTCGGTGACTTTGATTTTAATGCACTGCTACAACGATTGATCGTTTCCTAGTTAAGTCACTGTTGAGTTAATTATAGAATAGAATTTATTAATTTGTAGAAACATGTGTGGTACAGTTCTTAAAAATCTAATTATGGTATATGGTATCAACGTGTCTTAACATTGTAGGCGTGCAAATTTTGAATGGCTAATTTAATCAAATGTCTTATGGTAAATTTTAAATAGAAAAATATTGGAAAAAATTAACTCGGCCACAAGTGAATTCCAGCCTGAGAATTCACTTGTGGCCGAGTTAATTTTTTCCAATATTTTTCTATTTAAAATTTACCATAAGTATAAAAATAGCATTGAAAAATGCAAAAATTACAAAATCATTAATCAAATGTCATTTATAAATTTAATTAATGCAACACAAAAATCTATATAAGTAAGATTGAAGTATGATTTTAATTATGGAGTATGATTTTTTATACAAGCAAATTATGCCAAAAAACTATCGTATTACTCCTGTCTATGGTCTACGTCTATCTAGGTTCTAAACTATATGTGTGCCAAACATCCATATTATCCAAATATTTACATTGAAAATTGCAGTGATTTTGTTAAAGAAGACGTTATAAAATACGACTTGATTTTTTTTAATAATTAGCCTTTTAGAGTCGGTGCTGAGGCATCGATAATGCTTTCTACATTGCACTTTTATTCCTATAGTTTTATTTCCTTGTAATATTTTTTTAATTAGTATTATGATTTACAGCATAATAAAAAAAATAAGCGCGATTTATAATTATCGCGTAGCCGGACTGAACAATTAATTTCCAAACTATTTCATTGTTATTTTTAGAGTTTATTTTCTGTAATGTCTGAGGTTGTTTGGACTTGATAATCAAATCAAACAAACAGACCCTTATATCTATTAAACATACTATAGAATAGATCAAATAACAAAGCTATTTAGAATCTAATAACTATGCTAAGATCTCTTCAAGTCGTTATTCAAGAATTATTATCCGTCGCTACGTCAAATAACAAGACAATTCGCGGATTCACAACATTCCGAATTATGAGAGATTGCTCTGAGATGGGAGATGGACAAATAAAGGGGGGATCTGAGATTTTGCGTATAACAATCATTGTTAAGAGTATTTGCATAGTACATTGTCAAAGATGGGGCAGAAACGCATCTTCATAATATAGCGCGTTTCAAACAATAGTCCCCTTGTTATGTATATGTTATATATTCCCTTATTATGTTGTTAAATCAACACAAATTATGCATATATGTCCAGCGTGGTGGTGGAAGTAATTGGAATCCAAGATGTTACTTATCCTTTCACTAAAATTATAGTCTTAAAAAAAGGAAAACAAAATTAATTAGAAAGAGAGAGAATTCTCTAGAAAGTGAGATAATGCTACATAGAATTTTGCTTTAAGTAGGTATTCTGTGCCGTGTGGTGACGGCCTAAGAATACAAGTGTCACGACTCCCTTACATGCCTGGGATGTCGTAAGAGTCGACTAAGAGGCTCGACGCATTGAACACCTGTGCGAGAGAAGGAAAGCTTGAAACAAACCCTCTACCAACCCGTCTGGCCAGCGTGGTAGCAGACGGCTAATAGCCTCATATGAACGCCATAATAGGCGTTAGCTAGGAGAGGCCTATGTCCAGCAGTGGACGTCCACAGGCTGATGATGGATGATGGATGATAGGTATTCTGAAAGATAGCTCCATTTATACCAATAGCTTCATAGGTTAAACCAACATTTGGGGGTTTGCAATGATACCCTGTCTATAACGTCTTAACACTGTCACTTCCCATCTTTGCTTCTAGCTTTTCCATTTCCCAGGAATTCTGCCAACGTCTTATCCTAAATTTCTTTTTTATTGTGACATTGAATACGAACATTATCAGGTTGACATAATATTTCAAATGACGTCTTTATAAAGGCGGCCCATATCTCGCACACGTGCCACGCTCGTCGTATTCTCGTCACGTCCTCGTCGACCCTTTATTTTCACGTGTAGCCCCCGCTAACTCAGTTTTAGTCTACGTGTCCTCCGCTAAATATAGAATTAGGAATTTTGTTCCTAATAAAATACCTTATTTAACGTTTTCCCAAAACTTCAAAACCATTTGTAGAACTCATAATTATGAATAACATTATAAGTATGTAAGCTAAACAACGGATTATAAGTATGTAAGGAAATCGCGAAAAATCTGCTGCGTTTCGTATATTTTAGCAAAATTCAAAGAAACTTTTGTGTGAAACAGCTGAACTGCAGCTCGGGGTGGTTGAACAAAAAAAATCAAAAAACCGACGTCAAAGAGTAAATTTTAAAATAAAAACCAAAATATACCAAATTATAAAACCCCATAATTACAACAGAAACCGTCTTCAAAATATACTTTTTGGAGTTGGTGGTCCTGTCTTGACGATAATGAGACCAACTTGAAAAGAGAATTGAGACCGAGTACTGAGGTACTTAGTATATAGCTCCGATGACCATGTGTGGTCTTCATCATCCGTTCTACTCTTCTGCTTTTATTTACTTAAGAAAAAAACCGAAATCAACATAGGTGTGCCTATAATATTTGAAGAGTTCCCTCGATTTCTCTAGGATTCCATCATCAGATCCTGTCTTGACGGCAATGTGACCAACTTGAAAGTATACTTTTCAAGCAAAAAAGAATTATTTAAATCAGTTCAGAAATGACAGAGACCGAAAAAAAACATACACCCGAATTAATAACCTCCTCCTTTTTAACCGACTTCAAAAAAAGGAGGAGGTTCTCAAGGCGACTGTATTTTTTTTTATTTTTTTTATGTATGTTCTACCATAACTTCGCCAGTTGTTAACAGATTTTTATAATTCTTCTTTTATCTGAAAGAAAATGGTTTATGTGTGGTCCCATATAATTTTTACGAAGATCTGGCTAGTAGTTTTTTCATAATCCTGAAAAATATCTATCACCTTTTGGCAAGTAGTCGTGTACCTAGATGACATCATTGTTGTGTATGGGCTGATTTTTAGTGTAAGTAACGGCACATAATGTAACAAAAAAATCTGAAATAAAAACATTTTATAAAAAAAAATTAAACCGACTTCAAAAAGTAAAAAATTAAACTTTTGGAATCGGTGCTAGTTAGCTAAGGCCAAAAAAAATATAGTTAATAGAAGTGCAATGTATGCTTTGGCTGGCACCGACTCCAAAAGTTTTATTTTTTACTTTTTGAAGTCGGTTTATTTTTTTTATAAAATGTTTTTTTTTGAAGTCGGTTCAGATGTTAGTGCTAATTCATTGTAACTTACATAATAACACAAATAAAACAGTAACATTCACATTTGCACATGTTGCTCTCGGGTTACCATGTTCAACTATTTTCATAAATATAAATATATTTTTTGCGCAATTTTGTAAGAATAAATTTTGCTTCTGGTTTAAATGACCAAAAATCGTTTGTCACAAAATTATTGGTTTATTTAACGGAAACCTGTTATTGGTTTACTATAGATTTACATCAGTTATTATAAAATTATTATTGCATAGCTTTATCAATGCATAATTATTATATATATATATGCATTGATAAAGCTGTTGGTTTTCTAAATAAAGATAAATAAATGAATGTATTATTTTGAGTTCAGAAGGCACGCTAGAATGATTTTTGTTGCATTAGGCTTGTGTGCTAGTTTATGGGCCATTATCCTTATAAGGAAAGCATTTATGCCCCAACAGTGCGTATCTCCAAAATGGCTGGATGATGACTGGATGTATACTTCTTCTAGGCTTACCAGCCATGCAACAGCAGACCAGCAGAAGAAGAGTCGGTGGTGAGCGTGTACACCACGCAGGGCACCACGCAGGGTACGAGCGGCACCCGGCCCCCCCTGGACGTCTACCACCAGATCGCCAACAATATTGCTGAGAGGATCACGTCTCCCATTTACAGGTTGGTTGGCAAAAATATAATATATCCCCTTATTCATCTACCTATAGCTAAGGCCAGTGCCACATTTAAATGGATGATAATGAGGAAACAATTAGTTCTGTTTTTTTTTTGATCAAGAAGGAGTTTTTAGGACTAAAGTTCGTTAGTGTTAGTGTTCGGTTCAAAAAAGTTCTTGATTATAAAGTAGTGCTTATAGAATTTTATAAAACAGTCAACTTCTTAGTTATCAGTTCATCGTTCAACCATTAAAAAGAGAAGACTCAACACTCCATAGGTACATGGTTGTAAAACTGACTTACATTCTTCTTCTTCACAGAAAATATTTTATTTTTAGAAAGATTTAAAATAACATCTACTACTCCGATAATATAAAAGTCTTATACTTATACTAAACATATAAGCCAATTATTTGAAAATCGTTTTACAATTTCAGGTTCTTAGGAATCAGCAAGAACAAAACAGAAAACTTGACTACTACCAAAAGACCTTGGGAGAAGATAGAGCTACTGGATGACAGTCCTGAGGAAGTGACAAAACCCAATTATCTTCCTGTAGACAACGACATATCAAATGACAGAGATATTGAAGAACTTTCAGTTGAAGCCCTTAGAAAAAGCGACAGAAAACCAGAAAAGATAATTCTTTACTCCAGTTATTTACCAGTGAAAAGTAACTTGGAGAGCTTGGGCAATGATACAAATAATGAAATCGATGATGATGATGAAGATGGTTTCACGTTAGATGATGTAGCTGGAGGAGACGATGATTCGAATGATAATTCTTTTTACTATATTCTAGAAATATTAAGTAGCGTTGCCCAGTTGCTATGGGGAAGTATTAGCGCATTATTTAAAGCTAGTGGATCTTCTGATAATAATAATTAATTTTAAGTATTAAAAAAAAAGTGTCAACAAACCAAACAATTTAGTCAGCTATAGTTTATTATAATGTTAATTTATATGTACATAAAAAAAAACTTGTTTGCAAGATGAGACTCGAAACCACCACCTTTTACTAAGTATTAACAGGGCAAATTTCTAATTGACTTCATTCCCATCTTGTCCCTTTCAAACAAGATGGAAACGATATGATGGAATTGAACTTTTTTTGTATAGGGGACTGGCCTCGTCCCAGTCCGCATTAGGTATTATTGTAAGACGCCATTTTGAAAAAGGGGTTAGAATTTTATTGTGTGGAGGCTGGCCTCGTCCAAATACGTAGTGTGAGACGCCATTTTGAAAAATTTTCAATGACATCGAACGATAATACCCTATATAAATGAACAGGGACACACAAATGAACAAACAAATTTAGGCTCTATAGATAATTAGAGTTAAAAATTAATAATGCCTTTGTATCATTAATTCTAACCTGACATTTAGAGCATTAAGTTGTATGAATTTTTTTGTTCATATTTACGCTCCCTATCCAATTATATAGATATTATCGTGCGACGTTAAATTGTTTTTTTTTATGGCGGACCAGGGACGAGCCCAAAAGGTACAAATCCCTTTTTTTCTCTTTATAAAATAAAAAAAAATGCATTGTGAATGCAAACTTACAATTAATAAGTAGTCAGTAATAATTATTAATGGTCAGTGTTTATTTATACTTTTTTAATTTTATGACATAGTGTTTATAATTTTATTTTATAAGGTTTTCTAACAGCCATGACTCGGACACTATGTGAACGTTTTTTTTATAAGATTAAGATCAATGATATTGTATGTATGTATTTGAGGCATATATGTGATACGAGAAAATTGAGAAGACCCTATATGGGGTCCGATTCAATGCTATCTCTTTAATTTCCGTGCTTATTCGTGTCTTTTGTCCTACTCAGTCACAGATTTCATTTTTTTTTTATTTTTTACTTTCAAAATTCATAGTCATTTTTCAAATTACTATGAAGGTAACATATCTATTAGAAAACATTATTGATTATTCATTAAACAATCCACTACAGATCAAGCTTAATAAATATACTATGTTTGTTAATCTAAGTTTGTACGAGTATTTACGTAAAAAAAAAAGTTCAAGTACCCGGTTATCACGTAATCATAATACAAATGTGTATCAGCCGGCCTAGCATGAGCGGCTTTTATCGACTATTGACGCATGATATAGATCCTATATCTCGCTTACACCTTAGTGGGGTAAGCAAGACAGCATGACGTATCATATCATATCGCGTGATATGATGATAGTCATGCTAGGCAGGCAGGATTGTATGTAAATTTATTTTATTTCCAACTCCAAAACTGCTCATAATATGGTACGTGATAAGAGTGCGATCAAAGCCAGAATTAAAAGCTTAAAATGCTTGACTGTACCATTTTTTTATATGATATTAAATATAATATGAAATCTGCAATGTTTCTTTTCCATTAATATTTTCAATTGAAATATTTTCCCAACTGTCCAGACGGCCTTTGTCCCTTTGATTAATAACAAAGGGCTCTCTAAATATTTTTATTAGATTTAATTGGTAATTGAGATAGACACAAAATATTGGAAAACACTTTTTATCAAAGCGATGGGTGCTTGATTACTGGATTCACAAAGAATACTAAAGTTTTGAGCAACGTGATGACCATACTAATGCCTAGGTAAACAAAAATCGATTGTTTTCCAATTTTTTTAGGAAAATATTCAAATCTGACGCCATAACAATGTTTTCAGCATTGTTGTGTTCCGCAGTTAGAGATAAGATAGCCGGTTCCTCAGTTGTTGAAGATCGTCGCTTCCTTCGGTATTATTAAAATTCAATATATCATTTAGTCAGTCTAGGCTGTTACAAGCACTTATGAACGTCAAAGAAGCTACACCATCGGTTCACAAACCCTACGGGTGGAAGACCTTGTAACGAGAAGAACCGGCAAGAAACTCGACAAGGGCTATTTTTTCTCCCTGTTTTATTTTATACCGAGTCGTCAAATTTAAAAGTGACCTTCAATACTTTACATCAGGTACGATGCCGGTTCTTCTCGTTACAAGGTCTCCCGCTGTAGGGATTGTGAACCGATGGCGTAGCTTCTTTGACATTCACAAATGCTTACAACAGCCTAGACTCAATAAATAATATTGAGTTTGAGTTATGAGATGAAGGCTAAGAGCCTCCCCGTTGCATGTTACAAAAAATACAGATATTATTTCTTTATGTTGTGTAGTTTGAAAAGGGCAATGGGCGGGATCGGTCCAAATATTCATCACGAACCAAACCTACGTAACTCGATAGTCCAATAAATACAAGAAAAGGGGCAAAGTATTGGATACTTGTTACTTGTTATGTGGATCAAGTCCTTACGACTTGATCCACATAACAAGTCCCATACCTACTACTTAACCGCCTCTGTGGTCTAGTGCTAACAGCCAGCGTTATCAGACCCAGAGGTTTGGGGCTCGATTCCCAGCGGGGGTACATGTTGTTTCGGTTTGGTTGATGGTAGGACTTCTTGTAAGCCCAGCTGGCTAGCTACCACTACTACCTATCTTATCTAAGTCTGACGCCATAACAACAATGTTTTCAGGATGTTTTGAGGATTCCGGTAGAGGCTCGCTTCCATCTTCAGTCTTATCAATACATTAACATTAACATCAGGTATGATGAAGGTTAAGAGTCTCCCAATGTTCATAAAAAAAAACGTTGCCCATATTTTTTAAACTGGTCATCTTTTATTTACGGAGGTCTCGTTGGTTGTGGACATTTGGATCAAGTCCTGTAATACTTTGCAATGCATGAAAAGTAATTGTCAAAAAAAAAAAAATGGACGACTACACACATAAAACGAGTTCGGGTCGGGTTTATTTTAAACTCACCGTATTCACACCTACCCCTAGATGTTTAAAGATATATGAATGTCTGCACGAATATCTACATTAATTCGTCATTTGCTAGCAAGACACTCTGTGTCCGGAATATCTATGTATTGTGTCTCATCTCTGATTTATGACATACAGGGTGTCAAAAGACCCATACCGAAGCCGTGATATATGCGTAGTGTAAATCAAACCAAATAAGATTATGTAAAAATAATTGCTGGGAAACGACTTTTATTTTTAGTAAAAAAAAGGGTAGAAAACGAAAAATATGTAGCATAATTCCGCAAGAAAAAACTTACATACAAGATGCACCGCCCGCCAATATATGCAGATGCAGCACAGTGACACACCTTGCACCTTCACCGACTACTCTACACGTGTTTCGCCCACACACGGAGCATCCTCAGGAGTTGTTAGACCGTGCAATACCAGCACCGAGTCGAGTCGCGGGCGGGCGGCGGTGCATCTTGCATGTAAGTTTTTCTTGCGGAATTATGCTACATATTTTTCGTTTTCTACTAAGATATGGATTTCCGCGAAGTAACGCCTGATTCTATAAAAAAGGGTGTTATTTTTTTACACGAAATGGAATGGGTGGAACAACGTTTGCGTGTATCTGTAGGGTACGAGTAGGCGACCGGAGCCCCATATCATTGACTTTCAACGAAAATCTAAAAAAAATATTGACTTTTAATCTCAATAACTCCTTAACTATCTGTACCTGATTTGGTCCCATACAAGATAAAATTGTAACGAAAGGGAGAATACCTGGTTTTCGTTTTCGTTATGGGTCTTTTAACACCCTGTATATCTTACTTCTTTGCTTATAAACAACCAAATGTGTCGTCTAATATATTCGTAACAATTCCTCAGTAGATTAGTGGGACATGGAACCCCTTTACTCGGCGGTAATGGGGCAAACAGACAAAAATCGGGACCCGCCACACTGAGTAATTCTCATTTGTTTTGATACCAAGCGGGGTACTGTCACACCGAAGTCTAACAAAAATATAAACTGTAAATGTAACCGGCCTAGTACGTACAGTGGCTGTTCGTACGGTTATTCACAGATCAAAACTGTCTACGGATATTATATTTCATTTTTTATATGTAACCCCATCTGAGATTAATTTTAGGGGCTTTTCGAAAAAAGTGGCGAGACAAAACTATAAAATCGTACGTACATCTTATGTTTTGGCGCGCACTGTTCATTGAAATAAAACAACTTATACGGAAATCAAACGCGCTATATTCTCACGAACTAAGTTGTAATTTTAAGTTTTTTAGGGGTTTTTTTTTATTTTCCCGACGTTTCGGCACCTTTACAGCTGCCGTGGTCATGGGATGACTGGCTACTTATAAGTCTACCCTCAAAAAGTTAACTTATTTTCGTTCGGATACGGTTAGACATTTACTATGGCACAAATTATTATTGATTTGATATTTTGATTGAATTGTTATTTTAATTCTTTATTATTAAGAAAAGAGAAAACTAAAGACTCTACTGGCAGTTCACAAATTGGGAGGACCTTTGAAGGAAGAAGCTGCCAAGAAAACTTCGAAAGAAATTACGATATTATGTTCCTTTATCTCCACCTTTACTTTTTTATATTAATCTACAAAAAGAACTAACCGTATCTTTGGGTCTTGCAGTGAGACTTTAATTTATGGATAATAGGGTCACAAGCTGGTGGAATCTTCCATAGAGATGATAATGATGGAAGATTCCACTAGCTTGGGACCCTATTATCCATTACATCTTTACTCTCTCACACTCTCTTTCATCTCTCTCTTACATGCAAAAAATACTGAAAAGGACTCGGCATCAGTATTAATGGCCAGTATCCAATACACCTTCGTTTTGCCGATGATACAATCCTAATGCTGAGACCTTGGAGGATCTGAACAAAATGCTCGAAGATCTCCGTCGTGCTTATCAAAGAGTGGGTCTTAGAATGAACACGGATACGACGAAAATCATGCCGAATTCCCACGTTGCACCCATTCCAGTTCACGTTGGGAACACTCACTCGAAGTTGTTGACAATTACGTTTACCTTGGACAGACAAGCCAGTTAGGTAAGTCCAACTCCGAGAAAACGATCTCGTCAAATCCGACTCGGATGGGCAACATTCCGTAAGCTGCGTAAAATCTTCGCGTCGAACTTACCTCATTGTATTAAGACGAAAGTCTACGACCAGCGTGTGTTTCCGGCGATGTCTTACGGCAGTGAAACGTGGTCACTAACTATGGGTCTGATAAAAAAGCTCAAGGCACCGAAGCCGTTGGATGGATGCGGGCGACCAATCGTCGTGGCGATCCTTGGGGGAGGCCTATACCCAGCAGTGGGTACCAAATATTGTAATACCTCGAGATGTGCTTTATGGCAACAATATGATTAATAAAATAATTAAAAAAAAAAACAACTTTGATGATGATTCTGATGCAAATATTATTTAATTACGATTACTGATATTAAGATTAACAGTGATTTTGAAAGAATCCTGCAGGCCTACCGCCATCTTTTAGAAACCGTCATGTCGTAAGAACGTTTTGTTTTCCTTTTGTTTCAATACTGTTTAAATTACAAGCTTGACTTTATTTGACAAAAGACGTCGTAGTAGGTTTGATTGATAAAAATCTTGTTTGAGTGAATGATTGAGCGATGACGCCACAAAACTTCCGTCAAAAGACAAGCTTGTTTTAAGAGGTTCGCGGTACGATATGACATATAACAACATTGCGCCGATACAAACTGACATTAAACAATATTGCGTTAAGAGATGGCGGTAGGCCCCCTTATCTCAATTATGCTCCTGAATAATGTTACTGTGATCCCTAATGATAATAAATCTTAAATAATTGCTTCTTTTTAATATATTTGTCGAAATCTTCAGACAAAAGTTTACTCCGTGGACAAAAGTTTACTCCGTGGACAACATTCTACTCCATGCCAAGCTCCGTCGACATAGCACCACTCCATGGGCTTATATTTTCTTATTTTTAAATTTTCCCAGTACCCGTTCCATTTTAAGCTCGGTTTTTACGTTTAAAATAATGTTTATAGGTTTACGGACATACATCTTAAGTTTTGGCGCGCACTAGCTGTTCATTGAAATAAATCAACTTTTACGGATATCAAACGCGCTAGGTATATTTTACGATTAAGACGATGTTTATTATTAAAAAAACCCCTAAAAGAACTAAAAATACGGAGAATTACAGCTTAGTTCGTGTAATGTAGCTCGTTTCATATAGTATATAAAGTACATAAGCTATCGAACTTATGAGCATTACAAAAATACTTCGAACCAGCGAGCTTCGCCACGGCGGCTTTGGAACTTATGAAGCGGACCTCTATGATTTATGGATGTCTGCACAAATATCTACATTATACATGTAGCTTGTTTGATATAGTTTATAAAGTACATAAGCTATCGAACTTATAAGCACTTCAGAAATACTTCGAACGAGCGAGCTTCGCAACGGCGGCTTTGGAACTTATGAAGCGGACCTCTAAAGTTGATAAAAAGTAGAGAGTATGAGCATGTTGCACCGACTGACTTTCTTGCCGGTTCTTCTCGTTACGCGGTCTCCCGCCGCGGCGGGTTTGTGAACCGATGGCGTAACTTCTTTGACTTACATAAGTGCTTGTAACAGCCTAGACTGAATAAATGATATTGAAATTTGTTTTTTTTTTTATTTTGACCCATATAACACTCGGTTCTCATACGTGCTATTAGCGAGGGTTGTTAGTTTTTTCGGTCGGTAATAGCTTCGGTAACTGGATTTGCTTATTACACCTTATAGCGACCCACAAATTAATGTCAGTTGTTTTATAAAACTTCCAATACGATCGCAGCGATTAGAATTCGCAATTAACATGCGACATCGCCTCGCATTGCAGTTTTGTATGTGAGCCCTAAGGGACAAATAAACTTTATTACGTATATTCATTTGTATAAAAATACACTTCGTTTAAAGTTAAATTCAATACGTACATCTTATGTTTTGGCGCGCACTGTTCATTGAAATAAAACAACTTTTACGGATATCAAACGCGCTATATTTCCACGAACTAAGTTGTAATGTCCGTATTTTTAGGTTTTTTAGGGGTTTTTTATCCCGTGACCACGGCAGCTGTAAAGGTGCCGAAACGTCGGGAAAATCAAAAAACCCCTAAAAAACCTTATTTCAATTAAATTCAATAATTGGGGTTAATACCTGCATTTACCTTAATATGGAACGCGAAAGTTTAAAATTGAATAAAAAATAAGTACACTGAATCCATTCCACGTGGGTGTAACAGCGGGCCTGGTTGACAAATGGCGTCAATCGTCAGGACATTATTGGCGGAGGGCGGGCTTTCAGCCATCCTCCCGACGACGCGACGTCAGCGAAGCCTCTACTAGTGATGTTACAAGGTGCGACAGACCTTTTTTGCTACAAAGACATTGAAAGGGAAGGCTGAAGGTGATGCCCTGAGGGAGTTTGAGAACTATTATAGATACTAGAAAAATATTTTGAGAAAGCAACGTTTGTCAAAGGCAAATCACTTCTGCCATCATCATAAATTGTGAGGAATAATAATGCAGCTTCACCATTCACGAGTATTATTAATGCGAAGCGATGGCTGGTTCATGCGTCATGCTCGTGAACGGGTGCTGCCAGCGGGATGGGTCTGCTCATGTTTGCTTGTGTTAATGTATGTTGTTTTGATTTTATGTTATTTATGATGTTTTGAGTTGAGATGCGTGGCACTGCTTAATCAGAGTAAATAAAGGTAAATAATGTTTTCAATTATTCCAAATATATAAAAGCTTTTTTTTATTAATTTTATTAACTTTAATTACGCTTTAAGATTGTGACGCAGCTGATGCGTAAAGACACTTTTATCTTTCTTTTTTTGCTGTTGCCATTGTATTTTTTTATATTTATACAGCATAACATAAGTACCTGAAGTACGTCATGCTCACTCAAACGTTTCTTCGGCGGTGTCGTGTGAGGCGGGTCGTTACGTTCCCTAAAATATGGTTGAGCGAAGCGATGGCTGGTTCATGCGTCATGCTCGTGAACGGGTGCCGCCAGCGGAAATGGGTCTACCTCAGTCTGCTTATCTTAATGCTGTGCTTAAAGCCTAAATATTTTTATCTAAAATAAATTGATACTGACCTGTATGTACCTCACAACTTGCAGTGTAGTAGTCTTATGGTGCGGGAGATGTTGTAATGTATGATAGACAAGTCTTTCTTTGCCAGTTAAAAATTGTTTACGTTTACAATAACCATAAAATGTAATATTTTAATTAGTATTTTCCTTTTGTGATAGAAATTTACCTTACTGATATGTTAAGGTCACTTTTCAATTTGACGACTCTGTATGAAATAAAACAGGGAGAAAAAAACAGCCTTTGACGAGTTTCTTGCCGGTTCTTCTCGTTACAAGGTCTTCCGCCGTAGGGTTTGTAAACCGATGGCGTAGCTTCTTTGACGTTCATAAGTGCTTGTAACAGCCTAGACTGAATAAATGATATTGACTTTGACTTTGACTAATGTCTTCCCTCCTTGGGTAAATGGATGGATGGATCTAGAAAGTATTGAGACTGTAACGTATCTTGCGGTCTCAACGCGAGTTGACGGTTGAATATTATACAGATAGGTAACACAATTTAAAACTGTTAGCAAATTATTTGTTTGATCACAAAAAAAAACACTGAATCTATTCCACACGGGTGTGACCGCAGGCCCGGTTGACAAATGACGTCACTCGCCAGGACATTATTGCGCAGGGCGGGCTTCAGGGCCATCCTCACGGCGGCGACAGCCAAGCCTCTGCTAGTGATGTTACAAGGTAGGACAGAGCCTTTTGCTATATATTGAGTAAAAAGGAGGGCTAAAGGACATGCCCTGAGGGAGTCAAGCTAGGATGTGATTTTCTTTCGGGTATTTTTAGTAGTTACTGTAAGTAGTACTGCCTACCGTTGTAATTAGATTAAATAAATAAAAATATTGGTTCAGGTTCCAACGCCATTTACTCTTATTGTCAGTGAAAACATGTCCGTGGCCACAAGAGATAATGTCGACCTTAGAACGAGTTCGATGATAAATCCACGTAGGAATTGTTTTCTTTCTGGAGTGTTTTTTGCACTCGAAACCATTTTCACATAAATTGTGTAAATGAATCCAATTCTATTACTTAAATTGAAATCAATTTAAACTGAAACCAAAGAAATCATAGAGTAAGTAATCACTACGTTTAAAGAAATTCCCATGACAATATTCTGACTTTACTAATCAATTTTTTTTTAAATTTACACTCTTATAACACTATGATCTTCTTTATAAAAAGATCATAATGTAAAAAGCGTAAAATCCATGGAATAAAAAGGTAATACGTACTAGTACTTAATAATTCCATGGCTGAATCTACTTGGCACAAAGAGTATACTTGGTATTGATTGACATAACATGACATGCATGATAGATAAAATTATAAACAGATAACTGTCATTGCGATATTTAATATTAAACTAATTTTAATTAATTTGAAACAGAGATTTTAAGCTGTGGGAAGTAGCAGGGGCTGTTGCTATTCAATGAGATAAAGGTAAATTTTCAAATGGATAGTGATATCGTGATGTTTTGCGGTAAGTTTTTGTTGTCCCCTGTACCACGATTAGTTCGCAACGTTAGCGATAATATCGTTTTACAATACTACACTGATTATGAATCGTAACTTTAAATTCTTATTTTGAGTAATGCCTGGGTTTTGATTAACTGAAATCCTTTCAGAATAAATACTAATACTCTAGAGAGTCTCTATTTTCAATATTTTCCCCGATTATAGGTCCCACGCGGTATATGCACTGTTTACATTACAGAAGTTAGTTACAAGTAAAAAAAATTCGCTTAAGTTATCGACAAAGTACAGCACTTCTCACTATCAACAAACAAACAATATTCCCGACAAAATATTTGTGTTGTTCGCCCTTTGAGGCTCCAAACCACACACGAGGTATGCTTGCTTTATTTTTATATTGTTTGCGACGTGATCAAAGTTATTTGTCCTGTTATTAAGGGGGTACAGTTGACAGCACCTCGGGGTTTACTTTTTGTCTTTGAGAGCGCCTTATGTCGTTCGTAATAGAGGTGTGTTTCCTTGTGCAAGTGTGAAGCCAGATGTAGTGTTGATTGTATCTACTAGATACGACATTCTTGGTGGAAGAATTGTAGTTATGAGGGAACATGAAATGTTAAGGTATAATAAAAAGAATAAGCGCCAAATCTGTGCCTGTATTTTTTTACAATAATTCTTTGTTGGTAGGTTCTTGGTGGGATACACCAAAACAATGAATTACTGACCAACATATTTTTGATTGATTTTTGATGGTTGATTTTGCTGTTGTCTGAGGTCATTTAAAATCGAAAGATAAAACTTAACGACTCCTAATCAAAAGAAGATTAAAAGATAATGAAAGATTGAAAAACTTCGGCGAATGACGGCTTATGAATAAATCCGATGAATTAGCTTAAGTACTTAAGTCAAGAAAAACTTCTGAAATCTTGTATTTTTTTTTTTGTATTTTTTGCTGTGCCGGTTAACATGGCTCTCAGCCCCGCCAATACGGTACCGACGGAAGACCAGCGCTGGCCAAAAAGCCAAGCATTATGCTGAGTCGGTACCGTTTTGGGACAACCTGTGCCTTTTTTGTGTTATTTTTATGTACCATTATCGTGTTTGTCTCAAATAAATATACAATTTCTTTAATTTTTTTCTTTAAATATCAGACCAAGATAAGAAATTGAATATAATAAGGTATAGCCTAACATAGCATTGGGTAGTAGCCTTGCTTACTGTGTAACTGGAACAGTTGTGGGTTCAACCTCAGTTGGAACAAACATTCATATGTAGCCTTGCTCACTGTGTAACTGGAACAGTTGTGGGTTCAACCTCAGTTGGAACAAACATTCATATGTAGCCTTGCTCACTGTGTAACTGGAACAGTTGTGGGTTCAACCTCAGTTGGAACAAACATTCATATGTAGCCTTGCTCACTGTGTAACTGGAACAGTTGTGGGTTCAACCTCAGTTGGAACAAACATTCATATGTAGCCTTGCTCACTGTGTAACTGGAACAGTTGTGGGTTCAACCTCAGTTGGAACAAACATTCATATGTAGCCTTGCTCACTGTGTAACTGGAACAGTTGTGGGTTCAACCTCAGTTGGAACAAACATTCATATGCTGAACATTTTTGTTTGTTCCGCGTCTGGTTTTTTTGTTATATTATTGTAGTTTTGACATTAGAAAGACCTGGCTTATTGTCTCCTCGACCGATATAAAGAGCTACTTGCCACCAGCCTCCAAAAATCTTCACTACTTTGGGGCCATGCTATTTTAACCGCCTCTGTGGTCTAGTGGTACAACCACCGGTATCAGACACAGGGGTCCCGGGTTCGATTCCAAGCGGGGGTACATATTGTATTTGGTTTGGTTGGTGGTAGGACTTGTTGTAAGTCCGCCTGGCTAGCTACCACCATCTTATCTAAGTCTGACGCCATTACAACAATGTTTTCAGCATTGTTGTGTTCCGGCAGTTAAAGATAAGATAGCCAGCTCCTCAATGATTGAGGATCCTCGCTTCTATCTTCAGCCTTATCAATAATTAGTATGATGAAGGCTAAGAAGGCTCTATGAAGGCTCCCCGTCGTTCATTATTAAAAAAAAAATGCTTATTTCAGCACTTAAAGCGTCACATGCGTCTATCCTTTTTCTTATGTCCTGTGCATATAACATTATTTACCAGTAAATCACTGAGCTAATCAGTGTGATTACAAACAATAGTCGATTCTGCGCTAATTGGTTCGTCGCCAGGAGCCCCTGCTCCTACGGGACCCCTTAGTTTGTGGCCGACGGAATTGCTCGGCGTTATTGTCGGATACTGCATTATTGTGGCTGTCAATACCAGGGTTGACAAAAATAAGATCGAATATTATTAACTGTACTGAAATATCTTGTCTTAAGTTTGAAATTAATTACAATATACATTCGTGACAAAATGTTTTATGCGCCAAACACAGAACCATTGCATCCATTTCCCTTTCAACAATTTAAAATTTCTTTATGTACCTTTTTTTTTTTAGGCGAAGCTTATTTCAGAGCGTCACATGCTACTTCTATCGTTTTTCTTATGTTCTGTGCATATAACTTTATTTGCCAGTTAATCAGTGAACTAATCAGTGTTATTAGTCGGTTTTGGCTAATTGGTGCTTTGCCAGGAGCCCCTGCTCCCGCGCGACCCCTTAGTTTGTGGCCGATGGAATTGGTCGGCGTTACTGTCGAATACTGCGTTCTTGTGGCTGTCAAAGCCAGTAACTGCAGGTTATCAAATATTAAAGATACTAGAAAAAAAAAATGTCGCTAGTTTCGTGGTTTTTTTTTTGCGAAACAGAAGCAGTCCATAAATTTCCCTTTATTTTTTTCTCTCTTTACGTTATCTTGGCCAATGCCCCTCTTTTTTTTGGGTTCCCTTTTTTATTTATTTATTTATTTATTTATTCTTTATTGCAATATAAAAAAAAATACAACAAATGGCGGACTTAATGCCATCAGGCATTCTCTACCAGTCAACCAGTAAAAGGTGTGAGACCTACCGTATCGGCAATAAAGTAGTACTATAAAACATAATTCAGAATATTGTAACAAAAGTGGGAATATTAACGAATAATACATAAACATACTACATAATATAAATATTTAACATACATACATAAATACATACATATAAAATATATAAGGACTCATTATGTCAGAGATGAAGGGGATCAGCGTAGGGATTTAAGATAGTGTTCACGGACCAGTTTCTTAAACACAAACTTGCTGGGGGCTTTTCGAATGTCCAAGGGGAGGGCGTTCCAGAGTCGAATTGCAGTAAGGGAGAAAGAGTAGGCGACAAAGCCAGAAGTGTGGGAGGGAATTTCTAAAATGAGATTGCTGCTAGAGCGAAGGTCACGTGGATGAGAAGAACCCAAGAACTGAAATCTAGACTTCAAATATTCTGGGGTAAGTGGATCGAACAAAACGTTGAAGAGAACACAGACAACTCTCAGGTTCCTACGCTCACGAATAGGAAGCCATTTGAGCTGCTGGCGTTAATGAGAGATATGGTCGTATTTACGTAAACCATAGATGAACCTAATGCAATTGTTGAAAAGTCGATCCAGCTTATCCAGGAAAACTTCATTGAGATCTGTGCAGCACACGTCGGCATAGTCGATAAGGGGTAGAACGAGAGTTTGTATCAGTGCAATCTTGGTGCTAGACGGAAGAAAGTGCTTGAACCTGTACAAAGACCTAAGTGCGTTTGTTACTCTAAATGCAACAAGTTCAACGTGATCCTTCCAAGCGAGCTTAGCGTCAATGAGTAAGCCCAAATCTTTGACCTGCTGTGAAAATTCTATTACCTCACCATTATAGCACAGTGGAGTAATTTTGTTAAGTTGTACGTGCAATAATTGACGAGAGCTACCGATAATAATAGCTTGGCATTTTTGTGCATTCACCGAGATGCCGTAGTTGTTGGACCATTCCAATATCCTCGCCAGATCACGGTTGAGAGACTCAATAGAATTGTTCAAATCCTCTGCTTTACTTTGAACATAGAGTTACAACATAGTTTTCAGTACTAATAGGCGTCGATGCTCCTTTTGACTTCCTAATTGTTGTATTTCTGTAGTCAATATTTAGACAGTTAACTGTTTTAATCGGGATACATTTTGACCAACGCAGAAATTCAATATTTTTGTTCTTTTATGTTTTAAATGACTCTTCGTCAGAAATACGACAAATCGATTTCAGTACTTACGTAATACTCAAAATTAACTACATAGCTTCCAGATAAAAAATGCCATTAGTGAAAATAAATAACGACTGTAGGTTAAATAACTTTTGACAGCCCTAGCTCAGAAAATTTCGTGTCTCCAGATTGGATATTGATACCAATTTATTATTAGTTTTAGTTCAATGACAGAAATAAGCAAGAACACTCAATTGAGGAAAAAATCTAAAAATAAAACAAAAAGAAATTATTTTAAAGGGCAAGGCAAGGAAATGTCTGCCTTTTTATTTGCAAAGCCTTTTAGCTCTAGGATACTTTCTTTATTTAGAGTCACTCTGACTTTCTGTCCTTTTCACGAACCAACGAACCATTTATCAAAATTGGTTTTTTATATTGCGAAAATTTAAGTGGTCCGGCAGGCTGATTGTGATTATCTAACAAAAAATCACCTAGCTACCAGTGTCATCGCTGTCATTACTGTCAAATTTTTATACTGTATGACAGCCAAAATAGCGAAACTGGAATCTGAACCGAGATTTTGTCAGACAATCAGCCCTCCGAGTGCAACATAACTAGTTTCAAAAGTTTTAAAATAAAAAGACATTGTTTGAAAAATACTGATTCTTATTATAAACCTATAATGTTGATGACTTATTTAAACTCTGACTAAAATAAATATATAAAAATAAAAAATCTTATTATAAACAAAGACGTAAGTTATTATGTTCGAATAATATCAACTAATAAATATGTTATAAATGCATTATGTAAATATAGTTTATTTCTTACGTTTATTAATCTTTTGAGATTTTATAGTAGGGTATTTCCTTAATTAAATTATATTTAAAATAATCACATTTAGTTGCAATGACACCTTTGATGGAATTTGTTTGTGTATGATACAAGAAGTAAGAGAAAATAATATAGATACTTATGCGTATTCAACAGATAAGTCCTTTTTTATTGAAAAACAAGTCACATTTAAAAGTCTCCGAGAAGACCAAAACCTTTTGGATACCAAGTGCCATTGCATAGAAATAAATCAAAATACAACTGTCGAAACGACTTGCTAAACACCGCTTTAATCTTGTTATAGTTTGAGGGTTTGTAAGAGTAATCCTTTTGTAATACACTCTTGTTAACTTACTTTATTTATGACTATTTCCAATAGACAAAAACGTAATATGCATTTTGTAAATTATACGCTTTTCCCACACTAAAGGTTTCTGTAGGTCTAGCACGAATACCTTTCGAGTAAGTATCGAGGGAGTAAAGTAAAAATATGTATGACATTTATTTATTTAATGTTTCGGCAGTGTTCCTACCGGACGTAAACGGAACTAGATTTTTCCATACATTTTTTGACATTGCGTGCTCGATAATTACTGGATACTATTTCGATAGTCTTTCGTGCTTTGAATTGAGAATTTCAACTTAAAAAAGGTCAAAATCAACTGAAAACGAAATGCAAACCATCATAAACAATATCATGCAAGAGGCTTGGGACCTTCTGAACTTAAAATTCTCGATTCAGAAACCAACCTTAAATAAACCGTGAAATTAATGACTACTAAAACTTTATATGATACAATATTGTGGATACTTATTTGTAGGTACATATCCATATTGTTACGAAATATAAGAATGGGAAAATTCATAGATTTAGCATTGTTCTCTGCGTTGCTACAATTATATACCGCGCTTCATACAAACAACGGATCAAAAAATGTGACCACAAATTTCGACGTTTTCTTCAACCAACTGTCTCGTTGCTACGGATGATTATTTATGCCATTGTCACGGTAGACTATACATTTGTGTCGGACTAAAATGGTCAAGAGCTGAATGTATGTAAGGTATACAGTTGCAGCAACGCAGAGACCAATAATAATATCATATTGTTTCTCAGTTCTCCATACCCTATCTTGATTCACATCAGCTACGCTGTTTTCTAAGCAACACAACGAGAATTTGTTATCATTACAATTGTCACATTAGCTGACAAAAAGTATTAAAAATAGTGCGTTCACCAGTGATGGTGTTGCATCCTTTGCTAAAGGGTGTTGCTTAAAGAATCGCACCTCTGCATCATAAACCTACATCTTATAAACGAGTGGCTGAAGATATCTCAGCTCTGAAGACAAGGCAGACTCGTCTTTCCCAAGCTCGGTGACCATCTCCTTAGCCCTGTTGTTGGCGTATTCGTGCTCGCAATCCTTTCGGTCCACCATCTTGGATAATGCCATCTTTAGCTGGTCCCGGGCGCTGCCCGTCGAGGAGTCTATGAGGTTCTTCATCACGTCGGGAGAGAAACCCTGGAAGATGGGAAAAAAATATGAGATATTATTTTAGGAGGATAGATTATTTGAGGAGCCCGTGGCGTAGTGGTTCGCGCGCTCGGCCTGCTATTGTTGAGGTTAAGCAACTTTCGCAATGGTCGGTCACGGGGTGGGTGACCAACATTTTACTATCTCGAGCTCCTCCGGGCTTCGGAAGGCACGTTAAGCCGTCGGTCCCGGCTGCATTCGCAGTCGTTAAAACCCACCAATCCGCATTGGACCCGCGTGGTGGGTAGTGGCCCGTTCTTCTTATCCACCCATAAGGAAGGCCAGTGCCCCAGCAGCGGGGACATTAAAAATGGCTGATGACGACGACGATTATTTTGAGGTCGGTGGCGCTGGGATTTGCGCGTTCGGACTGATGTTATAACACTTTAAACTCTGATGGTCACTATCACGAACAATGCTGTAATGAGTGCTGCTGTCTGAGGTTAGTAACTTTCTTGGGTATTTCGGACCTCGGTGATGGATGATAAAGTTGTGAACCGAAACATAATTTTTTTCTTCAACTGCTTAGACAGAACTTGAACCATGTTACATTGAGAAAAATATTAATATTACACGGAACGCTGAGACTTAAGCTATGCAGTTTTTACATGCGAAACTAACTCTGTCATTTATTACTAGTCATAGGCTTACTAGAAAATTAGTCAGTTAATTTACAATCCTACCAGTATTTATGACATAGTGCAGAATTAACGAGCGAAATAAAACGAAGATTAACACTTAACATGATCATAATAGCAGCACAGCATAGTCGATAGTAAAAAGATTCGACGACAACTATACAAGATATCATAAACTTTACTGCCCATAAACTTGGTATCAGGGGGTCCACTCTACTCGTGAATGACCGACGTCGGAGCTTCGGTTTCGAACGAAAACTTTGTTGCAAAAGACACTGGCGCCAACCTTTGGTAACCCAACAGTTTTTCGGCCCCATTTTTGTGCCGACATTTTGGGAAATATAAGTTAATAAATAAATAAATAATTGAATACAACACACCAATTATCTAGCCCACGTTAAGTTTCATCAAGAACTTGTGTTGGATACTAGATAACGGATAAACATACTTATATAAGTACTTTTTATTGTAAATACATACATAATATACATATTAAACACCCAGACCAAGACAAATAGACATGTTCATGCACACAAATATTTGTCTTGTCCGGGGATCGAACCCGAGTCCTCTGGCGCAGAGGGCGGGTTTAGTACCCCTGCGCCAAACAGGTCGTCAAATATCGTAAAAACCTTAAACCAATCCAAAGGTCTTCTTGTTTAATATTTATCACAAACCAAAGGTGTTTATTGTGGTATTTATTATGCATTTTATTCCGTAACATTTTCGTATCTTGAAGGTGACGAAGTGTGGACCCTGCTTCTGTTGCGAAAATATTATTGAGTGGACTTTACGTACTCTATGAAACAGGATAGAGTCCCATGACAGAGAAACGCGAGCTTTTAGTATTGAACACATAACACAAGGGTTTTAGACGAAGGAGGAATTTCTTTGAATTTCTTCACATTCTGTTTGCGAGGCGACTCTGTTTGAGTACTAAAACCGTATACAATTTCCTGCGTTATGAGGTTTTTCAATTGTATTATTTCAATCAATCATTTTATTGCTTTCCATAAGTAGGTACAGGTGTTATAAAATGTGTTAGGATCTTATGGGCCCTGAGGGGCGTAACAATTTTTGGTAAGAGGGATAATCATACAATTCACTTTCTCAATTCAATTTCAATTTTTCAATTCACTTTTCTTTTATGAAGATTGTCACTTAAATATTCATTAACTGTGTAGTATGCTTTCATAAATAGTACTTGTTTAAGTTTATTGTTGAATTGTGTATCTGTATTAATACTACTTAGTTGTTCTGGTAGTTTATTATATATTTTTATGGCCATGGCGTAAGTGCTTGTTGAGTGTAATTTTATTCGAGATGTAGGTATAACTAACTTGTTTTTATCACGTAAAGTGTAGTTGGGGTTATAATCTATGTGTTTTTTAAATATTTCAGGATGCTTTTTTTACAAATTTGCAGATTTCAAGTATGTAGATGCACGGTAAGGTAAGTATTTGGTGTTCTATAAAATATGGTTTGCATGATTCTGTACTTTTGATATTTACTAAAATTCTTATTAATTTTTTCTGCAGTATGAACAGGCTGTGAACATCGGTGCTGTTGCCCCACATTATGATGCCATAGCTGAACCACGCTGAATTTAATTATCTTAAGATATTTTAGCGTGCGGTGCCTCCCGACACACCATGGCCCACCACCTATGTTGCCCCGCTTGTCCTTCCCGCTGTGAACCTAAGGAGCTGTGGACCGATACTGAGTCTGCGATCCATATAGCCAAGTTCTGGGCGGAAAAAATATAAACCACGATTTACGATTTTCCATCGACTCGAAAGAAGAAGAATTGTAACGGACGTCATGCAACAGAGTAGAACCCTATGATCGAAGGTTAACATTCTATGTCACCAGCTCGTATTGGCACTAAGTTGTTACGTTATACGAGGGGTGTTTTATCACCCCTCTCGGTCTGATGAAAGCGTGGCGTCTGAACGCCCCGCGACGGATGTATAAACCTTTTGTGCGAATGTTGTAAAACTTTTATTGTTGCTGCGAAAAGAGGTTCGTAGATAGCACGTGACATTTTTGGTACTTTCGATGGTATTTCTTTTACGAAAGTTAGTGAAGTATTTGACTGTGAAATTGATAAACATTATTTTGTCGTTGTTCATTGAAGAATAATACATTTTGGAGGATGCTCGGGTGATTTTGAATACAATAAAAACTAATATATTTGTTTCCATTTTGCTGTGTCAAAACCTGAAAAAGGCACTGATGCCTTGGTTACGGGATCACTTTCATCAATTCGTTGTAATGTTTCACTTGTGTTCGGATACGTATTTATAGAAAATAACACCCAAAACGTTCTTCACAATAATATTTGTGCTGGTTGGGGATAGCTCAGCTTAGTTCCACTGCATCGCCATCGGGACCAGCAATATAAAAAAATCTATATTACTTACATATTTTTTTAAATTATTATTGAAGTGAAAACTTCTTTAGCGGCGTTGTGCACATCAGAAAATTTTTGGGATGGGTAAAAAATGTTAAAGTCGCGTCAGGACACGTGACACTGATCGAAACGATCTATTTCAAATTATATAAAGTCTCGCACTTGAAAGATCTACGTATATTAGTTAATAACATCCAATAAATAAAGATCTCTCATTACTACCAACTTTCATATTGATGCCAGGTCAGTTTTAATGGATTTACGTGCCAAATCAAGTTGGTCTCCGTTCTCATCAACTTTTTATGAAGTTGTGGTCAAGATATAGTCGATTTTGATTGTTATTTTTCACTTCTGCCGGCACTACCAGAGTGCAACCCGTTGTTTTTTTTATTTTTCGAGTTATGTGGTTAAGCGTAAAGTTAAAATATATCCTCAACTGCGACGAATTATAATTAGTAATGAGTCAACACTGTACCGAGTGCCAACTTTTAAATGCTAATATCTGTAGTGTGCCACAAGAATACATTAGTAAGAGAAAGTGATTTGTATTGATAGGAAAAACATTGACAAATTCCGCCAGTCCAAAATTTTAAAATGCCTTCTTCATTTTTTTTCCGTCAACGTCTCTAATATCACTAAGTTGTAATAAAAGAAAATCAGTTATTTTTGCACGGATGTGATGGGGTTGTGAAGTTACTGTATGAAATCTTGTTTTTTTTTAGGTTTAAGACATTTATTCTCATTAAGAATTACACATTACTTACATGAGAACAACACAATTAACAAACAAACAATACATATTCTAGAGATACGTACTTATGGACGGTAGCTTTAAAAACATTGTCTCAACAAATACACGAGCACCGCGAGCCTCAGGCATCGGGCGCAATGATAACAAAGCATTGATGTAAACAAAAAAACGTTCAGCGCCACGCTAGATGTGGCTTATTAAAAATAATTTGTTATGTTTAAGACTAATTCATTTTTCTTTTTGTATTGTTTTAGATTAGATGTTTGGTATTGAAAGTAATCCAAGCTTTATTTTAAAGCTTTTATCATTTTGTTTAATTTGCTTACGATTTTTTTTTATTCTTTCAAATTGCCGATAAAAGTGCAAGTTAAGTGCAAGTGCAAAGCATTAATACAAATGATGGTTCATTTATATTGAGACTTTTAACCGACTTAAAAAAAAAGAAAAGAAGGAGATTATATCTTAATAAATACATGTAAAAATCTGGTTGATATGGAGTAGGCTAACGTAATATGGCAGCCATTAAATTGCCGGTGAGTGTATTATACACTCACCGGCATATTTAATGGCTCATCCCGTTATTTTATACAAACATGCTCACTTTGCGACTCTATACATAAAAATGTCAACATATTTCTGCAAAGATCTGATGATAATGTTTAAGTTAAGCTTTCGACTAACAAACTATAAATAAGAGCAAAGCAATGTTCTGACAAACGAATGGAAGAGTTCTCAATAATTTAAGCGACAAATGCCAGTAACCAAATTTTTTTTTAATGCATGGCGGCGATTCTCTTATCCTTCATCAAGTATTGATAAGGCTGAAGATGTAAGCGAGCCTCTCCCGGAATCCTCAGCAACTGAGGAACTGGCTGTCTTATCTCGAACTGCCGGAACACAACAATGCTGAAAACATTGTTGTTCTGGCGTCAGGTTTAACCCGGGACCCCTGGGTCTGATACCGGTGGTTGTACCACTAGACCACAGAGGCGGTTAATTTGTTCTCGCAAGTCTACACTATTTATTTATTTTTACTACAGCATCACCTCAGTAATCAAAATTGACAACATTCTACTTACACTGTAATCTGATAGCCTTTGTCTCTTCGCTTCCCTGCTCAGCAGGTCATACAGCAGGAGCAGCCTTAAATTCGACCCTGACAGCTTCACCTTCTGTATCGGCTCCGGCCCCGACCTCAAGTCTTCCCATACATCCACCACTCTATCATCTGTCGCATCATTAGCCATCTTAATCATCTCTCGAACACTCTGTGACAAGTACTGCAAGCTGTCATCATTCAACTCTTCATCAATATTTAGAAGGTCTGCTCTTGCAACTTTGTCAGCGTCAAAGTGAGGTGGCAGCAACGGCAGCTCTTCAGGGCTTGGTTCCATTAATGGCTTTACTTCATCGTTGTGTATAGACAGAAGTGGTTCCTCTGTTTTCCGTTCTGGAGGTGGTAGTACTGTGTATTGAGAGTTACTTTCAAGTGGTAAGAGAACAAATTGGCTTTTTGGCGTTTGTCTTTCGTTAGGTTTGGGTGGTGCGAATGGTGCAAAGAGACCTGGCTTGTGATGTGGGGTTGTTGGATTCAACCTGGAAGTTTTCGTTTTAAATAAAGTTTTTTTAGAATAAATTAGAAAAAATCTGTTGTATGTTCACATTCACATTAAATTTCGATGATACTTAGCATAAACTGCAGTTTTCCAGATTATTATTTCTTAAACAAGCGTAAAATACAAAATAAGAAGATAGAATTAGAAAAAATGTCTACAAAGAATTAAACTGTTCTTTACGTCGCTAAAGCTCCAAAACATTTATTTTTAGTAGGCAGGAAAAAAAAATTAAAAGAAAAACAGTAAGAAAATAATAGAACTTAAGTATTCAAAGATAGTGGGAAAAATCGTATTCATTAGCCACGGCAGCATTTCCAGGCCTGAGATTATGAGACACAATAGATATTCCCTTATTCTCTGGACACCGGTGTCCGGTTCGGGTTTGATGAAATAACAGAGTACACACAGTTTCATTTCCACAACAGTTGTATGGAATCTGTTTGCAAAATGAAATTGTACCCTCGGTGTCGTCAGGTAAATACGATTTTCCGTGACTAGCAGTGAAGAGTGAAGCGAGATACCATCACCTATAGGTACTGTAGCCCATCCACCATCCATGGGGAAACTGCTGGAAGGCTCCACCAGCCTCGCTGGCGGTGACATACTGTGGTATACTGGTGGGTTTCCAAGGGGTCGGGTTGGTAGTCGGGCGGGGCGGTTTTGTAGTCACCCGGGGAGGCTTGGTAGTCGCTGCTGGTGGTTTGGTCGTGGGGGGGTCGTCACGGACTTCGAACGCCATTTGGTCGGTGAGGTGAGCGATGACTTGCATCGCGACGGGGAGGTAAGAGTCTGATAGCTGGACTTGCTGTTTTGCTGTGTTGACCTGGAAATTGTATTGTTTTGATGAGAAGGGGATTTTTGTGCAAGGTTTTTTTTTAATTTATTTCATGTGACACGTAGGCACAGTTTCGAAGCATATTGCACTGCGTCAAAACAGTAGGTTAAGTAGTTGAAAAGCAATCTACCGGGTCCGAACTGGCAGTTGTCCGACCGGCGGCGATGATCGAGTAGCCAGTAAAGCCAGAAACTAAAAACAGATGACAAGCGGCGACCGGTGACTAATAATTCGTGTGTTTGTTGTTTTTATTTTGCTTACGTCTGTATCCACTGTCTATGTAACACACTTTTTATTTAAGCTGTTTATCCTTTATTTTTTTTTTTTTCTATATATGTCATGGCACCGTATTACTAGACCAGACTCGCTAATCAATTTTTTGTGTTGAAAAGGCAAAGGAACTTGGTACTGTGCAGCCTTTCCAATATCGATTTCTATATTTTTTAAATAGTTTTATTTTTGTTTAGAATATATTTTTTATGTTTTATTGCAGTGTTTAATTTTTGTTTGTTTGTCTTTTTTTATTATTCCTGTTGTCACCAAATAGGCTCCTCCAAAATACCAGCGTCTCAGTGGCATGCTCCGTATGCCACTGACTAGTTGGCCGCGCACTTTTTATTTTTATTTTTTTTATTTATGTTATTATTATTTTGTCTGTGTCCAATAAATAGTTTTTCTTTCTTTATTTCTTTCTAATAGTTCTCTTGCTCGGCTATGAGCGCGTGTTTTTGTGCGGCGGGCGAGGACTCGCTCCACTCGCCGCTTGCCATCTGTTTAAGGGCGTTTGCTCGCTCGGGGTTGCTAGTTACTACCACTACTTTTATTATAATTATTATGTGCATTCAGATTCGCACTCTAGGTAGAAATGTCGGAACGGCGGCGGGCGCCCCGTGGAGTGAGCTCTGCCCCAGTGTGACTAGATACAATTTGACGGAATTACCGAAAACCTCAAAAAATACTGAAATATACCGACTTACAGAGGCTTATAATATATTATTATTATTATATTATTAGATAACACTGGATTTTTAAATATGTTTTATTCATACATTAACGCAGAAAATAAATGTATTTTAACAACCAACACAACCTCTAAGATATGTATTATCTATTACATAACTTTATTATTCCTCCAAATTATACTGAAAACAACTGTTTCAAAATACTGATTTTCGGGAAAATCTACAAAATATTTGAAAATATACTTAAAAGTACCTATTAAAATAATGAATCTGGTCACACTGTTGTCTGCTGCCAAGCTTTACTCTCCCGCGCGAGACAGGGTGTCGCCAGTGAATATTTATCGCTCAGCTACAAACTAGTAAAGCGAGTACTCGCCGGCGGTGTGAACAGCCAGCGAGGAACTATTATTATTTGCATCTCTTTTGTTGATACGGAATGTGTTATCTTTTATACGTTGTTTGAACGAGAAAATAGCCCATAGTTACACGCACACTCGCCCGCGGTGAGACAGGTCGTCGTCGTCGTCGTCTCAGCCACATGACACCCACTGCTGGGTATAGGCCTCCCCCAAGGATCTCCACAACGATCGGTCCTACGCTGCCCGCATCCAGCGGCTTCCCGCGACCTTCACCAGCTCGTCGGTCCACCTTGTGGGGGGCCTAACCACGGAGCGTCGTCCGGTACGCGGTCGCCATTCCAGAACCTTTCCGTCCGTGAGACAGGTGCCTACATTTAATTTTTCGACGAATCGAACCCTTTTAAATCATTTGATAATCCTCCGTTTTTAGTGAAACTTGAATAACGACCTTATTGAAATAATAAAAGTACTTCTAAAATCTCTTCATACCATTACTTTTAATGCTTTCTCATCAGTTAATGAATATGAAAGCTTACTTAATTACTTCAAAGGGCTTAAAATTTATATTTACTACAAAAGGAAGAGGCTCGTAAATTGGATTCAAAATGGATTTTGGTAGCTTAGGAATATTATGATTAGCCATTGCCTACGAGATCACTGGGCATCTATATAAGGATGTCAAGTACCATAGAACCTTCAAGTGACCTCATTAAAGAATAGGAGGTTGAATACGTGCACTTTATTTATTTTATTAACAATTTTATTATTTAAGTATTGGTAATTATTTGAGGAGCTCAGCGGCGCACTGGAGTCGTATTGAATCCTTAGAATTACATTAAATGCGCATGCGAACGTGGTGTTAAACAAAGGAATACGCATGCGAATGTAATTCGAATGACGAATGAGGAAGAATAAGGGGATTAAATTAGGAATCCTGAATGAAGCGATGGATTCAAGTCTGCCCAAGGCTAAAACACTTTTTTATCCCCCGGGAGCACACTCTACTTTATACATCTATTGTGTGTTTATACTTTGTTTTCATTTACCGTAACTGTATGCACTGTGACATTAAATAAAAAATAAATTATAAAACTAATAAATGACATAAATTTAAGGGGGGGGGGGGGGAGAAGAGATAACGTTTCTCCCCCTTTAACATAATCCAATTTGGATATTTTTTTTACATGTTGTTGAATAAGTAGAGCTGTACGTTTTTATTTTAAAGAAATATTGCTTTTAACAAAAATTATTTGAATCTCAATATTCGTTTTTTTTTACTAAAATACTACCTCGAGTGTTTCAATTTATTTAAGTTAAACAAACCAAATTACTAAAAAAAGAAAACCGTACAGCCCTAGATTAAGATGTACTGAATCGAATGACGCCAAAAATTTACTCATTTCGTAAAGGTTTAGCGGGGTGGAAATTTTATCGCATGAGACAATATTTCAGAAGGAAAATGTAGGCAATCGCTTCTAGGACTCGCGAACACAATCCTCTTAAGATGTGGGTTCTGGCAGCATTTGGAGCCACACCCAAACCCATCCTGGGACATTGGCATGATTGGCATCATCAGCATGATTGTAACTATGTGTTGTTGTGTAACATTTATTATTTTTCCTAACACGTAAAATAATATATCCACTGAATGTAGTCACAATATTAATTAAAATGGACTAATGACATACAACATTAGCAGCCATTAGGGTACAATAGCTGCTGTTGATTCCATTATTTCGGTAATGTTGTTGTAGGTACAATTACTAATGGTTCGGAATCGGGGTCATGTCATGAATAAATATTGTTCGGGTGTTTTCCGTTATGTAAAGTAGAGCCTGCGCAAACGTCAAATTTTGTCGCTCGTTTGTATCCGCAAAATATGTATGTCGCAGCCAACTGGTGAAACCAGCCGTTCAATTGGAGGGCTAGCCCGTCTAGTTAAACGCCGGCATTCAATGAAATGGATAAGGAACAACTATAGCCGAGTCGTTGAACGTCATATTTAGCCGTCTCATTAAATGAGATGTAATTAACCGACTTCAAAAAAAGGAGGAGGTTCTCAAGTCGACTGTATTTTTTTTTTTTTTTTTAATGTATGTTCCACCATAACTTCGCCAGTTGTTAACAGATTTTTATAATTCTTTTTTTATCTGAAAGAAAATGGTTTATGTGTGGTCCCATATAATTTTTACGAAGATCTGGCTAGTAGTTCTTTCATAGTCCTGAAAAAATATCAATCACCTTTTGGCAAGTAGTCGTATACCTAGATGACATCATTGTTGTGTATGGGCTGATTTTTAGTGTAAGTAACGGCACATAATGTAACAAAAAAATCTCAAATAAAAACATTTTATAAAAAAAAATCAAACTGACTTCAAAAAGTAAAAAATAAAACTTTTGGAGTCGGTGCTAGTTAGCTAAGGCCAAAAAAAATATAGTTAATAGAAATGCAATGTAGAATGCTTTGGCTGGCACCGACTCCAAAAGTATTTTTTTTTACTTTTTGAAGTCGGTTTGATTTTTTTTTATAAAATGTTAAACTATTCGTGAAAACTTCTAGCCGGCGGTGTAATATCAGGCACATTTCTATCACACATTTTTATTATATTAATATTGATAATAATATATCACTTTAAGTTAAGTTAAACGGAATAAAGCACATAAAATTTCCAGCTGATGCGAGCTATCTGACGCTTATTTGTTTTCGTGACTACCAGCGCTGCAGTGGCAAAAAAATGAAACTAAATTTAAATCACCTGGCTGATTTTACGTCAGCCATCTCGAAAGGGCTAACTTATAATGAGTCAACTAGTTTAACAGTGATGCTGGTTCGATCAACGATCAGCCTAGGTATTCAATTTGAGTGTCGGTGTTTAATTAACGGGCTAGCCCTCCAACTGAACGGCTGATTTAACCAGTTGGCTGCGACATATATTTGACAAAACATCGAATGGATCTTTCGTCTCACATCAAACGGAGATCCAAACGTATAATTTGAACTGATTTGATGATATAATTTGCTCAGTCGTTTGTACTTGAGCATAGAAAATGGGCACAGTTGAAAAATTATTATATTTTACAAGTACGTTTCAAATTATTTGTAGTAAAGCAATGTAACACTTTAAAAAGAGTAAGTTTACTGTTTAACACTAAAGTGCCGCCGTCCCATTTTTGTCCCACCCGCAAATTTGACCGTCTCTAAAACTCTTTTATTTTTTACATAGGTACGTGAAATTTTTTGACATTTAATATTTTTTTATACTTATTATATTTAAGATGTATTTTATCTAATAAAAACAATAGTAAAAAAATAATATATCGTTTTATCTAGAACTGCCGTTGGGTCATTTTTGTCCTGTCAGTTTGCGGGGGCGGAGAGGCGATGTATGTGTGGTTATATTATGCATAGGTTCGATCAATCACATGCACATTGTTAAGCGTAGCACTAAGCAATAAGTTCATAAATTGGTATTTTGTTTTAATAAGAGCATTCCTTAGGTTATATGAATTATGCCTTGAAAACATAGAATCTCAAGCTTCATAGTGCAGGTCATAAAAATGCCATCAAAATTTATAATAAACTTCCTTCGTCCATACAAGCCGAACCCAAACTAACATTTTTATTTAAAAAAACTGAAGGAATATTTTTTATGGAATTGTTTATACACCACGAAGGAATTTTTTCAATAGTATTGTGTTTTTCTTTTTTTGTGTAATTAATGTATCTATAATTGAAATTGAAATTGTAAAAAAAATGTACTTTCATACATGAGGTATATAAATGCGATGAGTCACACACACATACGTAGACTTATTGAAATTACAACATATTAGTTTATTCGTGATTTATGTATGAAAGTACAATTTTTTTATTATTTCGCGCAAACAAATAACTGAAACGAGTTAGTTGCGCATGTATTTATTAATTATTAAGGTATGATGAACCAATAATTGTGCAATGTTTGTTTGTATGGAAGTCGTACCACCTTAAGGTTAATTTTTTTTATTACATTTAAGTTTGTAAATTTATATTTATATATGGTATACGGGGTATACTTACAGTACTAACAGGGTCATGTTTATGGGACTTTATATTGTATATTGTAAAATATCTATAATACCAACATGTTGCATTAATAAATTAAAAAAATTATGAATAAATTATTTATGTTTTATACAAATTACTACCCCCCTAGAACAGCCGCCGTGCCAATTTTGTCCCATTATAATTTTTTCAAAGTTCATTAGTATCATGAAATTATGGTCAATATGCAATTTGTTACGTAAATAAACGTGTTTGAAGTAGACATGGCGTTACGAACCAAAAACAGTTACTGAAACTATGTATTGGTGCAATACCCATAACTATGATAACACCAACAGATAAGTTCTGAATTGCTTATCTGGCAGATGATTTAACAGTTGCAATATGAATAATATGCCAAATTAACTGCCAGATAAACTATCTAGAACTTATCTGGCAGATAACTTGACATGTTTTTTTCAAATTACAACCTGTCAAGGGAAAGAAAAGATTTTGAGTAGGTAATATTTCTTGCAATAACATAACACCCTATGATAATGCCAGCCAGCGGAAATGGGTCTACCTCAGTCTGCTTATCTTAATGCTGAGCTTAAAGCCTAAATATTTTTATCTTAATAATTTGATACTGACCTGTATGTACCTCACAACTTGCAGTACAGTAATCTTGTAATGCTAGAAATGTTGTAATGTATGATAGATAAGTCTTTCTTTGCCAGTTGAAAATAGTTTATATAGTTTTTAACACCCTTGCTCGTAAAGATGATGTAATTCCACCGGTTTTAAATATGTAAAGCGGGTCATATAAAACGCGTGTGTTACCAAACCAAATAGTTAAGTTATAGTCCATACAAATTCCATAACAGTATTATTTGCCATTTCAAATATGGAACTGATCGCCGCCGCACGACTCCAGCTACTGAGCAGCACGCTGTTGCTATTAAAATTTCGAACTAATCGCCGCGCGGCGCCAGTCAGTAGACAGTGTGCATTCACAGATTGAGTTTATTTAAAATAAAAAAAAAAACAGTTTATTCGGTAATTTAAACACTTGGCTGCATGCTCTAGCGTCTTTGCCAACATTTTCACGCAGCCACGGCAGAAAATAAACCTCGCTCCATTTTCTCAAATTTTCTTTTCTTTGTACTTGTATTGTGAATATCTTTTTCTGTTTCCTCGCAAATGTGTTAAAAAATGTCGTACGATATACGTGCGTATTGGTTATAACATGTTAACGCACTAATATCGTAATGTACTATTATAGTATTTGCTTTTTGTGATGGAAATTGACCTTACTGATTTGTTAAGGTCACTTTTTAATTTGACGACTCTGTATGAAATAAAACAGGGAGAAGAAAAAAGCTCTTGACGAGTTTCTTGCCGGTTCGTCTAGTTAAGCGGTCTCCCGCCGTAGGGTTTGTGAACCGATGGCGTAGCTTCTTTGACGTTCATAAGTGCTTGTAACAGCCTAGACTGAATAATGTTGTTGATTTTGAATTTAATTAATTTAAGGCTTGAAATGGATTGTTTTTAATCTGTAACATCCGTTATTCTACGTATTGGCAATACCTTATTAAACCGAATGTAAGTACCCCGATTCCTCCGATAAAGAGTTTCAAAATAAATAGTTTTGATAACCGTTATTGAAAACCAATACATCTCTTTCATACTTATTAACTTTACTTTGGAAATCCGGAGCATTGGACCGGATCTCTTTTTTTAATTTCCATGCTTTTTCGTGTGTTTTGTCTTACTTATCAGTAAAACATAAACAATATGTGTTGTATTGACTCTTTGTCACAGATATAATGAAAATTATCATTGCATTGCCTACGGAACTAATTATCTAGAGAAAAAATTGGTGATTTTCGATCCTTTCGATATGTTTTCCGTGAATTGTTAAATTGTTTTCATTTAATAGTTTTATTTATTTATTTAATACTTTATGCACATTGTATGTACAAAGGCGGACTTACTGCCTTAGGCATTTTCTACCAGTCAAACTTAGGGTGATGTGGAGACAACGGGAAGTAAACAACATAGGAAATAAATGATTAATTGTAGAAATAAAACATCTTTCACGGATATCAAACGCGCTATATTCCACGAACTAAGTTGTAATTGTCCGTATTTTTAGGTATTTTAGGGTTTTTGATTTTTCCGACGTTTCAAAATCAAAAAACCCCTAAAAATACTAAAAATACGGACAATTACAACTTAGTTCGTGAAATATAGCGCGTTTGAGGAAATACGGGAGATTAGTAGGTTAAATAGGGTGGTCAAGGCCCGCATACTTCTACGCTGCCGAATGGGCAACTTTAAGCAGAGAGCGGGGCGTGCGGACTCATGCTCATACTTGCGGAGATTATAAACGAATCGAATGCAGTTTTATAATAAAAAAAATCTTTTTTATTTAACGTCACAGTATGCACAGTAGGGGGTTGGATTTAGAAATAAGCTGACAAACCGGAAACTGACACAGGGGGTATAACCCCTGATATCGATTTTGGCTGCCGGAGAGGTACCTACGTATTTTTTTTTATTTTTTTATTTACTTAATTTTTGAGTGAAACGAAACGAAAAACAACACGGAAAAGTAAAGAATAACGTGAAATGAAACGTTTTCTGACAAAAATGAAGATAAAATTTCTGACAAAAATGAAGGGCGAAGCCCCCGCAATGAATAAAGTCTAAAGAGTTCATTAGGTTAGGTTAGTATGGTGCCCAACAACGCGCGAGCCGAGCGAGAGCTAGGAGCTAGCGTGCCGCGGCACCGGCCGGCGAAGCGCCAGAAACGACTTTTTTGTACGTGCAACGTTTTTTTTCATACTTTTCCCCTTTCCCCACCCCTTTTTAGCCTCCCTTCTGCCTACATAACCTCAAAAAATAAATTTCCATTAAGTATATTTTTTGAGGTTATGTTAACAAAAAAATATTTCTCGAAAAGTACGCATCTCCGGCAGATGGGGGTTGTTTTTTACATTCACATAGGAACATGTCGTTGCCAATCACCAATTTATAATATTGGAACATTTGAGCAACAAAGAGTTAATAAAACTGTTTCTTACCAAAGTGACTTTGGTCAGCTGCAGCAAAGTTGCCAAGAGGAAGAAATGTCGAATCATCTTGACGCCTGAAAAAAAAAAACATAAAATCATGGATGAAAACTGCCTAATTGTCCAATTTCAAAATCTATCACAATACGTACATCTGATGTTTTGGCGCGCACTGTTCATTGAAATAAAATTTTTAGGGGTTTTTTGATTTTCCCGACGTTTCGGCACCTTTACAGCTGCCGTGGTCACGGGATCACACAATCCCTATTAAAGGTATTGTGATTGTGATAGTAATTTATGGAATTGTGTAACTTATAGTAGCAATCCTTTTCAGAACGAATGATGTTTTAAATGACTCTTCATTTGTCACTTATCCATACATATTTTAAATGATATTTTCGTCTGTCACTTTGATAAGACAGTTAAATTTCGTTCATTCAATACCATTCAAAACGCATCCCGATCACAATCCCAGTCAAATATTAAATAGTGACGGCCAGAAATATGTAAATATCATTGAAACGACGAATTGAAGGGGATTGGAATCTTTTTAAAATTAGAAAAAAATAATTACTGAAATCGGTCCAGCCGTCTTCGAGTAATCGAGTAACATAGATAAAAAGAAAAAAAAAAGATTCCGTCGAATTAAGAAGCTCCTCCTTTTTTGAAGTCGGTTAAAAACTATTAACACTTTCGTCGTCACCCATGTTGCACATTCATTTTTGTATGGATATGTTTGCGGTGACACAAATCACCCTTCAACCTACATTTCCTAGGCGGAAGGCAGAGCCTAGACAATACGGGCCAAATAGTATATCGCTGACAGTTCGACTGCTTTAGCATCCGGGTCACTGGGTCACATTTTGGCACGGGAAGTAATGATCATGCGAATTGAGTCATTGGTCATGGGTTCGATACCTATCCGGGACAAACATTAATAATTTTAACCGCCTCTGTGGTCTAGTGGTACAACCACCGGTATCAGACCCAGGGGTCCCGGGTTCGATTCCCAGCGGGGTTACATATTGTATTCGGTGTGGTTGGTGGTAGGACTTGTTGTAAGGCCGCCTGGCTAGCTACCATCATCTTATCTAAGCCTGACGCCATAACAACAATGTTTTCAGCAGTGTTGTGTTCCGGCAGTTCGAGATATGATAGCCAGTTCCTCAGTGGCTGAGGTTTCCGGGAGAGGCTCGCTTCCATATCCTTATCAATACTTATCATCAGGGTCCGTATTCACTATGACCACTTAGCGATTCCTTGCTCAAACCACGCGAATGTCGTATTTGGTTTTGACATTTTCAAAATTAGTTTTTTCTGTAACACTTACTAATTTTAAAATAATTTTACTCGTTTAATAATTATACAACTTGTGACTTTCATGTGCTTGTACAATAACTCTATAATTTGGGAGTATCATTGAGAAAAAGACTTTTGAAAATGTCAAAACCAAGTACGACATTGGCGTGGTTTGAGCAAGGAATCGCTAAGTGGTCATAGTGAATAAGGGCCCAGGTATGATGAAGGCTAAGAGTCTCCCCGTCGTTCATAAAAAAAAACATAATAATAAACTTTATTGCACATAGTTACAAAGAAATACAATACAAAGGAGACACAAAACAAGACAGTAAACACACAATGGGCGGTCTTATTGCTACATAGCAATCTCTTCCAGGCAACCTTGGGTGACAGAGAGTATAGATAAAGGATAGTAGGGGAATGGGTGCAAGAAGAAAGTGAAGTAAGATAAAAGTAAGTATATATTCATACATAAATAGTGATGGGGAGAAAATGAGACCATATTATAAGTTAGGAGAGAGTGATGGGGAATGATTTTTCACCTCATACGCTCTGAAAAGGAGGTTTTGTCAATCAGTTTAAGCGTAGAAAATCGCTTTTTGCGGCCTAGCGCGGCAAAGTACTTTTTTAATTTAATACCTAAAAATATGTCATAATGCGTTCCGAAAATCACTATTGACTTTTTTGTTACATTTGATTGTTATTTTAAATAGGTAGCTTTAAATTAATTATAATACTTCGTTATGGTTTTATTATATTATGTTAGTTCATTGAATCATAAAAACAATAACAATAAGATTAAACTATTTGTTATAAGAATTATATATTAGGCTGGGTGAGATTTCACAACCTATAATTGGATTTCGGACTGTGACTTAAATCTTTATTTTTAAATTGTCTTTGTCTTGTACCTCATGTCAGTGTCAACATTTACGTTTTTATTCTTATTAATAAGTAACAATATATTCCTACTTTAAATAACTTTGAATTAACTATAATACTCCCTTTTGTATTATTCTAGTTTTTTATATCATTAAAACAACGAGAATAAGGTATATATAGATTAAACTTTATGTTTAAAGAATCTTTTACCGGAAGTTGACCGCGGAAACAACCATAAAATGTTCCTCGCTGTTGTAAGGTGAAAAATTGTGTGTTGCGCTCGGCAGAAAAGTTTTTAGCGTCTTGTGCCTTTGAAATCCTCGCTTCGCTCAAGATTCAATCTTTGAACAACTCGCAACGCTCGTGGTTCAATCCTAGAATCCTTCACTTGCTCGGATTTCAATAGTGGTAACTCGCCGCTAAATAACCAACTTTCCAGCCTTGCATAACAAATAACTATTAACTTGATTTACACATTAATTGACATTAATTTTATGAACATTTGTCATAGTAATATTTGACAGACAAGGGCGCATGAAACATAACTTCATAAATACTTTTAGTTGAATGATATTTGCTTTGCTTTCATTTAAATTTTAAAATCACAAGAATTATAATTTGTAGATAATTATCTGCCACAGTTTCATAAGGATTTCTTGTGTTATTTTTGGAAATGTTGTCATAATATTTTACATGTCAAAAAGGAAGGTATGATAAAGGCTAAGAGTCTCCCCGTGTGTTGCATGGTGACGGCCTAAGTGTCACCCCTCCCTTACATGCCTGGGATGTCGTAAGAGTCGACTAAGAGGCTCGACGCATTGAACACCTGTGCGGGAGAAGGAAAACTTGAAACAAACCCTCTACCAGCCAGCGTGGTAGCAGTAGGCTAATAGCCTCCTATGAACGCCACAATAGGCGTGAGCTAGGAGAGGGTTATGTCCAGCAGTGGACGTCCACAGGCTGATGATGGAAGAGACTCCCCGTCAGTTTATGGTTCTTCCATTATGATATCCGCATGGAAGTCTAAGATAACATTTCAATGTGTATGTAAATGCGTCTTAAACTCAACACTTAATATCGTAGGCTCATAAAATCTACGCAACTTTCCGCCGGTTAACTAGTCGTTTAAGTAAAAGTGGTTAAAAGTGAAGTTATGGCGTACAGTGAACGGTTTAATTTGCGATGTGTGGGCACGTTTTATGGCCACTTTTAGGGGCAGTAAACTTTATTGCGTTGAACTAAAAGTTACCTTTTAAAAGTATACCTCAAAGTAAACGAGAAATAGGTTAGAAGAGGGATGTTGATAAACCGCCTGTAATGGTAATAACCACCGGTATCCCACCAAGAGGTTCCGGGCTCGATTCCCAGCGGGGGTACAAATTGTATTCGGTTTGGTTGGTGGTAGGACTTGTTGTAAATTAGCCTGGCCACACAACCACCTTATCTAATCCTGACGCGATAACAACAATGTTTTCAGCTTTGTTGTGTTCCGGCACGAACATTGCTTAACAAACGTGATCGAATACGATACGATACCTAGTAAATACAACAGTTTTAATAAAATTCTAAACCGTGATTTTTAATTTACTAACATTAGTACATTATTTCTACAATACCTTTTTACAACAAAAGGTTTCAAAGTAAAAAAAATCATATATTTTTTTAGCCTTTGGAATTTGTAGTTTGTTTTCTGTTTCAAAAACATACAACACTATTTTCAGGAGGTAATAATAGTACATTATTGCAAAAGCCGTGAAATAGGCAATTGCAGGTCGAGTATGAGCTAATACAAGACAGGCAATTGCCATTTCCGCCGAGGCATATATAGTGCTTTTCTCAAAATAATGCAGGGAAATAAAACGTACTTTTTATATTACCTATACATTTAATAATTACTAAAAGAAAATCAAATTCATTGCAGGAGCGTCTTTTTGAATTTGGAACATTACAGCGCTCCAGCAATGTTGTATGAAACGGCGTGCTGGAGTTGTTAAATACTCTTTGTAATGTTCCAAATTAAAAAAACGCTCCTGCAATGGATTTGATTTTCTTTGTCCGTAAATTCGATACTTCGCGTGTTCTATTTTCGAAAATAATGACAACATTTCCATGCATGTTTGAGAAAATGTAATTTGATTTTCTTTGTCCGTAAACTCGATACTTCGCGTGTTCTTTTTTCGAAAATAATGACAACATTTCCATGCATGTTTGAGAAAAAAATATTATACTACATACTTCTTCTTTTCTAACCTGTTAACCGAATAGAATAGAATAGTTTATTTGGCAACACTACACGTACTTGCACAAAGCAAAAAACAAATAGAGAAAATTAAATAAACAAAATCTGCGATCTATGCATTTATAAAATAAGTTGAATATTCTGTGAGTAAATATACTGTGTACTTACAAATTAGATTTGCGAAAACAAATAGATTTTAGAAAGTTTTTTTGTTTGTTTAAACTCGGCACGAGACTTTGTGTGGCTAGAATCTTTTAATTTATTACTTAACCTACTTTTGTGTAAGTATTTACTAAACTTGGGTGTTTTTTTTTGAGACTCTTAGCCTTCATACCTGATGTTAAGTATTGATAAGGCTGAAGATGGAAGCGAGCCTCTCTCGGAATCCTCAATAACTGAGGAACTGGCTATCTTATCTCTCTGCCGGAACATAACAATGCCGAAAACATTGTTGTTATGGCGTCAGACTTAGATAAAATAGTAGTAGCTAGCCAGGCGGACTTACAACAAGTCCTACCACCAACCAAACCGAATACAATATGTACCCCTGCTGGGAATCGAACCCAAGCCCCTGGGACTGATACCGGTGGTTGTACCACTAGACCACAGAGGCGGTTAAACTAAATTTAACTAATAAGTCTGGTAGATTTAATTGAAAATGAGCACAAGGAAAGAAAACTATAATCCATTGAAACCAAGATACTTATTATTACACAACTAGGGCGGTTACAACCCGATACTCGGGTTCGTCGATCGAAGAAAAATTGCAGTTTGTGATCATCACGTTTAACATTTTCGGAACAAATAGACTCGAGTACCTTTAATTTGATACCTTACAAGGCCGCGTACTACGCGCCAAAGTCCCTATCGAGTCGTCACAAATTTTGCGAACCTGAATTAAGTATATAGATTGTGGCCAGTCTTAATTTTTACGCTATAAGAAATATAATTTGACGACCTGTTTGGCGTTTGGGTACTAACGCCGCCTTCTGCGCCAGAGGTCCCGGGTTCGATCCCCGGACAAGAGAAATATTTGTGTGCATGAACATGTCTATTTGTCTTGGTCTGGGTGTTTAATATGTATATTATGTATGTATTTACAAAAAATGTATATAAGTATGTTTATCCGTTATCTAGTATCCATAACACAAGTTCTTCATGATACTTAATGTGGGCTAGATAATTGGTGTGATTGTATGGAAATATTTATTTAGTATAAAACGAAAAATATGTCGCGTAATTCCGCAAGAAAAAATGCAGATGCAGCCCAGTGACACACCTTGCACCTTCACCGACTACTCTACACGTGTTTCGCCCACACACGGAGCATCCTCAGGAGTTGTTAGACCGTGCCAATCTCAGCACCGAGTCGGTGAAGGTGCAAGGTGTGTCACTGGGCTGCATCTGCATTTTTTCTTGCGGAATTACGCGACATATTTTTCGTTTTCTACTAAGATATGGATTTCCGCCAAGTAACGCCTGATTCTATTAAATACTTAATATTTATTTATTTATGAAAATGGCCACAACTGATCCTTAGAGTGGTCATGGACAACCGAGACTTCTACCCTAAATGTAATCTACCGTCTACCAAACCCTATCCTTCCTATCCCGTCCTACTAATATTATAAATGAAAAAGTTAGTGAGGGTTTTTGTAACTCTTCCACGCAAAAAAAGTACTGAACGGTTTTGGATGAAATTTGGCACATAGACAGAAGATATTCTAGATTATAACATAGATTACTTTTTATCCCGATATTCAAACGAAAACGGGATACATTTTGTATATAGCAAACTATTTCTTATTTTAATATATATATGAAATCAACTCGGCCACAAGTGAATTATTAGATGGGACATCCATACCATCCATCTGAGTTGTCTGAGTCCCATCTGAGAATTCACTTGTCTACGAGTTGATTTTATCCAATATTTTTCTATTTAAAATTTATCTTAATTTATTGTATAATGCAAAAATTAAAAAATCATAAAAAATATATATATTTTTTTATGAAGGATGGCAAGACTCTTGCCTTTATCATACGTGATGCTTAGTATTGATAAGGCTGAAGATGGAAGCGAGCCTCTCCCGGAATCCTCAACCACTGAGGATCTGGCTACCTATCTTATCTCTAACTGCCGGAACACAACTAAGCTGAAAACATTGCCGCAACGCAAGCAACCATTCACTCCATAATCTTTGATTCACTCATTTGCCCTGTCCGAGCGCTCGATCGCTCGCTGCGTGCGTGCGTGTGCGCTATGACGCGAGTGAACAGCATTGTATTTATGTATGTGTACCGTGATTTTTATGCATTGTTTTTTGTTGATACTTTGTTTTTGTCTTTATTGACAACTATTTATTAACGCACAGATTGTCGCTTAGAACATGTGCCTTTTTGCTCTTATCGGATAAGGTCTCACTTGCGATGACGTTTTAAAACTTTTATTCTTGTGTTATAGAAATTAAGTACAATTATGTTTATAAGAACACTGCTTAGTTGTATTGTTTATGTTTACCACATACTTTGACGAATACGCGTGGCTGGACAAACCTAATTGGGTTTTAGTCACTCGGTTGTTTTTGTATTGATGTATCACTTTGTATAACATGAATAAATAAAAAATAAAAAAAAAGTATATATTTTAAATAAGGAGTTAGGTTCCCACAACAGCTATAATTTACAACAAAGCCATTAACACCTACACTATCCGCTGACTAAGCCATTAACTGCAATGTTTGTGATCGTTAAAGCCCTAGATTGCGAACTGGTCTAGACCAGAACTGGTATCTAGCCCTTACAATAGGAGAGTTCACCGTTAGCCAGACTGGTTCTAACTGCGCCAAAGATAACTGATACACTTTAGTACGGAACTTTTTATTTCTTTGTGACCTTCCACGTGGTTTTCTTTTTTTACTGATATAGTTTACGTACGTTTTTAAGTTTTGGCGCGCACTGTTCATTGAAAAAATACTACTTTTCCAGATATTAAATGCGCTATATTTCACGAACTAAGATCTAATTGTCCGTATTTTTAGGTTTTTTAGGGGTTTTTTGATTTTCCCTAAGTTCCGGCACCTTTTCAGCTGCCGTGGTTAGCTGATATAGTTTTCAATATTATTACATACAAATTTTTAAGATAAAATAAAATAAGTTCTTTTAACTTTGCTTTACAATATCTTTTTTCTTTTCGTTTGAAATTAATGATACAATAAAGAATAATTGACAGTTAATCAGGTAACCAACTAAATTAGACCAGTGAAAAAATCTATATGGTCATACTTATGATACATTTTAAATAGAAAAATATTGGAAAAAAGCAACTCGGACTTAAGTGAATTCTCAGATGGGACTCGTACCCACGACCTTTGGAAATCCGGTCCAATGCTCTAACCACTGAGCTAACTCAGATGGGATTCTCATTTTTACACTAAACGGGAAAAAAATTAGCTTTCATCGTACCTGATGATAATTAAAGAAAGAATGAAAAATATTTATAGACGCAAGTTATGTTGAAGCTGAAGATGGCAGCGTGCCTCTCCCAGATTTCTCAACCACAGAGGAACTGCCTATCTTATTCTAACTGTCGTTTCCAAAGTATTTTGGCAGAACCCGCATCAGATGCAGCAAGGCATCTCTGTGATGTGGTGTAATCACGGTTTTAGTTAGTCATATAATAGTTTAGGGTACGTTGGGATTGATGTCCCTAAATTATCTAAAATAATCTTAAAGTATAGTAATCTTGTAATGCGAGAAATGTTGTAATGTATGATAGACAAGTCTTTCTTTGCCAGTTAAAAATTGTTTACGGTTACAATAACCATAAAATGTAATATTTTAATTAGTATTTTCCTTTTGTGATGGAAATTGACCTTACTGATATGTTAAGGTCACTTTTCAATTTGACGACTTTGTATAAAATAAAACAGGGAGAAAAAAACAGCCCTTGACGAGTTTCTTGCCGGTTCTTCTCGTTACAAGGTCTCCCGCCGTAGGGTTTGTGAACCGATGGCGTAGCTTCTTTGACGTTCATAAGTGCTTGTAACAGCCTAGACTGAATAAATGATATTGACTTTGACTTTGACTTTAAATAAAGATTTGAAAAAAAACTGTTGCAACACCGCAATGGTGGAAATTTGTTGCTATGGCATCCGATTGTTATCAGATGACAGCAGCCGGAACCGACCTCCGAAGCTAGGAAGCGTTCAGTTGTAATGCCACTTTACGGTCACCCATCCGACACCTTACCGGAGCGAACGTTGCTTAACAAACGTGATCGAATACGATCAGTCTGTCAAGCGCGGCCACGAGCTAATTGTTTGTGTTTTAACATTCTTGATGTCAAGGTTGAGGAACGCCGCTATCATCTATCTAGCTAGATTGCCCTAATGTCTTTTACATAGTTCTAGTAACTAATTTAATTATTATCTTACTTTATAACATATTTCCTTGCTGCAAGTCAATTTCCCTTAAGTATAAAATTAAGCATTTTACCTCAAAAACACAAAACATGCATCGATTAAATGATGTAGCAAATATGATACATAAACTGCAAATAAATCTAAACACAAAGACAGGAGATCGGTGAAGCAGTGGCTAGCGTTTGCTGGGCAGCGATTGGGCAGCGATCGTGGCTTGAGACGAAGCTACTTTCGCAATGGTCTTTCACGGGATGGCTACCCACCTATCCGCGTTTAGCCCATATGTGATGGCCCGTTCTCCTGATCCATCCTTAAGAAAAGCCTGTGCACCAGTACTTATGGTGCTTGTATCTTTTCTACTTAATGGTTAAAGTTTCAGAAGTAGGTAGGTACCTACCTAACTACTAATGAAAGAAAGAAAGAAAAATGTTTATTTGACATCCACACGACGATACACAGATACAGATAAAAAATAAATAAAAATTAAATGCAACACATATACAACGCACACTGAGCTGTGCATCGGCGCATGTCGCCAAACTGTGCCAAGCTCAGTATAAGCAGCAAGCTGGGCCTGCTGCACTGATATTCTGCTTGACACAGCAGTGACAACCATAACGACAGATGAACGTATAAAAATAAACAGAACTAAATTAAAAAAATAAATAAAACACTTACACAAAAACAAATTAAAAACACGCAACCAACACAACATAAATCGATGGACTAAAACACAACTCTAATTGAACTAGTCTGTGACACACAACTGACCGTGACAGTTTGTGTCACAAACAAAGTAAAAAACTTTCCTCAAACTTTTCTTACTTTTCTGAGTGGGATAATAAAAAATAGTAACTATTGAAAAAAAAAGCATCTAAAATAAAAATAAAAAAGGACAATGATTAAAAAAATAAAAAATTATGAACAAAGTTACGGCACACATCATTAAAAGCTGCAGCAAAATGTATAAATTACATACTTAACTCTATTTATACTATTATTGGTGTGAAAATTATAACAAAGCCGCCTCTAATGGTTGGTTAATAGACATAATAATCAAGCGCTTTGTACCTACTGTCAATATTTTTGTACGTCTTAAATCCTCGGACCGACCATAAGTTTCAATTCATTTATTTTTTATCTCAAGCAACGTTCTGTTCTGTTTTGTAATCAAGCCAAATGTCAATACTAAAATTGTGGTGGCCATAAATAATTTCACAAAATGAGCCAAATAAAACATTTTCTTTAATACATGTTTACTAAAAGTTCACTGCACTCTCAATGAATCAGCCTAAGTAAAGATTTATGTCTGTCTGTCTGAATATTATCGTAAAAATGTGTAACAGAATTTTAAAAGCAGCGTTTTAGTTACGTTCCATTTGATTTCAAACTAATGCATTCATACACGCGTTTTTAACAGAAAATGTTTTATAAATATATATATTTTTTTTTTATGAACGACGGGGAGACTCCTACCCTTCATCATACCTGATGTTATGTATTGATAGAAGGCTGAAGATGGAAGGGAGCATCTCCCGGAATCCTCAGCCACTGAGGAACTGGCTATCTTAGCTCGAACTGCCGGAACACAACAATGCTGAAAACATTGTTGTTATGGCGTCAGGCTTAGATAAGATGGTGGTAGCTAGCCAGGCGGACTTAAACAAGTCCTACCACCAACCAAAATGTTGTCCATTTACCCTATTGCATTTTACGCAAAACTTCTTATTCTTAAAAATTTTAAATGTCCTGACTCACACACAAAACGAAGTTACACTATGGCCATAAAAAGATGTCGCAGCGCCGCTAGTTAATATTAATGTGTTTTTTATAATAATTAGTAAATAATTTATAACTTTTGTTATTGGAATATAATTAAATTATTCTAAACATTTTGCAAATCTATCTCACTGTTGGTAGCGTCACAGCATGTGAATTACAAAGTTAATTAAAAAATAATGTCGTAAATAATTACTATTTCTCTATACTGTAAATAAACCCTTCTTCATATTTTTTTCTCAATATTAAAATAAAAATAGAAAAGTATAAAAAACATGATGATAACTATCCATAAACAAAATGAGAACATAAGTGTATACAATAAAAACCAAAAACATTTCCAAACTCAAATTATTAACAAGAATATTATTTTATTAAACATATTTTTTTAGCATAACACAAAAATTTGCAACACAGGACCACCCTTTGTTGCTCGTTAAAAGAAAAATCAAAAACATTTTTCAAAAGTCAGTTCTCACTCAAATTATTTCCTACTCACTCATATTTTTCCATTTTATGTTCAGGTTTAGGTGCTTTACCTATCCATAAATAAAAAAAAAAACCAAATGCTATTAAAAATAAAAAAAACAAAAACATCCAAAAGTTTCCCACTCACCTTTACAGCTAAACGTAACAAACGCGAGGTGCGCGTGAGTTGCCCGCGCGGGAACCACTGCGCGCGCAGCCTCCGGACGTTGCCCCCCGACATAGAGCTGCTACTCGCAAGTCTTGCAAACCTGTTTTGGTATAAGGGTTCGACCACACCTGTCAGCACGGTTGCGCCGTTTTCCGTCACTCAATCCTTTTATGTCGCAAAGAACCTTCATTTGTCAAAATTAGAAAGACTGACGGAACGCCAGCGGAAATGGGTCTACTTCAGTCTGCTTGTTAACGTTGTGCACAGAGCTTAAATATTTTCATCTAAAATAAATTGATATTGACCTGTATGTACGTCACAACTTGTAGTACAGTAATCTTGTAATGGGGGAAATGTTAGAATGTATGGTAAGTTCTTCCTTGCGAGTTGAAAATTGTTTTTCGGTTAGGATAACCAATAATAAAATATACTTTTAATTTAGTATATTTTTTGTGATGACAATTGATCTCACTCATGTGTTTAAGGTCACTTTTCAATTTGACGACTCTGTATGAAATAAAACAGTGAGAAAAAAATAGCTCTTGACGAGATTCTTGCTCTTCTCGTTACAAGGTCTCCCGCCGGTTTGTGAACCGATGATGGCGTAGCTTCTTTGACGTTCATAAGTGCTTGTAACAGCTTAGACTGAATAAATGATATTGAATTTGAATTTAAACGCTCGCACCGCCGATGCTGACGCATGCTGTCAGTGCATTCCGTCAGTGTTTCTCGCTCTGACAAGTGACGGTTCGTTCTGTGTGACAAAAAAGGATAGGGCGACGGAAAAAGGTAATAGAGTGCTGATAGATGTGGTCCAACCCTAAGGATTCCGAGCCGATATGTCAGTTTGTGCGTTATCATAGTACTGTTTATTGGTGTTATTGACAGATGCTGAGACTAACGGAGATTAGAGTAATGAATCTAGGCGTATTATTAAAGAACTATAGCTAATAGCACACACTATTAGAACACAAATAAGGGACTTGGATCTCTCATACCAATCGATAGTGCTTGAATATACCTGATTTTCACCGTCATTTTCATATTGAATTTAAATATTTGCAGTCATAACTCATATTTATTTTAGATTAACTACGTACTAAAAGCATTAAAATCTTTGTTCTAAAAAAATATTAATTTGATAAGCAATGCTGGAAAGTTGCACTTAGCGGCGAGTTACCTCTATTGTTTCAAGTTTCTAAGGTACGAGACGCTAAAAACTTGTCTGCCAATTTACACCTCACATGTTGTGAGGTGAAAATTGTGTGTTGCGCTTGTGTGTGTGTGTTGAAACAATTGAATCAATTGAATTGTGTGTTGTGTTGAAAATTTACCTCTTTTTAAAAAAAAATTAAGTTGTCCCGCGGTCAACTCCCGGTAAAAAAACTTTTAACAAAAACTTTAAATATACCTCATTCTTGTTCTTTTAATGATAAAAAAACTAAAATAATAAAATGGGAGTATTATAGTTAATTCAAAGTTATTTAAAATAGGAATTAATTGTAACTTATAATAGCAATAAAAAGATGTAAAATTTTTTGACATTTACATGAAGAAGACAATGAAAATTTCAAAATAAAGGTTTATGTCACGTCCAATCAAAGGTTGTGAAATCTCACTCAGACTTAATATAAAATTCGTATAACAAATAGTTTAATCTTATTGTTATTGCTTTCATGTCGAAAGGAAGTAAAATAATAAAATAAAACCAAAATAAAGTATTCTAATTAATAAGAATAAACTGTAACATAAAAAGCAAATAGTGCGATTTGGAACGCATTGTAGCTTATTTTTCATTCTAAATTGAAAAAAATACTTTAACGGCCTAGTTCAGGAAATGCTATTTTCGACGCATAAATTGAATGAGAAAACCCCTTTTCCGAGCGTGTGAGATAAAAAGGATATTGTGTAGGTGGTAATAACAGCTCTAGTGATTCTCTCAGCAGGATAAACACGAGGTTCATTGGCCAATGCAGAGTATTAGCATACAGGTAAAATTAATACGGCCACCTCTGCCAAAAGAGCCTTAAAGTGCTCAAAATGTATCAATGTTTCGATACAAGAATGTTTTGAAGAACTTGATACAGTTTGAGAGGTTTTTTGGTACTGGCAGCCATACTTGGCTACTTGTTTATAATCAACGATAGTAGTGCGGAGTATACTAAGTCTTGCTTTTTATACATAAAAAAAGGCAAATAAAACAAATGCTCTATTTAATTTAATTTTTGGCGTTAATAAATAGTAGATTAGTAGCCAAGGGCTGCAAGGCATCAATTGCAGCCCGAGAATGCGCTCGTGCGCCTATAGTTAAAGGGTGCAATTGATGCTTACACTCGAGCTAACTATTCTGCTTTACATCTCGATTGTGAGGTAAGTAGAGATAAACCAGCATTACAAAACATTTTATTTGTTGAAATTTATAGTGAAATGAGAACAATCCCAAAAACAAACAATATTTAAAGTAAAAGTTTTCTATTCCCGCCTTTTTTCATTAAAAAGAATCAAGTAAAGTTTTTTTTTTTTTTAATTGAAATTGAGCTTCGCCGTTCGATATTTAAAATTGATGTCTGATAGCAAAGCGACCTCTTTGGTCATTGGGCTGAATGCATGATGTCTATTGCCAGTATGATGGTTAGATGTACGCGAACTTTTTGAAAGAAAGAAGTGTTTTTTTTTTAAGTACTTACCGCCCTAGGGCTTTTCTAGCTACATTATTACCCTAGAGCGCTAATTAGTCACCTACAAGCCCCATTTGGAGGTAATAAGAACCTACTTACCGAACATGAGAGGTGTTTTTTTTTTTATTATTATTTATTATTTGTGATATAAACGTTTTCTTTAGATCTATTACTTTTTAAATAAAGCTCCCTAAATAAACTCTACTGGTCTAAACCGGGAAGTTCCCCGACTGTACAGTATTTCAAATTATACTTTGTAGAGTTCTACTCGGAGCCTTTAAAAACTTTTTAACTTTTCAAATACAGTGGATATAGTCAATTTAATTGTTGTAGTTTTAAAAATACATTACTGGGTAGTTGAGTGCTGTGCGCATCAATAAGACGTTTCACAAGTACAGTAGGCGCTCGGTAATCCGGCACCCGATTTTTTTCCGCAATGCCGGATTATCGGAACTGTCGGACTATCGATTTTCCAAAAAGGAGTAACTTAACTGATTGACAAAACCTCCTTTTCAGAACGTGTGAGGTGAAAAAAATATTTACATGAATTCCTTGTATTCCTTGTAATTCCATTGCCTGTTCTAAAATGAGATGTGGCTTTTTTTTTTTTATTAAATTTTAGATTGCGATAAAATTTTGTAATTGATAAAAAATACTCTTAAAATTTCCTATGGTATCAAATATTCCAGCTCATTGCAGGATTTCAAAGTTTAATTGACCAAGACGAAGCCGTCACGAAACTTTGAGCATCAATCATCTCGAAATGTCGCGGGTGTAGCGACGCGGTTAGTTATTTTTAGAATTTGTAACTTTGGTAAGAAAATTAAGTTATTAACTTTTGAGACGTACCTAAATACAGGGCATCATCATCAGCCATGCTTTATTCAGAAAGCTCGGGTACAGAAACTTCCTTACGGGTGGTAAGCGATGAACCATTTCTCACCACGTGGACCCAATGCAGACAGCCAGGACCAACAGCGTTTAACCATTTACAAGAACGATTATCTATAGAAAATCGCTTTTTGTGGCCTAGCGCGGCAAAGTACTTTTTTAATTTAATACCTAAAAATATGTCATAATGCGTTCCGAATCGCACTATTGACTTTTTTGTTATATTTGATTCTTATTTTAAATAGCTTTAAATTAATTATAATACTCCGTTTCGGTTTAATTATATTATTTTAGTTTATTGAATCATAAAAACAATAACAATAAGATTAAACTATTTGTTATAAGAATTTTATATTAGGCTGGGTGAGGTTTCACAACCTATAATTGGATTTCGGACTGTGACATAAATCTTTATTTTTTAATTGTCTTTGTCTTGTACCACATGTCAGTGTCAACATTTACGGAATCGTTTTTATTCTTATTAATAAGTAACAATATATTCCAACTTTAAATAACTTTGAATTAACTCCCTTTTTTATTATTTTAGTTTTTTTATATTATTAAAACAACGAGAATAAGGTATATTTAGATTGAACTTTATGTTTAAAGAATTTTTACCGGAAGTTGACCGCGGAAACAACCATAAATTAATGTTCCTTGCTGTTGTGAGGTGAAAAATTATGTGTTGCGCTCGGCAGAAAAGTTTTTAGCGTCTTATTGTACCTTTGAAATCCTCGCTTCGCTCAGGATTCAATCTTTGAAACACTCGCTACGCTCTTGGTTCAATCCTAGAATCCTTACTTGCTCAGATTTCAATAGAGGTAACTCGCCGCTAAATAACCAACTTTCCAGCCTTGCATAACACATAACTATTTCACCTCACACGCTCGAAAAAGGAGGTTTTATCATTTAATTTCTACGCCGAAAATCGGATATTTCCGGCCTAGCGTGATAAACTATTTTTTTTTATTTAGAAACAAAAAAACGTCATGATGCGTTCCGAATCACACGATTGACTTTTTATGTTACCTTTATTCTTATTTCAAAGTAACATTTAAACTTTGAATTAATTATAATACTCCGTTTTGGTTTTATTGTATTATTTTAGTTCCTTGAATCATAAAAACAATAACAATAAGATTAAACTATTTGTTATATGAATTTTATATTTAGGTTGAGTGAGATTTCACAACCTATGATTGGATTTCGAAACGTGACATAAACCTTTATTTTTAAATTGTCTTTATCTTGTACTTTATTTCCATGTAAACATTTACGAAATCGTTTTTATTGTTATTAAGTATAGGTTACAATTTATTCCTATTTTAATAATAAATAAATAAATAAATCCATTTATTTGCAAAAAATATGGTGGTGGTGGTTGTTACAATGGTTTCGTTCTGACATATTTTATTGTACATTTGAAGACGTGCAAAATTTAAATACTAATTATTGTTATATTTTGGTTAATTTAACATTATAGAATATATGAAATACAAGTTTAATTGAATATAATGCCATTGGTGATGAATACAAATATAAAATAGTCAAATTACAATACAATGTCCAAGATTATAAGAACTATATTGAAGATATAGTCAAGTCAATTATAAATGTCAATAAGTAAATAAAACGAAAGTCATTTTATCGTTATCGTATTTTCATTCATTTTGTTGAGGAAATAAAATAATTTATGTCGGAATTTATTCATAGTCAAGTTTTTTATGTTATTTGGTCATTTATTAAATACTCGTATTGCTATACTTTTGCTTAGGTATTTGCAATGTTTTACCTACCCTCTGTCTGTGTACAATGTCTTTCTTTACAAACAAGTCATTATGGTTCTTCACAAATATCGAGATTTCATATATATAAAGACATGGTAGGGGTAATATGTTTAATTCTTTAAATAAAGCTTTACAACTGTCTAAAAAATGAGTACCACAGATTGACTTTATACATTTTTTTGGATCTTGAAAGCTCTGAGAATAGCCATAGAGTTTCTCCATATTATGAGACCATAACGCAAGAAGGAAGATACATAACCATGATAGGCCATGATTGCTGCTTCTTTTGATGCTATTCTTCTAATCATATCTATTTAGCTTTGTTACTAGTGTGTCAATGTGAGGTTTCCAGTCACTAAAGTAGTATATTATTATACCTAGGAACTTTGTCATGTTTTCGTTCACTATTTGATTATTTTTATAATTAATATTATTCAGATTTATATCTACACCATTTTTTGTTTTAAATAGTATATATTTTGTCTTGTCTAAGTTAATATTTAGGTTGTTATTCTCTAGCCAGTTTATTATTTTGATTAAATTTACATTGGCTATGTTTTCGAACTCTTTTGTCCTTAGATTTAATGATAATAGTAGCATCATCAGCATATAGTATACATTTTTGATCCGATACGGTGGTCAGATCATTTAGAACAACTACATTTAATAGAAACAACAACGGCCCTAAGACACTGCCTTAAGGAACACCACATCTGTTGACACAGTACGAAGAATTATAAGATTTTCTTATTTTACCAGACAGTCGTGAAATTCTACGCATTGCCTACGTTCTGATAGAAAACTCTCTATCCATGATAATAATTTTGAATTAACTATAAGCCCCCTATTTACTTTTTTTTTTTAATTATCTATATCATTAAAACCACAAATATAAGGTACTTATATTTAGATTCAACTTTTTGTTAAAATATTTTTTTACCGGAAGTTGACCGCGGGAACAACTTAAAATTTTTCCTCGCTAATGTGAGGTAAAAATTGTGTGATGCGCTCGGCAGAAAAGTTTTTAGCGTCTCGTACTTTTGAAACCCTCGCTACCCTCAGGATTCAATAGAGGTAACTCGCCGCTAAAACCCAACTTTAAAGCCTTGCATAACAAATAACCATTCTTTTAAAATATTCTTTCATTTTATTTACGTTTTCATATTATGGGAGATAGTTGAAATTATTGCTTTTATATGTAATGTCACGTCATGTCATCAAAAACTACATAACAAATTGTACCTTTTATAATAAAGGTAGTTTGGGTTTCTAAATGAGCCAAAAACAAACGACCATTTTCTGGTGGTTTATCGTCATCAAAATATGAGTGTATGAATAAAATTTACTGAATTTAGCAAGGGTGGCCAGACGAATACATAAGTCACCTGTTATTCGCAAGACAATTCGCGCTTACTTGTTAATATTGCAAATCTATTTAAAAACATGACTATGATTTGAAAACCGGGAGTCTTATTATAATCAGGACTACTTTCACCATCTGCCATTAATCACGATTATCGCTAAACATAATGAATTTCAGAATTGTCGGAAGTCTGAAGAGACTAAATTATTTATATTTATGATTATAGTTCATCGTGATTAGTAACAACCGGTTGAAGACTTGCCCTTAGCCATTGAAATTGCTAAAGGATATAATAACAAAAAACAAATTGTATTAAAATAGTTTACTCACATATTTTGTCAATTAACTTATCAATTTATACATACATGACTGTCAATAACCCTAAATTAACCTTAGAACGTTTCAAAGTCTTCTTCATTATCAATGTCGTAACCAAAAAACCTCTTTATATCATCTAGCACACCGTTCGCTTTTGCGTGAAGTTTGTTTAAATACGACACAGGTTCGTCCAATTTTTTAAACACTTTATCTTTTATATTATTCAAATCATTTACGAAACTAGTTTTTACACCTTCAAAAGATTCTTTTACTTTAGGAAAGACTTCTGAGAAGCTGTAAAGGTCTTCATGGGTATGTTCTACTTTGTTAAAAACATTGCCATTTTTATCATCAATCTCTCTTTCAACTATAGTAGAATGGGTATCGTTGGGTCTAGCAAGGTTCAAAGGTTTAACTTTAGTATAATTTGCGACGATGGGTCTAAATTCTACTGGGTTGGGTATATCGTCTACGTCTTCAGTAACTTCATATCCGTTGATAGGAGCGTTTGCTCTCGCATCATCTGGTATTTCGTTTAAATCTGCAGCTTCGTAGTTAGGGCCGTCGTACACTGGGTCAGGAATGTTTAGTTCTTCGTGGACGTCTGGTTGGTCGACTTCGTATACTGTGTCTTCCGCAGAATGTGCTTTACCGACGTGGTAATTGTATTCATCGTAGAGATCGCGTGGTTTGAAGTGGTGGTACTGATGGTATGCTGATGAATATGCAGTTGATAGTGTCTGAAATGAAAAACAAGTATTTTACTTTAAATGCATATTAAAATATGATTTAGTTTGCTATGAAAGAAGAATCGTAGACAACAGTCTTAGAATTAATAATGAATGCAGTACATAACAAGTTGAAGAGTCCAAAAAACTATTTGAAGAGTCATAAATATACAGTACCAGATAGTTTTAATTACGCAGAGATTTTAGAACTTTTGCAAACTCCCAAACTTTTTGAAACTCCCAAAGTTTTTGAGATGAAGACAAAAACTTTTCAAGTTGAAAAAAATGGAACAGGAGTAAGGAGTAGGTTGTTTGTACTCTATGTCTATTTTAGTCAATATTTTAAATACTCGGGTAATTTTTATTTCTAAATATTTCTCTAAATACCTGTTAAAGGGTAAAAGAAATAATAACTATGATACCTATTTGCAACAGAACTTATTTCATTATTTTCTTAGAAGTTTTCATTAGTTCAGTAAAGCAATATTGTGTGTAGCGAAATTCCAGGCGCTACATTCATGAAGGAACATTGCTATTATATTTTGTTGGCGCTATTTTTAGAAATGAAACTTTGTTAATTTTGAAATAGAAATCGTTAAGCTAATACTAAATGTGTCTAGGTATCTAGTATTTTATCGTAGTATATTATCTGAAATGACACATTTAAGGTCTTATAATATGTTGTCTAGATTTGATAATTTAACCTCCGAGTAATTTACATCAGATATATAATTGACTGATTGATAAATTTGAAACTGATTTACCGCCCAATTGAAGCTTAAAATAATTTAAATGTCTTTGTATTTTTTTAAATTCACGACAGGGAGCCTTTTAGCCTTCATCATACCTGATGTTAAGTATTGATAAGGCTGAAGAGGGAAGCGAGCCTCTCCCGGAATCCTCAGCCACTGAGGAACTGGCTATATTATCTCCAACTACCAGAACACAACAATGCTGAAAACATTGTTGTTATGGCGTCAGACTTAGATAAGATGTTGGTAGCTAGCCAGGCGGACTTACAACAAGTCCTACCACCAACCAAACCTAATACAATATGTACCCCTCAATTTCCAGAAGTATAGAGACAGAACAATATTTAAGACCACGATTATCTATTCGACTATTGGTGAAAATCAGTCTAATACGGGATAAACCGATGACATCACAATCAGTTAAATAATTAACATTGTATTTCCGTCATTCTATTTTAGTTTAAAGGTACCGACGATGTTTAAAACCACGATTATTTAATTGACATTTGGCGAAATTGACTCTGGATCAAATTCTATTTTCACACAACTAAGTGATTTAGCATTGTCTATGCAATTAAAATCTTAAAAAAATATTTCTATGAATCTTCACGGTCGATGTCTGAGGCCAGCTAACAAGTTTCCGATGATATTACTAGAAACTATTCTAAATCGATTTACAACGATTATTCGAATCATGTACACGCACGACTTTTTGTTACCAGAGTAAACAAGGCGTAACGCAAAATACAAATAAGTAGCATTTAAGTCAGTAGCTTTGAACAATAATTTGATCAATTCCCACGACGCCACAAAACTTCCATAGTCAGCAATGCAATAAAATATATGAATATGAATCCTACAAACATTCATTCTAACTACATTATTAATTATTTAAAATTGTATATCTATCTATATTAATATTATAAACAGGAAAGATTTGATTGTTTGTTTGTTTGAATACTATACGAATATTATAAATGGTAATCGTAGGATTCCGAGCGATAACTTTTGTGTTCAAAATATCATGTTAACCCGTTCTGCCATTCAGGCATGATTGCGTATCAAAAAAAGTTACAATCTTCCTCTTATAAAACTTATTAATTAGGTATTTGAAGACACAAGAAATTAAAATCAATAAAACTCACACGTAAATTATTAATCGCAGAGCGTGGTGTTGCCACAATACATTTAAGCTAAAACAGTAACACATCTTCATTTACCTAAATCATCACTTACTAATGTTAATAGTCATCAAAATTTGATAATCATGATATGATAACAGACAGGCAGCATTTATGATATTACTACTGGCCATCCGTGGTTCAACCGCGTTAAAATGTATGGCTGGCTTTGATCGCAGCCGTTTTTGACAAAAATGTTTGAGTGACAAATATCGAATCATGTAAACATTAAATAATCCAAACTTTTATATTTTTAAACTAACTAGCTTCAGCCCGAGGTTTCACCGTGGTTCCCGTTCCTGTGGGAATATCGTGATAAAAAGTTACTCTTCGTCCTTTCAACTACGCTCGGTAGCAAATGAATCGAGCCACTGCGTTATCCTTATACAAACATACTCACTTCACGGTCTTATAAATAGAATAGAATAGAATAGAATAGAAAGCGTTTATTTGGTACAGGTAAAACATACACAAAAACATTAAAAAATAAAATAAAAAAAAGAATATTAACCTATGTACCAAATAGGCCTCTGCTCAGTATAAGCCATGATAACGTTACCGTCACCACGGCACTGGTTTTCTGCAGATGCCTTTATAGAGCAAAGAAACATGCAAGACACTATATTATTATAAACAAAATTTTTTATTATTAAAAATAACACAGCGGCTCCATTTATTTGCTACCAAGTGTAACTCTATGTCAAAAATCAAGTTCTTTTAGTTGCTTAGTTAGGGCGTCAAGGGAGGACAAACTAACACACTTTCGAATCTATAATATAATTTATATAAAATATTCACGTTCCCGTGGGAATCTCGGGATAAAATGTAGCCTATGTTACTCGGGGATAGTGCGGCTTCCCAATGATAAAAGATTTTTTAAAAACGGTCCAGTAGTTTCGGAGCCTATTCAATTCAAACAAACAAACAATCAAATCTTTTCTGTTTATAATATTTATATAGTTAAATATAAAATATAAAATAAATAATGTAGTTAGAGTGAATGTTTGTAGTACCTATTCATATTCATATATTAATATAAATATAAATATTTCCATACAATCACACCAATTATCTAGCCCACGTTAAGTATCATGAAGAACTTGTGTTATGGATACTAGATAACGGATAAACATACTTATATACCTTTTTTTTTTGTAAATACATACATAATATACAATATTAAACATCCAGACCAAGACAAATAGACATGTTCATGCACACAAATATTTGTCTTGTCCGGGGATCGAACCCGGGACCTCTGGCGCAGAAGGTGGGGTGAGTACCCCATATTATATTGCATTATTGATTTTGGAAGAATTGTTGGTTTGTTTTTACTCTTTCACGCGAAAACTACTGTTCGGATTTGGATGAAAGTTGGTATGTAAGGACTTCAAGTGGTATACTAACACATAAGCTACTTTTTATCCCGATATTCTCCACGGGTGAAACCGCGGGCGGCTGCTAGTATGGCATAAGTTAATACTTTTGATCCTGATTCCCACGCGAACGGGAAAACATACGAGTAAACCCGTGGAGCATAATTAGTGAATAACAAAAGACCCAGTCATTCACAACAATTATTTTGTTCAATATTAAATAGAGCTTATAATGAATTCAATACTCGTAAAACCAATAAACTAGTTACACTAAACCAGGATTCGAAGGACCAAAGACTCTTAGCATACAGTTCTCTCTAACAGTAAGCAAGATTATGGTGACAACAAAAATGGATTTTCTTTTTTTTTATTTATTTCTTATAGCTTCATATAGATGGCGTTGTATAATGGAAGCAAATGCAATGGAACGGAACGTATTTTAACTTTGAATTGGAAACTATTGAGATCTTAAAATAAAATATACGCAACACATAACTTTAAGAATTATTATACTTTCATCTATTCATAAAAGGAATAATACTTAAAAAAAGAAAAAAGAAAATCAAACCTAAAAACAGAAACCGAACGTAATTAAGCCGTAATGACAAGATGCGTGTAAGCGAGACAGTTTTATATGTAAGAAAGAAGAGAAAAATAAATGTTATAATGGCCGAATCGTTTCTTTACTTTAAATAAATTAAAAGTGTAAATAACTTTTTTTACAATAACTCTCTTTAAATATAAATTAAGATTATTGGCGCGTTAGAAAATGTCTTCTGTGGAGGCATTATGATATTTGTAATAATAGTTATTTGATATGCAATGCTGGAAAGTTGGTTATTTAGCGGCGAGTTACTATTGGCAGCTGAGCAAGTGAAGGATTCTAGGATTATTCTAGGATGAACGATTGAATTCTGAGTGAAGCGAGGTTTTCAAAGGTACAAGACGCTAAAAGCTTTTCTGCCGAGCGCACCACACAATTATTCACCTCACAACAGCGAGGAACATTTTATGGTTGTATCCGCGGTCATCTTCCGGTAAAAAAAAAACTTTAAACATAAAGTTTAATCTAAATATACCTTATTCTCGTTGTTTTAATAATATAAAAAACTAAAATAATAAAAAAGGGAGTATTGTAGTTAATTCAAAGTTATTTAAAGTAGGAATATATTGTTACTTATAAATAACAATAAAAACTATTTCGTAAATGTTGACACTGACATGAGGTACAAGACAAAAACAATTTAAAAATAAAGATTTATGTCAAATGTTCCGAAATCCAATAATAGGTTGTGAACTCACCCAGCATAATATAAAATTCTTATAACAAATAGTTTAATCTTATTGTTATTGTTTTTATGATTCAATGAACTAAAATAATATAATTAAACCAAAACGGAGTATTATAGTTAATTAAAAGCTATTTAAAATAAGAATAGAATGTAACAAAAAACTCAATAGTGCGATTCGGAACGCATTATGACATATTTCTAGGTATTAAATTAAAAAAGTACTTTGCCGCGCTAGGCCGCAAAAAGCGAAACGCAGAAAATGATAGACAAAACCTCTTTTTCAGAGCGTGTGAGATGAAAAATGTATTATTTGCTTCCACCCTGAAAAATGTATTATTTGCTTTTTTTACAGAAAATCCCTCATAGTTAAACTTCATTCATATGCTCTATACGACTGAAGCGAAATAGCAATGAGATCGTTTCGCTTAAGCTCGGGTGTGAGACCGATTTTGTAGATTAAGCGAAAAATCCACGAAATCCCTTCCTAGTAAATAGTGTACAATCCCAAAGGGTCGTTGAAAGAAATGATACTTTAAATAAAATCAGGTAAATTTATATTGAAGAAAATTACAAATGTACTTAGAAGGAAAAAATATAGAATGAGTGAAAAATGACAAGAAGAGACAAAAGAGCAAAATACATAGACTAGAAAATAATATTAATCACACAGTATAAAAATGTAAGCAATGATAAAGGCAAACTTAACATACCGCCCACCATGGACAGCTCGTCCATCAAACAAACCACTTAAGTAAAACTATAGTTCACTTAATATCAACAAAACAATGATATCCAATAACTAAATTAAAATACAAACAAAAAAAACACATCATATTTTGGTTGCGAAACAAAATGTAAGTCAGGCCTCTATTTAGTAACAGGTAATATTATAAGTTTGGACACAGGTCTCTTGATTAGAGATCCTTTACATCGTAGCGTTACAACTCTCGTAAGATTGTCCGAACCAACATGTTTTGCAGTAATAATGCCATGCAACCATCGGGACGGGGGGAGCTCATCTTCTTTTATTAAAACTACATCCCCTACACAAGGCTCGGGTGTAACATGTGACCACTTGTACCTATGTTGCAATTGAGTTAAATACTCATGAGACCATCGCCTCCAAAAGTTCTGGAGAAGTCGCTGCACTAATTGCCATCTTTTAAGTGTACCAATATTAGCATTTTCAAAATTCGCATCTGGTATAAGCAGTAGAGGCTCGCCAACTAGAAAATGCCCAGGAGTTAAAGGATATGAATCTTCTGGGTTATTACTTAATTGAGATATTGGACGCGAATTGAGACATGCCTCAATTTGACATAGTAGGGTTGACATTTCTTCGAATGTCAGAGTACTATTGCCAATTATTCTTTTTAGATGGTGTTTAGTGGACTTCACTCCAGCTTCCCATAGCCCACCAAAGTTTGGAGAATGAGGTGGAATGAAGTGCCACGTTGTACCATTTGTTGCCAACCATTCAGCAATATCCTTCGCGGCTTTAGATTTTTCAATTTGGAATAAGTGCTTCAATTCCCTATTTGCTCCAATAAAGGTAGTACCGTTATCACTCCATAGATCCGCGCAGTGACCCCTACGTGCTGCAAACCGCTTAAAGGCGGCTAAAAATGCCTCACTCACAACTTCGAGGTGAATTGCACGAGTTGTCATGCATACAAATACAGCAATATATCCCTTGACGGCTCGATATCCACGCCCTTTGTACGGTCTAATGGCAATGGGTCCCGCATAGTCAACACCAGTCTGAAAAAAGGGTCGATGAACAGTGACGCGTTCAGTAGGTAACTGTCCCATCATTTGTTGACTTGTTTGTGCAGAATGGCGCCTACACAGCACGCACGTTCGAACTATTTTACGAACAAGAGTTTTCGCGTTAATTATCCAATATTGTGTTCGTATGAAGTTTAACATTAATTGGGGACCGCCATGAAGAGTACGAGTATGAGCATCATCCACAATCAAATTTGTAAAGTGCGAATGATACGGCAGAAGTATTGGATGTTTCATCTTATCATCCATATCAGCATTCTGCAACCGACCGCTCACCCTGAGGACCCCATCGCTATCAAGGAATAGACACAGTGACGTAAGCTTACTGTTTTTCTTAACCTTTCCCATAGTTTGTAAACTTTTAATTTCTTCTAGGAAACTTTCATTCTGACACAAAAGGATACACGCCAGTAATGACTTTTTTATTTCTTCTGTATTTAGATAAGACGTTACACCTTCTTTCTTTTTAAATCTTAGGAACCGACGTATATAAGACACAACTCTTAATAGTCTATTTAGTGAAGAATACCGCGACAATAATGTTTCTGAATCTGATTGGAGAATGTGACAGGTAGTTTTTTCCTTTTTCTTTTCTAACTCGGTACTTTTAAAATTACCCCTTGTATATTTGATTATATTTTCTTGCAGCCATTTTGGGCCCTTTCTCCAAATTTCTATCTCTGATAATTTGCTGGGATTTACACCACGCGATGCACAGTCTGCGGGGTTGAATTCAGATTTGACATGTGACCACTGGTCATTATTAATAAGTAATAATACTTCAGACACGCGATTTGCTACATAAGTTTTCCACTTACTGGGATGACTACTTAACCACGAAAGTACAACGGTGGAATCCGTCCAGGCATGCAATTTTTCTTTCGAAATGTTGAGAACTTGTGAAACTTCATGTAAAAGATTGGCTAATAACACTGCACCACATAACTCCAACCTGGGAATCGAGACTTGCTTCACCGGAGCAACCTTCGTCTTTGCGGTAAGTAATTGTACGTGAATGTTACCTTTGATGTCAATTATTCTAATAAACACGGCAGCTGCATATGCTGTATTTGACGCATCACAAAATCGATGAAGCTCCGTGGTGATATCGTTGCTGCTAGTACGGACCCATCTAGGAATTTTAAACTGAGCTAAAAGTTTAAGTTCATCTCGAAACTCCAGCCAATCTTTCAAAATGTCACAGGGTAATTCTTCATCCCACTGTATCCCTGACAGCCACACTCTTTGAATAAATACCTTAGCCGTAGTGACAACAGGTGCCAACCACCCGAGAGGATCGAACAATTTAGCAATTTCTGAGATCATTTGTCTTTTAGTGACAGGGGTTTCCAGTGATGAAAGTTGGACAGTATATTGAAACTCATCGTGACATCTATTCCAAGTTAACCCTAAAATTTTCATAACTGAATCTTATTTCAGCTCCAAGGATTCTTTAGAATCTTTGCTATGTTTATCCAACCTTGACAGCAACTCATCATTGCTGCTACTCCATTTCTGAAGCTGAAAACCACTAAGTTTAAGCAGCTCATTCATCTGTTCATAAATTTGGACTCCCTCTTCTATATCCTCACAACCTGTCATAAGATCATCAACATAATACTCTTTGAGGACTCTGTCGGCTGCCAAAGGATATTTATTTCCTTCATCAAGTGCAATTTGCTGTAAGGATTTGACTGCTAAGTATGGTGCCGAAGATGTACCGAATGTAACACGCAGATGTCGAAGATGTTGAAGTTCTGAATTAACATCGCTACGCCATAAGATGCGTAAGAAGTCAACGTCTTCTGGTGCTACTTTAATTTGACGGTACATTTTCACTATGTCTGCTATCAAAGTAATAGGATAACAGCGCCAGCGTAATATTAAATGTCTTAGTTCGGGTTGAAGAGTGGGACCTACCATGAGATCATCATTTAAAGATGTTCCGATATCAAGAGAACAAGACGCATCGAATACGACTCGTACTTTGGTGGTAGTCCTATCATTACGAACAACAGCGTGATGAGGTAGGTAAACAGCTTTAGGATTACCTCTCTCCACTTCGGGTACTACTTCCATGTGATTTAAATTTAAATATTCTTCTATAACTTCGGAATATTGAACTTTTAGTTGGTGGTTCTTCATCAAACGTTTTTCTAGCATAAAGAACCGTTTCTGTGCAATATCATAAGAGTTACCATATTGACAACTTGGATCTTCCTTTTTGAATGGCAATTTTACTACATATCGGCCTTCATTATCCCTTGAAGTAGTTTTGGTAAACAGATCTTCGCATAATTGTTCTTCTTCAGACAGACATTTTTTCTTAAATGAAGATGGTTCTTCTTGTTCCCAAAAACTCTTTAGTAGATCGTTCATACCTACTTGAGTGTGCATACTAATTATCTCGTTATGCTGTTCCCGTGATTGTTCGTGATTTGGGGTTGAAAATATATAGCCTGAAAGTATCCAACCAAGTTTGGTATTTTGCGCAATCGGTGAACCTGGCGGACCCTTGACAACACCATCCATTAAAATTTGACCATATACTTCCGCCCCCAGTAAAATATCTATTTTACTCGGAGTATCGAACATTGGATCTGCTAGTTTTGCAGCACAAATCTGAGGAGAAAACACTGGAACACCCATTTTCTTCTCAGGAAGAAGACTGGTGAGCTTACTTAAAACATAAGCTTTAACTTCAATTGTAAAGTTGGGGTCATGGCGTGACTGAATTTTGACCGTGACGGTCCATTTTGACTGCAAGGGCGAACCTTGATCACTGCCTAACCCTGAGATATAACTAATTTTAGAAACCCTTCTGAGTCCAAGCATTTGCACAACTGACTCTGTCACAAATGAAGCCTGTGAACCTTGGTCAAGAAGAGCTCTAAGATGAAAGCTGCCATTTCTCGTATCTACGTTTACTAACGCAGTGGCCAATAACACTTGACTATTCATATTAGAGAAACATGAAACTATATTGGATGCCTCGCCTTGAGGTGATTCTAGATTGGAGGACGGAGCGCCGTCGTCCACTAGCGAATGGTTTACCTGATTTTCAATAGGACCTAGCTTTGGGTGAAGAAGGGAATGATGTCGCCTTCTACAAATGCGACAGTTTGTTGACTGTCGACAATTATAAACAGAATGATTTGAAGCAAGACAATTGAAGCATAACCTGTTGGTCCGGGCAAAGGCACGACGTTGGTCTACATCTTCTTTAGCGAATTTTTTACAAAAGCATAACTTATGGTCTTCCGAACAAAAAATACAAGATACGGTAGAAGTTACATGCATTGTCCTAAAAACTTGATTACGTACATTATTGTTTTGTGTGGTTTTATTGGATTTGTTATCTAAAAATTCTAATGACCTAAAACGTTGATCCAAAAAGTCTTTGAATTCCGGAAGTTTAGGTAATTCATCATTACATTTGCTAACATTAACCTCCCACATCTTTCGAGACTCAGTATCAAGCTTTAGAGACACTAAATAAATCACAATAATATCCCACGAATTTATGTTGACGCCTAAATTAGAAAGAGCATTCATGCATTCATTTGTTGTATCCAGTAGTTCTTTTATTGCACTCGATGACTCTGACAATACATTCTTTTGGTTGATAAAACGTTTCAAAATACAATTGGCCAAGAATCTTTTGTTGTTGTAACGATGTTCCAATTGATCCCAACAAAGTTTGTAATTACATGCGGTGATAGATATGTGCCTCAACAGCTGCTCAGCTTCGCCACACAAATGACTTTTTAAATAATGCAATCTTTGCACGTCGTCCAGTCCTTTGTTGTTATGAATTAAAGACATAAACAAATCACGAAAGCTGCTCCACTCAGAGTAGCTTCCGCTGAACATGGGTAATGATATTTTGGGCAACTTTAAATTGGATATATGTTCAGAATCATTTTTTGAGCTAAAATCCTTACTAACATGAATGTCTTCCTTTAATATAATCAATTTTTCTTTTAATTCAGACTTGTGTTCGATGTATAAATCTTCAGTAGAACCATATATATCTTTACTATGGTACTCGGAGCTTTCGACCTCACTGGTTGCACACTCTCCTATGATTTGCCGATGCGTCGTATAAAACGAGGACCATAGACGTTCCAACATTTCCAGGCGCGCTTCCACATAAGATATTGTTATGCGCTCTTTCGGAGACTTTTTGTAGTTAATTTTACCCTTGGAAATGTTGGATGCAGTATCCAACTGAAGTTTAAGCATCGATTCCATTTTTGGTTTGATATAAGTAGTAGATAGAAATAAGGTTCAGTTTACTTACAGTTTTTCATCACATAAATACCTATATAAACATTTCAAACCACTCTTCGAAATGGTGAGCTGTGGCAACCTTGCTTTGCTGCCGCCGTTACTTCGCTGAGCACACGAAATTATGTTCAGCCAACTTTTTCTTGCTTGCTTCACAATCCGACTCGATAAGGACCATGTACAATCCCAAAGGGTCGTTGAAAGAAATGATACTTTAAATAAAATCAGGTAAATTTATATTGAAGAAAATTACAAATGTACTTAGAAGGAAAAAATATAGAATGAGTGAAAAATGACAAGAAGAGACAAAAGAGCAAAATACATAGACTAGAAAATAATATTAATCACACAGTATAAAAATGTAAGCAATGATAAAGGCAAACTTAACAATAGCTATAGCCATTTAAGAGAACAATACGGTGGTAAATATTATAGGTGTCCACTATTAAACCAATTTCCATTAATATATGTAATATATGTAACCGCATTTGAGAATAATCTTCAATTTTCGTATTATTTAGACGTAATTTCGAAAAGATAAAGTATCGAGGCAAAATCTTAAAATACTTACACATCACAAATCTAGATCAATAAAGGTATGTAGAAATGTTCTTATTACCAGATTTGTAACATCCCCAACCGTTCTATAGTTTAAATAAAAAAGTAATTTCGACGGTGGTTCGCAAGTCTCGGTAGCTCAGCGGTTAGAGCATAGGACCGGATTTCCAAAGGTCGCGGGTTCGATTCCCGTCTGAGAATTCACTTGTGGCCGAGTTAATTTTTTCCAATATTTTTCTATTTAAAATTTACCATGTATAAAAATAGCATTGAAAAATGCAAAAATTACAAAATCATAAATTATTGGCAGTTGCATCTTAATCGATTGTTAAACACCTGAAAAGATATTTCTTTCGAATGCAAGGATATTCCTAGCATTGATGTGACAACGCTGGCCTACAGCGTATTAAAAATATAAAAGTATTGGAGAATTTCGACGGTGGTTCGTAAGTCTCGGTAGCTCAGCGGTTAGAGCATTGGACCGGATTTCCAAAGGTCGCGGGTTCGATTCCCGTCTGAGAATTCACTTGTGGCCGAGTTAATTTTTTCCAATATTTTTCTATTTAAAATTTACCATATAAAAGTACAGTCAACAGAGGCTACAGCTCTACATTTGCACTACGAAAACCGCAGCTATTACGAGCGACGTAAGGGCGCTCTCAAGGTCAAAGTGTACAGTGTAAGCTGTTGATTCTACATACTTTTTTCGTATAACGTCTTAATTCATTTCATTCAAAAACACACGTAGGTAGGGACGCCCCGGAGAACTTCCCTGTTGATCAGTAGAGTTTTTCTAAGAAACGATATTTCGGAAAGTATTAAAGTTTAAGAAATAATATACTTATAAAATGAAATACCTATTAAGGCTCTATTATTTGTGATATAAACGTTTTCTATAAGTCTATTACTTTTTGAGATAACTTTCTTCAAAAAAAATCTACTTCTAGTTCCCTGATTGTACCTTAAATATTTTAACTTAATTGTTACTTAAAATAGCACTTAACGTTTTAAGTTTACAAGTTGTAAATTCGTCAGGCTTCTAATGAATGAATCGCGGTAAACAATAAGGAAACAATCGTCTTGTTTCTTTGTTCTGAATCTTGGTGGTAAATACCAGATTTGTGACAAAAATAATTTAATATGAAATAAATAAATAAAATAAAAATAATTTAATTCACCTAAATATATCTATCTATCTGTGCCGTGTGGTGACCTAAGAATACAAGTGTCACCACTCCCTTACATGCCTGGGATGACGTAAGAGTCGACTAAGAAGCTCGACGCATTGAACACCTGTGCAAGAGAAGGAAAACGAAACAAACCCTCTACCAACCCGTCTGGCCAGCGTGGTAGCAGTAGGCTAATAGCCTCCTATGAACGCCATAATATAGTTATAAGAGGCCTATGTCCAGCAGTGGACGTCCATGGAAACATATCTAACAGTGTGTGTTGCCAGTGATGACTTAAGGCAGTCAAATGTGGCCGCTAACTATGGGTCTGTTATGGAGGCTCAAAGTAACTCAGCGTGCAATGGAGCTATGCTCGGCGTTTCCCTGCGTGATCGCATCAGAAATGAGGAGATCCGGAGGAGAACTAAAGTTACTGACATCGCTCGAAGGATTGCTCAGCTGAATTGGCAGTGGGCGGGACACATAGCGAGAAGAACCGATGGCCGTTTGGGTGGAAAGGTTCTGGAATGGCGACCGCGTACCGGACGACAACAAGGTGGACCGACGATCTGGTGAACGTCGCGGGAAGCCGCTGGATGCGGGCAGCGCAGGACCGATCGTCGTGGAGATCCTTGGGGGAGGCTTATACCCAGCAGTGGGTTTCATGTGGCTGAGACGACGACGACGAAACATATCTAACTAATATCATTAATAGCGAAAGCATTTTTGTTTGTCTTCACGCCATAACTAAGCAACCAAACGACATGATTTTTGGCATAGAGTTGAAAGAACGGAGAGTAACATTAAGCTACTTTTTACACTGCGATATGTTCTCAGTTTTTATCCCGATTTCCCACGGGAAAGGGTACCACGCGGGTAAAATCGCAGACGAAAGCTAGTTATTAATAATAGTAAAACTAACCGCCTCTGTGTCTAGTGGTACAACCACCGGTATCAGACCCAGAGGTCCCGGGTTCGATTCACAGCGGGGGTACATATTGTATTTAGTTTGGTAGGTGGTAGGACTTGTTGCCTATACCCAGCAGTGGGTGTCATGTGGCAGAGACGACGAGGACTTGTTGTGAGTCCGCCTGGCTAGCCACCACCTTCTTATCTAGTCTGACGCCATAACAACAATGTTTTCAGCATTGTTGTGTTCCGGCAGTTAGAGATAAGATAGCTTAGTGATTGGAGATTCCGGGAGAGGCTCGCTTCCATCTTCAGCCTTATCAATACTTAATATCAGGTATGATGAAGGCAGCCTCTCCGTCGTTCATAAAAAAATTAAAAATAACTATATCGGAAAAAATATGAGTTGAAACAGCTTTAACAGCCGCAATTTATTTTAAAGTTTTTGGTACGAATATTGAATATCGCTAAATGAAACCGTGTTCACTCTTCACGGTTCGAATTTTCGGAATGAGTAAATGGTATCCGTGCGATTAGTTATATCAAACCCGCATAACGTTGTGAAATGTCGCAACTTGAAACAAAATATAATAGAAAATAAACCCAAGCGAATTATTGCCCGTTCCCCTTATGGCCTGCGCAGACGACGGACATTGAAGGACCTTTTGTCCGCGACACGACCGTATTACTAAGAACATAAAGTTGAATAAATAACGAGGACTATCGCGTACTTTTCGCGGATATACGCGGTCTAAGTTGAATCTTATTTGGTTAACAATAAAGACGTGTCGCGGACAAAAAGTCCTCGGTTATTCGTCGTCTGCGCTAGCTCTTAGCCTTAGATTACCAAATGCGCCAATTTTGGTAGTCCAAATCAAAATTCAAACTTTAAAATAACTTCATTTGAATTTATATAAAAAATATTTGCTTAATCAACAAGAAAAACTAAATGCCGATCTCTTTTTTCACAAAAAAACAAAAATAATAAGGACTAATTTAATGCTTTTTTAACATAATTAACTGGTTCTAGCTTTTTATTTCAAAATTACAAAACGCTTTCGTTTCAGTTATCCTACTAATATTATAAATGTGAATATTTAGATGTTTACATCTTTGGATGTTTGAGGTTCCAAAACGGCTGAACGGATTTGACTGAAATTTGGGATACAGATACTTTGTAGCCTGGAGAGTAACTAAGGATACTTTTTACATCAAAAACTTTACGGAAAATACAAAAACCGATGCGGGCTAAAATAGATGGCGCCACATTTTTTGGAAATACGCCGTCCTCACAATACAAGGCGTAAGTTGTTTCTTTATTTTGTTTCATAATGCTGCACAGATACTTTGAAGCCTGGAGACGAACATACGATAATTTTTGTCGTGTTAAACCCCTCATGTTGACCAAATAGCACCACACCACAAATATGAAAAACTTTAGAAGGTTAAGAAAATAGTCCTATACAGTCCTTCCAACGAATATTAGAAATGAGAAAGTTTGGATGTTTGTTGCTCTTTCACGCATAAACTACTGAACCGAATTGGATGAAATTTGACACACAGATAGAAGATACCCTGGACTAAAACATTCTCACAGGAAAGTGAACCACGCGGGTGAAACCGCGGGCGACAACTAGTGTTTTATAAATATATTACCTACTTTATTAGCGAAAATGAGATTTTTTGTTTATTTTTGATTTTTTGTTTAATTTACTTTCGACAATACAATTCTGAATCCTTTTTTGGAAATAACTTTCGTAAAAAATTGTTGCTTGTAAATTGTTTTATTAAAATCAATTAAATTGAATTACTGACTGTATGATTTTTAAAATATGCATTTCAATGCTATATTTATGATAAAGAAGAAGAAATCGACTCGGCTCCGGCTCACATTAGACGATTATAATTTAATTCGCTGAAGTTGTTTTTTGTAAGTTTATTAATATCTTATAATATGCCTATAACGGTTATTATTTCCTATATTTCCTTATCCAAAAACTTCACTATAACTGCACACATTTCGCTCCGTTTTTTTCTCAAAAACACCCGAATTTTCAAAACGACACTCATCGCCACTTTTATCACGAAATCGATCGAATACTCACTAAAATCAACAATCCGATCAGAATCCGACCCATCACTTGACCGTTCGTCTGATAGTTAATTCGCTAACTAAACAAGTCACAGATGACTTAACCGTATTCGGCAGTAGATACGGGTTTTTTTAACTAACTACAGTTTCACTTTTAACTGACGTTCCGAAGGATATACGGTGATCGGCGTTGGTTCAACTTTTTATATTAGTTTATGTGAGTCACTGTCTTGTGAGTGCGTTGTAGTAAAACCCGGGTTTGCGTGACACTGAAAAATAGGTTAGGTTCAGTATAAAAAAAAGGGCATCGTATTATTATAATATGAATCTGTGCATGATTGTTTTTATAAATAATGATTGTTCGGTGTTGTGTGGAAATAGCCGTAACAACAATAGTTATTGAGAATCTTGTTTGATTTGCTTTTCAGGTCAAATATTCTTCTTCCGCTTTATTAAAGTTCTTTCGGGTAAATATTACAGGTAATTTAACTGATATTAAACTGACAAATGAAAAAACTTAATAATAGGGGTTAAAGTATGAAATTGCCGATTTTTTTCTTACACTTCTAGAGAACCTCACTACTTCTGTGACTAAAAGGTACATCTATTGCTTGGTTTTATATTAAATTAAGATCATAATGATCAAGAATAATTAATCTCATGGTTATTATTTTCGTTTCTTATACGATAAAAAACACCTCGAAAGGTTCTCCTTTTTTTGTAAGCAAAATTTACTACTTTATTTAATATGATTTTATAAATTATTCATAATTTAAAAAAAATAGCATTAGATTGCTTAGTCTTCAAACAATGATTGTCCATTAAAAAATTGTGGCATTAGCACTTGCGGTAGTAACTATAACAAAAACTGTTAGTATGGAAAAAGAAACTTTGAAAAACTTCATAGAAATCGGTAATTTCACAGTTAAAGACCTAATAGTTATCTCGAAATGCTTCTTTCACTATAAATTTTCACATTGATATTTTTTCAAAACTTCCTTTATATTTTGCGATTGAATTTCGTCGTAGCTAGTTCCAATGTGTTATTTTATTATTATTTATCTAAATTAAATTTGGCACATTTAATAATCAATAACTATACAAACATCGCACATTTAGTTAAAAGTGTTAACAGAAAAATCATAGTCTTCTTAGAAAAAAATAGGTATCGTACATATATATGTATAGGTATTGAGTTTGTAATATCAATTATTTTTGTGTGATAAATATTAAACAAGAAAATATACTAGAAAATAGCAACTAGTCTCATGTCCTGTCAGGCGACATGAGACTAGTTGCTTTTTTATATTATATTACACAAAAATAGCATTACAAAATGCGAAATTAAAAAATTATAATATCAATTATTATTTTTATTAAGGAACTCAATAAATAAGTAATTGGACAAAATAATCATTCTTTAACCTATTTTTCGGGTTTAAGTACACTATATATTTCATCGTTAGCATATTTTTGGTTTTTCTTACGGTTTTTTAGTTATCCGACGTTTCGGCACCTTTTCAGCTGCCGTGGTCACGGGATGACTGGCTACTAAAGTTGTTTTATTTCAATTATGAGTGCGCAAAGAAACTTATGATGTTTTTTATGAACGACGGGGAGACTCTTAGCCTTCATCATACCCAATGTTAAGTATTGATAAGGCTGAAGATGGAAGCGAGCCTCTCCCAAAATCCTCAATCATTGAGGAACTGGCTATCTTATCTGTAACTGCCGGAACACAACAATCCTGAAAACATTGTTGTTATGGCGTCAGACTTAGATAAGATGGTGGTAGCTAGCCAGACTGACTTATAATAAGTCCTACCACTAACCAAACCGAATACAATTGAACCCGGGATCTGATACCGGTGGTTGTAGCACTAGACCACAGAGGCGGTTAAAAAAAAGTAAAAAAAAGCGGTGTACTTAAATAGTTTCAATTTAAAATCGTGCTATTAAAAATAATTTATGTTAAAAAAATATATTAAGGTATAAAATAAATAAATAAATAAATAAGTTGCTACTTTTTTTTTATTTTAGAAACACACAAAATATCTACCGACAATAAAAAACAATCAGTAAGTATATTTTGAAATATTAACAGGACCCTAATAAATAAATACTTAAAACTTTGGTACTAAAAACAATGCTTGATGAATCATTACCCTATAGGATTTAATATGACGAATTATATTTTCAGAAAGTACCATCACACCCAGAATACATAATAAGGAAAAAACTATTTCCTTGTAGTATTTTATACATATGATTTAATTTATGATTTTTAAGTTTTTGCATTTTCAATGCTATCGATTCCCGTCTGAGAAAAAATTGTGAGCGGAATCGATTTTTTTCTAATATTTTTCTATTACATTTTATCATAAAATATAATTTAAGCCAGTATGGACATATTTTTTGGTTATTACAATGTGTTTTTCTCTATAAACGTAGTACGTAGTAACGTATCATACATAAAAATACAAAATTATTTTGACGACGGCTTCGGTACCTTTATTAGACCTTGGTTTCGAAAACCACAGAGCCTTCATGATATTTGTTATAAAATAAAATATCTTATTTTTTTTTTCATATAATGAAATGGGAGACCTATATGCATAATTATGAAGTCATATATATATTACTAACAAACATTTTCAAAATGCTCCACACATGACTGTGGTCATCAACAACAACTTCCATTGATGAAAAAAATACATATATATGCCATTTGAATATTATACGTGGTCTCATTAGTACGTTGAATACTTATCTATAAGTCTATTTGAATAAAAATCTTTGACTTTGACTTACTTATGTTATAAGGACAAAAAAAATATTATTGTAAATAGTTCTGTTCATATCTGTACCATATATTATATGCTAAAAACGAAATTAGAAATAATATTTATATGTGGTAAAATTACTTAATTGTGTTAATTAGACAATAAACTAGTATTATTTCCTGTTCAAGAATTGCGTAATATTTTGTACCATATTAGGTAATATCAATTACGAATTTGCGTATTCAAACTTACCTACGTCAATGTTATCAGCTTCCGTGGTTTAGTGGTGAGTGGCCGGGTTTGATACCTGGGGGTCGATTCTGCTAACAATAATTTATAGAAATATTTTTATTTCCACAAAATTTGTGGAACTTTGTGGAACTTTCTTCAACAAATTGTGTGGTCACAGAATAAATAAATAATAAATAAATAAATATTTCCATACAATCACACCAATTATCTAGCCCATGTTAAATATCAGGAAGAACTTGTGTTATGGATACTAGATAACGGATAAACATACTTATATACTTTTTTTTTGTAAATACATACATAATATACATATTAAACACCCAGACCAAGACAAATAGACATGTTCATGCACACAAATATTTGTCTTGTCCGGGGATCGAACCCGGGACCTCTGGCGCAGAAGGTGGGGTTAGTACCCCTGCGCCAAACAGGTCGTCCTACATACAGGACCCTTATTCACTATGACCACTTTGCGATTCCTTGCTTCAAAACCACGCCAATATCGTACATGGTTACGACATTTTCAAAATTCGTATTCTCTATGACACTTAAATGAAACCGTGTGATATGAACGTGACATGCGCGTGGTTTGAACTGTCAAATATTCCACGTTTGAGAAACGCGTGGAATCAACGTGGAATCTGCAAGGAATCGATGTGACTGTGAAGAAATTGATTGTTTTTGTGCTTTAAACTATTTAAAGAAATCTATATCGTAAGGTCAGAGACTTTCTTTAGGTATTTCAGTGAAATTTAGTGACAGCTATTTTAAATATTATAATCTACTATTACTAGGATTTTGTAATTTTTGTATCGAATTAAACCATATGTAACTATAAAACTATTTTATGTAAGTACGAGTATTTCGCACGCAACTACCGAAGACCATTCTTGATCTACACTTATGAATGAACTTGTGAATCACATTTTTAAACAAATTGATTTCAATAAAGTAAGATGTTTTAGTTTTACATCGCTTTTAAATCTGGAACAAATGCAAAAGACAAATATTAGGGGTTATGTAAGTAAACTAGATATTATAAGACAAGTAACTTGTAATTTTTTTTGTAGTAACAAACGATTAGGTACTTACAATAACAAATCGCTTCAAATAAAATACCGCACAACAAAATTCTTCAAACAAATATACTCGTAGGAATAATTGTAATGTTTTAAAATGTATATATTTTCATTGAAATACTAAGTATTATTATTTTTTCTTGTAATAAACTTATAATAAACAGACAAAATTGAATCAATTAATTTTCATTGTAAAAATCGATAACAAGAAATAAAAAAGTAAAAAGGAACGTTCAAAAACGTTCGAACGTTGGGTGGTGCGTGGCTTTGCTGCGTGTTTGTTTAAATTATTGTGTATTTTTTTTTCTTTGTTATTGCTAAAATTGCATTGTTATGATATAAACGATTAAATATTAATATAAAAATAATATAATCACGGTTAATTGTTAGTGAAGTAAAATTTTGCAAGTAATAAATTTAAAATCTTAAAACTTTTTAAGTTTAGTTTTCTAACGCACTCGTGTCTTCATAACGTACCAAAGACAAAAAAACAAAAAATAGGTTCAAAAATAGGTTCAACATGCCTTAGCATGTTTCCATGACACTATATGTGTCACGGAAAGGCTGGTATTCTGGCAGTAGAAAGTTATAAATAATCGTATCTCAATCGTGTCTTAATTGTAGTACTATTTCACAATAGAAACACGATTTTGAACCTTTTGGCCTCGTCACCGGTTCGCTATATTGAAAAAATAATCAAAATCGATGATGGTGAAAAACATTGGTAAAGCGTTCATAATTGTCAAATTGTCGCGACAATTCTACAATTTTAACGTTTCATAAAACATTTGGTCTGACTTATTTGTAATCGGAAAATCTAATATATTTGTCAAATTGTCGCACATTTTTGACAGGCATTCTTGGTCTGTGTCAGAATGAGGAGTGACAGTTATTTTTTTTTTATAAATTCTCACATAATCGAAAGAGTTCTTAATAGGATTTTGAAAAAGAGAACTTTATAATGTATGATTGCTTTATATAGAAAAACTACCTTCTGCAATGATGACAAAGGTCAAAATTGCGTAGATCAGTGACAAAAAAGTATACTCGAGCATAGTTGACAAAATGCCACTTGTCAAGCTTTATGAAACAGGGCCCAGAGCGACGTGCATCTTTGGCATTAAAATTTCCGGATTGAAAAGGCTTAAACCAAATTTGTGCTACTCTCACTGCGTCGCATTTTTTTTGTAGTAAAATTTTAAAATTTATCGAATTTCTCAATAAATTCACTCATCTTGACAGTAAGAAAAATAAATAAAAATTGCACATTTTCCTAATTTTAATTTTAAATGCTCTTCTTTAAAATTTAAACTTTTAATGATACCAAAACCAGCCAGATACAAATAGTATAGAAGAAGAGATTTTATTACAAGTTCATACAAACTATATGCGAAAAGACTTTTTCGCCTACCTAATAGATATAGATTATGTATTACACACTACCTGTTAGTTTTCCAAAAATTATAAGAATAAAAAAAATAAAAAAACTACAGAGACGTTTAAAATGCCAAGAAAGAAGTACTGAAAAAACAAAAAAGATTTCCAAACTAATCATTTATCTAATATTATAAAGACTATGAACAAAGTGTCTCATTGCAGCTTGGTTTCACAACGGTCGTCGGTTCGATTTCCACGCTGGCACAAACGTTTATTGACGAAACAGTGTGATACAGAGATCGTTCGCTACGTTTTAGTTTCCAACGGCACCGGCCGAGGCCCAGTTCGTACATTTTGATAACTATTCGTTTCGGTAATCGGGACTAACGAGATCGTAACCACCATCCGTGACCTGGGGTCTAATTGTCCAATTTTAAAATCTATCCCAATCCCTTTCAATTCGACATTTGAAAGATATTTACATACTTATGGTAAATTTTAAATAGAAAAATATTGGAAAAAATTAACTCGGCCACAAGTGAATTCTCAGACGGGAATCGAACCCGCGACCTTTGGAAATCCGGTCCAATGCTCTAACCGCTGAGCTACCGAGACTTTGGAGCATTGGACCGGATTTCCAAAGGTCGCGGGTTCGATTCCCGTCTGAGAATTCACTTGTGGCCGAGTTAATTTTTTCCAATATTTTTCTATTTAAAATTTACCATAAGTATAAAAATAGCATTGAAAAATGCAAAAATTACAAAATCATAGAAAAAAAAGATATTTACATACTTCAGACCGTCACTATTTGACATTTGATAGGGATTGTGATCGGGACGCGTTTTGAAAGGTATTGAATGAACGAAATTGAACTGTCTAAGCAAACTGACACTCGAAAATATCTTTCAAATGTATGGAGAAGTGTCAAATGAAGTGTCATTTAAAACGTCATTCGTTCCGAAAGGGATTGCGACTATAAGTTACACAATTCCATAAATTACTATCACAATCACAATACTTTTCAAAGGGATTGTGATAGATTTCAAAATTAGACAATTAGGGGGCTGGTTACCCAAAAACCATTAAATACACGTAATTTTAAATCATTTGACTTAAATCTAATGTATACAGTCGGGAAAATTTCCAGTATTTTGTGAAACGATATTTCGGAAAATATTAAGGATAATGAAATAATTCGTTTATAAAATGAAATACCTATTAAAGCTCTATGATTTGTGATATGTACAACCGCCTCTGTGGTCTAGTTCGATTCCCAGCGGGGATACATATTGTATTTGGTTTGGTTGGTGGTAGGACTTGTTCTAAGCCCGCCTTGCTAGCTACCACCATCTTTTCTAAACCTGACGCCTTAGCAACAATGTTTTCAGCATTGTTGCGTTCCGGCAGTTCGAGATAAGATAGCCAGTTCCTCAATGGCTGAGGATTCCGGGAGGGGCTCGCTTCCATCTTTCAGCCTTATCAATACCTAACATCAGGTATGATGAAGGCTAAGAGTCTACCCGTCGTTCATAAAATATATATAAACCGGGATTCCCTGTGTTCAACGCTCAGTAAGCCCAAAAATAAATGTAAAGCTCCAAGGGTACTAATGTTACTAATAACTCAATGATCCGCACCATAGTGTTGCAAAAAGCCTATAATTAAGTAATTGACCCGACCCAGGTAAATAATAAAAAACCTTTTCACCTCACACGCTCTGAAAAGGAGGTTTTGTCAATCGGTTTTGGCGTAGAAAATCGCTTTTTGCGACCTAGCGCGGCAAAGTCATTTTTTAATTTAATACCTGAAAATATGTCGTAATGCGTTCCGAATCGCACTATTGACTTTTTTGTTATATTTGATTCTTATTTTAAATAGCTTTAAATTAATTATAATACTCCGTTTTGGTTTTATTATATTATTTTAGTTAAAAAAACAATTACAATAAGATGAAACTATTTGTTATAAGAATTTTATATTAGGCTAGGTGAGATTTCACAACCAATAATTGGATTTCGGACTGTGACATAAATCTTTATTTTTAAATTGTCTTTGTCTTGTACCTCTTGTCAGTGTCAACATTTACGGAATCGTTTTTATTCTTATTAATAAGTAACAATATATTCCTACTTTAAATAACTTTGAATTAACTATATTTAACCCTTTTTATTATTTTAGTTTTTTATATCATTAAAACAACGAGAATAAGGTATATTTAGATTAATCTTAATGTTTAAAGAATTTTTTACCGGAAATTGACCGCGGAAACAACCATAAAATGTCCCTCGCTGTTGTGAGGTGAAAATATGTGTGTTGCGCTCGGCAGAAAAGTTTTTAGCGTCTTGTACCTTTGAAATCTTTGAACCACTTGCTACGCTCGTGGTTCAATCCTAGAATCCTCCACTTGCTCAGATTTCAATAGAAGTAAATCGCCGCTAAATAACCAACTTTCCAGCCTTGCATAACAAATAACTATAACACCGCGATGTACGTTTACATGCAGCGCCATCTATCGGCAGCTGAAGTAACAACAAATAAATATGAAGCAAAACTTATTAATATTACTTATTTAAACACCCTGATTGTACAATAAACTACACGTTAAAGATCCGAAAAAATGTTTTATCAAATCTGTCGGTAGGAGTGTGACGTGCGAGTGTGATTTTATTTTTTATGAACGACGGGGAGACTTCATCATACCTGCTGTTAAGTATTGATAAGGCTGAAGATAGAAGCCAGTCTCCCCCGGATTCTTCCAGCTACTGAGGAACTGGCTAACTTATCTCTAACTACCGGAACAAAACAATGATACAGGTATTTTGTATTTTAAGGTTTCAAATCTGTTCTTATCTTTTCTAGACAACGCAAACTCAAACTCAATATTGCTTATTCCGTCTAGGTAGTTACAAGCATTTATGAACGTCAAAGAAGCTACGCAGTCGGTTCACAAACCCTACGGCGCCGGCGGGAGACCTTGTAACGAGAAGAAACTTGTTTTTTTTCTCCCTGTTTAATTTCATACAGAGTCGTCAAATTGAAAATAGAGTAGAATCAGCATGTCTGTGACCGTGCTAAGGCCTGTCCCCAGCAGTGGGGTCATAGTATGGCTGATGTGATGATGATATACTTATTTTAACGAGACGTTATGTAGTGAAGTCGGGCGTAACGACTTAACGGGCGCTAGAGCTTGTTTCGATAAAAAAGTATTATGTTCTTTTTCTTGTACTTTTTGGTGGCCTATTAAACAATTGTATAAGCTGAGCCGATGCCAGAGACAAGCCTTCACAACACAGACGACTCAAAAGAATTCAAATAACAGGAAAATTTTATAGGAAATTCTTATGAAATGACTCGGTATAAAAGGCATTTTTATTTTGTAGCCAGTGATACTTTTTCTTGTTTAATAAAAGAAATGCAACCAAAACAATGCGTTTATTGTTTATATTTTTATATAGCAGCTCGGCGCCCGACCGCTATATTTATTTAAGATTCGACCCCAGTTGAAAAGTACCCTTTGGACCTCATTTGTAGCGACATTCGACCTTCCTAAAAATATTATATTTAAGGTGACAACTTGTACTCTTGCCTGGTTATGATGTCCTGGTACTTTTGGTTTGATTTCCGTATAAAATTGATGCGCCATGAAATAATTACCTTCTTTTTTTAAGTCGGTTAAAATTGAGGTCAATAGGACAAAATGTTTTTTGATAGAGGCTCTCAATGGGTACTATTATGTAGATAAGATCGAATCTTGAGGGTCCAGGAGGTAGGTTCCAGATCGTTATTTCGCCTGATGGTAATCGATAAAATATTCTCATCTAGGATAAAACGTGCTTTTCTAGAAGTAATTTATTTATATGTGAAGTCATGTTAAAGTTAAGCAGAATTTGCTGACACTTTCAATCTCATTACAAAGATAAGGAGATCGAGTGTGAAGAACCTGGGCCCAGTTTCATAAAGATTACGTAATTGTCAGCGACATGTGACAGGTGACAATTTGACGATGGTACGTTTCATAAAACATTGGCGCTATAGGAAAGGCCGACGTAATTGTCATATTGTCGCCACAATTTTACAATTTTACGTTTCTTAAAACATATGTCAATGTCAAATTGTCGTACATTTTTGATAGACATTCTTCTGATAAATATTAAACAAGAAAATATACTAGAAAAAAGCATTCGGACAAAACATTCTTCTTCTTATTTCTTAATAATGGCTTCCTCACGACAAAATTCACGAATTTTGCCAATGTCAAGTAAATATATATTGTAGTATAAAAAAATTGCACGGTAGATTGAATTAAAAATGGAGCCACAACACGTGTTATTACGAAAAGAACTCGGGTGGAACTCCATAGACATTCTTGGTCTGTGTCAGAATGAGGAGTGACAGTTATTTTTCTTTTATAAACTCTCACATGATCGAAAGAGGTCATAATAGGTTTTTGGAAAAGAGAACTTAATAATCAATGATTGCTTTTTATAGAAAATCTACCTTCTGCAATGATGACAAAGGTCAAAATTGTTTAGATCAGTGACAAAAAAGTATCGAGCATAGTTGACAAATTGCCGACTTGTCAAGCTTTTTGAAACAGGACCCTGAAATGTATTTAAAAGCTGTCCTTAATCTTATATCCATGAAGATACTAAAGCTGAACTTAAGACTGATTAAATGTTTATATAAAAGTTATTAAATAAAGAAACAAGTGAGTTCTAGCTCAAAAATAAAAGTTATTAAATAAAGAAAGTTCTAGCTTGCCAGAGCTAGAACTCACTTGTTTCTTTCACAATTTTCTTTCAAATTAAAACTATAAAGGAAAAATATAAAAAAAATCTACACTATTTCCTTCTTTTATGTTTTTTTTTGTTTGCTACTGTGAGTTGTGACTCTCGTGTAAACAAAACGGTGTACTATAGAACTAAAATATAACACTTTGGAAATGGACTATTGGATAGTAAATATTTAAATAAATATTTCCATACAATCACATCAATTATCTAGCCCACGTTAAGTATCATGAAAAACTTGTGTTATGGATACTAGATAACGGATAAACATACTTATATACTTTTTTTGTAAATACATACATAATATATACATATTAAACATCCAGACCAAGACAAACAGACATGTTCAGTTCATGCACACAAATATTTGTCTTGTCCGGGGATCGAACCCGGGACCTCTGGCGCAGAAGGTGGGGTTAGTACCCATGCGCCAAATAGGTCGTCGTCGTTGGAAAAAATCTATGAAAAAACACCCTAATATTTTTTTTAATGATTTTTTTATCAAAATTTGTAATTCTCAATAAAATTATGATATTTCTCCCGTCGATAAAATTAAGCATACTTAGTTTAAGACCCGAGGGTTGACCATCTAACGAAATCCCCGTTCAGTTTGATTTTCGTTTCGTTTCGTTCGATTTTCGTCAATGTTGTGGCGGTGATCCAGTCTAAGTGACAGTAATGACAGCGACGAAACTAGTTGCTAAGCGATTTTTTGTTCCATAATCAGCCTGCTGTTAGTTTTGGGACTCAATTTACTGAAATTAACCGCTATAAATAACTAAATTGAAAGCTTTTGTTGAAGCGTGAACGAATGAACTAAAACAACCTATTATTGTAAAATGTTTTTGCTTGCATGACATTGGGAATCCCTCACAAAACCTACATTGTACAAAAAATACCAGTTAATGGCCGTTGATAATAATAGTCTAGTGAACTTGGAGAACACAGTTGGGGAATGTTAAGAAGTCAATGATCACGGAAATTGGTAAGCCACAGGATGGGTGACCGAAAAGTGAAATGTGTAATAGTAAGACCTTTTTAGTATGATCTCTACTAGTTCTACTACTACAATGATATTATAAAGATAATAGAAACATTCATAGTAACTTGCGTTGAAATCTGTGACCAAGACAACTGTCACTGACAAGTAGGATACAAAAATAAACCAGAAAAAGCAGGGAAATGAAAAAGATAGCAATTTGATATTCCCAATATTTCACAATGCGAGCTCGTATGACATATCGGCTTCAAGCACTCAAATATTTCACAATGCGAGCTCGTATGACATATCGGCTTCAAGCACTCGAGTATTTCACAATGCGAGGTCGTATGACATATCGGCTTCAAGCACTCAAATGTTTCACAATGCGAGCTCGTTTGACATATCGGCTTCAAGCAGTCAAATATTTCACAATGCGAGTTCGTATGACATATCGGCTTCAAGCACTCAAATGTTTCACAATGCGAGCTCGTTTGACATATCGGCTTCAAGCACTCAAATGTTTCACAATGCGAGCTCGTATGACATATCGGCTTCGAGCACTCAAATGTTTCACAATGCGAGCTCGTTTGACATATCGGCTTCAAGCACTCAAATGTTTCACAATGCGAGCTCGTATGACATATCGGCTTCAAGCACTCAAATGTTTCACAATGCGAGCTCGTATGACATATCGGCTTCAAGCACTCAAATGTTTCACAATGCGAGCTCGTTTAACATATCGGCTTCAAGCACTCACATAATTATTGTACTACTGTCAAATCATTTTAGTCTCGACGATTTTGAACAGTCCGAAGATTGTTTTCACTTGTACGAGTAGTCACTTGTAGTCACGTCGCAAATCCCTTAGGGGTTGACACAGCATCTAAGCAGCAAAGGTGCAAATATTAAATACCATAACTCTCAATCCATACCTCAACGATGCCGAAACGTTTGGCACTGGTTGAATGTATGATGTTGTCCGGAAAAAAATTTGACAAATTGCCAGCACAGTATCACCATTATTAGTTACACTATGTTTTAGGTTAGAAATAAATTGGATCATCTGTAAGAAGTTTCGTCATCAGCCATTTTTAATGTCCCCACTGCTGGGGCACTGGTCTTCCTTATGGATGGATAAGAAGAACGGGCCATGACCCACCACGCGAACCCATTACGGATTGCTGGGTTTTAACGACTACAAATCAGCCGGGACCAACGGCTTAACGTGCCTTCCGAAGCACGGAGGAGCTCGAGATAGTAAATTTTTGGTCACCCATCCCGTAACTGATCATTGCGAAAGTTGCTTAACCTCAACAATCGCAGGCTGAGCTTGCGAACCACCCTGCAACGGGTTCATCAGAAGAAGTTTAGTTGGGTATATCTCTTTTGCCCGATTTACACGTGTCAAGTCTTTAGCGAAGTTGGTAAGTACAGTGAGTAAGTACAGTAATGTAAACAATCGGACAATGTCGAGTCAACTTAGATGCATATTAAATCGGGTGAAATCGTTGTACTGTTGTCACTGTACTCGCCACTGTCCTTGCCTCGTGTTAATCGGACATTAGCCCCAAAAACAAATCATCATCATCATCATCAGCCTGGACGTCCAATGCTGGACATAGGCCTCTCCTAGATCACGCCTGTTGTGGCGTTCATAGGAGGCTATTAGCTTACTGCTACCACGTAGGCCAGACGGGTTGGTAGAGGGTTCGTTTCAAGTTTTCCTTCTCTCGCACAGGCTTTCAATGCGTCGAGCCTCTTAGTCGACTCTTACGACATCCCAGGCATGTAAGGGATTGGTGACACTTGTATTCTTAGGCCGTCACCACATGGCATAAAAATACAATTCATAGATGGGTCTAATACAAAATATACTGATTATCCCTGCATTGTACGAATTAAGGTAGAACTAACGGTGTGTGGTAATTTTACAGTACATGTGACACAAAAATACAAGATTTGAGGAAAAAAAATACGTGACAACTTGTTAATATTCTCACTATACGAGTATTTGTTTTTCGACCATCTATGGTCCTAAATTTTTCTTATTAAAATATAGGACACGGTCATAATGATAGATTGAAAATCGGGACGGTCCTGCAAAATACAGGACAGTTGGTCAGCCTAGGACAACCTACGAACTTGGTTCAGAAACCATCATTACTTGTACTCACAGTGCCGTCGCCAGCGGGCCTAAAAAAGTTTTCTAAATCAAAGTCTAAACATTATCATCAACCAGTCTAGACTTTCCAAACTAATAAATTAGATCTAAGTAACCTAAAAAAATAATTAGTTTCGCATGGGACAATGATCTTACGTTCTTATTTACCGTTATGTAACCAAATAAGTGTTTATTTGTATTGGCCATCAGCTCATAAATTTTTACGAAATTATACAATATCTGCAAGTGGTTTTGCACCTTCATTTGTTAGATATTGAGTTGAGAGTTGGCTAGAAAAATTTTACATTTCATGCTTATTTGTTTTTAGCTAACATTGAAATTTTCCTTTTATTCTAACAATATGAATGATTTGGCAAAAAATATGGTGATTATAGCGTACATATAACTTATATCAATGATTTTATTTTAACAAAAGTATTCTGTAATAAAGTTCTCCGCCTTTTTAATCGACTAAAAAAAAAGGAGGAGATTATATTTTATAGTTTATTTTTAGCCTATTGAGGAACTAATTTCCTGATAGACCAATAGAGATTTTTAGGGAAAAGTAAAAGTTTGAATAGAAAAAGATAACCTTTTTCCATCACAAATAATACGACAGGTAATTACTTTTCGGAAACACGTTTCTCGAACTAAACTGCTGGTCTACTGGGAAATTGCTCGATTATACAACGATTACTCGAAGACACGACCTATTGAAATGATTAAAATGATCAGTCTTGACACAGATTTGTTCCCAAGTTGGTCAAATTAAAAACAATAACGGTTCAGTATTATTCAGGAAATCTTGAATTTTACGGATCATTGTATCATCAGCCTGTGGAAGTCCACTGCTGTGCATAAGCCTCTCCTAGCTCATGCCTTTGTGGCGTTCATAGGAGGCTATTAGCCTACTGCTACCACGCTGGCCAGACGGGTTGGTAGAAGGTTTGTTTCAAGTTTTCCTTCTCTCGCACAGGTGTTCAATGCGTCGAGCCTCTTATAGTCGACTTTTACGACATCCCAGGCATGAAAGGAAGTGGTGACACTTGTATTCTTAGGCCGTCACCACACGGCACGGAATTTTACGGATCATTGACCTGACCATATCTTCTTTGTTTATGAACCGATTTAAAATTACTCTTTTCTGGAATCCAAAGGTCTTATTCAAATAAACTAATTCTTATCAGGAATCCAAAGGTCTTATTCAAATAAACTAATTCTTTTCAGGAATCCAAAGGTCTTAGTCAAAGTCAAAGATTTTTATTCAAATAGACTTATAGATAAGTACTTTCGAATAGTCCAAAAATTTTTTTCCCTACCAGCCATTCAGGACATCTTTTAACTGATAAGAAGAACGGCCGCAAGAAACTTATCAGCTTTAACAGAAACAACAACATTTACAATGGAACATGTTGTTGCCATGCACAAATTTACAATTTTGAAATATATTTAATATAAGAGGAAAATTTTCCCATATTCAATTATTAGAATATTTTCCTTTTATCCAATTTATAATAGTTATGTTTTATGTTAGTATCACTTCCATGCATTTTGGTCTTTTAAATAATCATCTACCTTGTAATAACCTTTGCTTAAGAGTGACTTTTTAACATATATTTTAAATTTATGCAAAGGTAGCTCTATCAATTGTTGTGGAACTTTATTAAAAAAAGCTAATACCTTTCCCCAAAAACGAGCTTCTACATTTTTCAAGTCGAAATTTTGGAACGGCAAGCTTATTCTTATTTCTAGTATTAAAATTATGGACATCGCTATGCTTAATAAATAAATCAAGATGTTTCCTTACACATACTATATTCTCATAGATGTATTGACCCGCCAAAGTTAGTATATTAATCTCTTTAAACAAATCCTTAAGAGAATCTCTCCGTCGAAGGTTGTAAATGGCGCGCACAGCTCTTTTTTGAAGTATAAAAACATTTTCTATATTAGCTGCTGAGCCCCTCAACAACAGGCCATAGGACATTACACTATGAAAATAGCTAAAGTAAACTAGTCTTGCCGTTTCAATATCAGTTATTGCGAAAGCCGCAGAACTAAGTCTACTCGACAAGGCTTCAATATGTGGATCCCATTGCAGCTTTGAATCCAATGTAATGCCAAGAAATTTTGTACTCTCAACTAACTCTACTACATTCCCATTCAAATTGATATTGATATCGACCAGCACTACATTAGGTAATGAAAATCTAACAAACTTGGTTTTAGTAGGGTTAAGAGACATATTATTACTGTTGAACCAGTGTGCGACTTGAGAGAGAGCACTATTTACTTCGTCAGAACAATTGTTTCCTCTATCAATTTTAAAAATTAAAGATGTATCATCTGCAAATAGTACTGTCTCACATAAATTACTCGTGAAATGAGGGAGATCGTTAATATAAATTAAAAACAGCAAAGGGCCCAATATTGAACCTTGTGGCACGCCCATAATAATGGGGGCTCCAGTAGAAGCAGTATTATTGACAATTACTTTTTGGTTTCTATTGTGCAAGTATGACTGCAAAAGGCTAACAGATTTCTTAGAGAAACCATAATGTTCTAGCTTCTTTAAAATTGTCACGTGATCAACGCAATCGAAAGCTTTAGACAGGACACAGAATATACCAATTACGTCTTGCTTGCCCTCCCAAGCCTCAAAAATATGTTTGAGGAGTGCAATGCCAGCATCAGTAGTATTTTTACCTTTAGAAAAGCCGAACTGATTGTTATGAAGGATTTGATTTATTTTTAAATAGTCTAATAATTGAGAGTATATAATTTTTTTAAAAATTTTACTAAGTGCCGGTAGTACTGAAATCGGCCTAAAATTTGTAGGGTCACTTTTGTCACCCGATTTAAAAAGAGGAATAAGCTTACTACATTTCATTAAATCGGGAAAAGTACCTTCATCTATGCATTGATTAAAAATGAAAGCTAAATATGGAGCTATAGTATAAATAATTGCTTTAATAATGTTGGTTGATATGCCCCATAAATCTTCAGTATTTTTAATATTTATAGACTTGAAAGCTTTTAAAATGTCTTCACTATTAATATGTTTAAAATTGAATACTTTATTACACTTATCAACACAAGACTCTAAGAGGGCAGCAGCATCGTTTGGACAGGAATTCAACTTACTGGTAGTTTCTAAGGGTACCCGAGAGAAGAAATCTTCAAAAACACGGGCAACCTCAACGTCAGATTCAATTAATTTATCACCAACTTTAAGACAGAAGGATTTTACATTATTTTTAGTTTTCCCAGTTGGTTGGTTAATAATATTCCAAGTAGCCTTTATTTTATTATCCGCTAATTTGATTTTATTTGAAAAGAACATCGCCTTAGCAGCTACACATACATTTCTAAACATTTTAGAATACTTCCTGACATATCCAATAAAATTTGGGTCACAGGAATTCCCGGCATGGCCCAATCACTAAACTTTACTTTATCCGAATTACAATTGATCACTTTTTGCTTAAACGTTTTACTAAATTCGTCTTCAACCACATGAAATAAATCATTATAAAGATAATTAGATTCCATAATAGGAACTGGTAAAGACTCAATTTTATTAATTACATTGTTTCTAAATTCATCTATGCCCTTTTTAGTTATTGGCCTGCATACAATTTTCCGCTTAGGACAGACATGATGGTGCTGTATAGAGGCTTGTTGTCCACTATCTTCCGATTTAATAACATTTATTATAGATTTCTCAGTGACTACACAGTTTGAAATAATGTTGTCTAAACAGGTGGCAGATGTGGGTGTTATTCGGGTAGGCTCATTAAAGGTATGTGATAGATTAAACGATTTAAATAAATATAGAAATCTACTTGCTAGCTTCGACAACTTTGAGTCTAAAATGTCAATATTAAAATCCCCACATATGACAACCTTTTTATTACTTTTACTAGTTATTCTTAAAACTTGCTCCATAGTGGACTCATACTCTGGGTAATTACTCTGAGGGGGTCTATAAACACATATTACAATTATTTGGTCTAGTTCCACACAAGACAATTCAATTATTCGTTCAATTGAGAGGGATATTATATCTTTGCGCTCTTTGTACTGAAAATTATTATGTAAAATTATAAGAGACCCTCCTCTAATAGCAGATTGCCTACTAAATGAACTCACAATTCTATAATTATCCAGATTTAAAATTACTTCATGACATTTTAACCAATGCTCAGTGATACACAACACATCAACATTTTCACAGTTTAAAAACAAACATACTTCTAGGTCTTTGTCAGAATAGCCTTGTATATTTTGATGAACAATTTTTAAACATTTTGGCTTTCCTCTTGTCAACACTGGGCTAGAGGACACCTCTGTTGTCTCTAATGGTAATTTAAATTAACCAAGTCAGTGTTGGGATTCAAAAGAATCAAATTACTTGGAACAGATTCCAAAGTTATATTACAAATGTCAGAATTTAACTGCTCAATAAAAGCAGAGGTTTTAATAGCCAGATTATTGGCTAAATGTTTAAAATAAAAAGATAGCGTAAGCGCTATTTGTCTCTTATAATAGTGAGGCAGATAGTAATTATCTTTTGTCAAGTTAAAATTATTTAACAAAAGATTTATGTCAATTATATGTAGCTTTTCAGTGTTATGAAAGGCTACTGTGCTTAATGTTAAGTTTAAGTTGTATCTTAACTTATTTTCTATCTCTGTGAAACTTTGACTGTAGGGAAATGTAAACATTACAACTTTCCTAACATTTAAGGAGCATAGAGACTAATTCTTTTTAGGATTCCAAAGGTCTTATTCAAATAAACTTATTCTTTTCAGGAATCCAAAGGTCCTATTCAAATAAACTGATTCTTTTCAGGAATCCAAAGGTCTTATTCAAATAAACGAATTCTTTTCAGGAATCCAAAGGTCTTATTCAAATAAACCAATGAAAATGTTTTTTGGAATCATCCAATATTATAAACTTGTCACTAGTCTTAAGTTAAAGTTAAAATAAAAAAATATTTAATTTCATAAATTTTGTGCAATAAAAGTTGTCCCAGCAGTCTCCTTTATTCAAGACATCTGAAGCACATACAGTGGATGGTCCCCATACCATACAAGCGTGATGGACAACATTTTTCTGACCTTGAAATTAATTTTTAACGTTATTTCTATAATGGGATTATCGTGATAAATGACAAAATAACTAATCACAACAATAAAAAAAAATACCACTATACAGGGTGGAAATTTAATACGGGGCAGTAAGGGCTTAACCGTTGTTGCTACATGAAAATGTTCTTAGAAAACCATTCAATATTTTTTTGAGAAATGTTGAACTGCATTCACAGATTTTTAAAAAAAATTACAGCTAGCAGGAAAGTGTTCAGTTTTCAAAAATATTTTTTGTGCCAATCGATCCTGTTTCTCATGAGGATAAAAACACGTGAAGACACCAACTGAGGCAGGAGTACTAGTAAAGTCAGAAATCATAAACAACGCTATAAGTACTGTTCCCGCACTCGCGCTACGTGTGGACGACGAGCACCTTCGTTGACGGAACTTATTTTCTTATGAATATAATAAAATAATAATAAAAATTTATTAGAACAAAGAACACAATTACAATTTGGTGATGAAATTACAACAGAAAGACCGAAATTATCTCACTTAAGGCCTCTGACCTCCGTGCTAGATTTTCAAAAATCTGTATAACAGAGGTCAGCTGCTTCCCTCAAATTGACACAAATTAGTCTAACTAGTGTATTTGATAGAGACATGTAAAATTAAAACTTAAGACAAAAGCATGCGATGGATCAAACAAGTTATAGTTACGATAAATATTACAAATACACCAATAACTAAAATTCGCTTATGTTAGGACCGAAAGTAAGTTTTCAGTGGAATCATAACTTAAGCTATGCAACCATGCCGACACCGTTTTTTTTAAATTGAGATCGATTTAATTTACTTAGAGTAAGTTTACTATTTAACTTATTATGTAAGTGTGGCCCCAAAAAACAGATGAATTTACGAGCAAATTCGTCTGTATTGCCTGAGGCTGAATATGTGGAAATACTTTTTTGCGAATTCTGACTTTTCTAGTACTCATACCTCAGTTGGTGTACCGTTTTGATTCTTATAAGAACAGGATCGAATAAGTATCAAAGAGTTTTTTTTTATTAAAAAAATCTGCAGACTGTACTTTTTTTTCAAAATTCGTGAATGCACTTCAATATTTCTAAAAAAATAAGGATAGTTTCCTAAGAACGTTTTAGTTAAGCCTGCCCTTACTGACCCGTCTAAAATTAGTACCCTGTATAGTGGTAATTTTTTTTGATTGTTGTGTGTGATTCGTTTTTTTTTACATTTTTCACGTAACTTACAGCTTAGTTGTATTAAACCTAGACAATTGTAAACATGTGGACCTGAACTAGGAAACCTGTCTCTCAGGTGCAGTGCTCTTTCTCTCACAGTGATCAAGAGAAGTTTTAACCAGAAAGATAAAATTATATTAACTTAAACTAAAATATGCCAGAAACAGTACAAAACCTTAAAATTAAATTACATGTAGTGAACCTCTCACAGTGAGTAAAATGAATGGTTTAACGTGCCCTCCAAAGCACGGGAAAGCTCGTGATAATAAACTTTTTATCACCCAAGCTTAACGAAATTCGAAAGCACTTATCTATAAGTCTATTTGAATAAAAATATTTGACTTTGACTTTGACTAACGTGCCACGGAAAAAACTCGAGAAAATTCATTTCTGGTCACCCATTCCGTGACCAACTATACAGAAAGCTGCTGAACCGCCACTATCGCAGGCCAAATGCGCTTATCACAGATGATTTTAACATATTGGAATCAGCCCCCTAATTGTCTAATTTAAAATCTATCACAATCCCTTTCAGAGGTGTTGTGATTGTGATATTTTCGTCTGTTATATTGCTTAGACAGTTCAATTTCGTTTATTCCATACCTTTTAAAACGCGTCCCGATTACAATCCCTTTCAAATGTCAAATAGTGACGGCCTGAATATCTTTCAAATTACGAATTGAAAGGGATTGCGATAGATTTTAAATTATACAATTAGCCCCCTGGTTTTTATTTGCTTTCAAAATCAGCGTTATGCCTCAGGTCAAATGCAGGTATGGAAAATGCCAACTCCATAGATAGACACTTTAATTTTGTTTTTCCCGATACCTCCCGATAATATGCAAACCTCCACTGTGTAACCATGGCGACGGATCAGCGCGCGCACTCAGTCCACCCCTGACATTCTTGAGGGATAGTCGCGTCATAACAAAAAAAAGAATATAAACATTGAAATATCGAATGCGTGATTCGATTACGAAAGGAGGCAAAATGCGTGTTTTTTATTGGCGCTTTTTAAAGTTTTCTTTTGGCCAGTGTTTCTCTGTGTTATGGTAGTGTATAGGATATTGCGATGGCAGAGGATGTTAAATGCGGAGGCGGTACGGTAAGTTGATTTTCACTTGTCATTGATAAGACTGTACTGTATTCCTTTCCGTAACAATTTAGGTGTGAACCGTACACGATTTTGAGCTTTATGGGCGTCTGGAGAAGTCGTCAAACATAATTGCGTGTGTAATTTATTTGTATGATCAATTTATCTCACTTTGAATCGTCTGAATTGTAACAAGCTACTATTTAATTGGCGGTCAAGGATTTTGTTTCGTGACTTTCGGTTATTAGGTGCCACAATTACCTAATCTTACATCACATATTGTTGTTGAATTTAATTTACACATGTAGCTGTAAAGTTAGTATTTTTGTTTATTAAATGGTAAGATTTTTATGTTATTATTACTACTACAAACCAAATACTTTCCCATTTCAATTAATTTAATGCAGTGAAATTATTCAGAAAGATTTTTAAATACAACTTTATCTTGTTTGTTTATTTATAAAGAAACTAAAGAAAGCTGCTCAGATCAACTACATCATTTATTTAATTTTGAAATAAATCAAGTTTTTCAGATTAAAACCTGCTTTCGGGTTTTTGATTTCCCGACGTTTCAGCACCTTTCCAGGGGCTGTGGTCACTGGGTGATGTTATTTTTAACGGCATTATTCTGACCTAAGTGCAATTAGTAATAAGACAGACAGCTCCTCAGTGGTTGAGGATACCGGGAGAGGCACGCTTCCATCTTCAGCCTTATCAATACTAACATCAGGTACGCTAAAGGCTAAGAGTCTTCCCGTTGCCATGGTCCAGCTCGGAAATCTTATGAAAATTGGGTTAGTAGTAGTCTTTTTATCTCTAAGCCAAAGTTTATCGAAATTGGTTTTCGACCACGGCAGCTAAAAAGGTGCCGAAACGTCAGGAAAATGAAAAAACTCCTAAAAAGCCAAAAAATACGGACAATTAGATCTTAGTTCGTAAAATATAGCGCGTTGAATATCCGGAAAAGTTGTTTTATTTCAATGAACAGTGCGCGCCAAAACTTAAAATGTATCACGTGTCATTATCTATATACTTAATTCAGGTTCGCAAAATTTGTGACGACTCGATAGGGACTTTGGCGCGTAGTACGCGGCCGAGTAAGGTATCAAATTAAAGGTACTCGAATCTATTTGTTCCGAAAACTATAAAATATACAAAATGTTAAACGTGATGATCACAAACTGCAATTAAAAAGTGTCATTATTTTAGCATAATTTGGAATTTTTCGTCGATCGACGAACCCGAGTATCGGGTTGTAACCGCCCTAGTTACTACATAATGTCATAATGTCATAAATAAAATATAATAAAAAATATTTATATTCAATTTGACTTCGTAGTTAAGTTCTTTTGAACCGTTAATATTTTCCTACCACCTGTTCAAGACTGTTTTAACACTTTCAGCGCCAAGGCAAATCCGAGAAATATTTACAAGTCTGTAACCATTTGTATAAAGTCACATATCTAAAAAAATATCCCACATTTTTATACCCCAAATACACCAAACGATTTGTCAGAGCCAGGGCTACAAAGTCCCCATACAAAATGTTCTGCACGGTGTATATTCACAGTTACATTGGCTTGTGAATTTGACTACTGCTATATATACACATAGGGCGTGTATAACATTATATACACGTAGCGCTGAATGCGTCCGACAAGATGAACATTTTAAAAACACAATGTTTTAAGAGGCCGGCGACCTGTCATCTCCCCATACTAACGTGATTTGAAATTAAAGCATTTTTTTCTATACGTGTGATGTTTCTTGGATTAAGACAGTATTTATCTAGGTTTCCATTAAAACAATAATCCTAAATACTTACCCAATTAAAAATAAATGCGCATTTCAGTTTTGTATGAAAAATTGTAATTCCCATTTTTTTGGTACCTAGATATTTTGGATTATTTTTTTATTATTTTTTTATTTTTTTATTTTTTTATTTTTTATTTATTTATAGAAACCTAGATAAATTTTGACTTAAGTACAATCATTCTTAACTTTAAATTGTTTTGGTATTATTTTTGTATGAGACTAACGAAATTGAATTAAATCAGATATTAGATTGATATCTATAGATATTATATCTCCTGTTACCACTCCCATATTCCGTATTAGACATGTTAAATCAATAGATTCAAGTTTCTAAATTAAATTGTTGAACAATATATTATCTTGATTGGATTATATGGCTTAATAGTTATTATGGATACCAATTTGGGGATTATGGGAATACATACATAGGTGCTGTATGTTCGTACTTTATATTACGTCAGATAAAATTACCTACACCAACCGGAGGCCAGATTTTACAGTATGATCTTCAGAGCGCTTTTGAAGCTTGTAATTTCGCATCCTAAAATATCCTAATCGTAATCCTAATCTTAACTAAGGCTGCGTTTCCATATAAGCGGAGCTCCGCGGAGCTGAGCTGAGACTTACAAAAGTTGACCAATGATATTGCTCAAATCACACATCTCATCTCCGCTCCGCTTCAGTGAAAACAGTATTAGCCGAGTTGAGAAGAATTATATTAAAATGTATAGTGCTGTGCAGAGCGGAGCTTTGTCATACTGAGCGAGGCACAGCAATGCGGAGTTGAGCTAATTAGCTGTGCTAGGTGAAGCGGGGCCGGGCAGGGCCTGTCTGACACACATTGTTTTACTGACTGCAACCAAAATGTATTCACAGCCCCGCTCGGGTTAACTTGAACTAGCTATAATACAGCTTAGCTCAGCCCCGCTCGGCTCATCTTCAACCAGCTACACAGCTTAGCTCTGCACCATTCATCTTTGCGCAGCTTCAATGGAAACACTGAACTCTTTACTGACCTTTCATTACTGACTCGGCTAATTTTTATCTTGATATTCCCATGGGAACGGGAATCACGCGGGTAAAACCGCGGGCCGCCCCTAGTTGTAATATAATAGTTTTTTAGTGTAAGAATAAAGCCTGTCGTGCTGTTGACTGCACAATAATAATAAAAAAGAAACTGTATCATTCATCGATACTATTATAATATAACTATGGTTATTCAAACTAAAACTAAGTTTGCAGGATCACGATATAGTAGTCGTTCAGCTCGGACTTACAATATAGTCAACAAAGAACTTAACATTTATAATAAAGAATATTTTATAATGAATGTAAGCAGGTTTTAAATACATGGTTAGAATCTATTAATTATGAGGAGACAGAATTGCTTTTACAATAAAATAACACACACCATTTATAAACACACACACACACACACGCACGCACCCGCAAACACACACATGCATACACACTTGCACACACACTTCTTTTCATGAAGCTGTACATATTATAACTGTAGAAGAAAGTAAATGTTTAGTTTAAATTTTAAATTAATCTAGTATTGTTAAAAATACATATAAATGTAGCACAGTTAAAGTATAAATATGTAATGGAGGGGCGGAGTCATCTGGTACAGGCAAAAATTGCTTAAAAGATGACTCCGGTCACAAACTATTGTATAAACTTGCCTTAAAATGAAATAAACTTTTATTTATTTATTATTTATTTATAATAAAGTAATATGTGCTATTATAATATGTGCCGTGTGGTGACGGCCTAAGAATACAAGTGTCACAGCTCATAGTTATCCATGTACTCTCATTTATATTATGTATTGTAGCAGTAAGTTTGCCTTATGAATAAATTAAAATAAAATAAAATAAAGGACGAAGAGTAACATAGGCTATATAGGCTTTTTAACCCGATATTCCCACGGGAACAGAAACCACGCGGTGAAACCACGGGCGCCGACCAGTTACTAGTAAATATTTATAAATATCAATTTAAGCATTCGATTGAAGTCATGAACTTAATCTACAATCTTTCAGAAGCATAGCCGATTGATACAATATTGTCATGGTCCCCCATCCTAATACCAACCTTCGAAAAAGTTGCTTAACTTTTATTTTCGTCCAGACAACACACGTCATGAACTTAATCTACAATCTTTCAGAAGCATAGCCAATTGATACAATATTGTCATGGTCTCCCATCCTAATACCAACCTTCGAAAAAGTTGCTTAACTTTTATTTTCGTCCAGACAACACACGTCATGAACTTAATCTACAATCTTTCAGAAGCATAGCCGATTGATACAATATTGTCATGGTCCCCCATCCTAATACCAACCTTCGAAAAAGTTGCTTAACTTTTATTTTCGTCCAGACAACACAATATATTGTGAACCAGATTAACAACCACACTAATGTTATAGGAAGATCAAACGGAACAAACGTAGACGTTACCCGGGCCGCGTTATGTATCTAATATATTTATGGATAACCCACATCTCGGATACATCTCAATAAATTGTGTTCTTTGTCGAATCAATTACATTATCTTCAGATAACATTTGAGATGGCAATAAATAGGTATCAATAAGTTCTTATTATCTGTTCTAATCTATACTATTATAGTTAATATTACACATGGGATAATACTTACCCCGGTCTTTTTGGAATCTTTTCACGCCTGAGTCAATGGTGCATTGTTTAGAGCATTTTTTTGCAGTGAAAACTTCTTTAGCGGCGTTGTGCACATAAGAGTTTTAAATTTTTGGGATGGGTAAAAAATGTTAAAGTCGCGTCAGGACACGTGACCTTAATCGAAAATTCGTAAGACCATTTACCGTTGACCTATTTCAAATTACATAAAGTCTCACAGAAAGATCTACGTATATTAGTTAATAACAACCAATAAATAAAGATCTTTCATATTGATGCCAGGTCAGTTTTAATGGATTTACCTGCCAAATCAAGTTGGTCTGCGTTTTCATCAACTTTTTATGAAGTTGTGGTCAAGATATAGTGGATGTTGATCGTTATTTTCGTTTAAGCCTTCTGCCGGCACTCCCAGAGTGCAACCTTTTTTTACATCAAAAGGGTTCTATTGACCTCATTCTGAATCGTTAGATTAAAGAAAACGCCAAAGATGGAGCAAGCTTGCCTAGAAATAGCCTATTCACTCTAGCTTTAAATACACCAGGCTTCCGGGAATACAGACGCAGGCAGAGAGTTCCACTCCCTGGCTGAGCGCATAATAAAAGATGAAGAGAAGCGCTGTACGTCTGGACTCCCGGTGGTAGACCGGAGCTGGCGGGATGAGCTCATGTAGCTCAATAGCACCCTCTCCGAAGTACAATCAGTAGAACACCGACAATGAGGCATTCAGGCTGTGATCAGGATGGGTGACAAAAATTACTATTTTGAGTTCCTCCAAGACTTGGAAGGCACGCGAAGTTGTGTCTGGCTGTATTGTAGTCGCTAAAACCTACTTATCAACATTGAGCCCGCGTGGTGGATCATGACGCATACTCCTTATCCATCAGGAAAGCCTGCCTGCCCCAGCAGTGAAGACATTAATTCATTAAATCACAACAGGACACCGGTGTCCAAACAACAATGAAATATCTATTGTTTCTCAATAGCCCGCCTAAATACACATACACATGGGAATAACAAACACACACACACTAAATTCACTCACGCACACCACATACAGACTCACACTCACGACACACTCCAACGTACACCAACACAGGAAGAAATCTACTTTTTGTGAATGTAGTCTATGGCATTTATTATTCTAAATACATAAGTTAGTGGTACGAAAGAGCAGGGCTGTCTGACACGAGAAGGTATCCTGTAATACTCACTAGACAGTCCCAACCTCTAGTATCAATAAAAATAGTTTGATTTACAAAATATAATTATATATTTTATTTATTGATTTAATTCTGGCGGGTTAAAATGACTGATGATGACGATGATAATGATTTTTGGAAAGGGAAACTATCGATACAAAATCTTGACGAAACAAAACTAATATTTATCAATATCAAAAGCGTGACCGATCCAATAAATGACGAATTGCGTTGATAAGCAATTAGCGCGCTTGTTTCAGTCGCTATCTGCACTCAATATCGCTTATTATCGAGAAGTGCATAGCGAATCGATTGATCGAGATATTATACGTTTCGTGAAATAACATACTTACAAACCTTCGCGGACACTTGAGCCCGAGAAATGCTAAAAAACTAGAAAAATGCATCTTGCTAGGCAAAGTAGAAAAGGTACCTGGGGGCCTAATATGCCAAAATTAGAAGTCGGAACGTACACTGGCAGCGTAGTCGAAGTTGAAGTTCATTTGTTTCGTATTGCTATATTATAGACGCCGGTCAACGGTTAGGCCCACTGCCAGCTACGCTTCGCCTTCTAAATTTTGCACTGTAGCCCCCAGGCCACGTGGCCGCAGACCACGGGCCCTACCGCGTAAAATATATTTCATATAGACATGGGCTTCATTTGACAGTTAAGGTTGTTTTATGAGCTTCAACTGCCCATATCCATACCCATATCTTTTACGCGGTAGAACCTCCAGATAAAGTAACAATTCTAAAACGACATCGAAGTTCGAAAAGAATTAAATGTATTGGATTGGCGGATTGGCATAAGCCGCGCTAAATCACGTGGTCTTACCGCAAGTTAATTGGCGCATAGACAATAACGAATCGAATGATCGTTTCGCTACATAAAGATGTTACTTTGTCTACGGGCCCTGCTCGCTGGATCGATCTTATAATCAAGACGCTATAGATGCCAATAGACAGGATACACATCTGGTGAAAGGTCGCCAATCTTGGCGTTCTGTGATCCGAGTCTTGAACAAATGACAGGGGTCACGATCCTCAGAACTGAGGAAAGGACTGACTGTAGTCAGAAAAACCTTCACTCCATATACAGGGTGGTAAAAAAGACGGTCGTCGGAGAGTAAGTACCCTTAATACTGATGATAGCAAACTTTGGTGAAAGGAAACATTCCTTTATTTTAAAAAATAAGTAAAACTGCGTTCAAAAACTTTTGATAGACCACTTGCCTGAACCGGGAATCAAACCAGCTTAAATTTAATAAAATCACCTGTAATTTTATGGATAACGATCGATAGTGTTAATTAGAAGAATCAATTTAATTAATAAATTAAAAACAGAGCATGAAAAGAATAAAATAACATTATAGCTCATCATACTTTATCTTATGGTATGTAGGTAGTTACTTACTTATACTAGCTAAAATAAAAATGAATTTTAACTACTTATTTATTAAATTTTATGTTATTCAAATGTGACCCATTTGCACCACACAGATTCATTCTTCGGTTGAACTCGCGACCCTTTGTCGTCTTTTCTATCGAGTTATGTTGAATATTTAAAACAGAATTTTTTACTTCGGTTATAAACTATGTTACCTAAACTAAATTGATCCCTATGTTTAAGACTATCGGTCGGCATCCGTAAAAGTACAGGTAATATTTTTTTATTTAAACCGATTCGATTCCCGGTTCAGGCAAGAAAAAATCTTTGGATGCAGTTTTACTTAGTTTTGAAAATAAATAAATGTTTCCTTTCATTAAAAAAATACTATCATCAGTATTAGGGGTACATTCTCTCCAACGACCGTCTTTTTTTTCCACCCTGTATAACTTGCAAGGTTGGATAAAAGTATCACTATCATTTGTCTTTGCTTGGGTATGAGGTATTGTCCAGGGCCCTGTTTCATAAAGATTACAATTGCCAGCGACAGGTGACTATTTGACGATTGTACGTTCCATAAAACATTGGTGCTATAGGAAAAGCCGACATAATTGTCAAAATGTCGCGACAATTCTACAATTTAACGTTTCAAAAAACATTTGGTTTGCCTATTATTTGTAATCGGAAAATATGACATATTTGTCAAATTGTCGCACTTTTTTTATAGGCATCCTTGGTCTGTGTCAGGATGAGGAGTGACAGATATTTTTCTTTTATAAATTCTCACATGGTCTATAGAGTTCGTAATGGTGTTTTGATAAAGAGAACTGTATAATGTATGATTGCTTTTATAGAAAACCTACCTTCTGCAATGGTGACAAAGGTCAAAATAGCGTAGATCAGTGACAAAAAAAGTATGTTCGAGCATAGTTGACAAATTGTCGACTTGTCAAGGTTTATGAAACAGGGTTGCCAAATTATGACCTATATTTGTTTTTAAATATGCTTTTACTATTTGTACTGAAATGCTAGCAGCAGGCACATTCTATTTCACTCCCAGTCCAGCATGGATGTAAAAACTATAGCCTAGCTAGGAAAAAGGTTTATAGGAACTATAATAATATAATGAACCTGCACTACTGATTCTAATTCCCTGTGTTTCAGGTTCTAACTCCATGTTTACGACTGTACCTTAAAAAACCGATTTAATAAACTAAAAAGCAAAAAATATAAGGCAAGTTTTTTACTTTTTAGTTTTTGAAGACGGTAGTTTTTAACGCAGTTCCTTTTTTTACTTTTTAGTAATATGTTGTTTTGTAAAGTACAGTAGGATTTATCTAGATTAGATTAGGTTTAAAATTTAATTATAAACAATGTATCGTGAAAATAACATCATCCAGGTCAAAAAATATGCTCATGTCTTTCTCGTCATCCTGATTCTGATTCATAAAATAAAAACTAATGGACCAAACTAAATTTTTATGGAACCAAATGGCAACTATTCCGCATCGAACAAAAAGAATCACGTAAATTGATCCCGAAATCTCGGCGTAATCGGTGTATGTAATTGAGAATTGAGAACCTCCTCCTTTTTGGAAGTCGGTTACAAAGGCTTGAAACCTATTTCATTCGCATTTGTCCGGTCTATCAATAAAGTTTTAACAATAGCAATTGCATTAAATTTTCCTGAAGACACGCCGAACAGGTGATAAAATGCTTCAGGAAGTAAAACTTTGCCGAAGTGCCAGGGTGCCTGCGCTGGCAGCGGAACAAATGATCGGCATCAGATGGCAAAGTTAGGAAAACGGTGCAATTTCACAGAAAGTAAATGCTCGATTCAATACTTCTCTACGTGATTTATTTTCTATTTCAATTTCGTAACAATATGCCAGAAACGTTGAGGTTTTGAGAAGTGGATTTTCTTGTGTTTAGACTTCACTTGCTTTCGGGTGACTCGTCATTACATATTACCAGGAGTAATTTTAGATGATTTCAGAAGTTCTGATTTTATATAAAATTTTTATTTAGCCAGCGGTGACGACGTGACATTGATGAGAGATGAGAGAGAGATTGTCGATTTCAACGCCTCCAAAACGCAAGCGTATCTGTTCACCGCAAAAAAGAGTCCCTTTAAGCTGACTCCTACTTTCCGGGGTGCATTTGTACCTATTAACGACAGCCTTGAGCTTCTTGGCATAGAGTTGTCTTCAGACGTCAACTTTGGCACCACCATCAAGTCCAAGGCAAACTGCAGCTAAAAATCTGGGCGTCATAAATGAGGTCAAGCAATATTTCATCCACAGATCTCTTCAGTCATGTGGCCAGGAGAAACCCTGAAATCCTGAAAAAACGCATCTTGCTAGTAAAAGTAGAAGGGGTCAGGCCGCATGGCCGCAGACCAGCTCGCTGTACCGACCCAATAACCAAGACAATGAAGATGCTGATACACAGGGTTTTTTGTTTTCTATGAACGACGGGGAGACTTTCAGCTTTCATCATACCTGATGTTCAGTATTGATAAGGCTGAAGACGGAAACGAGCCTCTCCCGGAATCCTCAATCACTGAGGAACTGGCTATCTGATCTCTAACAATGCTGAAAACATTATTGATAAGGCGTCAGACTTAGATAAGATGGTGGTAGCTAGCCAGACGGCCTTAGTACAAGTACCACCAGAACTACCACCAACCGCACCATTACTACATCTTAGTTCCGTGGACTGAAACTCGACCAAGTGACGGGGGTCACGATCCTCAGCATTGACGGACCGACTGAAGATTGAGAGATTTTATAAAAATTACTAGCTTCCGCCCGCGGTTTCACCCATAATACCGTACCACCGTATTTCCCGTCTCGTAGGAGTATCGAGATAAAAAGTATAAAATAGCTTATGTTATTTTTATACTTATGGTAAATTTTAAATAGAAAAATATTGGAAAAAATTAACTCGGCCACAAGTGAAATCTCAGACGGGAATCGAACCCGCGACCTTTGGAAATCCGGTCCAATGCTCTAACCGCTGAGCTACCGAGACTTGCGAACCACCGTCGAAATTCTCCAATAGTTTTATATTTTTAATACGCTGTAGGCCAGCGTTGTTACATCAATGCTAGGAATATCCTTGCATTCGAAAGAAACATCTTTTCAGGTGTTTAACGATCGATTAAGATGCAACTGCCAATAATTTATGATTTTGTAATTTTTGCATTTTTCAATGCTATTTTTAAACTAATGGTAAATTTTAAATAGAAAAATATTGGAAAAAATTAACTCGGCCACTAGTGAAATCTCAGACGGGAATCGAACCCGCGACCTTTGGGATTCCCGTCTGAGATTTCACATATAGATATACCATAAGTATAAAAATAGCATTGAAAAATGCAAAAATTACAAAATCATAAAAATAAAAAAAATAGCTTATGTTACTCTCCGTCCTTATAACTTAGTTTATGCCAAAAATTAAGTCGATTGGTTGATTAGTTTCGGCGTAAAGGAATGACAAACAAACACATTTTCGCATTTATACTATTATTGTAGTCAGAAGACTATATCATTTGTGATTAAGCCTCTCCTGAACTGAAGGTGGGCCTGAAGCGAAACAGGTCTACTCTCTAAACCCGTAGTTTCGGCCTAAGTTACGGACGTTTCCTACTCCGTATCACCTACGGACAGCTTATTAGTTCAGAGCCCCGAACTAAGAATAATTGAGTATACATTTTGACATTGTCCCTACTCCCAATGTGTTTGTGCCGTTTGTTCAAGACTAGTACATCCGAAATCAATAGACAGTAGGCTCCATCCGTAGTTTCGGGAAACTTACAAACGAAGGCCCGTCTCTTAGTTGAAGGGCTTAGAGAGTAGGCCTCCAGACGCTCTACACTGGCGATTCCGGTCCACTCTTTAATATTACGAAGCTACGATTTCATTATTTTGCTGACACGTCGATTCCTTATTATTTAGCCCATACCTATGACTTAAGTAAATATACAGACAAGTAAATATACTAGAAAAAAGCAACTTGTCTCATGTCCCGTCAGGGCGACATGAGACAAGTTGCTTTTTTCTAGTATATTTACTTGATTATAAATTATCAAAGACTTATATATCATACATTAACACATTTCCGGCATTACAAGATTACTGTACTGCAAGTTGTGAGGAACAATTTATCCAGTATTTGAGTCAGTATCAATTTATTTTAGATAAAAATATTTAAGCTTTGAGCACAACATTAAAATAAGCAGGCTGAAGTAGAACCATTTCCGCTAACGGCACACGTTCACGAGCATGACGCATGAACCAGCCTCGCTTCGCTCAACCATATTTTAGGGAACGCAATAACCCGCCTCACACGACACCGCCGAAGAAACGTTTGAGTGAGCATGACGTACTTCAGGTACTTATGTTAAGCTGTATAAATATAAAAAATACAATGGCAACAGCAAAAAAAAGAAAGATAAAAGTGCATCAATGTAAGACACAACTTACAATGGTTAAAACATTAATTACTTAAAGTCGTTGTAACGTCGTCGTACGTCATTGTCATTGTCAACCTATGTGTCACTATCGCTGAGATATTTTATTATTTTTTAAATTGTTCTGGGGCGCCCAAGTGCCCGTGGTCCTCGCGGCCGGCCGGCCCGGGCGAGGGCACGTCCGATCTTGTGTTGGTGGCGGCGTGCGTGTTGTGATTTGGTGCTGAGTGGCAGGGTTATTTCCATCAACCTACCACATATTTCGTGCAAAGCATTGACAGGACGCCAAGACACCGTATCCCTGGATACCGTTGCCTAGCAACGGCGAGCTCGGCCTGCTTCACCATTTATTTCATCTGCTCTGCTGCGCGCGCAGATTCCAATCATCAAGTCAACAAACAAACAATCTGTCAAGTGCCAACGAATTTTTATGTGTCTTTTTTACTATCTTTATAACTCTATTTTCGTTTAAATATTTAGTATTAAGTGTAAGTACATGTTGAGTCGAAGTACGTCGTCCAGTAGTGTGCCGTTGCTCGTGTGCCCCATCTGCGCCGATCATAAACTTTATAAAGGTGAACGTGGTTTGGCAATTCACTCCAGCCGCCGCCACGTCCCTCGTACGACCCTTGCGATACCGCTGTCTCCATCGCAGCCGCCGACACTCTCTCAGCAGTTGGCCATAGGCACGGATGGAGCACATAGCACAAATCTCTGTAAGAGGCTAGCACATCTTAAGCACACTGTCAAAATTGTTCGTAGGATCCCAAGAGGTGCGCGTGCTTCTGTAGCTCACAGCCTCTCTGAGTGTATAGCCAGAGTAGTCGCTGAAAACACTGCCGACAGTTGGGAAAGACTTCTGACATTTTCCTATTCAACTCTCCATGTAGACAACAGTTCAAACAAATCTTTAACAGCAAAACTTAAACAAAATACCGTTGACAACAGTTCCCCAATTTTTTACCCAGTTCCCCATCCACGGATTCAAGAATCAGCCTTTAACTTTAACCTGATTGAAAGGAAAGTGTCAGATGGCAATATCAAGAGTGCAGCAAAATTGCTATTTACTAGTGACACTTTGGCTACAGACTCCCCCGATACGCTGGCTGCCCTAAAAGACAAACACCCGTTACCCTTAACAACTTCGCAACTTCCTGGCCCTTGCACACAGCCAGCACTAGCAGTTGATAAGGAGACTACTTTGGACGGTATTAACTCCTTCCCGAACGGTTCTGCCGGCGGGCTAGATGGTCTCACACCACAACATCTCAAAGACCTTACGGGCCCCTTTGTTGGTGCTGAGGGGAATAGACTAGTAAGCAATCTCACCGCCCTAATTAATTTAATGCTTTCAGGTAAAGTGCCCGCAGACATTACGCCCGTGGTTTATGGCGCTAATCTGGTAGCATTGACTAAGAAGGATGGTGGGATCCGCCCGATCGCCGTCGGTAGTACCGTTAGGCGATTAGCATCGAAACTTTGCTGCCGTGAGTTGCACGAAGAATTCCAAAAGAGGTTCCGTCCTCATCAACTGGGTTTCGGGGTTAGAGGAGGTTGTGAGGCAGCGGTTCATGCAGCCCGCACTTTTCTTCATACAAAAAATTATGATGTTTTCGTTAAAATTGATGTAAAAAATGCTTTTAACTCGGTGGACAGAGGCGCCCTTCTTAGGCAAATAGAAAAAGAAGTGCCCTCTATCTACCAATATATGTGGCAATGTTATGGCTCCCCTTCAAAATTGATGTTTGGTCAAAATGAAATAGATTCATGTGTGGGCTGCCAACAGGGTGATCCGCTCGGCCCTGCCATGTTTAGTTTGGCTATTCAACCCATCATTTCCACTCTAAAATCAAAGTTCAACCTTTGGTACTTAGATGACGGCACTTTGGGAGGGGATTTGTCTTCCGTACTGCATGACATGGACTACATAAAACAGCATTTTTTAAATATTGGTTTATGTCTAAATTTCAATAAATGTGAACTCTTCGTATCTGACGGTATGTCCCCTAATATAATCCCACAAGTAATAAAACAGTTTGAATCCATAGCTCCTAATATATCAGTACAAACAAAGGTGTCTCTGGGTCGATCTCCAGAGGCATTTTTTTTCGTGTCGGGCTGGATAAACTCATTTTAAAATCGAATAACGTTTTTAAAATATTTTTTTATATGCAGTTCGGTGTCTTATCTACTTGATACAAGGCTAATATAACGAATAAGTTTATTTTAAATATTAAAAAAAAAATCTTAAACCCTAAAATCCTGATCGCTCTGGGTTGACCCAACTCCCGATTGAATGAAAAAAATATTCTTTAACTTTTGAATGAGAAGGTTCGTATGAAACAACTTATTTAGATTACATAACAAATAGTTAATCTTCATAGTAATAAAATATTTTTAGTTATATTAACAATACTTTTGCCACAATTTGAATTTAAAATCGTGACCGAGCATTTTATCTCATCGCTCTGCGCTGAGGTAAAACATCGCGCTCATCCCTAGTTACGCGTTATAGACACTCTATTCCCCTCCCGCGGGGCAATGCCTGTAGTGGTCTAACCGCTGAGGAGGATACCTGTGTGCCACGTTCCTGCGCTCCAACATTACGAAGGTAAGTTCATGATTGCTCTGGATTTGGTTCTCGAATTTTATGATTGCTATGGCACTTTATTTAAATTAAATAGTAAGCTTGTAAATGTGTTTGTTATGTGAATTAAGTGATCGTTATGATGTTTTTTATGAGACGTAATCACAACTTTCTACTGCTTTTAAATTCGGCTATATTTATGATTTTGTGACATTTTTGTGATCGCTATGGCTGTGATTACTCTGTCCAAAAAGACCAGAGCGATAATATTTTGCATTAATTGTACGTTATAAATCTATTTTAAGTAGTACTTAGTACCGGACTGTAACAATGACAAACAATGACCTATGCCTATAACCTTTCCTGGGTTTCTATGGGTAACCTAAACCCATAAACAGATTACCTATATCAAAACTACACTGGCAATATTAATTCTACGTAAAGTTATGTGGAACTATTCGGAAAAGAGTCACGGTAAAGGTGCTCCTGATGGTGCTGGAGGAACGCTTAAGAGGACTGCCGATAAAATGGTGACTCATGGACTAAATATACCTGATACGAAAACGTTTATACCTTTTCTCAAAACAAATGTGTCAGGAATTATCATGGAAGAAGTTGCAGAATTTGCCATATCAGAAAAAGAAATGTTAATACCGCAAGAAATAAAAGGATTTCAGGGTACCTACTATGATGGTACACCAGGTAATTTGGTCAGCAAGCTATGAGGCGATTAAGCTGCGATTTAGACAACTGCTCACAAGAGGCTGTACAATGTCCGCACGGCAAACACTTAGGCTATTACCAAATTAATAGCGACTCGAACCAAAACACCTCAAAGACAAACATGTCACGGGCATCAAGGAAGACAAGACGACCTTCGCTGGTTAAGCGTTCAAAAAAATACAATCTGGAGAAGCAAATTCAGCTCCCACAAATGCTAAATAATAGACAGACTATAACTGCAAATCAAGTCAACAGTCATTATACAACTCGGACCTACCGGACAGTTTTTGGGATGTAGTCCCATCTATTGAATATTTCCGAGGTAGTTTTATCTTCGATGCAAAACGATAACACCTTGACAGCAGAAGATTTACCCGACTCCGACTCCGATGACTATTCAATTTTCTGAGCTTCCAATAAACCTTATTTTCTTAGTTTGCCTTATAGAAATTGTATTTTTTTCTACTTGGTGTTAAAATTTGTATCATTATAATTTGCAAAAATATTTTAATCTGATCTGATCATCTATCTGTTCTTTTTAATTCTTTACTTTCCACTAAAGATATAGTTAAGGAAAATGTAATTATTACAAATCTCTTAGATACTCTTGAAAAAAACTGTTATTTTAGTCATGATTCTAAGTCCCATTAAGCAATAAGATTACAAATAGTTACGTTTATACATTTTTGGTTTTAAGTATTTTATCTTGTTATTTATAAACGTTAGTTTTCTTTAATAACGTTTTAAAAACTAAAATTTAATGAGTCTAAGTCATTTTATAACTATAAGACTGTAGGTATTAATGGTTGATTTCAAAAGTTTTTTAATTTTGTCTCATTTACTTACCTAGAAGTTATTTAATTAAGTCCAAATAAATGAAACTAAGCCAAAAATTGATATTTATATAACATATTCCGTATTTTTTGAAATGCATGACTGATTTTTCTAAAACAATACATTACTCTTACATCCGCCTCTGTGGTCTAGTGGTACAACCACCGGTATCAGACCCAGGGGTCTCGGGTTCGATTCCCAGCGGGGGTACATATTGTATTCGGTTTGGTTGGTGGTAGGACTTGTTGTAAGTCCGCCTGGCTAGCTACCACCATCTTATCTGAGTCTGACGCCATAACAACAACGTTCTCAGCATTGTTGTGTTCCGGCAGTTAAAGATAAGATAGCCAGTTCCTCAGTGATTGGGGATTCCGGGAGAGGCTCGCTTCCATCTTCAGCCTTCTCAATACTTAACATCAGGTATGATGAAAGCTAAGAGTCTCCCCGTACTTCATAAAAAAAAACATATAATTTTGTTACACGTATACTGAATATGACTGAAAACGACTAAATAAATAATATTTTATCAATATTTGTTTTTTTGTTTCACTGGTTTCACCATTTATGATCGCTCTGGCACCAATTATGATTGCTCTGGTCGCGAAATTTTTTGAACTTAAATATTTCCATAACTGTTTGTGTAAAGTGAAGGCCAATAGTAAAAATGTACTATTTGAATATCATTCTTTTTAATGAGATACATAATTACCATTAAATATCAATATCTGAAAAGCACCAGAGCGATCACACGAATACGCCCGTTTTGGAGATTGATCCCTCTAACGCTATTGGGGGCTCCTTTGTTTGTGGAGGCAATCCCCTCATTAGTAAATTCAAAATTAGACAATTTCAGCAAATTTGCATCTCGGCTCCATGGGTTGAAGCCACACATAGCTTTTTACATTCTTCGGCTTTGTCTTTTCACTCCAAAATTCTTGTATATCTTACGCTGTTCCCCTCTTTGGAAATTCCCCTTGATCACAAAATCTATTGATGAGGTATTAAAAATTACAATTTGCAAAATCCTAAATTTACAACTTGAAGATCGTCAGTGGGAACAAGCCACTCTTCCAATTAGATATGACGGGCTGGGCCTACGCACAACCTCTAGTGTCGCACTCCCTGCTTTCCTGTCCTCGGCTTACAGCACCTTCTCACTCATCAGCGAGTTATTAAACTGCCCTACACTCGTTGACGGAGAGGTGTCATGCTTGTCGGAGGCCAGATCTGCCTGGAGTGCTACATTCCCGGAAGAGGATTGTCCCTTGGAACTGGGACACCAGAGCGCTTGGGAGTCACCAGCTCTCACTAAAACTCACGCAGAGCTTCTGGCTACATGTCCGGATGACACAGACCGAGCCCGATTCTTAGCAGTCTCGGAAAAAGAATCCGGACATTGGCTTCACGCTCTTCCCTCCCACAACCTAGGTACCATCCTTGATCCCGCTACCCTTCGCATTTCGATTTGTCTACGCTTGGGTGCTAAGTTGTGCGAACCTCATCACTGTCCGTGTGGCAAAGATGTGGATCAGTTCGGACGCCATGGGCTGACTTGCGTCAAGAGCGCCGGTCGCGCATATCGGCATGGTGCTATTAATGATTTAATTAAGCGAGCTCTCGGCACTGCTTCGATCCCATCATCTCTGGAACCTTGTGGTTTATTCAGGGATGATGGTAAAAGACCCGATGGTGCGACCTTAGTGCCCTGGTGCTTGGGGCGTACCCTTATGTGGGATGCAACCTGTGTAGACACCTTAGGTCCTTCCCATATACGTGGTACATCCTCAAGAGCTGGAGCCGCTGCGGAGCAAGCACAGTTCCTCAAGCGCCGCAAATATTCGTCGCTCTCAGTAAGCCATGAGTTTGCGGCGCTTGCCGTAGAGACAATGGGCCCTTGGTCGTCTGACACCAAAAAGTTTATTAAAGATCTTTCCATAAAACTGGTCCACGCCTCAGGAGCCCTGAGAGCTGGTGCCTATCTTGCCCAGCGGCTGAGTCTTTGCATTCAGCGGGGCAACAGCGCCAGTGTTCTCGGTACTATGCCACGCGGCTGTGAGTTGGACGGCGTATTTTTGTTATAGTATAGTTATAGTATAAGATTTTATATTTAACGGTTTCTTGTTTTTCTACTCATTTGTAAATAAATAAGTATATAATAACTTTTTTAAGATTTCTGAAAAACTTTCCTACTTAAAAAACATATGATACATTTTATCCCTATACTCTCATTTGGGAACGACGACGCGCAACGGTATTCTCGCAGGTGAACCCGCAGGCGGCCATTAGCAACTATTAAACTTAAAGTCCGAACCTTGTAACTTACAATCAACTGAATTTGAAACAAACGAATAGGATTATTCCCAAGTAGGAAAAAACAGAAAAATCGCTACTGTGATGTGCGTAGTGGACGTTCATAATTGGATTCTGGATGGATGCAGTCTAGATTAAAAAGTGGACGAGCTAGATCAATTCAAAAACACAGTTTGGTACTATCAACAACGCATCAACACATTACACTTTAAAATTATGATTATTACGAGCAACATTAGGTTTGGTGTAGGTTAGCGCTCTCAATGTCTGAGCTGGCTATTGTACGTAAGGTTTCTCTATATGTCTTTATAATAATATAATATATTTTATTTCACCAAAGAAAAAATACATTGTTTGGCAAGTAACAATAAGACAACTGTAAACATAACTTAGTTCTTACATGTAATAAACCATTGATTGAAACAAGCCAATGGTAAACATCTGCACCCGAACTAAACCTGTATCTCAGGTGCAGTGCTCTTACTCTCACTATGTACAAAACAAGGTTTAACCAGAGAGGCAAAATGGAATAAACTATATTGTGTAAAAACATGCCGAAACATGCAAACCAGTAGTTCTTCTTCTTCTCCTCCATACAATACGGGCGGTTTCCGCAACTCGACAACTGTTTGCGCCTATTTTGCGTCCGGAGGGTGTCAGGCCGGATCACACCAGCCCTCCCAGCTCAACCAGGAATGCTACCAGCGCCTTCACGTCAGAGACGGCTTCCCGGAGACTGCCTGGTGAGCCGAGGTACTTCGCCCGGTAAGGGGCTACTCCGTCACAATCCAAAGCTTGCGTGTCAAAAGTTTGATCGACGGTCAAAGTTTTCCGACCTAAGTCAGTCCGCTTGAGACCATTGCCATGAAAACACGCGTCACTCAGAAACGAAAATGGTTAATTGTGCAGTGCTTTCTTGCAAGAGCTTGTCATTAACATCTCCACATCACTAAATCTGCGAAATCATCAATCATCAAAAAAATGCGACACGCTACATTCTAATACAGTTTGAAGCGCTCTTTTCGCCTATCTCAATATGGGTCTGTGGATATTCATTTATTTTCGGTATGATGAAAAGTCTACCACCAGTTTATTTGTTTAGACAAATATTTTCCATTCCATTGATTCGGGCTAATCGAAATTGAAGAGTAAATACTCGTCGGAGGTTGCTTCTCCGGTAATTAAAGGCTTATCGGCGTATCCGGTGGATGGTGCCGGACGGCCGGACCGGACGATTGGACTAATTGTCCAGACGGCTGTTTGTATGGGCCAATTGGAAATTGAATATTTGAGTATGCTTTTGATGGATTCGACAGGTACGTATGAATTGATGATTGATTTCGATCAATTGAATGTACGTAAAGGACAGGGTCATTATTAATTTTAAAATATTGAGAAGAAAAATATGAAAATAGCAAAGTGTCTCAATCAATGAAGGACGACTAACAACGGGAAAACATTGTAGTTATGGCTTCAGACTTAGATAAGATAGTGGTAGCTAGCCAGGCGGACTTAAAACGAGTCTTACCACCAACAATTCGAATTTTTAACCGCCTCTGTGGTCTAGTGGTACAACCACCGGTATCAGACCCAGGGGTCCCGGGTTCGATTCCCAGCGGGGGTACATTATTGTATTCGGTTTGGTTGGTGGTAGGACTTGTAGTAAGTCTGCCTGCTAGCTACCATTATCTTATCTAAGTCTGCCGCCATAACAACAATGTTTTCAGCATTGATGTGTTCCGGCAGTTAGAGATAAGATAGTCAGTTCCTCAGTGATTGAGGATTCCGGGAGAGGCTCGCTTCCATCTTCAGCCTTATCAATACTTAACATCAGGTATGATGAAGGCTAAGAGTCTCCCCGTCGTTCATAAAAAAAAAACAATATGTATGGAATCCACTGGGAATCGAACCCGGGACCTCACCACACCACAAAAGCGATTAAAACCAATAAAATTTCATTTAAAATTCCTTACCTCGAAACGCTTCGTTACTGTAAAACGATTAGATAAAATCTGAAGGAAGTGACGGGAGAGCAAAAATTGTCGCCATGGCTTAATCCTGGTGAAGACCGACACAATTTAATTACGACAACGTCCGATCAACTCACTCAAGTGATTTGTCGGCATTTCTGATCGCCAATCGCGACGACTAGGCGATTCTGAGTTGCGGAGATGTTTGTATAGATCTTTTGTTTAATGAACTCTTGAAAATTTACTGACCATGTCTTTTCGGGGTTCAAGCGATGGAGACGAATCATTATAAGTTCTTAGGCCTTGACACTTGAAATGTAACATAGGTATACTGTGGCCTTGACTATTCAGGTTCAAAGACAATTAAATAAACATGCCATTACAAATATAGTTTTTACTAATACAGAACTCAGAATAAATAAATACTCTAAAAACTAGGTAGTACGCGGTCCGTTGCCCAAAATATATCGATGCTGTACAGTACATTATCTCGCTTGAATTTCTATCTTTACTTGTTTTATAAAAAGGAAAGATTTGTGGCGGCGTTCGATTTCCGAACGCACCCACAAGTATCTTACTATGGCAACACTGGCGAGATTCGCCGCCATTGCTTTTACTTGCTTGCTCGTAGACGCATACAACGACTAGACTAATATTGTTAATTTCTCTGTGACTGGAACTGTATACATGTTGGTGAATAAACTGTGAATACAAATGCGTAGTGTTCTGATTTCGGACGGAGTATCTATTACATGGGGACTGATCCAACTATCATCTAACCCAAGCCCCATATTGGTGACCACTTCTGAACACGTTTTACGAAGAATCTGCTGAAAAAGGACATTTTCGCGCAAGGTACATCCAGTTTCACAGGCTGAGGGGACCAGTGACGGATTTTCATTACAATTTGTTTCAACCCAGTGTTATTTTCTACAAGAAAAATACTTCTACAAGAAGCATTGAAGCTATTTTTAGCCATTTTTTATCATTCTTCGATCCGATTGGTCGGTCGATTGCAACATATCAAATACGTCGTACATTGCTGCTGCGAGTTCGAAGTACATTGCTGCTGTGAGTTTGATGTACATTGCCACCCGAAGTTTGAAGTTCATTGCTGGCTAGTACGATTCGACATTCATTGCCGACACGGTTTGATGTTCATTGCGGCCTCACAACTTCGACATCCTTCGCTTGCTTCGTACGATTGGTGTGTGTTTGTCGGGTATTCGGTAAACTGCACCGTGTGTTTGCGTGTATAAAAACGGACGATCTTAACATAGAATAAGAGACATTGCTATTTTAAATTGGTTACGGCATATTTTAGTTTCACGGAATTATTTTCCCTTTATGTACTAATTTGTTTGTGGTGTGTTTATACTAAACTGGTTGTTTTTTTTTCTTTCATTTTGCTGTACTAACTTGTTCATGCGTGTTTATACCAGCTGAACCAATAAGTATTATAGGTTATTTATTTTAATAATTGCAACTTAATATTTCCTTTGTACTGTGTTGCACGGAATGCAAAATTATTAACATTCGTGTGAATTTAGTTATAAGTTTTTGTTTGTTTAAATGTGTATTGTTTTCTTTCGCATCTACGAACATGCCGTTTGCGCTTAGGGTATATTAACCAGCGATTGCTATTATTCTAACTTAACGACTAGTATAAAACTACTCACCGCATTTACACAACTTACCTTTTGTTTTCACGCACGCGCTTTATTCACTTACCAAAATATCACCATGCCTGATCCAGATAACACCGCCGCGCAGCTGGAAGCTCTCAGACGTGAGTTTGAGTCGTTATCTTCACAGTTGCAGGCAACTATGCGGGAGAATACCCAACTCCGCAATGAGATGCAAGTCCAGAAAACACAAGGTGAACCTGTACAGGAGTCAAAAATAGATGACCCAGGAAATCAGGTGTACAAAGTATCGCCAAAATTACCTCTATTCTGGCAACAACGACCCGAAATATGGTTCGCGCACGTCGAAACGCAGTTTCGTATAGCTGGCATAACAAGTGACCAGACTAAGTTTGATCACGTGATTAGCCAGCTAGATTTTAAAATTATGGCTGACATTGAGGACATAGTTACCAGTCCTCCAACCACTGGCAAATACGAACACCTTAAAAAGGAGCTGACGCGCCGGTTGTCACGGTCTGAAGAGGAACGTGTAAGGCAACTACTCACCGAGGAAGAGCTTGGGGATAGAAAACCTTCCCAATTTTTACGGCACTTACGTTCACTCGCCGGCGTCACACTTAAGGACAGTGACGATAGTATCCTGCGGCAACTTTTTATGCGTCGACTTCCGCAGCATCTTCAAGCTATATTGGCTGCCAGCGCGGATCCGCTTGATGACATAGCAGCCCGCGCTGACAAGATTCTAGAAGTCGCACCCGGAATCGCAGCGTTGCCTTCCTTTGTGCATGCTGCTGCAGCATCCGGAGGAGCTCCCGTTGTTCCTGACCCCTACGGCTTGCATGCTATTGCTGCACAAATGCAGAATTTGACCGCGACTGTTGCAGAGCTCACTCGCGAGCGCAGTCGCAGCCATAGCCGCAACCGAAGCCAAAGCAAGTCTAGGAACCAATCCCAAGGATCTGCCGGAAAGCTTTGCTGGTATCACCAGAAATTTAAAGCTAAGGCTACCAAATGTATTACTCCATGTTCTTGGAAGTCGGAAAACAAGGAAGCCAGTCAGTAGTGGCGGCAGCTGACTGTGCCACTACGCCAAGCCGTCGTCTTTTTGTCATAGACAAAACATCAAAAGTCAGATTCCTGATCGATACAGGGTCTGACCTTTGTTGCTATCCACGGAGGCTGATGAGAGGTAAAACTCCTGTCTCCGATTATGAGCTCAGCGCAGCCAATGGAAGCTCCATCAAAACTTATGGCATGGTGTCGCTTAACCTCAATTTTGAGTTGCGGCGTGAATTCCGCTGGCAGTTTGTCGTAGCGGACGTCAGCACTCCCATAATAGGTTCCGATTTTTTAGCCTACTACCATTTGCTGCCCGACTGCCGAAACAAATGCCTCCTGGACGGTATCACTGGCCTTTCTGTTTCTACCATTGTTGCTTCTACCAATCAGGCAAGTGTCAAAACTATCTCGGTTGCCACAGGATCTCAGTTCAGCAATATTCTCGCCGAATTTCCTGCCATTACTAGGCCTCCTGGACTTCAAAGGGACATTAAACACACGACCGTTCACTTCATAAAAACTACTGAAGGTCCACCTGTGTCATGTCGCCCTCGTCGCCTTGCGCCTCAAAAACTGGCAGCAGCTAAACGGGAATTCGACGAGATGTTGAAAAACGGTACTGCGCGGCCGTCCAAGAGTCCTTGGGCCTCGCCTTTGCAACTCGTTCCAAAAAAAGATCTTTCTTGGCGTCCGTGCGGTGACTACCGCGCTTTAAATTCACGCACCACTCCTGATCGGTACCCGTTACGTCATATCGGAGATTTCGGGAATAACATCGCTGGTTCCATTATATTCAGTACTATCGATTTGGTTAAAGCTTACCAACAGATACCTGTTCACGATGAGGATATATGCAAGACCGCGATCATAACGCCCTTCGGACTATACGAGTTCCCGTTTATGACTTTCGGATTGCGCAATGCGGGACAATCGTTTCAGAGATTTATGGACGAGCTTTTAAGGGATTTCGACTTCTGTTTCCCATATTTAGACGATATCCTCATTTTCTCCCACAGCAAAGAAGAACACGCACATCATTTGCGCCTTCTTTTTCAAAAACTGGCTGACTACGGCGTTGTCGTGAATCCAGGAAAATGCGTTTTGGGTGCAAAAGAGGTTATCTTTCTAGGGTATCGTGTATCTGGGGAGGGCATAAGCCCACCAGCAGAGAGAATTGCTGCTCTGCAAGAATTCCCTTTGCCCAAAACTGTCCAGGGCCTTCGCAGGTTCCTGGGCATGATAAATTATTACAGACGTTTCTTGCCACGCGCGGCTCTTATGCAGGCGCCGTTGGTTAATATCTTGGCTGATTCGAAACTCAAGGGTGCAAAGCCAGTACCTTGGACTCCAGAGCTTGAGAGTGCCTTTCATGCTTGCAAGGAAAGCCTTACACAAGCGACTCTTTTGACACATCCGCTTTTCAATGCTAAATTGGGTCTCTTTACGGATGCTTCTGGTACGCACGTCGGTGCGTGCTTGCAGCAACGTACAGGTGCGGAATGGCAACCCCTTGCATTCTTTAGCAAGAAGTTGAATCCTCGCCAATCCTCCTGGCCGGCCTACTATAGAGAACTTCTAGCTGTATATGAGGCTGTGCAACATTTCCGACACATTTTGGAAGCGCAACACTGTACAATATTTACAGATCACAAGCCTTTGTTGCACGCTTTTTCTCAGCGTCGGGAAAAGTTGCCCCCTGTACAGCTAAACCAACTCTCTTTTATCTCGCAATACACGACCGACATTGTCTACATCAAAGGTGTAGACAACGTTGTGGCCGATACGATGTCGAGGATCGAGGCAATTTCCTTAGAGGATGATTTCTCAGCGTTGGCTGTATCGCAAAGAGACGATGAGGAACTGCAGAGTTTCTTACGAGGCACTGATACTTCTTTAAAACTAGATAATGTCACCTTACCTGGCACTGACGTCACTATCGTCTGCGACACGTCCACTGGTAAGCCGCGTCCATTCCTCACCGTCCCTTTCCGACGAAAGTACTTTGAGAAGCTTCATAGTCTGAGCCATCCCGGCATTCGCGCAACAACTAACCTAATTTCCAACAGATTCGTGTGGCCTTCCATGCGAAAAGACATCCGAGAATGGACCAAAACTTGTCTTTCTTGCCAACGAAATAAAGTCACGAGGCATACAGTTTCCCCGCTTGGTTCTTTTGCGTCGCCATCTGGCCGCTTCAGGCACATCCATATCGATATCGTGGGTCCCTTACCCGTCTGTGAAGGCTATCGCTATCTTTTGACGGCAGTAGACAGATTTTCACGCTGGCCTGAAACATGGCCCATGCGAACCATTACTGCAGAGGAAACTGCCGACACTTTACTTTTCGGGTGGATTTCAAGATTTGGAGTACCTGCCCGCGTCACAACTGACCAGGGAAGGCAGTTCGAGTCCGACCTATTCCGTCGACTTATGGTACAACTTGGTACTAAGAAGGTACGCACTACCAGTTACCACCCTTGTGCCAACGGAATGGTCGAACGACTCCACCGCCAATTAAAGGCTTCTTTAATGTTTCGTGACGAATCATGGATCAAAGCCTTGCCCATCGTTCTACTCGGCATGCGAGCCGCGCTGAAGGACGATCTCAAGACCTCAGTAGCCGAATTAGTGTACGGAGAGCCGCTACATCTCCCTGGTGAGATGGTCGTTCTCAAGCCTGCCTTACCTACCACTGATCCAGCTGATTTTGTCGCGCAATTTAAAAGAACCATGTCTGAGTTGAGACCTGTTCCCGCGTCACGCCATGACCAGAAGAATGTCTTTCTTTTCAAAGACCTTGCTACGGCTACACACGTATTCTTACGATCCGATCACGTGAAACCGCCCTTGCAACCACCTTATTCTGGCCCTCATCCTGTCGTAGGTCGTTCTGACAAGACAATGACCATCATTGTCGGGAACAAGGAAGTAGTCGTGAGTGTAGACCGCGTTAAACCTGCATACGTGGACACTTTCGCACAACCTTTCACTCCAACACAACCTTCCACTCTCACTCGCACAGCTGACACACAGATTACTCCTACACGTAACATTCAGACACCATCTGATACACCTCATTCAAGCAGTCACAATCACAAACCTCACACAGAAGATACAACACATAATACTCACCGTACTTTACCTTATACTACTCGTTCTGGTAGAAGTGTTCGCTTCGCAAAACCTTTCGATCTATGATCGTTCCCACTCCCTGGGGGGGTGGTGTGGCGGCGTTCGATTTCCGAACGCACCCACAAGTATCTTACTATGGCAACACTGGCGAGATTCGCCGCCATTGCTTTTACTTGCTTGCTCGTAGACGCATACAACGACTAGACTAATATTGTTAATTTCTCTGTGACTGGAACTGTATACATGTTGGTGAATAAACTGTGAATACAAATGCGTAGTGTTCTGATTTCGGACGGAGTATCTATTACATGGGGACTGATCCAACTATCATCTAACCCAAGCCCCATAGATTTGATTGTTTGTTTGTTTGCATTGAATAGGCTCCAAAACTACTGAACGGATTTGGATAAAATTTGGTACACAGATAGTTGATAGCTTGAGTAAGAACATAGGATACTTTTTATCCCAATATTCCCACGGGAACAGGAATCACGCGGGTGAAACCGTGAGCGGCCGCTAGTTTGATAATAAACAAAGAAGAAACGAAATCAAAAGAGAGGCAGAAAAAATAATGTTCTTCCAAAACAGAACTTAGGTAATATTTTATCGACTAAAGAGCTATTGAAAACTATTACACATTTAGTGTAACTATTTATTAATCTGTGCTTCAGTGACTAATTAAGTGTGCCAAACGACGAGACTGAAATTTCAATAAAGCTGAGTTCAGGCGGCTGTTATGAAACGCGACCGTCCGCATAACAGGATAGTGGTGGGACAACGTGGATTTCGGATACTTTTAAGAAAATTGGAACAATTTCCTGAAAACTTAAAAAAAAACTGCGTTAGAAGAATAGTTCAAAGTAGAATGCCTTGACTGGCACCGACTCCAAAAGGCTTATTTTTTGCTTTTTAATTTTTGAAGTCGGTTTTTTTAATGCAGTTTTTTTCTACTTTTTATTGTTTGTAATATGTTGTTTTGTAAACTACAGTAGGATTTATGTAGATTAGATTAGGTTTAATGTCAATCATTATAAACAAAAGTAACGTGATACTACATCGTCCAGTACGCCTAGCATGAGCGGATTTTATCGACTCGGTAACTCGATAACGTGTCACTGTCCCGCTCACATCGTAGCGGAGTAAGCAGGACAGCATGATGCGCTATATCATATCGCATGATATAGCGGTGTTCATGCTAGGGGGGCAGGGCCCTGTTTCATAAAGATTACAATTGTCAGCGACAGGTGACAGGTGACAATTTGACGACTGTACGTATCATATAACATTGGTGCTTTATGAAAAGCCGTCATAATTGTCAAATTGTCGCGACAATTCTATAATTAAACGTTTCAAAAAACATTTGGTTTGTCTATTATTGTAATCGGAAAATCTGACATATTTGTCGAATTGTCGCACTTTTTGACAGGGATCCTTGGTCTGTGTCAGGATGAGGTTTTCTTTTATAAATTCTCACATGATCGAAATAGTTCGTAATAGGATTTTGATAAAGAGAACTTTTTCAAGTATGATTGCTTTTTATAGAAAACCTACCTTCTGCAATTGTGACAAAGGTCAAAATTGCGTAGATCAGTGACAAAAAAAGTATTTTCGAGCATAGTTGACAAATTGTCGACTTGTCAAGCTTTATAAAACAGGGCCCAGGGGGCCTACCATCAACTGTTCACCAAAATATGCTCACATCTGATTCTGATTCATAAAATAAAAAGTACTGGACCAAACTGAATCAAATTTTTATGGGACCAAATGACAACTATTCCGCATCGAACAAAATCCCGTCAGGGCGACATGAGACAAGTTGCTTTTACGTATATTTTCTTATTTAATATATATCACATAAAAATAGCATTGTAAAATGCAAAATTAAAAAGTTATAATTAGATGGCTGTCTCATCAAGGTAGGTAACCTTGCGTGTAAAAAGTTTGATCGACGGTCAAAGTTTTCCGACCTAAGTCAGTCCGCTTGAGACGGTTTCCATGAAAACACGCGTCACTTAAAAACGAAAATGGTTAATTATGCAGTGCTTTCTTGCTAGAGCTCGTGAATGACATTCCCACATCACTAAATCTCGCTCGTGACGTCATCGTGGTACGAAAATTCGACACGCTAGGTTCTCATACAGTTTGAAGCGCACTTTTCGTATATCACAATATAGGTCTGTGATGGAGAAAACGAATTTTGAAAATGTCAAAACCAAGTACGTCACTGGCGTGGTTTGAGCAAGGAATCGTTAATGGTCATAGTGAATAAGGGCACAGCCTGCCTAGCATGACCATCATTATATCACGCGATATGATATGATACGTCATGCTGTCTTGCTTATCCCACTAAGGTGTAAGCTAGATATAGGATCTTAATCATGCGTCAATAGTCGATAAAAGCCGCTCATGATAGGCCGGCAGCATGGGACGAAAGCTTCATTCGCATCCCTACTATCAGTATAGCCTCCGCATAACCAAAGAAGCACAAACAAAGTTTTCAATCGCTGAGTGCAGTTTAAGTAGAGGTTCCACTTCACCGTAATGCCCTTTTGAGACAACTATCTTATTAATCTACTAGCAGTGACTTTATTGGCGTGACTTCCAGATTTTTATAAACTACAGTTTTTGTTATGTATTCGACTGTTTTTCTTTGATGCATGCCATGGTAGCCTTTCACAATTTTGTGTTTCATTTGTTAAATTATAATAATAATAATTTATATTAATCACTATCTGATTTGACGACCTGTTTGGCGCAGAGGTACTAACGCCGCCTTCTGCGCCAGGGGTCCCGGGTTCGATCCCCGGACAAGACAAATATTTGTGTGCATGAGCATGTCTATTTGTCTTGGTCTGGGTGTTTAATATGTATATTATGTATGTATTTACAAAAAAAAAGTATACAAGTATGTTTTCCGTTATCTAGTATCCATAACACAAGTTCTTCACGATACTTAATGTGGGCTAGATAATTAGTGTGATTGTATAAAAAAAAATAAAAAAAAAAAAATGTAAAGAAAATTGTAAAAAAAAAAATTATCTGGTATATCATACACAGTTCTCAGCTCTAATATAATCTATAATCAATGCTAATCTATACTTAAAATAAGAATCAGAGTTCATCGTGTCTGTATATTGCTTGGATTTGCAAAAAAAAATAGATAGAACAAGCAGGAGAACCAATTTCTATCATTTTTTGAATTAATGTCTGTATGTCTGTGTGTTTGAATGAGCATCACACCAAAACCACTGTTCTAAGTCCACGGAATTGTTTATATGTTTTAAGTCCGTATCTCAACTTACCGTATAGGCTATATTTAATCAAAATCGGTCAACTTTGTCACAAGTAATTACATTTTAAAGAAAGGACAGACAGAGACATTCGTCGATGACGATATTGTTTCCCTTACTCTGCTAGACAGCAACGCGATCAAACTGTGTCGATTTGCCTTATCTGTTAAGTCAAATTTTGTAAAAGTTTACCCAACCTACAAACTGGCTATATGACGTTGTATAAAACAGTCGTAAAAACGTTTACGATATCTATACACTGGCAGCATTATACCACGTTATCTAAAGAAGTCATTAAAACTTTAAGACGTCGTATAAATCAGTCGTAAGAACGTTTACCTTACCTATGCACTGGCACCACTATACGACCTTGTATAATACCCTCCTAATATTTTCGTACCTTTATACGGCGTTGTATAATACAGTCCTAGAAACGTTTACCTAACCTATATATTCGTACCTTTATACATCGTTGTATTAAATAGTCGTAATAACGTTTACTTAACTAATTTAATAGAACTTTTTAGTCACAGGACTACATCGTTGTAGGTATAACGGTTACACAGCGTTGTTGTTGTCTAATAAAATCTATTCAAAGTCACATAAGACATGTTTTATACGACCAATTTGTTTGTAGTGCGGGTTATGGGGCACAATAGATATTCAATTGTTATCTGGACACCGGTGAATTAGCAAATGATGAATTAAAATTAATTCAGGTGTTTAGGTGTTGAAAGGTAAACCCTGCAAGATTATACGTGAAAAAATAAACAAACATCGCCTAAAAATGTAATAAATATCTCATAATAAAGATCCTACTTCTTTATACAAATGTCATAGGCTTTCTCAATATTTAAAATTAAGTCTCTCTAAGAACCTTTATAAGACCGACTAAAAGCCCTAATCTTTGAAGCATTAATGTAATGGTCAGAGCTCTCCCAGCCTACTTGCTTGTGTAATTTTCTAATAATTTGTCAGACTTTGTTTTAGGCCCGACTGGGAATTTAAGTCTAGAATTTTATGACATTAAAACATAGTTTCTTATGATAAAATACAAAACGCAGCCCAGTTGGAAGAGGAGCTAAACTAAAAGAGGTTAGGTACTATGGAATACTGTGCTACTATATATTGAACAAATCAAAGGCCGACACAAACAAGTTTATGACCAGCAAACAAAAAAAAAAATTTAGCCCAAAACGGTCCCGTCTCGACTCAGCATGATGCTAGGCTTTTGACCAGCGCTGATCTTCGTCGGTACCGTTTTGGTGGGGGCTGTGAATTTTTTTTCGTTCGTTATTTTAATTCCGTATTTTGCCACATGCAAACTGGAACTCACATGCAATTCGGTATTCACTGTATACAGTATTAACACGATCTGTAAATATGGATAAGGAGATGAGCCATGACCCACCACGCGGCCCAATACAAATTAGTGGGTATTCAATAAATAACTTAACTGGGTGGGTATTAATTAACGACTGCAAATGCAGCAAGAATTGACGGCTTAACGAGCCTTCCAAAGCACTTAGGAGCCCGAGATAATACATTTTTGATCACCCATCTCGAGACTGGCCACTGGGAAAGTCGCTTAACCGCTACAATCGCAAAGTGTGCTCAATAACCACTGCGCTACGAGATACTTGCTAATAACCTACTCATAAGCGTCTTTCAACGTGAACTGTATTAGATAGATAGATATAGATATATATTTAAATTTTGTGCTGTACATTTAATGAAAACAACATTTTTTAAAGCGCTTTGTTGGTTTTTTGCATGGTTGGCGAAAAGCCTATGCCATAGGGGTCCGAAGAAAGAAATTTATTTGACAAATTTCTGGAAAAAATCTTATCAAACAGCCGCAGACGGTCAAATAAACTTGACAGATACGAAAATCTTACAGGAATTTGACCGAAATTCAATCGTTAACGGGGTGCTTTGCCCGTCACAAAGAATTTACTATGTATACCAGTACCGTGTGGTGACGGCCTAAGAATACAAGTGTCACCACTCCCTTACATGCCTGGGGTGTCGTAAGAGGCGACTAAGAGGGTCGACGCATTGAACACCTGTGCGAGAGAAGGAAAACTTAAAACAAACCCTCTGCTATGGTGGTAGCAGTAGGCTAATAGCCTCCTATGAATGCCGCAATAGGTGTGAGCTAGGAGAGGCTTATGTACAGCAGTGGACGTCTGTGGACGCTGAAGATGATGATGATACCAGTACCAGTGGCAAAGTGTCTATACATACCGATTCCCATCGGATTCCCTTTTAGAAATTCTACAAACTACTCCAAGCGATCCGACAAGCAGATCATAATAATTATGCCATTAATTATTGTCACCAATTAGTTAAATATACGTAGATGTTGGGCAGTTGCAAAGTTAACAAAATGTTCAATTTTCCATGTTGACTATAATCTTACTTGTGGATTTTTCTTGGTCATTCTTACATTAGCCATATTTCCACTCCTCGGTACTGATAGGTACTGTGGAGATCGTATATGTCTCCGCACTACAAGGAGGCCGCTACACCGCCGTTGCTGGCTAGTTTTGTTTAAATTACAATAAAAAAGAGAGGCCCGTCGTGCGTAAAAATGGATGGTCGCCTTGTCATATAAATTATTGATAAAATTGTAAAAATACTAACATAATTACTGAATATAAAAACAGTATCGAGTTAAACATCGTTTTAATTCTTTAAAGAGCACGCCCCGTCACAGTACACTCCCGAAAGTCACAGTACACTTTCTGAAAATGTTTCCATCTCGTCATCGTCATCAGTCATTTTTAATGTCCCCACTGCTGGGGCACTGGCCTTCCTTATGGATGGATAAGGAGAACGGGCCATGACCCACCACGCGGGCCCAATGCGGATTGGTAGGTTTTAACGACTGCAAATGCAGCCGGGACCAACTGCTTAACGTGTCTCCGAAGCTCGAGATAGTAAATTTTTGGTCACCCATCCCATGACCGACCGTTGCGAAAGTTGCTTAACCTAAACAATCACGGGCCAGCGCGCGAATCACTGCACCACGGGCTCCTCACCACGGTTTCCATCTATAAAGAATGAGTCGTCATCGTCATCAAAAAAGTTTCTTTACCACCAACATCATTTCGATTTTTCAGATCAAATACTGCATCTTGCCAGCACTTTGCCAGATGGATTTCTGATAGGTATCTGATATTGAATTTCAGCTTGTGTTTGCTCTCCGTAAATATTTGATAATCGCTCTAAATGTGTTTCAGAAGCTATTTGGCAACCGAAGGCGATAATGGTGTTGATTCAAAATTGGCGTGGAATATCGCATTTGAAGATTTAAAAGTAATTTATATTTGTCGACGTAAGATTAAGGTATTATTTAAGCGACGTCGCAAGTCGCAGCCCAAGCTGAGGCTTCGCGATGCGATATTTAAGTTAAAAGGTCACGGTAATTATGGCATTAGGTCGGACATGCGGTCTCTTAATGATAATTGTTTCCTATTTAGTGGATAATTTAATATGAGATACATATAAATATATTTTAATTTTTGACGACCTGTTTGGCGCAGGGGTACTAAACCCACCTTCTGCGCCAGAGGTCCCGGGTTCAATTCCCGGACAAGACAAATATTTGTGTGCAGGAACATGTCTATTTGTGTTGGTCTGGGTGTCTGATATGTATATTATGTATGTATTTAAAAAAAAAAGTATGTAAGTATGTTTATCCGTTATCTAGTATCCATAACACAAGTTCTTCGTGAAACTTACCGTGGGCTAGATAATTGGTGTGATTGTATGCAATTATTTATTATTATTATTTATAATATGAGATACATATACTAATACTATTAAAAAATTTCAATTAAAATAATCAAATCCGTACCTTGTAAAAATTATAGGCAAGTTTCAACATTAGGTTAACGACCGGACACGTTACGGTAATTAGAAAATAGGTGTCCAAAAATAATTTAACCAGCCCGTGACTTAACTGAGGCCTAAGTTTCTGTGTACACAGCTAGAAGAGAATGTGTACTAACTAAAAAAAAAATGCACTAATTGAACTAGACAATATTTACCGATATTCAAGCCCGGACGCGTAAAAACTGGCTAATCGGAGAATGGCCGAAGTGATAAATATCGTTCTACCTGCAAATATAATATCTGCAACCAATTTTTCGACGTTAAAACCATGTTTTGTTTCTGAAAATGTTGGCTTGCCATGCTGTTTGACAGCTGTCAACATGCAAAGTTGCCAGCACCGTATTTATTTATTTATTTAACACCAACAAGATTTACATTGAAATGAATACAATATATAACGATATGAGGGATCCGAGCTAAATGCAATCTTAAGGCGGTACCCCCACCGAAAGTGGCGCCGCGTTGAATTTTATTTAATATCGTAATTCTAATACACGATTTTAATAAAACTTTACGTGGAATTTTTAGAGCCCATAGTCTAGTATTTTTAGACGGTATCATTACATTCCCTCGTTCCCCTGCTAGAAGTAGATAGCAAAACTGCTAAAAGTGGCCGTTTTTGACACATTTGCTATCTACTTCTACGAATGACTATGACGAGATGTTGCGATACCTTCTAAAAATACAAGACAATGGGCTCTAAAAATTCCACGTTTAGTTTTATTAGAATTGTGAATTAGAATTAATAAATTGTATTTTTTGGTTAACGGGTACCTTTCGTCCAATCTCACCAAATAAGAAAAACCTGTGCTGTATTATAAATGCAAAAGTTTGTGAGAATGTTTCGATGGATGTATGTTTTTTACTCTTTTACGCAAAAAACGATAATACGGATTTAGATTAAACTTTACAGTTATATAGCTAATACATCAAAATAACGCATAGGCTACAATTTATCCTGATTTCCCCACAGAAATGGGAACTTTTAGAAGGATGAAACCGTTGGCGTTCACTAGCCCTAAAATATCATCCTAATCCTAACTAATATTATAAATGCGAAAGTGTGTTTGTTTGTACTTCCTCAACGCCCTAACTAAGCAACCAATCGGCTTGAGTTTTGGCATAGAGTTAGTTGAAAAGAGGCAGAATAACATAGGCTACATTTTATCCCATTATTTCGACGGAAACGGGAACCTCGCGGGTGTAACCGCTGGCGGATGCTAGTATATCTCCGAAACTTCGCGAACGTGTAACGGAAGTAGGCCCTCTATTTCAGCTCCGTACTGTGGCGTTACAAAGCCACAATGTAAAGTTAACGGGTTTGGTGCCTTTTACCCATTTCACATCTCTGCCAATATTTTGTTATCCGAAAAATCTATTGCAGATAGATCACGGAAGTAGGGCCTCTATTTCAGCTCCGTACTGTGGCGTTACAAAGCCACAATGTAAAGTTAACGGGTTTGGTGCCTTTTACCCATTTCACATCTCTGCCAATATTTTGTTATCCGAAAAATCTATCGCAGATAGATCACGGAAGTAGGGCCTCTATTTCAGCTCCATACTGTGGCGTTACAAAGCCAATGGGGGCATCATAGAGTCCATTCCATTAGTGATATTGATTGGAACTATCCTAGTTGAGACGCCGTGAATTATTGAACGCCGTTCCCGATACAGCGGCTCAGGGGTTGTATTCTCTGGTCACTCGAAATAATTTCGTATTTAAAATTTAAATTCGGATTGCACTTTTGTGCAGCAGACATAAAAAATGAGTAGCACACGATAATGTTAAGTATGAAAATGAAAACCGGGACCATTTTTTACTTATTGCATCGTAACATAATTTATTTAAATAGGCTCTTTGATAATCCATGTTACATAAATAAATTTAACATCAACGTTGGTAACGTCAGCTCGGACTTGGTGTCTGAAGCGGATTCCCACTATCTGGCAGAATTTCAATACTCGGAAACTGATTTAGCCTAACACACTTGGTAGAATCTTTCTTAAACAATTTTTTTAGGCATAAATATATTTAGCATAATTGTTGATTGGCAGAATGTTTATTTGTCCGAATTTACAATGGCATACTGTTAGGATGGCAGAATTTTATTTGGCATTATTTTATTTCGCATCATTTTGTTCCGCATACCTTTTATTTAGTACCACGATTATTTGGTATAATTTCACAATAAAGATATTTGTATTTGTATTCTCTCAAGAGCCAAATTAGTGACCGACGGTTTTTAAGGCTGCACATAAATAATAGGTTGGGGAAAAAGTTTCTTCATATTTTTTAAGAAAATTCAAAAGATTTTTTTAATATAGCTTATGTACATTTAACGTATGTAGGTGCCATTTTGTTCGATAACTTTTTGCCATCTCGTAGGTAGGGACATGATTCCATTGCTATAGAAATTTTGGGGCTTGTAATGTGGTTTTCCAATTTTCAATAATAATAGGAACTTACTTAATAGACTTACCTTTTTCGGCTAGGACAACAACGGGGAAATGAGACAAAACATTATCCAGTGACAAGTAAATTGATCTTTATTATTATCCTGACTCTATACAAACCAAAACTAAAAAGGTGTCCTGTAATCCACACATAAAAAACATAAAAAAATAGGTACACTGTTAAAACAATTAATTTAAAGTTACTGTTTTAGTGATATCTTTAATAAAATTGAAGGTTCATGAATGCCTGCCCAAGGATATCAGAAATGGAACTTAATTGAATGTGATGAGAAATTGATGATGATGCTACACTATGGGTGAACTCCTAAGCTTGCTGATGTGAATGAATGGTGGTTGTTGATATGGATATATTTATATATTTAGATAAACTAAATGTTAGTTTTTTGGGTTAATTTAATAGAGGAATGGGGTCACCGCTCTATGTGTGATCCTCTGATTATATTTTCACTGCTTGATACTAGCAGGATAGTAAAACAGCCGGAGGCGACTCCCGGGCTTCCCTGATCTGTCCTCTTAACGCCGAGCGTACTGAATTTTCTGCTTCGCGGGCGGAGTGGTGTTTCGGAGGGGCGCCGTATGCGTCTCGTCACCTGCGAGAGTGGATTATGAACGGAGGTGATTTCAGATATTATTGTAACCGGTGAATTCTCACAAAGGGGCCCAACTGTAATGTCTTTACAACGAAGCCTGAAGGGCCCTATTTCATCTAAAAATCATCAGAGCAAGGGGAAGGTTGATACCCCAGACTTAACCTCTAAAGTGGCCACTTGCATACCGATTATGATGCTGTGACTTATTTTTAATATTTCTTATTTGTAAGTAAATGTTTAATTTGTGAATAAATTATGTTTCACAGTATGATCCCAACCAACACATAAGCCAGATAGTAGCGAAAATATACCACAATAAGCAGTGTCAAGCTTTATTACTTTTGTATTACAGCTGACGTTATGGCTTTATTTTGAATATAAGAGTTCTTAAATTAAAATAATGTTGTAAGCTTAGTAAATTCTGTATAAAGTTCGCGGTATTTTTTCAAGTTGAATAGTAATCAAAAGTAGAATCTGCTAAACAAGCGATATTCAAATAAAAGTAATTGAAACTGCTATTATCTGCACAGTAGCTGAAGTTTTTGCATTGTCCTGTACAACATATTTAAGCAAAGCAGTTAAACAGCAAAACGCTGAATATTAGACGAAATATTTTCTTTAAGCTGCGTAGTGTACGAAATGGTACTAATTTATTCAGATGCTGAATATTTTAGATTTTTTTCTTCTTTACACAGCTGACTTCTGCATAATTGAAAATAAACTCCTTGTTTTACCTAACTTATAGCTCTATATGCGTACAATTGTCTTTATGTTAAGCTTAAAACAATATCAGTTACAAATGTGGGTATCTTAAGCAGCAAGTAACTGATTAGTTGAAGATATCGTATGTTTATATCCAGATATTTCACCATTTCAGGGTTCTGTACACGATGATTGTGCATTACCATCAGGATTAGTGATTCAAACAAAAAGACCGGGTCCAACTTTAGGTGCAGATAACGAGAGTTATACGTGTGACAACTTTGCATCTCAATCACAGACTGTACAATTTGATAGTGATTCAAGTTCTACTGATTTGGAAGAAAACTCTTAATTTAATAAAAAATCTGAACTTCGCAATAACCTCAGAGAATGGGCAGTGAGTAAAAATATTTCTCAAGAGGCTGTAAAAGACCTACTAAACGTCATTAATCAACGATTTCCTGGAACTGTACCAGTTGATCCTAGGACTTTATTGCAAACTCCTAGAAATATCGTAACTAAAGAAATTGAAGGCGGACAATACTGGTATAACGGCCTCAAGAAACCACTTACCAATATTAACTAACAAAAAAATATAGGAATTAAATTAATTAATAGTCATCGAATTAAAATCTTTATTTTGTGAAATACGAGAAGATTTATTAACGCGTGGATCTTGTTGTTGTTCGAAATCCGTATCATCCGTATCAGTTCTATTCAACATTTGAGATAATTCTTCCTCAGCTTTTTAATATACAGTTGTCGGTGTTCCAGTCCGGCTGTGGTAGGATTGCAGGGTTCTTGCAAAGTAGCTCGCCTTTTTTTTTGGCCAGTATAACTTTCTTTTGTTCTCCCAAGAAGCGGGCACTGTTGATAATTCAACCCGGCCTTTTTTACGAGTCGAAACGATTTTGAACATGTTTCTGAAAAAAAAAAACTATAACAGTTCAAAAATACTACAAAACTTTTGGTTGCGACTACCTACAATGTGCTGTGTGTTTATATGTATATTTTAGTTGGTAATATAAACAATTGTCTAACTAAATATTACGCAATGCGTCATTCATAGTAGTACTGTAAATAACTTTAAATACCTAATAGTGGGTCCTACCTACATTAGTATAGGTCCCATCAACCTAAAAAAATCATGGATTTATTTTCTATAAAAAAGAACCCTAAAAAGCTGAATAAGAGTATACTGCATTATGTAATTTAAGACCTTTCTCTGAGAAATGTATAATTATTGTACTTTAAACCAAATAATTTCTGGATATGTAGTCGTATGTGAACTATTATGCAGAAATAAGCAAAATAATCACTGAAATAGACACTTTTATTCAAATTGGCCGTCCGCCATTAACTAACGTTCGACATAACCTCTTTTTATAGAAATCCTCAACATTTATCTTATGAAACACTTTGTTTAGTGAGTAGGAAACATTAGCAGTATTACAAAATTTGATTCTCATTATTTGCTGGGACTGAAATTTGATAAAAAGTAAACATAATTTAATTTAAATATTATTTCACATTTGTTGACCTTTTAAATTGTAGCTTTATCTTAAGGCGCTCAAAAAATGTATAATAATCATATTGATAATTCACAGTAAAGTGCCATGCGTTTATATAATTCACCTTAAACTTACTTAAAATGTATGAAACAATTTACTTACCAAATTTTTGAAGACGTGATCAGCGGCCATTACAATTAAGTAACACAAAATAATGTCGTCACAATGAAAAATACATTTATACTTTTTTTACTTGCATAATTTCTTGGTAAAACTACTCCTGACATCGGAATTTTGAATATCATTTGAATATCTGAACTCACAAATTAACAACTGCATAAAAGATGTATAATTTCTGGACTAAAGAAAAATCTGAATTTATGCAGAAGATATTCAGTGTGTTATACATTTATTCAGCTGCTATGTGGCTATTAATCAAATGTTATCCAAATTGAAGCGAAATATTTTGTGCCCAAATTGCTTGAATATCATCTGTATAAGCGCTTACACAGAAGATATACAAATACTTTATCCATCTTAAAGTGAAAAGAATTGCTTTTACGCAAAATTTATTCAGCTAATCTGTGTTGGCTGGGATGCCTTTCTGTTTATATTACAGGGAAGCTCTGGCTACAGAGATTAGCCCAAATTATGCTTACATGAGGGCTTCCATGCCACATGGTGTGCACTCATGAAAGCATTCTTGAAGTGACTTATTTATGAAAGTTTACTAATAAAAAGAGAAAGTAACACCCCTAGGGGGTCCCTTTGTATCAATTACAAGGCTTAACTTGATAATTTAGGTGGATTAGGCAAGTATAATGGTAAGATCAAGTAGGGACACTGATTATGAAATTCTGATGTGAAGTGCACTGACACTAACCTGCGGCTTCAGCTATTCGTTTATCATCATTACATATTCCTTCTAATTGTTTATATTCTTATACTGTTTATACTGGTATCAATAAAATTTTAATTAATCAAAAAGAGTTTAATTAAAGTAACCTTAAAAAGCAAGGACCTTCTGTCATATATCAATCTCAGACCATCTGACAATCTCCTGTCAGTGTCATACCTGTCACTGTCGATCTGACAGATGGGGCGTTACGTGCGTTTGCACTGCATTAAAACGTAAATCAGTGAAGATAATATTCCTGGTGTACTATGGCCAAAATTAAAAGCCAAGGCTGATGCTACCTCTGAACAATGAAAACCTGTAAAGTTAACAAGGTTCGAAGAGCCGTTTCGGCCACCACAACAAAACATTTAAATACAGTCATTCACCGAATTAAGCATCTCTTTTCCTTTACATTTTTTTTTCTACTAGCTCCCACCCATCGTACCTACCTATCCACCTCACCTACTATATATTTATATCTATATATATATATATCTTAATGAAAGGAAATTTTAAAATGACCGAAGTCTGCAGACATACTGCCTTATACAAGAGCCGACATTACAGTAGTCCCTCCCCCACGTAAGAATTCACGTAGGGAATTCGTTGGACGCCCTCGTCCCAAGGTCCAAACACCCCTCCGCCGCACCACTTAGGCAGCTTTAACGTATTTTATACTACAATGTGAAATTAAATCGATGGTTACATAATATGTATTTGATATTATCAAACCGTGCTAACACATAGTGTCTAACAACAATATGTGGCCGTTATTATGGCCGACCAGCCTGAAGTGTTATAAAAAAAAGGTAAAAAAAAAATACAAACAAGTACTACGAAAACTGATAAGTACCTAACAAAACTTCTACAAAAATACCTACTCTTCTAACAGTAGTTATAGTATAGAAAGTAAAATATGACATTAATAATAATGTGATTAAGTGGGTCGTGCTGGGGTTGTTCCCAAAAATTGCAAAAATACTCCTCGCGCCCTGACCAAATGGAACGTCTGTATGACGGCCATTTGTTGTTTACACGTTGTAATTGTGTAAACAACAACCAAATATTTTACCAAGGCAACGCAAGGAAAAAGGAGCAACCCAAAGCCGAAAACAAAAGATTTTAAAAAGTAAACAGCCACGACGGCTTAGTACGCCGCAAAGATGGTAGATGGCGCTGATAATAGTGCGTTTTAGTAAATGTCTCCCCTGGGAGATGGCGCTCGAGTCGCTTTTAACATTTTTTTTAAATTAATGAGCTCTATTATGATAGAAAACAAGCAGACCAGCCCAAATTTCCCGAAATATAAAATAGGGAGAAATTTTCCAAAACGCACTATGACTCCGTAAGTCGTCTCTTACGACACGCAAAGAAGCATAGACCTGCGGTGTGAGTATTCTTTGCCACCGCCCACACACGGTGGCACTTAAAAGAAAAAAAAATATCGTCTTTTAAACCAAAGACAATTAGTGTTGACAGTAAAAAATATTCCGTCTATTTAGTGCATACCTTGATGATTATCTAGGTATGTACGTATGCTTAATTTAAATAGTAATAATATTTTTGTAAACAAATAAAACGCTACCTACACGGACCTCGCCCTGGCGCTGCAAAATTGTTTACTATAGCTAATCCTTGGCTGCATCTACGGTTTTGAAATCTTTTATATGCCATTTTCCAATCGATTTCCCTCTTTCGTCCTCGAGCTCGTAAACAAGAGGGGAAAGCTTCCGAATTACTTGACAACGTTCATATTTAGGTGCTAGTTTGGCAGTAAAATATCTATTTGCAGCGCTCTGCTTATAGGTTCGTTTCCAAACGTAATCCCCCACGTCGAAAGAAACGTCTCGTCTTTTTTTATTATAATATTTTATGTTACGATTATGAGCCTTAAAAAGTGATTCTTTTACATTTTTATATATATCTTTGAGGTAACCTAATCTGGAAGCGTATGCATCCCTAGGAGCACAGATTAACTCGTTAATATCCTTATAGTCATTATAGATGTTTCCATCTGCAACCGCTTCCCTCCCATGGACTAACATAAATGGTGTGAACGATGTTGACTCGTTTACTGACGTGTTCATAGCAAACTGTATTTTATGAACGTTAACGTCCCAAGTTCTATGGTCGTTCTCCACAAAAGATGATATTGCCGTAATCACGGTTCTATTGTAACGTTCCACTGTATTTACTTGAGGACAATATACCGGACCTAAGTGCACCTGCGGTATATTGTATTTAGCATAAAGAGCTTGTACCTCATGACTTATAAACTGTGAGCCGTTGTCCGAGATTATCGTTTGTGGGATGCCATGTATCAAAAATACGTGGTCTTCGAGACGCTGAGCAATGACTTTTCCGGTTGCCCTACGCAACGGAAACAATAAGACGTATTTCGAAAAGCAACACACAACTACCAGTAAATATGTGTTTTGCTGCCGGGACAGGGGCAGTGGACCAACTAAATCTATACTGATGCACTGGAATGGCCGACAACAAATTTTCGGTTCTCCCATAAAACCGGGAGTTGCCTGGGAGCTATGTTTATAAGCGTTACAGATGGAGCACTTTTTAATAAAATCGACTGTATCCTGGTACATACCAGGCCAAAAGTAACGTAGTTTCAGACGTTTGTAAGTCTTAGCGACGCCAAGGTGAGCCGCGGTAGGTTTAGAATGATGTTCCTGAATGGTATCCTCTCTAAGTTCTTTAGGTACTACCTCTTTCCACTCAAAGTCACCACTGAGTTTATTGTTGGACTTAGTAAAACGGTAAAGCCTACCATCTATGAGTTGGAAATTTGGACACGCACGCGGCTTCTCCGTACAGCGTTTAATGATATTTATGTACCAAGGGTCTTGTATTTTTGATATATCAATGGACGCAACAGGCACAGACCGAGATAGGGCGTCCGGTACAATATTTTGAGCACCACTACGATGTTCAATGGTAAAGTTATATGGAGACAATCTACAACCCCAACGCGCCAAGCGACCGGTTGGATTCTTGAGGTTCAGAAACCATTTCAAACTAGCATGATCGGTAATTATACGGAACGGTCTGTCGCTTTCTAAATAGGGACGGAAATGTTCAACCGTTTGCACCACCGCCAACGCCTCGCGCTCTGTAGCAGAGTAGTTACGTTCCGCAGATGTCAGAGATCTGCTGAAATACGCGATCGGATGCTCTTCGCCCTCGTCGTTCAGCTGTATAAGTGTCCCCCCTATTCCGAAGTCGGAAGCGTCACAGTGAACGGAAAATTCCTTGGTGAAATCGGGACACGATAGGACTGGAGCTTTGGTGAGAGCTTCTTTTAGGTCTATGAAAGCACGATCGGCCTCCGGTGACCAGCTGAACGGAGGAGCCCCCTTTCCAGTAGAAGTAAGAGCGTTTAAAGGCGACGCCCGGTTGCTAAAGTTTCTAATAAATCGCCTATAGTATGATGCCGTACCCAGAAAGCGCTTAACGTCCTTTCTGCACGTCGGGGTAGGAAAATCGACAATAGCCCTCACCTTTTCAGGATCGGTGCGCAACCCAAATTCATCAACAATGTGTCCTAAATATTTAAGTTGTTTCCTAAAAAATTGGCATTTCTCTAGGTTAACCGTTAAGTTGGCCTGCTGTAACTTCTCATATACTTTATGTAGCAGCTCTAAATGCTCGGCAAAGGTCTCGGAAATTAAGACGATATCATCCATGAAACAGTACACCCGGTTCCCGAACTCGGGGCCAAACAGGCGATCCATAAGTCTTTGCTGAGTAGCCGGAGCCGAAGTTAACCCAAAGCACATGACTTTAAAATGGTAGAGGCCGCGGGAGGGTATGGTAAACGCGGTTTTCTCGCGACTTTCAAGGTCATCAATTTTTATTTGCCAGAATGATGAGAAAATATCAACCGTGGAGATGTATTTCGCGTTACTCAACTGGTCCAGTATACTACTTATATAGGGCAACGGGTAAGCATCATGTTTAGAGACTGCATTCAGCTTACGGCTGTCCAAGCAAAAGCGCGTTGTTCCATCTGCCTTCTGGACTAAGGTAACCGGATTGTTCCACGCACTGTTGCTCGGCTCGACCACATCGTCTTCCAGCATTTGATCTAGGTGTTTATTTAATTCGGCCAACCTATCCGGAGACATAGGGTAATAACGTTGTTTAATAGGCGGATGATCCCCGGTATCGATCTTATGAGTAACTAAATGTGTCCTACCTAGCCCTTTCTTAACGTTCGATATTTCCTCAAACTCGCGGATAATTTCTTCAGCCTGCCTGCGCTCCACAACAGAAAGCGAGTCAAAATCGCATAAAAATTTCCGTGTTGTCGCTACAGCGCTAACATACTGATTAGACGGTAAGAATTCACTACTCTTCAATAATGACAGAACATCGGGTGCTATTTCAAATTCTTTCCAAAAATTTATACCCAACAATAACTCAGTGGAGACTCCAGGAACTACGTAAAATTTTATAATAGCGGTTCGCCCGTCTACTGTTACCGGTAGAAATACGTATCCGGTGACAGGTGAGGCAGAACCGTTAGCAGTACTTATTATATTTAAATCGGTTGATTTATGCATAGTGCAAAAATCACAAAAATACTTTTTAAAAGCATTCCCACCAATAATAGAAATTTCCGAGCCTGAATCCAGCAGACCTCTAAATATTACGTCGTATATACTTATTTTTAGATAAGGACGGGTATCCCTAAATATTTGGCATACGTGAGTCGGGGAACCGGAACCGGAAGCATTACCTGTTGAAAAAGCATGTGACAACGCAGGCATTGATATGGAGCCATCTTTATTCACAACTTTTTCAGCAGCCATCTTCGCTAACAAGTTATTTTTATGAAATTTTCTTACAAAATTAAGCCACTCGGCCCACTCCTCCGACGAAGTTTTAAACCACCGACTCACGAGCTTACGTTTTTTGGGATCGTTGCGGCCCTAGCGGGAGTATTCCCGGCAGGACGGCATTTAGGACAAGTCCGGGCCGTGACATCCTTTTCACCGCATCGATAGCATATCACCACAAAAGGAGCAGTACAACTTTTCAAACTGTGCCCCTTCACCCGGCAACGCACGCAAAAACTACTGGGGATCTCAGGGGCTTCAACCGCAGCTACCTTGGGAGCAGGGCGGCTACTCTTGGGCTTGTAACCTAGGTCAGGAGCCACAGAAGAAGAACTAACTACTGGAGGATTTGTAAACCTGCGTGCGCGATCATTAGCCACCTCAACAAGCTTGCATTTGCGTTTCAATTCGGCCCAAGTGTCTGTTTTTTCCAGTGCAAGCTGTGTAGAATAGTACGGTTGAATGTTTAACATAACAATATCTAACATTACCTTATCAGATAACGGTGTAGATAGGCGAATAAAGTAATTTTTCATAATACTTAAATAATTAACTATACTCTCATCAGGACCCTGGGTGCGGGACAAGAGCTCCTGCATTAATTTCTGATCATAATCACTCGGCAGATACTCTACAAGTAATAAGTCTTTTAATTGTGCCCAATCGTTCACCTCATTGAGTATACCACGATACCAACACAGTGCTTCATCAGTAAAAAGTTCAGCGGCAGAATTGAATAGTTTACTATCGGTGATACCGCGCGACCGACATAGCTCATCCAATCTTTGCAAGAAAGCCTTCACACAAGTTGTTCCATTATAAGTGATGCCCAGTTTATGGATAGCTGAACCAGAACCATTACTATAATATGTAATCTCTTTGGCAGGGCTGACTGTTGGAGGTGTGACACTGTCTGTACCTATGGCCATGTCCTCTGCTGGTATTGGTGGTGGAATAGAATTAGAGTGTCGCCTCTGTGACAACCCACTCTTGAAGTTGTACATGAAGTTATCAAGCTTGTGCAATATTTGGTCTAAGTTCTCACGCAAACTATCTAAGTTCTCAGTAGTGACAGGAGATTCTTCAGTAGGGATTAAGCGGCTGAGCCTATGGTACAGATGGTGTGCTACTGCCTCCACCCTGTTGAGCAACTTGAGTGTGCATGTAGGCTTCCCGGCACCCACAATTAAATCATTTAAATATGCCAATTTATCTTTAACTGCATGAAATTCAGAAACTATATCAAGATCTACTTCAGCTATCTCATCTGACGGCAGCTCCTTGCTTAGCTTTCTCACTTGGGCACGGAGATCAATAACTTTACTAGCCGGTTCCGCACCCCGGATCCTAGCTTCATATTCTAACTCATCCTTCCTCAGTAATAGAAAATTGATTGGTCTTTCCTCCTCCATCTTGTTATAAAGCAGAGGGGAAGATAGATTAGTTTAAATAGGTAACTTGCTAAGATTATAAACAATCTTATGTAGCAATAACTTTTAAAACCTTTATGTAAAGTAGGTAGTAAATTAAATCAAGAACAAGTACCTTAATAATTTAACCCAAAACCCAAGTGTATAATAAATATAATCAAAAGCACATAAAACCAGTCTGGAAACAAAGGTTTTCAGGCTAATTCCAATGTAACTTTTGTTTCAGTATTAGGCAATAACCAATCTCTAAATAGTATTTTATCTTTTTCAGAGATCAGTGAAAGTGGTGTGTGTGAGAGTATTCTTTTTTTTCAGCATGAAATTGATGCTCATAAAACAAACAAGTGCCTATCTTCAAAACTATGTTATGCTGTATGAAAGTATTATTTTGCAGTACAAGTGAAGCTTAGAATGTGGAGAGTTTAGCAAGATGATAAGCTTTTTTTGATAAATTTTGAGAGACTGAATTTCTCAAATAATTAAAAAAAATATATAATGTTGTAAGTATGTTCCACTTGTTATTGCTTTTGCAGTGAAACTAGAGTTGGCAGTGTTTGCAATTTCAAGTTCTAGCACAATGATAAAGCTTTATTGATTAATTTTGGGATATTCAAGGCTCAATCACTTGAGTGTCCCAATTCAATGAGAAATTTATGTTGCAAGTCACTAGTGTTAGCGACTAATATAAAATAACAAAAAAATACTATTTCTTTTAATCATAAAAGAGTAGGTACTTAATAGTTATAAATGCATCCTTGATTATGTTCTTTTATATTTCCAATAAATATCATTCAAATATTACTAAAGGAAGTGGGGAGCGCAGGCGGCCATTGGTAAAATGTCATCGGACCGAGCAGTCACTTTTATTTTTCAGATCGAAGAAAAATTATTGTATCTTTAGACAATTAAGCAAAGCAAGGTGTTGTAATAAAAGAATATTTCAGGAGCTGTGGATTATTATTTAGTAGCTTGTCAACAATCAGAAGTGGTAAGAACGTCGGAAAAAACCTCAGGTATGTCGCTAATGTTTTTTAATGACTCGTAAATTATGTATGCCACGAAATGATACTGGAGGTGAGAGCTATGTTTTTTTTATTTACCTAGTTGTTAATATTAGTGTGTATAAGGACACCTACCGCTCAATCATTTCATGACTTAACAATATAATCTTTTAAAACGAATGCCGTACCTACCTAGTTACCTACGTATATGAAAAACATACTTAATAAAAGTCATTGTACAAATTATGAGTAATGAAATGACCACCGTAAAAAAAAAAAGTGGTACAATGGTTATTACGTGTGTTATTTTATAAATTTGTTGAATTAAAGATGAAAAAAAAAACTAATAAGAACAATCATATCAACACGACGTGTTAATCTATTTTGTTACCTACCTTATTTTATTACATTTGCTTCAAATAATGTAAGTAATATCTTATGCTATACGAGTATGATAGCATAAAAGCACCCAAGCAATATTTCTGTTTACCATAAACCATCTTAGTAAGATTTTCATTTTGTTCAACATACAGAAAGTTCATGAATCAGTACTCGTACTTTAAAATGAACCTTTATTCCAATATACTTACACCATTCGTCCAAGCAAGTACACCATTTACCTATAGCCACAAATATAATTAAGAAACAATTATTATAGTGAACATAATTGTTAAGATTAATCATCATATTCCATTTACTCACATGGATACATACATCGTTATGTTGTATGTGCCATTATTGTCATTTTATATAGGTAAGTATAAGGGTAATCTTTAGGGCACAGTGATGAAACAATATAAGGTATTTACATACAACGAAACAACATACTTAAACGGAACAGTGATTAAATATTATTTGATTTTCCAGTATTAATGTACCGTTACGGCATAATATTATAGTATTCTTTGGTTACGGTCTCTGTTAATTGTAACATAATTTTCTATACAAAAAAAACTCGCAGCTGCAGATCTTATTCAGCCGCAATATTATTTGTATTTAGTTCAGCGCGTGGGTAGACTAAACTTACGTTCTCAAAAAAAAAAAGTCTAAGAAAGTGTTTCGACAACAATGACTTTAATTCATAACTGATAATCATAACATAATTACCAGAAAGGGTAGTTTTGTTGTCCTTTCATTGCATAACTAGCTCAAAAATAATAATAAGATGTTTTGAATGCTTTTGGTGTCGTCACTGACCGGCATATGACACTGTGGTAAATTATAAAATATATATTAAAACAAACTACGAGATGGGTTAAACACCAAAAGCAAAACTGATATATGATTACCAGGATGTAGTTTTATGTTTATTTCCTGTGTGATACTATTATGTACACATTTATTGATTCTTTCTATTGACAAACATTTAGTATATTTTTCCAAAATTGACAATCGTCGTAGGTACTTTATGTGTTGATATAAATTTTTTTTTGTTTATATTATTTTAAATTATACCCCTTTGTCTATTAAATCATGTTTTCATAATTTTACTATTAAAGGAAAACAAGTATTTACGATTTATGGCAGGTAAGAATATTTCAACGTAAGAAAATGTATTAATCTTGGGTTTTATTTCTCTTCACTCTCTTCCTATTAATGCTCCCTTTTACTAACCATTTTGAAATGAATTAAAAAAAAAAAAAAAACAATAAATATAATAATAATCCGTTTTCGATGCTCATTATGATCGGGCTATCCACCGCCCCTTGAGCAATCACGTGGTGCTAGGTCGCCGCGTAGCCCTTATCGCAGGAAACATCCTGGTAGAAAACGAAGGGCTTCACCTTCCCCTGCAAAACGATACCACCAACGAGGGATAAGAAAATCCAGACTAAGCACGTGGTCCACGTCTCCATCGACGTTAAGCGATTGAAGTTTAAGGAACACCAGTGCCTCATCTACTATATCTCAGAGCAGCCACGATGATCGTGGCAGCCGCACTCGCAAGCGTCGTCACCGAAATGGTCGAAGCCACAGTCGGAGCGTCCGTAGGCATCGCAGCCACCGTCGTGTAGGTCACCAAAATCACCGGCGCAAGCCTTTCAGAGACTCAGACGATTCTATCTCTGATTCATCAACCGAACATAAAAGTCCAAGACCTAAAGTAGGTACCCATTACGAGGGAAAACGACAGAGATTTAATAGCCCTGCAGCTAGTAGTGAAGAGAAATCGTTCCTAAAACATTTTGCAAGGATTATGGGTAAGGGTAGTAATCACTTCGAAGGCGCACATAAGGTTATTCCGGAGTTCGACCCCGACTCACACTCACAGACTGCTAGAGATTGGATACGAAAAGTAAACGAAACAGCGCATATTTACGGATGGAGTGAAAGACAGATAATTTACTATGCTATACCAAAATTATCAGGACAGGCCAAGAAATGGTATCAAGGAAGGAGAACTGTGGATTTAAGTTGGAAGCAATGGCAAAGAAAAATAGTTAGAACTTTTCCTGACGACCGTAACTACGCCGATCGGCTTACAGAAATGCTCAGCAGAAGAAGTAAGAGGGAAGAATCCCTTGAGGAATATTTTCATGAAAAGGCACGATTAGTGAGGATGTGTGGTATAAAGGGGAAGGACGCTGTCTACTGCATTGTGAGCGGAATTTTCGATAGTAATATACGATTGAATGCACAAGGAGCAAGTTTCAAGCGACCAGCTCAGTTACTTAGATATTTGCGCCGAATCTCTAAGAAAAGTAGTTTTGTAGCTAGGAGGGAAGTACCGCCTACAAAATTTGAGTTTACCAGGAGCACAGAACCAGGTAGAGGCAACCTAGGTCGGTTCAACCCTAATCGAGACAGACCGAAGTATGTAGTAAACTGTTACAATTGTTCTGACCCTGGGCACACGGCGCGCAGATGCACAAAACCGCTAAGGCGATGCGAGAAATGTCAACGTCTTAATTGGCCACGGTGCGCAATATTGCTCATCTGACAGGTTCCACAGCTGCCGACTAGTATGTCCGAAAATAATAATTCGGATAACACTAAAAGTGTTCTTAAAATAACTTCTGATGAACAACCAAATAGTAAGTATTTTAAGATCATATCCATAAACGATAATACTTGTTCTGCTTATATTGATTTTGGAAGCCAGTGTACCTTGATCAGTAGCAGTGTTGCTAAATCCCTGAATCTGACTTTAGACACAAGTCTTCTTCCTGTTATTAAGGGATTTGCTTCGGGCAGTATTCTTCCCGTGGGTAGGGCTACAGTCAATATAGCGGTGGATGCCGTCATGGCGCACGTAGAAGCTTTCGTAGTCTCTGATGAGCTCTTAAATACAGACGTACTGATTGGGCAGTCCTTGACAGAACTACCGTCTGTAGTAGCCTACAAGACAGATAAAGACTTAATCCTTTATTGTGACGATGCAGATCTGGAGCGTATTAAAGTGTTTAACACCCAAACCATCGAACTTACCGGTCTAAAAGATATAGAGGTCCACTTAGAAGAGAAATATTCCGGAGTACTATATGTACCTGGTAGTGCATGCTTGAAACCAGGTAGTGTATATATTCTTCTCCAAGGTCTCTATAGATTTGAAAATGGTCGGGGTCGCTTTCTAGTATTGAACTTCGCTCAACAGCCTATTAAACTTTGTAAATTAAAGCTTCTCGGGAGAGCAATCAAACTAGATCAAAGTGAACATTTACTGCAGCTTAATACTCCTACCCTCATCAATAAGATCAGTGTTGGTGAGTCTATGGGAAGCGCGCTAGTGAGTGTAACAAGTAAGGATCCGATAACTTTTGACATGTTGAATGTAGGACCGAAAGTATCACACGATGAAAAGGTTATGCTACTCGAACTTCTAAATCAATTCCGGGATTGCTTCGCTTTTAAAATGCAGGAATTAGGATCGACCAGCATTACCCAACTGACTATTCGTCTTACTGATGATAGTCCGGTAATTTACAGACCTTATCGATTACCGTATAGTGAACGCGTTAAGGTTAGGGAACTGGTAGGTGAATTATTAGAAAATGGCATTGTGCGAGATTCACAGTCGGCATACGCCAGCCCAATCGTTCTAGTGAAGAAGAAAAATAACGAATACAGGTTGTGTGTCGACTACCGTGCTCTCAACAAAAAAATAATTAAGGATAGTTACCCTATGCCGGTGATCGAAGATCAACTTGATCGTCTTGGCTTGGTTTGGCTAGTTACTTTAGACGATTTGTCTACAATTTTTCCATACTTATACGACCACTGACCAAATTAACAAAAGCTGACGTTTTGTGGCAATGGGTCGAGGAACAAGAAACTGCATTCCAAGAAATAAAATCCAAATTGATAGCCCGTCCAATATTAGCTCTCTATAACCCAACCTATGAGACGGAAGTGCATTGTGATGCGAGCAAGTTGGGTATAGGGGGTATTCTTTTACAACGTGTCAGTGGAGACTCCACCTTTAGACCCGTTGCATATTATAGTCGCCAGACCACGCGTGAAGAGGCTCTATGGCACTCTTACGAGTTAGAGACAATAGCTGTGGTAATGACGCTGATCAAATTTAGGATATATTTGATTGGTATAGAATTTAAGGTCATCACTGACTGTAACGCATTGCGAGCTACACTTACAAAGCGGGATTTGATTCCAAAAATCGCAAGATGGTGGCTCGCATTACAGGAATACAGTTATTCCATCGAGTATAGACCTGGGCATAGTATGCAACACGTGGACGCACTGAGTCGTAATCCAATACCTGGCTCTCAAGAGGAAATTGAAGTCCTAAATATCACGACGGCAGACTGGCTGCACACGGTCCAAATGACTGATCCTCGCCTGAACCATATAAAAACTATTTTGGAAACATCGGAAGAGGATATTACCAATAATTATATACTGCGCGATGGTAAAATTTATCGTCGAGTCAGTTCTAAGTTAAAGTGGGTTGTACCAAGCTCTGCACGGTGGAGAATATGTCAGCTCAATCACGATGAGGCTGGACATTTCTCGTTTGAAAAGACCATTGAGAAAATAAGGGCAGACTATTGGTTCCCGAAAATGAATCGTTTTGTTCGCAAATATGTAAAAGCGTGTATAAATTGTGCTTACAGTAAGGAACTCTCAGGGAAGAAAACGGGATTTTTACATCCCATCCCCAAAGTCAACTCAATTTTCCACACGATTCACATGGACCATTTGGGACCATTTATAAAAAGTAAAAAGGGAAACACGTATATTCTCGGCATTATTGATGGCTTTAGTAAATTCATCTTTGTAAAAGCGGTAAGAAACATAAGAACGAGGACCACAATTAAGGCATTAGAAGAAATATTCGCAACATTTGGGAGCCCAAAAGTTATAGTCTCTGATCAAGGGTCTAGCTTTACTTCAAAGGAGTTCAAGGAGTTTGTGGCATCTATTGGAGCCAAGCATGTACTCAATGCTGTAGCGACTCCAAGGGCGAATGGACAGATCGAGCGATACAATCGCACTATACTTAATTCGCTATCAGCTATGAATCATGGATCTGATGAAAGGGACTGGGATACTAATGTTTGTAAGTTACAATGGAGTCTAAACAATACGATCAATCGAAGTATTGGCAAAACTCCCGCAGAGATCGTATTTGGACAAAGAACTGTAGACTCGTCAGAAGGGATTTTGAAAAATGTCTTAGATTCTGAGGAACAGATATCGGACAAGGCTAGGGAAGAAATGAGAAAATCGGTACAAGAAAAGATAGAACAGGAACAAGCGAAAATGAAAGATAGGTTTGATAAGACTAGGGCCATGACTAGAATCTTTAAAGAAGGGGATCTTGTTATGATACCTAACAATAACCCTGAAAAAGGAAAAAGTAAAAAACTAGCTCCGAAATTCCGTGGGCCCTTTAAGGTCACAGCAGTGCTCGATAAAGATAGGTACGAGGTATCGAGCATAGCTGGTCATTCCCAAAGACATTACAAAAATATCTACTCGGCGGACCAATTGAAGCCGTGGATAACTATTACTGTTTCTCCAAACGTTAGCGATAGAAATGACAGTAGTGACTCAGAGTCAGCTACTGACTAATAGAATAATATTTTATCACCATAGTAATTATATTTTATTACAGTGTGGACGAGTATTTGAAAGCTTATGCCAGATGATAAGTTACTGTAAAGCTCCTTTCCTCGCCTTAACAAATCCTTATCCTTTACAGCATAGGTCCAATGAGTTTGATATTTGTACGACAGTCAAAGCTCAGAAAGATTGATGATTATCAAGTGATGTTACCGTGGCTTTCGGATGGCTAGACGGATTGTATTGAAATTGTTAATGATCATACCCCGTGGCTTTCGGATGGCTAAACGGAAGATTGCGGTTCCTGTTTATGGTCTTCGGGTGACCAGATAATATGATTGTGCTGCATAAATAAAGCAATGTTTCAAGTGACTGGTTAAAGATGGGGAGTATACCAAAATATGATCAAGCAATTATTATTGATACATAAAGTTGAGAATTTATTTAACGGTAAAAACGGATGAGTAATTTTTTTGTAATGTATTTGTCTATGTAGTAATTGACCTGATATTTACATGAATAAGTAAGATTCTGTATCTTTAATCAAGAAGATTTTAATGATTAAAAATTAAGTATAGAAAATATTAGTAGTTAAAATGTTAAAATGTTTTTGTAATCAGACTAAATGAAATCTAAGTTAGAACACAATGTATTTTAATATAAAAAAAAAAATGTTTAAGTGAAGTATTGTTTTGAGACATATTGATTGTTGAAACGAATAGGTATGAGGCCATACCTGCAAAAGAATGGCCGAATCAATAATTGGAATGAGGACATTCCTACAGCAGAATGGCCGTCTGTTAGCGACTAATATAAAATAACAAAAAAATACTATTTCTTTTAATCATAAAAGAGTAGGTACTTAATAGTTATAAATGCATCCTTGATTATGTTCTTTTATATTTCCAATAAATATCATTCAAATATTACTAAAGGAAGTGGGGAGCGCAGGCGGCCATTGGTAAAATGTCATCGGACCGAGCAGTCACTTTTATTTTTCAGATCGAAGAAAAATTATTGTATCTTTAGACAATTAAGCAAAGCAAGGTGTTGTAATAAAAGAATATTTCAGGAGCTGTGGTCTATTATTTAGTAGCTTGTCAACACTAGCACTTTAACAGCAGTCAAATTGATGTTTCTAAGGAGAATTTTTAGCAAGTACAAGGCTTTTATAATGTTATTTGAGAGATTCAGGGCTATAATACAGTAGTAGCAATAGACTTTTATGTGTGCAATGCAAGTGTAACTAATTTTGTGTGAAACTAAGCCAAAACATTGTTTAAAAATTATAGTTTCTTGTCCAAAAGTATTATCTTTACTATCTGTAGCAATTTCCCAGTATAGTCATGTAAATAAGCCCCAAAAATGCAACTGAAGTGATGCTATATGCAAAAACAAAAGAAAAAATGTGCATTCAATTAAGCTGATATCATTCAGGCTCACAAAAACAATAAGGCAACTTTGATAGGTCTTAATTATAAAGAAATTATGTTTTACTAACAAAATATTTAACTTAAGATGTGGACATTAGTTTCTAACTGTAAATTAAACAAGATTATTCCAATTTTATATGCAATTAATTTGAAAAGTCAATAAAACATTCCTGATATCCCTGGGTTTCTGTTGAGCTAATTGACCAACACAAAATGCTTTGCTGTATCAGGACATTCTATAACCTGTTCAGGCGCCAAATGTAATGTGGTTTTCCAATTTTCAATAATAATAGGAACTTACTTAATAGACTTACCTTTTTCGGCTAGGACAACAACGGGGAAATGAGACAAAACATTATCCAGTGACAAGTAAATTGATCTTTATTATTATCCTGACTCTATACAAACCAAAACTAAAAAGGTGTCCTGTAATCCACACATAAAAAACATAAAAAAATAGGTACACTGTTAAAACAATTAATTTAAAGTTACTGTTTTAGTGATATCTTTAATAAAATTGAAGGTTCATGAATGCCTGCCCAAGGATATCAGAAATGGAACTTAATTGAATGTGATGAGAAATTGATGATGATGCTACACTATGGGTGAACTCCTAAGCTTGCTGATGTGAATGAATGGTGGTTGTTGATATGGATATATTTATATATTTAGATAAACTAAATGTTAGTTTTTTGGGTTAATTTAATAGAGGAATGGGGTCACCGCTCTATGTGTGATCCTCTGATTATATTTTCACTGCTTGATACTAGCAGGATAGTAAAACAGCCGGAGGCGACTCCCGGGCTTCCCTGATCTGTCCTCTTAACGCCGAGCGTACTGAATTTTCTGCTTCGCGGGCGGAGTGGTGTTTCGGAGGGGCGCCGTATGCGTCTCGTCACCTGCGAGAGTGGATTATGAACGGAGGTGATTTCAGATATTATTGTAACCGGTGAATTCTCACAAAGGGGCCCAACTGTAATGTCTTTACAACGAAGCCTGAAGGGCCCTATTTCATCTAAAAAGCATCAGAGCAAGGGGAAGGTTGATACCCCAGACTTAACCTCTAAAGTGGCCACTTGCATACCGATTATGATGCTGTGACTTATTTTTAATATTTCTTATTTGTAAGTAAATGTTTAATTTGTGAATAAATTATGTTTCACAGTATGATGCCTTTCTGTTTATATTACAGGGAAGCTCTGGCTACAGAGATTAGCCCAAATTATGCTTACATGAGGGCTTCCATGCCACATGGTGTGCACTCATGAAAGCATTCTTGAAGTGACTTATTTATGAAAGTTTACTAATAAAAAGAGAAAGTAACACCCCTAGGGGGTCCCTTTGTATCAATTACAAGGCTTAACTTGATAATTTAGGTGGATTAGGCAAGTATAATGATAAGATCAAGTAGGGACACTGATTATGAAATTCTGATGTGAAGTGCACTGACACTAACCTGCGGCTTCAGCTATTCGTTTATCATCATTACATATTCCTTCTAATTGTTTATATTCTTATACTGTTTATACTGGTATCAATAAAATTTTAATTAATCAAAAAGAGTTTAATTAAAGTAACCTTAAAAAGCAAGGACCTTCTGTCATATATCAATCTCAGACCATCTGACAATCTCCTGTCAGTGTCATACCTGTCACTGTCGATCTGACAGATGGGGCGTTACGTGCGTTTGCACTGCATTAAAACGTAAATCAGTGAAGATAATATTCCTGGTGTACTATGGCCAAAATTAAAAGCCAAGGCTGATGCTACCTCTGAACAATGAAAACCTGTAAAGTTAACAAGGTTCGAAGAGCCGTTTCGGCCACCACAACAAAACATTTAAATACAGTCATTCACCGAATTAAGCATCTCTTTTCCTTTACATTTTTTTTTCTACTAGCTCCCACCCATCGTACCTACCTATCCACCTCACCTACTATATATTTATATCTATATATATATATCTTAATGAAAGGAAATTTTAAAATGACCGAAGTCTGCAGACATACTGCCTTATACAAGAGCCGACATTACAGGCTTCTGATCAAAATGCCGCGACAAGTGGCTTTGGCAGTCCTCTCGTGATGTTAACCTGACACTGCCTAAAGAATTCTGAAGACACCGAGACAGGTGAAAATCTGACGGTCAGGATTATACGGCGGATGCATTTACACCTCCCAGCCAAACTCTCTTAATTTTTGCTGAGTGGCAAAAGATGTGTGAGGTCTAGTGTTATCATGATCAAAAACCACATCCCTTCTGTTGATTGATTCCGGGCGCTTTCTCTCAACTTCTTGCTTTAATCTCATCAATTGTTCGCAGTAGAGTTCAGAATCGATGGTCCTGCCTAGTTTTAACAGCTCATAATGAGTAATGCCCTTCTAATTCCACCACACACACAGCATCGCCTTGTTGCGAGTTAACCCGGGTTTCGCCACAGTCTGTAAAGCCTGACCTGCCTTTGACCACAACCTTTTTCGCAAGTCTTGTCGTACATGATCCACTTTTCATCAGCTTCTTTAAAAATGGTTCGGTTTCATTATCGAGCTTTTTTGTGTACCACTGTTTGTTTGTTTGTAAGTTTTTTTTCAAATGCGCCAAAACTGTTTTGTAGTCAATTACCAGTTCTTCAGCAACGTCAGCAACTACTGATATGCCGATCTTGCTCCACTTTTTCAAAAATGGCATCCATATTATCCGTAACAGGCTAAGAGTCTTCCCGTCGTTCATAAAAAAATAAAAAATAAATAGGGCGACCACAGCGACGTGACGGGTTAAAAACGCTTAAATAAAATTTGTGCTGCAAAACATCGCAAATTTTTTTCGCGCCTTGCGTTGCTTTTTTACCTTTTTTGTAGTAAAATATTAAAATGTATCGAATTTCTTCGTGAGATTCACTCATCTTGACAGTAAGAAAAACAAATGAAAATCACACATTTTCCTAGTTTGAATTTGGAATTATCTTATTTAAAATTTAAACTTTTAATGATACCAAAACCAGCCAGATACAAATGGTATACCCAAAAAGAATTTATTTCAAGTTCATATATACTCGTACTATATGCGAAAAGACTTTCCCCATCCTAATATATGCAATTTGGATATGAATTCGTATACGAAATTGTTTCGAGTGACTTGAGAATCGGGCTCTCGGTCGATGGGCCCGTTGGCCTAAAATGTTTTATGGCGTTTGATTTAGAGGGATTGTAGGTACTTAGGCGTTTTAGCTCTATTTTACGATATTGGCTATTCGTGCTTACTAAGCAGTTATAGCTATCCTAGGATAGGTGATATGAAAAAACAGCTACAAATTAAATAAATGTGCTACTTAAATATAGTAACTTACTTAACGCGAGGGAAAGTGAATTAGTCGCGAAAAAATAACAGCTGTTTGAATTATTTCAAATAAAATTTTGTACGAAACAGATTTTTTTTTTCGTAATTCGATTTTTACAGTAGGGACACAGTCTACAGATATAATAACAATCTGTTATCTGTTATACTTTTTTTTTCACACCAATTATCTAGCCCACGTTAAGTTTCATGAAGAACTTGAGTTATGTATGGATAGGTAGGTACTAGATAACGGATAAACATACGTTTTTAAAATTACGTACATAATATACATATAAAACACCCAGACCAAGACAAATGGACATGTTCATGCACACAAATATTTGTCTTGTCCGGGGATCGAACCCGGGACCTCTGGCGCAGAAGGCTAGTTATGTACCCCTGCGCCAAACAGGTCGTCCAATGATAATAATAAAACATTTATTTCTCTCCTCACGTTAAATTGCTTAGGACTAAAACTTTTACATTTTTAGAAGAGACTTTTTTATAATAACTGGGCAGGCATTTGACCACCATCGTTCTAAATAATAACATGGTCTAAGGTGTTGCATGCTTGCCCAGGAAATGCCTATTCACTCTCGCCTTGAAGAGGCCAAGGTTGTAGGAATCGGGGAACACATGAGCAGTCAGCGCATTCCAATTTTTTAGCGGTTCGCATTAGAAATGTTTCAACGAAGCGCTTGGTACGGACTGTTGGAATGTCAACGACGTACGGGTGGTAAGCTAACCTGCGTCTGGTACCCCAATGGTGGAAAGGGGCTGGAGGAAAAAGTTCGTGCAGTTCTCTCGCACACTCTCCAAAGTGTATCCTATAAAAGACCGATAGACATGCAACTTTGCGACGGTGACTGAGGCTCTGAAGTTCTGCCGTGGCCAATGCTGAGTTTCCAATGAGTTTCCTGGCACGGTTTTCGATCGATTCCAGAAGCTCTAGCTGATACTTAGCAGAACCATCCCACAGGTGACAGCAGTACTCCATAGACGGCCGAATCTGCGCTTCGTATAAAAGACTAGTCACTGAAATAGGTCCCAGAAGTAAACCCCCTCTTCGCAGATAACCTTAGGTTAATTGATATCAATATTAATTTATTGGTAAGGAAAGAAACTCATTAGGTAACTACATACTAAACTGTCCAATAGGTAACTTATAGTGACATGACGAAACTAAAATTATAAGTAACTAGATTGTCAATACAAAAAGTAAAAGTAAAAACACCTAGAAAAGTTAAGTGGGGATTGCGGGTATTCTATGTATTAGTGTTATGTGTATGTAGGTACAGTAAGTGTGCTCGAGTGTATGACAGACGTGGTGGTTGAGGGTGTTAGGTTATGTATGTTTGTACGAGTGTGGGTTTAGTGATGGTAAGGAGAATAGACCGGCCGTGTAGAGATCTACAATGGTCTACAATGGGGTACCTGGCAGAATACCCTCTATCGGGCAGAATTACGATACTCCGAAACTTATTTGGCATAACACACTTGGCAGAATCTTTCTTAAACGAATAGTTGGTTGCCAGAATGTTTATAATTATGTCCGAATTTACAATGGCATACTGAGGCAGAATTTCATTTGTCATAATAACCTTAGGCATTTTTTTTATTTCAAATCACTTTGTTTCGCATACCTTTTATTTAGTACACGATTATTTAAAATAATTTCACTTGGCATACAACGAAGATGTCAGAATTTCATTTGGAATAATATTTAGTAAGGTTTTTAATGAAAATTTGTAACAACTTATAATATAAATCTTTAGGTAAAGGTATTGTTAAAATAATAACTTTAAATATTTTCATTTTATGTATTAAATAATATATAAATATATAAAAATCCTGAAATTGCTATAGTCTTGTATGCCCTACCTATATAGTGTAATTTATGCCCGCGTAGGCGCGGAATGACGGGTGTCATGCTTGCTTGCATGCTTACTGTAAGCTTGGATGCTTGCATGCTTGCTGCTTGCTTGCATGCTTGCTGTATGCTTGTAAGCTTGCTACTTGCTTGCATGCTAGATGCATGCTAACTGTATGCTTGCCAATTATTGAACCAGAGAATAGTTTTGAACTCGATGCAAGTAGCAAGCAAACATGCTTGCCAGCATATCCATAATAAGTAATAAAAAGGCAGAATAATTATTTGGCAGAATGTTTGCGCATTATAATTACTATAGCCATGAAATATCTGCCAAAAGATGATTCTTCATGTGAACATTCTACCAAATGATGATTTTGCTTTTGATTATTATTGATACGAAATGATAATTCTGCCTTACAAAATTATGCGTTTTGAATTTATGTAAAATGACTGTCGTTCAAATAACTTTCTGCGGAATGAGGTTTATGCCAACCGTTGTTATGCAGAATAAAATTATGACTCAAAAAAATCTGCCAAAAAGGGTAGAACCTTTCTACAATAGGATATTATTATTAAATTTATTTATTTAAGTAACAATGACTCGTTCTTTTGTTAATATACATATCTAACTTAATCTATGTTAGTACATTATTCTTATTTATTAATAATATTATGATTTGAGGCTTCGACTGAACTAATAACGTCAATTCCGGCATGTACTAGTTCTGACAAACATACTAATAACAAAGTAATATTATTAGAGAGTTATAAAGTACTTATGGATTTAATTTACTAATCTACTAGAATACTATTAAGTTTTCAGATAATTAAAGTAACAAGAACCGTAAGATCTCTTTGATGTAAAACGGAATTAAAAAAAGGAGAGCTAGGAAAACTCATCATTGACATAAAAAAGACAGGATCAAGGACTGCTCTGACATTCTTGCAGTGGAATTCTAAGGCTGTGTGCACGGCACAAGCGATAGCGGAGTGTGTTTGCAGCGCCAAACGGTGAAACGATATCATCAGTAACATGCACCAATGCACTGATTAGCCATGACTTAATGACATTTTAGACTTCGGACTTCAATACTATTGTATTTGACAACGAAATATGTACCGCGTTTTGCAAAATGCCTAGGCAGATTGTAAGACATGATTTTAAAATCTAGATTGTGACGAGCTCGTTGCTCCAGTTTATATATAACTAAAGGCCGGGCGCGGTTTCACCCGCGTGGTTCCCGTAGGAATTTTGGGATCATTTATAGCCTATGTTACTACTTGGGGTCTAAGAATTCTCTATACCAAATTTCGTCAAAATAGGTCCTGTAGTTTTTGAGTTTATTCGTTACATACAAAAATATAAATATTTCCTCTTTATAATATTAGTATAGATTTACTTAAATATTACACGTCGAAAGCTAGATCGCCATTTTAAATTCAGAAAGTCGGTAAAGTAAGATTAAAAAACCAAATAGTTACAGTAAATAAAATAAAACTTTATCACCTATTTTCGTTTAAAATTATAAAATTCCCATTACTGATACCGGTGGTTGTTACCACTAGACCACAAAGGCGGTTAAAATGCGCCGGATGTGTTTTTTTTATTCTTTTATTATTATCTTTATTTATTTAGGAGCTTTTGTCTCTAGACCATCGAGCTCCATCGAGGCAAATCAGCCGTTTTGGATGTATGTTTGTTATTGCCCCTATCGAAACATTTTTTTTACATTTCCCACTTTACATCGCTCATGCAACCCCGCTACCTCTCCCGCTGCTCTCATGCACTTAACCTTAAGGTCAATTAAGTGGAATTTACATTCAATTTGCTTTTAAAGCGAGTGGGGGACGTTCAAATATCTGCTGGAGAGGTTCTCTTGTCCTTTTCACCTGAAATTTGCTTCGTTAAACCCTAGTTAATATTCTTTAGTAATGGGATAACTGAACCATTTATTAGGAGGTTACCCCGAGATTTTTGATTTAGCAATGAAATTAAATATTAAGTCAGGGTAACAGCATCCGGAAGTAAAGCAAATATTGAAACGGTTATGAGTATGAGGAAAATCTATTCTCAAAATATTTTTTTGAAATACTTACCTGTTACTTTTCACTCTGCACTTCCGCCAAAAGATACAGTCAAGCAAAATTTGTCACTTTGTGTTTGTTTGTTTCATGCTCGATATCGACGACCTCCGTGGTATAGTGGTATGTACACCGGTTTCAAGGTGTCGCCTACTCTGAGGTCTTGGGTTCGAATCCCGGTAGGGGCAAATGTTTGTATGATGAATACGAGCATTTGTACCCGAGTCATGGACGTTTATATATATTTCTACTCATGAATACTAATATATGTATAAATTATATGTATTTATATCCGTTACACTGGTATCCCATTACAAGCCTTACAGTGCTTACTTTGGGGCTAGGTTAATGGATGTGAGTGTAAGAAGTATATTATTATAATTATTATGCTCTAACTAATCACAACCAGTAGGGTGCAGATAAATCTATCATCAGCACTGTTGGGGCACAAGTTCCATATTATACAGGGTGGAAAAAATCTATGGGCCCTGGAGAGCACCTACCTTTAAATCCTTTAGTTAGCCCATTTTTCTGAATGGAAACATTCCTTTATATTTAAAAGAAACAAAACAGCGTTCAAAGATTTTTGAAAAATTTTCAAAAGAGTTTTGAATAAAAGTGCTTTAACCGTCCGTTTAATTGAGTTTATCAGTTGAGTTTTCATGTGTTTCCTTTAATTTAATCCAATCGATAGATGGTATTAAACTGCAGATTGTTATTTTTTACAGATTTTAACTGGTTCGATTCCTGGGTGTGGGAACCGTATTTTTTTAAATGTTTCAATGCATTTGTGTTTCTTTTCAAAAATAAAGGAATGTTTCCTTTCAGCAAAATGAGCTAACTAAAGGGTTTAACATAGTTCCCCTCCAGGGCCCATAGATTTGTTCCACCCTGTATATATGGAGAAAGCGTGGGCCCAATACGAATTAGTGAATTTTACCGACTGCGAATGTAGCCGAAAATCACGGCTAACCATGCCTTCCGTTCCGAACTCAGAACTCAAACTCAATATCATTTATTCGGTCTAGGCTGTTACAAGCACCTGTGAATGTGAAAGAAGTTACGCCATCGGTTCACAAACCCGCGGCGGGAGACCTTGTAACTAGACGAACCGGCAAGAAACTCGTCAATGGCTGTTTTTTTCCCCCTGTCTTATTACATAGAGTCGTCAAATTGATAAATAACCTTAAACTAGAATAAGGTTTTGCATCACAATTTTTGTGCAGAATATTATAAAAACAAATAAATAATAAAAACAGTAAAGAATACGGTAATAACCGAAGCGCGAAGGATCTTCATGTAGTCACCTATCCTGTGACCAACCGTTGCGAAAGTTGCTTAGCCACCTAAAGCCCAGGTAATCATTAATTAATAAACAGCATTGAAAATGGTACGCTCACACATGTTGCATCTGCTGCTACGAAGGTAGTTGCCTAGAGAATACTTAACGCAGCGCAGATATTAACCATAAAAAAGTATCTACAGTTCCGCCTCCTACACTTCTGCATTCATTCCCAAGGCCACGTGTGACCACGTTATCGCATCCGGTACAGACGTGACGAGTGTCATTGTGTCACAAGCGACGACACGCTACATGACTTATGCTATTGTGCTTATCTGCAGCACTGCGGTTTCTATTTTACTAATAATATGAATAATACGAAAGTATGTCAGTTTGTTTGTTGCTCTTTCACGCAAAAACTACTACTCTTTGGTTGAACCAAATTAAATGCCATAACGACGCTGTCGTCATCATAGATGTCACATCTGCTATCCTATCATACACTATTGAAAATGGTACGCTCACCGATGTTTCATCCGCTGCGATCAAGGTTATTGCTTAGAAACCGCTGCAGACATCAACCATAAACAAAGCATCGCTATACAATTCCACCTCCTACACTTCTGCATTCATTCCCAAGCCCACATGTGGCCACGTTATCGTATCCGATACAGACGCCATGAGTGTCATTGTGTCACAAGCGACGTCACATAACATGACTCATGCGATCATGCATGTCTGCGGCACTGTAGTTTCTATCTTACTAATAATATACTTAATGCGGAAGTATGTCAGTTTTTTAGGTATGTTATTTTTTATGCAAAAACTATGGATGAAATTTAAGACAGATATGGGAACGGGAACGGGAATGGGTGAAACCGGGGGTAGCCGCCAGTGTGTTTATAAATCTCTTTGGTTGGACTAAATTGAATGCCACATCGACGCTGTTACTTGGACGAATTAATTCGTCCAAGCGCTGTTATCATGACAGATGTCACTTATGCTATCATACAGCGCATCTGTGTTCTTTCAGCCCATCTGTGAATGACACAGAGGCAAAAACGCTGAGATAGGGTTTTATTGACCCCACACAATTGTTCTTAGTTATATTTTGTTGTGATTATTGTATTTATACTTCTTTTTCTCCTCCTTTCTATTATCATTGTCTGTATCGCATGTGTGTGTGTGTGTGTGTCAATAAATGTGTTTTCTTTCTTTCTTCCATACAGCATTGAAAATGGTGTTGCATTTGCTGCTACCAAGGTCATTGCTAGAGAATATCGCTACTATAAACCATAAACAAAGTATCTACAGTTCCGTCTCCTACCGTATGCATTCATTCCCAAGCCCACATGTGACCAAGTTATCGCATCCGGTACGTCACGAGTGTCATTGTGTCACAGGCGACAACACGCTACATGACTTACTGCGATTGTGCTCTGCAGTTCCTATGAATTTATAGACTTGTTTGGTTTAGTGGTGATTAGCTGCTGTCGTGGTTTCAACTCCCGCAGGACACCAAATTATAAACTTTACTTAAAATTCCACTTTTTAACCGACTTCAAAGAAATAATGAGGTTACCAAGTCGTCGCGTCTACAGGGGTGACATGTTCAGTGTTGAACAAACCCCTTATTAAATAAATAGAAAAAGAAAATTAACTCGAAGACGGCTGAATCGATTTCAATGATTCAAATGTTTTAACATCGTTTTATCTAAATTAGGTACCATTTTTCGAAATTTTGTGATCTGTTAAGTATTTCTCAGGAAATTCCGAAAATAATGTTGTATTCGTTTACGTAGTAGTTCCTAATATGCCGCTAGATGGCGCTTTTTACTGTTTCTACTGTGTATTTCTAATAATTACTAGATCCTCGATCGATTTATATGCGTTTAGTTTGTGTACAACATCAAACAAACTAGACCCAAAAGATGATTTCAAATTCTTTATTTAAGGTGGTACGACTTCCATACAAACAAACATTGCACAATTATTGGTTTATCATACCTTAATAATTCATAAATACATGCGCAACTAACTCGTTTCAGTTATTTGTTTGCGCGAAATAATAAAAATATTGTACTTTCATACATAAATCACGAATAAACTAATATCTTATAATTTCAATAATTCTACGTATGTGTGTGTGTGACTCATCGCGTTTATATATCTCATGTATGAAAGTACATTTTTTTAATAATTTCGCGCAAACAAATAACTGAAATGAGTTAGTTGCACATGTATTTATGATTTTTTAATGTATGATGAACCAATTAAAGTGCAATGTTTGTTTGTATGGAAATCGTACCACCTTAAGAGGTAATTAACGCCATTATCCACCAGTCAACTGGAAGGCTGTAAAGGAGAGATTTCACGCTAATTGTTAGCCAATAGGCAGAGCAAACACGCAGCCCGCATGTTCCTGTAGGTTATGTAAATACTACAGGAACATGCGGCACTTGTCGCAATTTGATTAATTCGTTGTTGTGTAAGTAAACCTGTCTGTTTGTAACATTTCACGTTAAACCAATTAATAAGTTTCGTCGTTGTTTTGTTTGATAATTAAACTTTATGTCGCGGTTACAAATATTGAATTATTAATTACTAGCTTGGTGGTTTCACCCGCGTGGTTCCTTCTTATTGTATTTATAAAATAAAAGGTTCCACACAAACAACATTACTAATTGTTTTTTTTTTCATCGTCAAGAAAAAGTTAAATCGGAATTCTTTCCTTTCTTTTTCTTTTATGAACAACGTGGGAACTCTTAGCCTTCATCATACCTGATAAGGCCGAAGATGGAAGCGAGCCTCTCCCGAAATCCTCATCACCGAGGAACGAGCTATCTTATCTCTAACTCCAATAAGATAAGATCCAATCTAGTGCTCTCCCGGTCGCTCGCGGAGTCCCCCAGGGATCCATTTTGGGACCCATCCTTTACATCCTATACAGCGCTGACGTCAGCAAATCCATATCTCATTGTCAACATCATATGTACGCTGATGACTTGCAGTTGTATCTCTCCTTCCCGCTGTCAGACCTTGCCACAGCTGAAGCTAAATTGAATGAGGATTTAGCACGGGTGGCTACTTGGTGCGAGTCAAATTGTCTAACCCTTAACCCCAAAAAATCTAAACTCATTTTGTTTGGAAGTAGACACTATCTAAATGGCTTAAATAGTAGTGGCGCATCTTTCACCATATCTGTGAACGGGGAAATCATACAACGTGTGGAGAAAGTGAGAAATCTAGGGTTGGTATTGGATGGATCACTGAATTTTGAGTCTCATGTGAGTGAATGCGTGCGTAGCTGTTTTTATCGTCTCAAACTTTTATACAAAATAAGGCCCTACCTGTGTGAAAAACTCAGAATCAAGCTTTGCGAATCACTGGTACTGTCCAGGCTAAACTATTGTGACACAGTGTATGGGCCCTGCTTACTGGCTAGGACTAAAAAGCTCATACAACGTGTACAAAACTCTTGCGCTCGCTTCTGTTTTCCTGTGCCGCCTCGCTCACACGTGACTCCTTTCATAAATTCTGCAAATTTACTAAAAATGGAAGCCCGCAGAAAACTTCACCTAGCGTCACTGTTATTTGATGTACTTAAAACAGGAAAGCCGCGATACCTCTTGACCAAACTTGTATGGGCGCAGGAGCGTAGCCGCTATCCAAAGCGGACTTGTACAAGTACTTTCCTCACCCCGACACACCGCACCATGGCCTTCCGCGGTTCGTTCAGATACGCTGCCTCGCGTTGCTGGAATGACGTACCACCGCCGTTGCGTGACCTAAAAACAAAGTTCACATTCAAAAAACACCTAAGGAACCATCTCTTGATGATACAAAAGACGCAAACCAAAGGAATATTTTTTTTCCAACTTACCGTTGTTTTTTTCACGTCAGGTTTGTACGTCATGTCCGGCTACCGTGGGGCGGGTTCTAAATTCCAGCGGTTATTCTGGAATGAGCACCATCCGCGGCACGTAACCGAATTGCTTGCATGTTTTTGATTGTGTTTGATTACGTTTTGTAAAGTTGTAAACTCGATTGTACAAAAAAACCTCCATGTGGCACATTTTTTAAGTCGTGGCAATTCTGACGTGTCCAACCAACATTTGTCACTGTCAGTTGTCAGTCAAGCAAATATTTTTGCTGCATCATGTGACAAAGTGCTGTGAGCGTTCTGCCTATCCAAAATATCAATCGTAGTATATATGTATTGTAGTATTTAGTTTTATAAGTTTATGTATTATTGTGTATTATAAGTATTCTCGTCGTCTGTATATATCTTATTTATGCCTTTTCTTGTCATCTTCCTTTCTTACAAACCCTGTCAGAATAACAGCGCCTCTGTGTTCATTCGGCCCACCTGTGAATGACACAGAGGCAAAACGCTGAGATAGGGTTTTATTGACCCCACACAATTCTTCCTATTATTTATATTTTGTTGTGTTTATTAATTTTATACTTTTTTTATACTTTCTACTTTATTGTCTGTATCGTATGTGTGTGTGTCAATAAATGTGTTTCTTTCTTTCTTTCTTTCTTTTCTTTCTAACTGCCGGAACACAACAATGCTGAAAACATTGTTGTTATGGCGTCAGGCTTAGATAAGATGGTGGTAGCTAGCCAGTTGGTCTTACAACAAGTCCTACCACCAACCAAACCGAATACAATATGTGCCCCCGCTGATAATCGAAGCCGAGAGCCCTGGGTCTGATACCGTTGGTTGTACCACTAGACCATAGAGGCGGTTGGAATTAAATCGATCAGTTTAAAAAAATTATTTGAAAACTTTAAAGCTAGACTTTTTGCCTTCAACGCCAAGATTGCAAAGCTTCCAAAGCGCTGAAAATGAAGCACTTGGTTGATAAGAGGCTTAATAGATTCCTCCGTCCATTTAAAATGGATGCATTTTCGTTTCTCCGACGCATCTGTTCTGCACGAGTGTTCTCCAATTGAATTAAATTGGAAATCAACTTGTGTTCCTTTTTGTATGGATTAGCTGGGAATCAGTTGCGAAAAGTCAATTTAACACAAATTCTCAACGGCATTCCTTTAATGAAAATTCAATCTATTGTTTCTATTGTTCTAATTCTATTGTTATCATTAGTTTGTATCTTCGATTCGAATTGTCTTAACGAAGCTGTTTATAATACTACTTTGAAACTTTTTAAATAGTAAATATTGGAAAAAGTCAACTCGGCCACAAGTGAATTATAAGATGGGGCTCGAACCCACGACCTTTGGAAATCCGGTCCAATGCTCTAACCACTGAGCTACCGAGACTTGCGGACCACAGTCGAAATTCTCCAATACTTTTATATTTTTAATACGCTGTAGCCCCCATCTGAGAATTCACCTGTGGCCGAGTTGATTTTTTCCAATATTTTTCTATTTAAAATTTATCATAAGTATAAAAATAGTATAGAATAATGCAAAAAAAAATATTCAAATAAAACAACTTTTACGGTTATCAAACGCGCTATATTTCCACGAACTAAGTTGTAATTGTCCGTATTTTTTGGTTTTTTAGGGTTTTTTTGATTTTCCCGACGTTTCGGCACCTTTACAGCTGCCGTGGTCACGGGATGAACAGTGCGCGCCAAAACATAAGATGTACGTATAAAAAAAAAATGTTTTACTTCCCTTTTTTATACTCCGGCTTCCCTTTTCAAAATATTTACCCGTCGCGTCGCCACTGCTAGGAATCAAAATTCAATTGCATTGCATTTGCATTCCGGGATGTCCATAAACGATCCTGCAAGTAAGAATGGCTGGTCTTTGCATGATCATGAGTATTATAATATTTTAAATAACTTTGGAAATCACATTATAAAAAGAACTATCTGACTGTGAATGTTTGGCCTTGTAAAATATAATAATAACTGTAGGATTTGCAATCCTACAGAAGTTTCCACTGGCCTAACCATCCTACCAAGACAGGCCCACGTATTAACACACCAGGAATCCTGAAGCCGAATCCTCTCTGCATTCCACCAGAACTCCCGTCTAGCTATATGTCATCTGTCAATCTATAGTTGACAATGACAGCTACTAGTGTTGCCCTCCTGTGTGTGTGAGACAGAGTTGATTGTACCCTTTTCCATAGATACAAACACTACAATAACAATACTAATAAATACTCAATTTGACAGATAGTACGGTGTAGAAAAGGTTTTTTAAAATAAAATATTTGTTTATTTTCCCATCACAAATAATAGAACTTAAGACTAGTTGCTATTATAGGGTACAGGTTTCAGAAATCGAAACCTGTGCTACAGGTCGCCAGGCCCACCCACAGACAATAGAATGACGTATAAATATTTTAAGTGGGTGTAATATGACAGTACCTACTCGTCTTTAGTTTACAATTTAGGGTAAGTAGCTTAGAATACAAAACAAAGTAGGTAAGCTAAATTATATAAAATTATTATTATAAGTAGTGAGTGAGATCGTATGTGTCGTTTGTGTGTATGAGTGGTGTGTGTGTGTGCGTGCGGGCGTGTGGGTGCGAGTGTGTGTGGATGTATGAGTAAGTAAAAGTAAATTGAAATCTTAACAAACACAGTCGCAACCTTTTCTGACACATTGGATTGAACCAAACAAAATTACTCATTTTAATATTATGAATTTACTATTACTTAATCTAAGTTCTGTCAGAAAATAACTGTAACATCTATTTGTTCCCATAAAGAGATTCTATTTATTTTGGCCTCAATCTGCAGGTCACGCCCCCGGGCGGCGAGATCAAAGCGCCCCGAATGAAAGCGTCGTCGTCAAGATCCGAATACTTATGACGTCACTTCGTGCGAATGACGTCGACGATGTTTTTTTAATTTTCCTTTAGTTACTAAGGTCGAGGTTACTCAATAGCTTTTCTTTGAGGTTTTCTCTAGCCTCAGCTGACAGCTGATATTCAATGCTCCTATGCTAGATTAAGCTAGGAAGATTTTAGACTTCCTGGAGGCCGTTAGGCTAAAAGAGATACTATAACAAGGCGGCGAGTTACAATAGATCTTATAGGTTTCAGTAACTACAGATCCAACTGGAGCTGCATAGCCCCTATATCGTAAAATTAATTATGCTGGATTGGGACCGAAAGCAAATCTATAGAAAGTAAAAGAGGAGCCCGTGGTGCAGTAAGTCTCGCGCTCGGATTACGATTGTTGATGCTAAGCAACTTTCGCAATGGTCGGTCACGGGATGGGTGACCAAAATTTTACTATCTCGAGCTCCTTGCTTTGGATGGCACGTTGAGCCGTTGGTCCCGGCTTCATTAGCAGTTGTCAAAACCCACCAATCCGCATTGGGCCCGCGTGGTGGGTCATGGCCCATTCCCCCAATCCATCTATATAAGGAAGACCAGAGTCCCAGCAGTGGGGACATTAAAAAAAGTACCTACTACCGTGGCGAGGGGTCAAAATACGGAGTCGGCAAGCCGGACTAAAAATCTTCAAAAATTCTTTCAACTGTATGGTGGATCAGAGGGGTGGGATTTTGTAAAGGGAAGCCGGTGAGGATCGACATGCATATGGACCCTTCACCACTGACCTACTACTTACATATTAAACTCTTGAGTTAGCCTTTATCGCATCCTTAATAAGAGCGATTTTTGCAGCAGCTGTTTTAACAACGAAATTGTTCCCAATTCATAATAAAACACTTTACAATCCTTCTCGGGGCCCTTTAAACGCTCCATAAAACTTCAATTCAAATTAATTTGACATGAACCGTAAAGTGAGAAAGAGTCATAAAATATTTAATTTTGAAGCGAAAACTTCCTTAGCGGCGTTGTGTACATCAGAGTTAAAATTTTTGGGATGGGTAAAAAATGTTAAAGTCGCATCAGGACACGTGACGTGATCGAAAATTCGTAAGCCGGAGGGAAAGTAGACCACGCGCCGGCGCGGCGTAGGAGAGGAAGTAATATCGTCCTCTCTTTCTAATGCGCGGCGAAAATGTATGCCTGCTCCAACTGTTTCGTTTAAGCGGTTTTCACTTCTGCCGGCACTCCCAGAGTTTTGTTTTTTAATCAACAATGGAAAAACGCCTTGGCCTTCCTCCAAAGAGAGACTGGAGAAGTAATGGCGCTTCTCCCTGAATCCTCGAAAAAGGCTATGATATCTCTAACTGCCGGAAAGATATTGAATGAATGAAATTGAACAGTCTAAGCAAAGTGACACACGAAAATATCTTGCAAGTGTATGAAGAAGTGTCAAATGAAGTGTCATTTAAAACATCATTCGTTCCGAAAGGGATTACGACTAGAGATACACAATTCCATAAATCACTATCACAATCACAATATCTTTGAAAGAGATTGTAATAAATTTTTAAATTAGACAATTAGGAGGCAGGTTACAGCCAAATGATATGATTTTATTTATTATATAAAAATATATGATATGAATATACATTGCTATGATATCTTCCGTAGACAAACAATACTAAAAACCCAACGCGGGTATTAAGTTATAAAAAAAGTTACAAAATAAATGCCTTTTTGTCTCTTCCCCTGAATGGGCTTAAATGCCGGTCACGACCCAAGTGTCCAGAAATTTTGGAAGGTTGCCAAAGAATTTAATTTGCCTGCAAAAAACACCATTCGGGCCACTTTGACCTAAAGGACATTTTTATCACAAAACTGACAAAAAGCGAGTGTTGTGTCTCTGTGTGTGACAGTCTGTACGGTAGGAGAATGCTTAATAATTACAGAAAAACGTAAATCTCAACATAAACAAGAAAAGGCCGCCATGTTCCTTTTTATAACCGCTGCCTTTTTTTACTAACGGCCGGTTTCAATAATCTTTACTTAACAAGAGATAGGCCTATCTTGGTTAAGTTACTAAGCAACCGCTGTTATTTTGATTTATTTTGATCTGATTAACAAAAAAACATTTTATAAAAAAAATTCAAACCGACTTCAAAAAGTAAAAAATAAAACTTTTGGAGTCGGTGCTAGCTAGCTAAGGCCAAAAAATATATAGTTAATAGAAGTGCAATGTAGAATGCCCTGGCTGGCACCGACTCCAAAAGTTTTTTTTTCAGATTTTTTGTTTACATCATGTGCCGTTCTTACACTAAAAATCAGCCCATACACAACAATGTCATCTAGGTAAACGACTACTTGCCAAAAGGTGATTGATACTTTTCAAGATTATGAAAAATCTACTAGCCAGATCTTCGTAAAAATTATATGGGACCACACATAAACCATTTTCTTTCAGATAAAAAAAGAATTATAATTATTGCGTGAAACTTCAGCTGGAACAAGAATCTAACAATTACCTGGATGATATAATTGTTTCATGACTTCCATGACATTAGGCCCCATATCTCCGAAGATTACCATCGGATCTCAATGAGACTTATATGGGACCAAATTGACAGTGTATCCGATCGAACAAAAAAACAACTATTAAAATCGGATCACCAACACCGGAGTAATCGGTATATATACATCAGACAAAAAAAAAAAAAAAAAAAAATACTCGTTGAATTGAGTACCTCCCTCCTTTTTTGTTGAAGTCGGTAAAAATATCTAATCAACAAAGCTCTAGTAAGCCAATCTCTTATCTTGGATATAGGTTATTGAAATCGGCCGTAAGACGTGAGATTTTGTTGCTATCCCTAGATAGTAGATGTATGATTTTAAGTAGACATTATATTGATGATTGATATTTATTAGTGTTGTTTTTAACAAGAAATTTAAATACCTATGTTAGATACTTTGAACCTCTGGATCTGGGGGCCTACCGCCATCTCTAAGCGCAGTATTGTTTCAATCTTACCATGCTATTTTATACTACGAATCTCTTAAAGTAAGCTTGTTTTTTGACAGAACTTTTGTGTCGTCTTCGATCAATCATCACCTCCGAAGTCAGAGGCCTTATATGGGGCTTGATAAACTTTGACACCAGATTTGGCCACTAATCCTCACACGATAAGAAGAAGAAGTGAAAAGTATGTAAAAAGTGACAATTTCAATAAAAACAAAACGTTCTTATGACATGATGGTTTCAAATAGATGATAGTAGCCCCGCTGATACTGGCGGTGTTGCCATTTATTTATACTACATTAACGCGGTCAAATATATATTCTACCTAATGGATATATTTAAAATGGCCAAGGATATATACCCTAGGAATACTCGAGACTGCCATAGACTTGCATTGGATTTTCGCCCAAGAACTTCTGCTTGTCAAAAGAGTTGTTACTGCATGTGCGTTAGAGTCTATAACAAAATCCCTAGCCAATTTAAGCACGGACCTGGACCACTAATGACCAGAAAGCTACGTGAATGGCTAGTACAAAAATGTTTTTACAGCTTGAACGATTTTTTTAATTATTGTTAAGTTTGCATGTTAATGTTTATTAACTGAATAGTGTGTCTAACCTTAAATAACATCTTGTGTACCTATTCTCTGCAAATAAATACTTTTGACTTTTTGACTTTGTATTTACAAAAACAGTATATAAACAGTATAATGTTACTAACTGTACTAAGTTTATTTTATATCGCAGAAGTTAGTTAATAATCTAGTATTTTACTTATTTTAGATGAAAACACATTGAATTAACTGGATATATTAATAATTGTTAGCCTACACGACTAAGCGTCGGTTTCAATAACCTATCCACAGTAAGAGTTAGGCTTACTAGAGCTTTGTTGCCTAGATATTTTTGTTAATCAGCCCAAAATAATGCAAATTAACAGCGGTTGCTAAGTAACGTAACTAAGATAGGCCTATCTCTTGTTAGGGATAGAATATTGAAACCGGCCGTAAAGGTATTGCGAATGTAACTCATGTTTATAAAGCGTATAATATACGTTAACATATTATGTTGGTTGAATAATGTTTCAATAATTATTGGCGTTAACCCGTGGCGCAGTGGTTCGCGCACTCGGACTGCGATTGTTTTGGTTAAGCAACTTTCGCAATGGTCGGTCACGGGATGGGTGACCATATATTTACCATCTCGAGCTACCTCCGTGCTTCGGAAGGCACGTTAAGCCGTTGGTCCCGGCTGCATTTGTAGTCGTTAAAACCCAACAATCCGCATTGGGCCCGCGTGGTGGGTCATGGCCCGTTTTCATTATCCATCCATAAGGAAGGCCAGTGCCCCAGCAATGGGGACATTAAAAATGGCTGTGGATGATGATGACGACGACGAATTATTATAAAATGCATTGACAATAATATTTAGATTTAATAAGTAATGTCATGTCATGAATATTTTTTAATCTAAGGTAATGTAAATGAAAATAGGAAAAACTACTGGGGGTCAATTCTGCTAAATTTTTGTCATAATCGTCTCTCAGTGGTGTTTCAATAGTAGTGTTTATTTACACTGTTGTAACTAGAACTGTGTAAAACAGCACTACCATTGAAACACTACTGGAATACGATTGTGACTAAGCATTAGCAGAATTGCGCCCCTGGACGCCAGAGCTGCGACGTCTGTTTTAGAATAATAAAAGTTTGTCAATTGTTTAGGCGCCATTCGAGGATTTTATAAGCAACTTGTACGATGACAATATTATAAGAAATGATTTTTTTTACTCTAAACCCCGAGTTTTCTGAAATTATTCGTAATAAGTTGCGTAAATATTGTTTGCAAAAGAAACTCTACGGGATTTTAAGCACGTTTGTTTTGCTTTCGAGTCCCGCATATTTCGTCGCAGTTGCATGCGCCATGATCAAGAAATAACTGATATTCTAATAATAATTATAAGACCATAAAAATTTAAATATTAAAAGGACTCTCACACGGTAGAGTAAAAAATATTTTTAGTTTACAAACGAACTGAAACTTGCATTCTACCCATTGTTTTCCTTACATTTTTAGAGCTCGCGCCGCATCACAATAATGCCATGGCTCCACTTACTCCGCGGAATGACTGGAATGAGCATTCTTTTATTCTCATAAAGAGCGCATAACTCACTCACGCCTTTGAGCAAACAAAGTTCATTTTGTTCTGCAGAGCAATGGAGAGTTCTGAGTGATATTTGGGAAATAGTTTCACAAAGTTTTGGAAGAATCTTTTAGATAGCTGCTTATTCGTCTGTCTTACAGAGTTATTTATTTATTTATTTGACGTTTTAGACGTCACGTTCATAGCTACTCCTCAACTATCGATGCCACATGATGTTGTCCTTTTTAGGGTTCCGTACCTCAAAAGGAAAAAACGGAACCCTTATAGGATCACTTCGTTGTCCGTCCGTCCGTACGTCCGAATGTCAAGACCGTTTTTCTGAGGAACGCGTGGAGGTATCAAACTGAAATTTATATCTAATACTCAGGTCTACTGTCCCTTGGAGCTGTGAAAAAATCAAACTTCTAAGCCAAAGCAATCAAAAGATACAGCCGTTTATGCCGTAAATTTCCGCAAATTTTCGAAACTCGCACGGGAATCAAAACCTACAGGGTACTGTCCCGTGAACTTAGAATCTTGAAATTTGGTACGAAGTAACGACTTATACAGATAAAGGAAAAATTGCGAACACCGTAAATTTTAGTTACATCATATAATAAAAAATATTTTACGGAACCCTCGATGCGCGAGTCCGTCTCGCACTTGGCCATTTTTTTTTTATTATACTAGCAGAAATGCTTTTACGTCCCTCGCCCCCAGGTGCAGGAGCGATTCGAAATGTTGGACTCACCTGGACTGGACTACACGGCCCATACAAACATATAGGCCATGCACTCCATCCCAATAAGCTCGGAAGTTTTATTGGTGATCAGTACTTATATAAGTATAAATATTGTTTGCATAGGTTGGCTTTAGCTATGAAAAGCAAGGGTTTCAGGTCAGAAGACAAAGTCCGGTTCTTTTTCCAAGGTTGTGTGGAGACATGGTTGCAACAAAAAAGGGATTAATGTACCCTTACGCCATTCAGGTCCATCATATTAGTAATTTGATACCTACAGAAGTTTATAAGCTTAACGTTACAAGTTCTACCTAATTGTCGGAAAAGCGCCAAAAGGTTGCGTAAAGATTGTTTACAAAAAAGAACACTACGAGAAATGGAACAAATATTTTTCACGAACGAACTGAAGCGCGCATTCTACCCTTTGTTTTCCTTACATAGTTAAAGCTCGCGCCGCATCACAATGAGCCATGGCTTCACTAACATCGCGGAATAACTGGAATGAGCATTATTTTATTCTCACAAAGAGCGCTCTCACTGAAGGCTTTGAGCAAACAAAGTTTATTTTATCCTCGCGCTGCAAAGTTCGGAATCTCTTTCAGGTAGCTGTTTCCGAATTATTTCGTCCTACGCTGACCTTTAAACCGAGTAACTACCACACTTTTTAAAATTGCAATAACTTTTCACCGGACTAGACTAGATTATAACTTTTTAATTTTGCATTTTACAATGCTATTTTTATGTGATAAATATTAAACAAGCCCTGACGAGATTCCTAGACTAAAGTACAGTCGTAAAAGTTAACTTTTAGGTGATATTCGCGTGCGTTCGGTTTGGACCCTCTTTTAATGTTCTGTGGTTTGGACATTCCTTTATATAATCTTACAACTTCACCCACAGCTTACTGTTCAAAGGATTTGACGCAGCAAGTGGAATACTGGCAACTATCGCAATTGTACAGGTCGGTTAACTGAAGCTGACACGATCAACATATTTACACGTAGTACCTGTGAATAAGCGCGTTGCAATTGTCCTGCATGTTCTGGCTCAGCCCCCCCTACCGCGTAAAAAATATGGATATGGGCGTCATTTGACAGTTGAAGCTCGTAAAATTACCTTATATGGTCATTTAACTGTCAAATATAGCTCATGTTCATATTTTTTTTACGCGGTACGGCCCCTGCCCCACTATCGCGTTAAAAATATGGATGTTATGGATATGGGCTTCATTTGACAGTTGAAGCTCATAAAATTACCTTATTTGGTCCTTATTTTGTCGAGAGAGACAAACAGACCATTCTGTGACCAGGGGTCCTACCGCGTAAAAATTGTTTTGCTGTTGCTATTATAGAGTGAACTTTTTGTATTTGTCGTTTTTTTAAATTGCATTTGTGTGAGTACTGTGAACGTGCCAGCTTTCATTAACCAACCTGTATCCAACATAAATCTCGGAAATAAAATTGTTTAGAAAGTGGAATGTATATAAACAATCGCTTCAAAGACAGTTTATAACATAATTTTGTTTAAAACGATTTTTTTAAACTCGTAACATCTACTGTTGAGACTTGAGAAGTAATTGTAAATAAGAACAGGCAGGTACAAGTTTTGACGTTTTGTCACCAGTAGGTATACCTGATTATTAGTTAAACCGATAAACAAGCAAGATTTTCAATTAGAATTTTGTATTTCAAACTGCGTGTAAATCGTTTTATTGTTTACTAGCGGCCGCCCGCGGCTTCACTCGCGTGCTTCCCGTTGTCGTTGAAGTATCAGGATAAAAAGTAGCCTCTGTTTTAATCAAGGCTGTCTTCTATTTGTGTACCAAATTTCATCCAAATCCCTTTAGCAGTTTTTTAAGAAACAAACAAAAACTATATACAGACATACTTCTGCATTTATAATATTAGTAGCATCATAATTAAAAGAACTAAAATATTCTCAACCTAAAATAAAGTAGAAAAATCATAATAGTGAATCGACTACAACGTTCAGCAGAGCAATTATAGGTACCTACCTACTTAGTAAAAATTGTCTTTCAAATAACCAATTTGAGGCAGATTCCTTGATCCCGGTTGTGATGGCATCAAGGCGGGTCGCGCCTTCGAACCGATTTATTGAGGGGTGACAACACTTATTGAAGGTTATTCCCAACAGACACTCAAAATTTAAGTGGAATTATTTTTGTCTAAAGTCAAAGTCAAAGTCAAAGATTTTTATTCAAATAGACTTATAGATAAGTACTTTCGAATAGTCCAAAACAATTTTTCCCTACCAGCCATTCAGGACATCTTTTAACTGATAAGAAGAACGGCCGCAAGAAACTTATCAGCTTTAACAGAAACAACAACATTTACAATGGAACATGTTGTTGCCAAGCACAAATTTACAATTTTGAAATATATTTAATATAAGAGGAAAAATTCTACAACGCTGAATCGCGAAGCTTCCGCCGCGCCGGCGACAGAATGCGATATTCCGATCCTACTTCATTAGTTATACTCACTCACGAAAATATGGCTCATCAGATTGGTTGAAAGGCACATAATGTAGATACTTAATTCTTCTTAGCGTGTCGATGGCAGACGCAAGAGTATAGTGGAACAGGATTTAGCCACTGACTTGTCAGATGCTGTCACGAGATCATTCTGCGTACAGGTGTCAGGACACGCAGGGTACGATTAAAATAGAATGTTTTATCTCAGTCAAATGTTCCATTGTTGGAATCAGCCATTTTAATGTCCTCACTGCTAGTGCTAAGGCAATGGCCTACTGGCCTTCACTAGGTATGGATACAAAGAATGGGCCATGACCCACCACGCAGGCCCAATGCGTATTGGATATGATTATAGGTTATGTTCCGTTGTGAAATACATTGTTTCATGGGGGTATTCTTGATAATCCGCGTAACAGTGCGGTTTTATATAGGGTTAAAATGACTATACAGTTCCGAGAAACTTGAACATGACTCGTTGGGAATAGACCACCACTTTGTAGGGTAATTTACACTAAATTAGAATTTCGTTAACAGCGGAAATTGCTCAGAAATACTATGAAGTGCCAGTATTTCGCACAGGGTTTGTAGACTTGAGTTTTATTATAATTAGCAGGTATTATTCGGTTCTAAATCACATAATTTTGACAAAACAAGAATCACTATAATTTTTAATAAAAAAAAAGGTTTCGATATTAATCTCGAGAGCTATGACAGGTGGATCGAACACTCTAAGAAGAGAACGAAACGTCGAGAAATCAAAAAACCCTAAAAAAACGGACGATTACTACTTAGTTCGTGAAAATATAGTGCGTTTGATATCCGTAAAAGTTGTTTTATTTCAATAAACAGTGCGCGGTAAAACATAATGTACGAACTCCAAGAATCCATCCTGAAATTCAGATGCTAAAAAAGTTCTAGGTCTTTTGTCCCACCGCGTTGGGGCACTGACCTTTCTAGGAGAATGGGTCAATTCAATTCCATTCCATTCTTTCTTGTTTTCATTGTTTACAAGGTCATGTTTTATGTGAAAAGTACAAATATGGAACCCCGTGGGGCACATCAATTTAAAAATATCATATAAGTAACAAAACTTAGCAATAGTTAAAATTAATTAATAAATTAGGTGCTTGTAATTCTAAATCATAATTATCAACAACATGTCAGTAACAGTAACATTACAATTCAAAATTCAAATACCTACATTATGCATTGAGATAATCATTTTATTTCTTTTTTTAGTAATTTTATAATATTACTAGCGGATCCTCGCGGTTTTACCCGCATGGTGCCCGTTTCCGTGGGAATATCGGGATAAAATATAGCCTATGTCACTCGGGAGAAATGTAGCTTTCTAACGGTCTAAGAATTTTCTAAATCGGTCCAGTAGTTCCTGAGATTAGCGGGTTCAAACAAACAAACTCTTCAGCTTTATAATATTAGTATAGATTATTAAAATCATGTCAATTTGAAAGTAAATAAAAATAAAGTACTTACATTAAAATTATAATGAAAAACATGTCACTTTTGAAAAAATCTTCTAAACTGTAAAATGCTTTTTCTATTAAATATTATTTAATGGTCGGTTTCAATAACCTTAATCCTCGTTAAGAGATAGGCTTACCAGAGCTTTGTTGCCTATAATATTTTTATTAATCAGCCCAAAATAAACCAAAACAACAGCGGTTGCTAAGTAATGTCTCTTGTTAGAAATAGATTACTGAAACCGGCCGTAGGTCTTCTTGCAAATGACTTATTTAGAAATACTAGCCTCCGATGTTTCCTTCGTTCTAATATAATAATAACTTTGATTTTGTCGTACGATTTTTTTTTTTTCAATAATTTCACGATCGTGAAACACTTTATCATCAGCCATTTTTAATGTTCTACTGCCGGGGCACTGGCCTTCCTCGTGTATGGTTATAAGAAGAATTTTTCGAATAAACCGTATGTTCATTGATATGCCTTTTACATATATTTTTTATACTAGCAGCCGACCGCGGTTTCACTAGGGTGGTTTCTCCTCCTGTGGGAATATCGGGTTAGAAAGTATAATTTAATCCAGGCTATCTTCCAACTGTGTGCCAGATTTCATCAAAATCGGTTCAGTATTATAATCAATATTCATTAACTTAACAGTTAAGTATTACGTATTTCAAAAATACTGTGGCGTCTAATGGCGGTTACTATTTTAGCACAAATCGATTTTTATATTTTCCCGTAGGAATGAGGGAATTTTACGCGATAAAAAGTAGGTATCCTATAGGTCTCATTGATGTAGTAGTAGAAAAATTTGACGTGTCCTCATAGGTCTCTGTAGCATAATTGTTTTTTTTTTTTATTTTTTTTTACATTAAATAGGCTTACTCTTGGCTTAATTCCGAATCGTTAGATTAAGAAGAGGCCTAAGATGGAGCGAGCTTGCCTAGAAAAAGCCTATTCACTCGAGCTTTAAATATACCAGGGTTGTAGACACCCGGGAATACAGACGCAGGCAGGGAATTCCACTCTCTGGCTGTGCGCATAATAAAAGATGAGGAAAAGCGCTTTGTACGCAGACGAGGTATATCAACCAGGTAGGGATGATAGCATGCGGTACGTCTGGATTCCCGGTGGTAAAAAGGAGCTGGCGGTATGAGCTCATGCAGCTCAATAGCACACTCTCCGAAGTACAATCTGTAGAACACCGATAATGAAGCAACTCTTCGTCGATGAGGGAGACTGTGGAGCTTGTTGTTCACCAGATTATCATCCCCAATGAGTTAGTTAGTAGTAAGTAGTGGTTAGTGCATTGGGCCGGATTCCCAAAGATGCGGGTTCGAATCCCGTCAGGGCGATATGAGACAAGTTGCTTTTTTCTAGTACATTTTCTTGTTTAAAATTTATTACATAAAAATAGCATTTTAAAATGCAAAATTAAAAAGTTATTATATCCTATAGGTATTATGTTAACCGGGGAAATCAGCTATTGCCATACCAAATTTCATACGGATCCGTGCAGTGGTTCTCGAGTGATGCTTGAACAAACAAACGGACAAACCGACAAAAATAAAAAAACAGCTGTTTTGGGGTCCGTACAATCGGGGAACTTCCCGGTTTACCAGTAGAGTTTTTTTTGGGAAACGATTTCTCGGAATAAATTTTATTATTATTATTATTATTATTATTATACTTGTTATTGTTCTATTATTTGTGATGTAAACATTTTTTACTTTTTTTAAATAAAGCCGCCTAGTAGCTCTACTGGTCAACCGGGAAGTTCCCCGTCTAACCTAACCTAACCTAACCTTTTTTTTATACTAGGATAAATGCTTTTACGCGTCCCTCGCCCTCAGGTGCAGGGGCGATTCGAAATGTTGGACTCACCTGGGCGGGTCAACTCAAACTCCTAGTACTTGCCCTCCAGGCCGCCGTTGGTCACGGGGGGGTAGGGTTCGCAATCACCCCTAAAGACCCCCTCACAGCTGGAAGATGGCCGAGCAAGTTTAGCCATCTTCCCAGACGGTGGAAACCGTGCAAGGCCGGCGATGGCACACCCACCAACGCCAGCTTGGTTTCTCTATAGGGGAATGAGGCGATCATACCGTCGCCTCCTTCAGGAGGAGGATCACATCCTCGCAGAAAGACACTGCCGCCTGCCACAACCTAACCTAACCTAATAAATAATATTATTTAGTACACAACACTTGCTTTTTGTTTTAAACATCAAATGTACAGATTTGTCTTTCTTACAATTTTATTATAAGTTCTAGCGGCCGCTCGCGGTTTTACCCGCGTGGTTCCCGTTCCCGTGGGAATATCGGGATAAAAAGTATCCTTTTTTCATAACCAGGCTAACCTGTGTACCAAATTTCATCCAAATCCGTTCTGTAGTTTCGTAGCCTATTCAATGCAAACAAACAAACAATCAAATTTTTCCTTGTTATAATAAATATTTAAAATAAATATTTGCATACAATCACACCAATTATCTACCCACGTTAAGTTTCATGAAGAACTTGTGTTATGGATACTAGATAACGGATAAATATACTTATATACTTTTTTTTTGTAAATACTTAGTATACATATTAAACACCCTATATATTAGTATAGATGAATAGATTTTTGTGCAGATAGCACTGGATAGCTTTCATTTGGCACATTCTATATTTTTCTTTCGCTTCATTCAAATATGGGAGATATTATTTACAGACAATCGTTAATTGTAAATAAATGCTTCTTTGTTATAAAGTCGTGGTCAGAGAGGTTAGTGGTGGTTGTGATAGCAGCCAAGGCCGATCTCGATGACCACGGCCTTCGCTTCGATCGACCCCGGCCTTGGGGCTGAGGCCAATTTAATTAAATTGCTGACACACGGTGTGAGATTCTTCTATAGAATAATAATAAAGATACTATGATAAATTTTAAATAGAATTTTAAAAAAAAACAACTCGGCCACATGTGAATTCTCGGATGGGACGGGAATTCACTTGTGGCCGAGGTGTTTTTTTTTCCAATATTTTTCTATTTAAAATTTATCATAAGTATAAAAAGAGCATTGAAAAATGCAAAAATTAAAATTAATTAAAATTACATTACTAAATTAAATGTATTACCAATTAAGTGACTATTTAAATGAAAATTTTTGACATTATACTATTATATTATTTGACATTACTTTTTCTTTGCCTGAATGTATATGACGTAACCGTGGAATAATTATTACATATTTTGTATTGTGATTAATTGCTCTAAATTCAATCGATTTGTCAAATACTAAATGAATGATTTAATGTTTATATTATTTGAATCAAAATTGTAAGATTCATATTTGCACGTTGACTAAGTCAGCAGAATATGTTGGTAACTATATTTGTGTAACATCTTTAATTGTAACCATATTTTGGCAAATACCTAAATTTTCTATTCTATTCTATCCTATTCTATTTTTATTCTATTCTATTCCATTATATTCTATTCCATTATATTCTATTCCATTCCATTCCATTCTATTCTATTCCATTCTATTCTATAGACGGAAACATGGGTCTCCGTTGAAAGTAGTGCGTGAATTGTGTTGTAATTGATTGTGCCAATTGAAGTATTTATTTTAACTTTATTGTACAAAACATACCTTATATGGCGTTACGATCAGACGGCGGAATCCAAACTAAAATTATATTTTCCTGAATTTTCAAGCAATCAGATCACAGCAAATTCGATTTTAAAAGAAACTATAGTTACAAGCAATGGTACAACCACAGACCTATAAGGACATAGACGATAAAAGTGTAAGAAAACCTACCTTACGTGTAAGAAGTTTGATCCACGTTCAAAGTTTTCCGACCTAAGTCAGTCCGCTTAAGACCATTGCCATGAAAACACGCGTCACTTAGAAACTAAAATGGTTAAATACGCTTGCTAAATACGTCCTTTCTTGCAAGAGCTCGTCAATAAAATTTCCACATCACTAAATCCCTTTCGTGACGTCATCGTAGATACGAAAAATTCGACACGCTAGGTTCTCATACAGTTTGAAGCGCTCTTTTCGTCTATCTCGATATATAGCCGGGTATTTAAGGTGAAATAATGTTCTATGAGAAGCTTGCAAAATTTCTACAAGCGAAGCCGCTTTGCACAGGCGTACCTAGTGGTCAGGTCATATGAGCTGATTTAGCCCTGTCACCAGTTGGCACCGCCCTGCAGGTGGGTGGGGGAGGTTGGGGAAAATGAACGCTTCTACCGCGCTGCACAATGACGTCGATATCTGCATAAGTTAAGCATATAGAACAGGGGCCTTACCATCAACTGTAATGCAATTCATTATAGGTTGTGAGAGTGGGTTTTTAAGGAGCGCTGTATCAAGAATTATAATATGTTATGTAGATAAAGTTTATATTGCAAATAAAAGATTATTAAAAGGTTTTGAATTTTTGTGTACTAAATTATTTTTTACCTTATTAATTATTGTTTGTAATTTCTCAAAAATCTTTTCTGGTAGCCCAGGCAATTCTCGACTGTACATATATAACTAAGTATAATTATAAATTACAAAAAAACATGTCTTTTCCAAAACACTTTTCAATGCTATTTTCATACTTATGATAAGTTATAAATAGAAAAATATTGGACAAAATCAACTCAGTCACCAGTAAAATATCCCATCTGAGAATTCACTTGTGGCCGAATCGATTTTTTCCTAAATTTTTCAAAAATTATCTTTAGTAACAAATTGTAATAATTTACTTAATCAAAGTAAAATACTCGTAAGTACACTATTTACCAAATGTAAGAATTGTTTTCATTATTTACAACAAAACTTTTCAGTAACTTTCACACTAAAACAATCACCTCGCCAGAGGTCAAATATAGAAAAAAATATCATAATAAATTCTCTCAGAACTGCCACTATAAATTAGTCTTTATGTCTTCGAACCAGGTCGAGACGATGACTTGTTTACAAGTCCACCAGATCACATAAAAAGACTGGTAATGTCGGCACAAATAAATGCTCAGTTCGTTGACATTACGTGAACTTTGAAGGTTATTATATTCGCATGTAATGTAACAAATTAAATTTGATTTTGAGAATTTCCTAGACTAGCGTTCCTGACTGACGAGCATTTGTTTCAACACATCTATGTATACTAATACAACAATATCGTTGGCTGACTGACAGAGAACGCACTGCTTAAATGGCTGAACCGATTAAGCTGAAATTTTGCATACAAGATCCTTCACCGATGAAGGCGAGCTCGAAGATCGTCGTCGTCGTCGTCTCAGCCATATAACACCCACTGCTGAGTATAGGCGTCCCCCAAAAGGGGGACGCCTATATGCTTTAATCGCCACGCTTGGCAGGCGGGTTGGCGATCGCAATATGGCCAAGATATAGGAGACGCTGCTGCCCGTCTCCTGAGGGCTTAGTTACTTAATCGCCTTTTACGACACCCACGGGATGAGAGGGGGTAGCGCTATTCTAAGCCGACACTACACAGCTAGTGATCGAAGCGAGCTCGAAGATATTTTTTGATATTCCCACGGGATAGGTAATAAAACGGGTTTGTATTGTAACCTACTTAATTCCACGCAGACGAAGTCACAGGGTAGAAGGCTAGTCTTGAGTATTGACGCGCACTGTTCGTTCATTGAATGAAACAGCTTTTCCGGATTGCTTGTAAAGTAAAACTTATAAATTTAGTTTCGTGCATTAGTACGTTACAACACTGCCTCCTTGACTGACGAGTATTCGCTTGTTGTAACAATCAAAATTGATTTTGAGCATTTGTCTGTATGGCCAAATTATTTTATCTTTAATGTTAGACGAAACGGTCTTTTAGCTGATCTCGGCAAAATTGATTCGCCATGGTTATTGACATAAAACTGTTAGTGTCTCGAATCAATCACTAAGTGATGAAATCAATAAAGTTACATTACAGGCGAATGCTCCGTGTGAGAGCACCATAAGGAGGTATGATTTAACTTTGCGAAACCACTAAAGTTTTTTTTTTCGGCGGTAGGTGTAGAAAAAGCAAAGACGTGTCTCTTGAGTTTAAATTTATTAAAATTTAATAATACTAGTTTTTATTGCAAAATTTTAGTCTTATCTTATAAAACAATTATCAAAAAACAACAACTTACGTTGGTATCAAATTTAATGTGATATTAGTGCACATAAGACACCACCTGCCAGCACATCATTCACTATAGTTACAGCACAGCAAACTTCACATAATTTCGCACCACGCACCATGTCACAACTGTCTGACGTTGTTTCTGCGCAGAAGAACTTGGAAGAGTGTTTCACTAAGCGAATGCAAGATCTCGAAGCACAGATTCAGGGCGCAGCACCGGGCAAGGAAACAGTAGCGAAAGTTGCAGAGGAGTTCCGAACATTCAGGGAGCTTATGTTCAGCATGCTTGGGCTGCTCCGGAAGCAGATCCATGAATGTGCCATGCAAATTGATGCAATGGAAATGAGACATCGCCGCAAAGCACTGATTTTCTTGGGTGTGCCCGAGTCGGAGAAAGAGGATTGCAGGAATGTAGTCTTGGGGGTTCTCAACTCAGAATTGGGCCTGAAAGACCTTACGAGCACTTCCATTAAGGTATGTCACAGGTTGGGGTCCTCGGGCCATACCAAGGACCGCGAACATCCGCGTCCCGTCCTTGTGAGATTTGCTCAGTTTGACGGTAAAGCTGCAGTCTGGAAGGCGAAGACCGGCTTAAAAGGAACTAGCATTTCCATAAAAGAGTTCCTCACTAAGTCACGTCAAAGCGTATTCAACAGAGCTCGGCTACATTTTGGAGTGAGGGCTTGCTGGACACAGGATGGCGTAATATTGATCAGGACTTCCGATGGCAAGCGCCACAAAGCTATCGTTGAGGAGGATCTGGACTCCATCATTGCTGGATATCCTAATGACGCTTCGTCGGGTGCCGCGAGTCGTCGTGTTGGACCTGCCAGTAAAAAGAAGTAACTATATTAATGTTTTGTTCTCATTTGTTTCAATTACAGTTCTCAACTATACAGTATGGTCTATACTCAATAAAGAGTCTGATTTAAAATGTACATTTCTGTTAAAAAGTTACTGTTACTTGCCTTTTGTTGCATGCATCAGTCTAAGTTCTCTGTTGTACTTAATTGTAAATCTTCTAAGTTAAAGATAACCCTTACAATAGAACAACATACACAAATGTGGGTAGGTAACTTTTTGTTCGCGCTTTCACTTATATCCACAGATTAGACATTAGTTTGGTTTTTTATAGTTACTACTATGTCTTGTTTCTTCCTGTACTGTTTTAACTATTGCAGTCACAATTTTCCAATGAACAGATTTTTTCATTTATTTATTTGTCAATGTCAATTGTCATTGTCAGTTATGCATGTCTGTCACTTGTCAGTGTCGTTTATGTAGAGGTTAGGCGAAGACATTAAAATCATACTGCCAATTCTTGAGTGACATAAACTTACAAATTGTCGTCTGTCAATTTTTTTTTCCTATATTTTGTCCTTGGCATGTAGTTTCATTGTGACTATTTTCATATATTTTTTTACATATATTTTAAAGTGCCCTATAATATAAATTGTTTGTTAATTGTTTATTTTGTTAATTAATTATTTTTATGGGTCATTCTCTTGTTTCTTTCTTTATTTTTGTTCTCTTAATAATGAATATTGTAATTATTCTATTTTTTATATATCGTGTTGATGTTAAAGCTGGCGGGTGGTGTGGAGATACTAAGTGTAACAAACACCACTCAACCAACCTTTATTTTATTTAGTTATTATTTTATTTTCTTTTATTTATAAATATTTGCTTATATATTTATTTACTATGATATTAGACGATAACTCATATTACTCTGCTAACGAATCTGCTTCCAGCGACGATAGTTTTTGCTCCGCTTCCGATACCGACACTCTAGGTGACTTTCTGACTCAAACTTTTCCCTTGTCTTTCAATTTGCTAAACGTGTGCCACATCAACGCTCAAAGTGTACCCAGTCACTTCAACGAATTGCTTGACGCGTTTACTAGCCCAAATATACATGCAGTTCTGATTTCAGAAACCTGGCTAAAACCACATCTCCCATCTTCTCTCTATTCGCTTCCTGGTTTTAACCTTATTCGAAATGACCGGGTTGATGGGCGTGGAGGTGGTGTTGCTATTTATCTCCGTAGTAATTTTTTTTTTAAAGTAGCCGCTTCCTCTAGCGCCGGCTCTCCCGCTGAGTACCTGTTTCTGGAGGTTGGAACCGGGCGCAATAAGGCTATTGTTGGTGTGGTATACTGTCCCCCCTCTCTTGACTATTTCACCGAGTTTGAATCGGTTTTAGAATCTTTGGGCACCGAGTATGCACATCACATCATCATGGGTGACTTTAATACCAATCTCCTAGAACCCAATTCCCCTCGGTCCTATAAACTCCATCACATAATTAAGTCAGCCAACCTCCATGTCTTACCTTTGCAGCCAACTCACCATAACCTTGATGGTGATGATACATGGCTCGACTTAATCCTCACATCTAATCCTTCTCTCGTCCCATCACATGGTCAACACATCGCTCCTGGATTTTCCCGTCACGACCTAATTTTCCTGTCCTATATTCTTAAGCCCCCTAAGCCCACTCCTAAGGTCTTGCACAGGCGCTGCTTTGCGCGTATGGACATTGACGGACTGCAAAAAGATGCATCGGAAATCGACTGGGATCCTGTCATTCAAGCCACTACCGTAGATGCTAAAGTTCAAGTGTTCAATGATATTGTACTGGCCCTGTATGATATCCATGCGCCGATCAAAAAGATCAAACTAAAGCGGCCACCGGCGCCTTGGATGACCAAAGGTGTACAAATGGCGATGAGGCGTAGGGACAAGGCTTTCCGCAAGTTTAAAAGGGATCGCCTGGACGACAGTTGGAAACTTTTCAAAACTGCCAGAAACCGGTGTAATCAGATGATACGTAACGCAAAACGTCGCCATATTCTTGATAACATCTCATCCTCCTCTTCTGCTGATATCTGGAAATTCCTTGGAACTCTAGGTATTGGCAAATCGCGACATTTAGACCGGCCCAACACTATTGGTATTAACGATCTTAATATCCACTTCACCTCTTCATCGAAACTTGATGGTGCGTCGACTTCACGCGCTGTTTCTTCTATAGCAGGTCTAACGCGTCCTAATATAACCCCTTTTCATTTTTCTTCAGTCACCCAGACAGAGATCAAAAAGATCATCCTATCCATCAAGTCCAATGCTGTGGGTTGTGATAGCATCAGTCGCCGCATGATTGTTACTATATTGGACCATCTGCTTCCTGCCATCACCCACATCATTAATTTCTCCCTTGATTCCGGCGTTTTCCCTAACCTCTGGCGTAAAGCTTATGTCCGTCCTCTCCCGAAAGTTGCTAATCCAACTCATCCCAATCAATTTCGTCCAATTTCCATCCTCCCCTTCATGTCCAAAGTACTAGAGGCCTGTGTCCACAAACAATTCTCGCACTTTATCCATCAGAATTCTGTCCTAAGCCCTTTTCAGTCCGGTTTTAGGCCTGGACATAGTACCACTACCGCTCTCCTTAAAGTGACAGGCGATATTAGGGCTGCGGTTGAGGATGGTAAGGTAACCGTCTTGGTACTTATTGACTTCTCCAACGCTTTTAATACCGTCAGTCACGACATCCTTCTCTCCATATTGTCCCATCTTATGATCTCTGAAGAGGTACTGGAATGGTTCTCATCTTATCTTCGGGATCGTCACCAGGCAGTGCAGTTGGATGAAGCAACATCATCCTGGCGTAGCCTGGATACTGGCGTTCCCCAAGGCGGCATACTTTCTCCTCTCCTTTTCTCAATTTTTATCAACTTTATCACACATAAACTTCAGTGTTCGTATCATCTTTACGCTGACGACTTGCAGATATATGCTAAGGCAAGTGTTGATAACCTAGATGATGCAATCAACGCGTTGAATAGGGACCTACACAACATTAAGTGTTGGTCCGACTGTTTTGGTGTAACCGTCAACCCGGGTAAATGCCAAGCTGTGTTGGTAGGCAGTTACCGTATGATATCCAGAGTCGACTTGACCAATTTGTCTCCTATTATCTTCGATGGCGCTACAATTACAGTTGACCATAGTGTTAAGGATTTGGGTTTACATTTAGACTCCAGGTTAAACTGGCAGACTCAAGTGACAAGTGTTTGTCAGAGGGTCACTGGAATTTTGAGGTGTCTTTATCGCCTTAAAAACTTCTTACCTGCCAATATCAAAGCATTGCTTGTGCAGACTTTAATTTTCCCTATAGTCGACTATGGTGATGTGTGCTACCTCGACCTGAATGCAGATCTACTTAATAAGCTTGACCGTCTTCTAAATAACTGCATTCGATTCGTTTATAATCTCCGCAAGTATGATCATGTGTCCGCACACCGATCTCTGCTTAAATGGTTGCCCATTCGGCAGCGTAGAAGTATGCGGGCCTTGACCACTCTCTTTACTATACTAAACTCCCCTAATGCCCCCCCTTATCTTACTTCGCGTTTCCAGTACTTATGTACTTCTCACGATAAAAATCTCCGTTCTTCTTCTAACCGTTTACTTATTTGTCCTTCTCATCACTCCGATGTTATTCATTCTTCATTCTTCGTTTATCCTATTCTTCTGTGGAACGCCCTTCCTTTTGACATCAGAATGTCCACCAGTCGGTATGCGTTTAAAACCAGGTTGCGTAAATTCTTAACAGAGCAAGCAGAAGCTGCTATTCGTTAAATTGTGGCAAATCGTCTATAACAGTAGCTATCGTTTGTATGTATATAATATTATATATTTATATATAGTATCTATTTATTTAAGTAAAGTATTGTATAAGTATGTATTTATATTCATAATAGTACTTATATTTTATTTAATTACAATTAATCATTTATTCCCCATGTTGTTTTTTTTTTACAATGGTTGTGCACCCTACTTCTTGTTGTCTCCACATCACCCTAAGGTTGACTGGTAGAAAATGCCTTAGGCATTAAGTCCGCCTTTGTACAATGTGCATAAAGTATTAAATAAATAAAATAAATAAAGTTTAGGTACTTACTGAGAAAGTTCCCATTGTTTTCTAGAGTTGTTTGTTTACTGAAACTAAAGGTCAATGGACATTTGAGGGTTAACCATCTCGTTTATCATAACTAGCCTTTAAACTTTTAGGGCCGGTTTCACCACCGACAAACCTTAGACCCAAAACCCTAGTACCCTTAACCAGCTGGCCTACCGCTATCTCTTAGCGCAACATTGTTTTCTATCAAACATTATCGGCGCATTATTATTATGTGTCATTTCGTACCGCGAACCTCTTAAATCAAAACATTTTTTTGACGGAGGTTTTGTGTGAAGTGTGTCAAAATATGACAACTTCAATTCGTTCGTTCGCAGGAACAATGAATAAAGATGTACATGGACCTGAGATAGTTTTTTTATAGAAACTTACATTATTCATATTTATATCATGAGTATTTGGATGTCGATATTTTTCTTGCGAATGTTCAGGAGCTGCCTAGTCACCTAGTCGAGTGCAGGTAGGCAGGCACGTTCTTTTTTGTAATACCTGTTTCATCTCCATAGATATATCTCAATGGTTGTGTCATTGGGCAGGAATGAAAAAAAAACTTTGTGAAGTTCGCGGTACGAATTTAAACACTATTGAAACAAAAGGAAAACAAAACATTCTTACGACATGATGGTCTGTAAAAAATGGCGTTAGACGAACCTATTTCCATTCTTCCTTTCCTCTCCAAGATCCTTTAAGCAGTTGTCCACAAACAATTCTCATCCTTTATCCTATCCAATGACCCTTTCCAGTCCGGATTTAGACCCGGGCATAGTACCACTAGATCACTCATCAAAGTGTTGGAAGACATGCGAGATGGTTTTGAGGCTTCACGATTGATTGTTTTCGTTTTAATAGATTTCTCCAACGCTTTTAACGCAGTCGACCATGATTCTTACGGTGCTCTCCCGTTTATGTATTTCCCCTACTACCCTTTCTTGGTTTTCTTCTTATCTTCGCGGTCGCCAGCAAGCCGTTCGTGTTGATCGGACTTGGTCTGACTGGTGCGACTTGGAAGCTGGTGTTCCGCAAGGCGGTATTCTCTCTCCCCTTCTCTTTTCATTGTTCATCAATTCTCTCACAGCCCATTTTGCCTCTTCTATCCATCTATATGCCGATGACCTGCAACTGCGCAGCATGACATTCGCAATTTGAATGTAGCCATTGCGTCACTCACCGTGATCTTGAATGGATTTCTCAATGGTCGTCCAACTATGGTATTTACGTAAACGCTGGCGAATGCCAAGCTATTGTCGTTGGTAGCTCGAGACAAGAAGCACGTCTTAACGTACAGGACCTAACCACATTAAAATACAATGGCATTGATATACCCTACTCTCAGCAAGTCAAAGACCTTGGTTTAACAATTGACTCGTGCCTCTCCTGCACATATTATATTGACGTCATTTCCATCAAAGTAACCAATGCCCTTAGAGCTCGTTATAGGTTTAAATTCTTTCTCTCATCTAGCACTAAGATTGCGCTTATACAGGCTCTTGTCCTCCCAATAATTGATTACACTGATATTTCCAACACTTTAATATAGTGTCTACGATTTCTGCGGGTACTTTTTTATATCTAGGAAAAGCTGTAAGTGAATTTAAGGCTGGGAACCTGCTGGAGCTGATTATGAAGGCTCGCGCTTCTCCCGGAATTCTCAACCGGAAGAACATTTCTCTACCGGAAAACAACATCGCCATCGAAAAAACTACCATAACGAAATCATAATCCTACTCATAACTAATATTATGAATGTGAAAGTGTGTTTGTTTGTCCTTTCTGACTAAGCAACCGATCGACTTGATTTTTGGCATAGAGATAGTTGAAAGAACGGAGAACAGAGAACGGAGTTGATAGAACGGCGATTTTTTAACCGCCTCTATGGCTAGTGGTACAACCACCGGTATCAGACCCAGGGGTCCCGGGTCGATTCCCAGCGGGGGTACATATTGTATTCGGTTTGGTTGGTGGTAGGACTCGTTGTAAGTCCGCCTGGCTAGCTACCACCATCTTATCTAAGTGTGTACGGCTGAGGATTCCGGGAGAGGCTCGCTTCCATCTTCAGCCTTATCAATACTTAACATCAGGTATGATGAAGGCTAAGAGTCTCCCCGTCGTTCATTAAAAAAAAGACATAGGCTCCTTTTTATCCCGTTATTCCCACGGGAACGGGAACTATGTATAAGTGAAAAACTACACAAAATATGTCGATCGCTAGACTTAACCAAACCGCTCAATAGCGCCCATAATCAAACTTCTAACTTACAAATTCCCTTTAGCAAAGTTATCCTGAATGGAGCTGTCACCTTCTAACATAGTTACGAAATTGGCCAACTTCGAGCTATTCAGGGCTCGTAACTTGACATAACTTGGTTAAGTTATTAACTGACTATGTGGCGCACTGGGAAGCGTACGGCTAACAATAGCAGGTAAGCAACTTTCGCTATGGCCGGTCACGGGATGGGTGACCAAGGATTTATTATCCTTCATGCTTTAGGAGGGACGCTAAGCCATTGGCCCTGGCTTCATTTGCAGTAGTTAACACCTAACAAACTCGCATTAGGCTCGGGTGGTAGATCTAGCTCATTCTCCGTCTGGATCCTACCATCCGTATTCTGTCTTCCGGAGGTTCACTGGATTGCATGATTTACATGTGGGCCAGTGAGTCTACGGGTTGGGATGTTTGCATTCCATCTTGTTTTATTAATTGGTTACTAACATAGTTAAATATTCGCAATATATATATTCGCATACAATCACACCAATTATCTAGTCCCACGTTAAGTTTCATGAAGAACCTGTGTTATGGATACTAGATAACGGATAAACATACTTATATACTTTTTTTTGTAAATACATACTTAATATACATACTAAACACCCAGACCAAGACAAATAGCACATGCACACAAATATTTGTCTTGTCCGGGGATCGAACCCGGGAGTTTAGTACCTCTGCGCCAAACAGGTCGCCAAATTATAATAAAAATAAATAAAATACTTTTATTTCAGACCATGGTCCATATTTCGAAAATTTTGACGTGTTCTCTTAGGTCTCTGTAGCATTATTGGTCAGTGCATTGGGCCAGATTCCGAAGGATGCGGGTTCGAGTCCCGTCAGAACAACATGAGACATGTTGCTTTTCTAGTATATTTTCTTGTTTCACAATTTTCACATAAAAATAGCATTGTAAATGCAAAATTAATATGTTAATTCAAATCCACCAAAAATGAAGTTTTAAATCATCAATACCGAATGGCATTCTTCTTATTTTTTTCCGTTTGTTACCGGTTACTGTGGTAAGTACCCAATTATAATTAGAGTAGCTGAGCCTAAGTAAAAGAACGACGTTTAGTTTTTTTGCCCGTGAAATGATCTTCATAATACAGCGAATAAAATAGATATTTTTCATAGACAAATAATACTTACTCATAATCCGGGGCCAGAAAAGTTAAGCCTAAACACACAAGGCGGGAACGGGTAGGGCATGGGTCTGTTCGGTAGTAGTGCGGTTTATATGGATGACAACACATACCTACAACGCGCAGGACCATGAGGGCTACTCTCTAAGCCCGTCAACTAAGATACGGGCCTCCGTCCCTAAGTTTCCCGAAACTACGGATGGAGCCTACTGTCTATTAATTTCGGATGTCGGTACTAGTATTGAACAAACGGCACACACATTGGGAGTAGGGACAATGTCAAAACGTATTCTCATTCATTCTTAGTTCAGGTCTCCGAACTAATAAGCTGTCCGTTTGTGATACGGAGTAGGAAACGTCCGTAACTTAGGCCGAAACTACGGGTTTCGTGCTTAGAGAGGAGACCTCCTGAGTCCATGACCTGCTACGGGCCCGACCCACGCCCGACCTGTGCCCGACACATGACTTTAGTTTGTCTTTTGTAAGTATATTTTTTCATTCATTTTCTGTTTTCCTATACAGCCTAAACCGTAAACTAATGACCGAACAAAATAGCTCACAAACAAATCAACAATTTTCTATAAACTTTTAAACCTTTTGTTTCACAAAGAAGTCTGCATTCACCACAAAAGAAAATCCCTTTTTTACTTTCAATTTGATTCGGGTAAAAATGTAAATCAGGGTTCCGTAATGGAAGGCTATTTGTTCGAAAGCCTTTACGCGAAAATGTGACTCGAATATGGAATTATTCGGTCAAAGCGATTTTTATGTCATTAAGATTTGATGAGAACGGCTTTGGTTTGACGCTTTTTGTGATAACGACTGTGATTTTTATTTTCTATGCTATATTTGACGCTACAGCTCTGTTCGTGTGGTTTAAGGGTCGTTTCTAGTGAGTCTTCTCATCAGACAATTTTTAAATGTCCTACTGGCATTTTACTTTAATTCAGTTTAATTTTTTTATTTTAATATATGTTTGAAAAATATTAAACAAAAAATATACTAGAAAAAAACAACTAGTCTCATATCGCCCTGACGGGATTCGAACCTTGGGATTGAATCCTTGGGATATTGCTCGTAGTCTTAGGTAAGTTTTCATTTGTGTCAAAAAGAAGCAGCAATGTGTCACATCCATCTGTCAAATGAAGCCGATTTCGATGCCGACGCCACTTGCGCGGTACGGACCAAGGACACCCTTTTCCGGCCGACCGACTGGCCATAACCATGACCCACCACGCTAACCCAGTGCAGCTTGATTATCGGTCACATGTATCATTTATCTGGCCTAAGGTAGGATATTGCATAAGAATAAGAACTTGCGTTATTAATTTACGTTATTAAAATATCATGATGACAATTTACTTTGCTAAAAATGTGAAGTTAATGAAAGATCTACTGACTCGACAACCAGTGCTATGAGATCTAGTTTCGAAAGAGAAGAAACTCGGAAAAAGAGTTATTGACCTCCGTCCGATGCACAGTAAATACCTACAGCAGAAACGCAACTACATCCAACCTCAAAATTGTTAAATCGTATCTTTCTCAACTCCTGCATTTCTCCGTTATTTTCCGTCTGTTTATAAATATACTACCGTCCGGCCCCGTTTACACCCGCATGGTTCCAGTTTCCATGGGAATGTCTAAAAAAAGTAGCTTATGTTTTAAACCAGTCTACCGTCTATATGTGTGCCAATTTTCATCCAAATCGGTTAAAGATTTTTTGCGTAAAAGAGTAACAAAGATAACCTTCAGTTGAGTTGTAAAACGCGTAATTTGTACTCGCTGAAAACAATTCTTTGAAATAAAACCAAAATGTATTACGAGATCAAAAATACATGACTCACAAACCAAAACAGTACAAAATGAAAATATTTTTTTATTTGAAACGTACATGAGGTACTGTTTTACAAAATGAATGTGTTGTAGCAACAGCGAGAAACATTATAATTAATGGCGAATTACAAAGCCTTACAATTCCCACGCATTGTGTTCGAAACCCTGCGAATGGCGGGTGTCGGTTATTTCAGCTGTTGTGAAGGATCAACTTTTTTTAATTAACGAGTATTTCATTTGTTTATTCGGAATGTACGTAATGTACAAGTGTAATATCCTTGATTAAAATTTTAGTAAAAATGTAACCCAATATTTAATAATAATAATAAATATTTCTTACACTCACACCAATTAACCTAGCCCCAAAGTAAGCACTGTAAGGCTTGTGTTATGGGATACTAGGGTAACGGATATAAATACATATTATAATTATTTATGTGTAGAAATATGTATAATTATGTGTATATATATATATATATATATATATATATATATATATATATATATATCCGGGAATCGCCCTGACGAGATAGGTCTCTGTAGCATAATTGGTTAGTGCATTGGGCTGGATTCCCAAGGATGACGGTTCGAATCCCGTCAGGGCAACATGAGACTAGTTGCTTTTTTCTAGTATATTTTCTTGTTTAATATTTATCACACAAAAATAGCATTGTAAAATGCAAAATTAAAAATGACTGGTAATAAATGTCGTTTTAGGGTTTCGTAGCCTAATGGCAAAAAACGAAACCCTTATAGATTCGCCCAAATCGATGTATGTCACAGCCACTTTATTCCAAAACTATGATTATTACACAGTTGAAACTTGGTAGGTAGATGTATTCTGTACCGCACGCCCCGCTCGGATTTGGCAGTGGACTGTATCGTTGCGGAGGGCGAGACGTACGGTTTTTCGAACTGGGTGCTGGGTTGCGAAGTAAAACGCAGAGGAGCTTGTTGTACCAGGAACTAGGAGAGCTTGCTTGCTGTCTCTTTCAGAGTCTTGAGGCGAGAGTGGGACAAGTGATGATCCGTAGCCATAGAAACCCGACTCTCACTAAGCTACTTAAAGGCAATACCGTATAGAGAGCCGCGCGCAAGCTCACCAGTTTTCAACTTTATTTATCTCATTTTATCTATGCACATACGACGTTTCTTATCACTAACAATTCCTTATCAGTCACAATATTACATGTTACATATTAAAATATTCTAAAAAATTATTGCTATCAAGTTAAGTTACAGTTTCAATACTACGTTCAATACTATTTCTAATCTACCTATAAATCGTTTTGGGAAATGAGAAAACACACGAAAAAATATACTTTATTTCTTAATATCTTATCAGCTATTTACTTAACTCTTATGTATCATACCTTATCGTGAAGGTCTAATTAGCCGCTATGTGCGTAACATCAATTTATCAACATGGGATAATTTATTTGTAAATACCTACTCTATAAATACCTACTGCATAAAACTTTCATACAAACTAGTACAACACGAACAAGCTTTACAATACACGAAAAACACTAACTGCAAATATTATCGACTAAATACATTCCAAACACAAAGAAACTTATTATTATACTATAAAACACTAATAGACAACGAATTCAATAGATTTTACACTTATAACTAGTCACGAAATTTCACATCACAATACAACTTTATTACCACAATTATTAGTCACTGTCTATTGTTCACTTTATTGCACTATTCTGCCGGCCGTCCCGAACATATTCTGTAAACCGCTTTACGGTTTTGAGACAAAAAAAAAAATATATATATATTAAGGGGAGGCTACATGGAACTTAAACTATAAATATATTTTTTTAATCAAACCTAAACGTGTACTTTAAATACCTATCTATAGATAGGTCTTTAAAAATTACATTGAGGTTCCTAAAACAGTTTTTTCTCAAAGTCAACCATTTGAATGATATACACTTTCAAAGTGGTAAAATGTGTTTCCCCTTCCCCACACACAATAGGCGGCCTTATTGCTACATAGCAATCTCTTTCAGGCAACCTTGGGTGAGAGACAAAACCCTTCATGTGCGAATTCGACTCGCACTTGGCCGATTTTTTTGTTATGTTAAATGGAGGACTTAACAGTATAGTTGTAGAGGGCACACTATGCCTTCAGGGGGCGATTCTCGCGCTGAAATATGTCGAATTCGTCATTTATAAATCCTTGATTTCTTTAGTAAAAATGTAAGTAAAATCTCTACTACTGTCAAAATCCTTTAGTTTCAATTATCCTTTAATGTCGAAGATTGTTTTCAGTGAGGTTTTAATACAGCTTTTGACTTCAAAAAATGTCGATTCGAAATGTCGAAGGCGCGAGAATCGCGCCCCAGGAATTGCGATAAGGAAATGTTGCGCTATGGAAATGTTGCGATTCAAGCTTCAACAATACCCGAATTTGCACAAATGCACAGCGTAGCAAATGCATTCAAGTACACGCTTGGCTGTTTCGAGCTCTTTGTTTCGCTGCGCTCTAAAGGTGCGTGTCCACTGAGCTGGAAAGGAACAAATCTACGCTGGATTTTCATACATTTGGTGAAAATTACAGACGACCATGGGACATGACAGGCGAAATTGGCTCTATTGCCAAATGTCTGTCTTTATAATAACTGGGCAGGCATTTGACCACCATCGTGCTTAATAAACAGGATGTGGTACTAAGGTGTTGCATGCTTGCCCAGGAAATGCCTATTCACTTTCGCCTTGAAGAGACCAAGGTTGTAGGAATCGGGGAACACATGAGCAGGCAGTGCATTCCATTCTTTAGCGGTTCGCATAAGAAATGTGTCAGCACCGTTGGAATGTCAACGACATACGGGTGATAAGCTAACCTGCGTCTGGTACCCCGATGGTGGAAAGGGGCTGGAGGAACAAGGTCGTGCAGTTCTCTCACTCACTCTCCAAAGTCAAAAAAAAATATCTGATCCAGAGTTTGCAGATTCAATTCCTAGTTTGGGTATTTGTACTCGGTTGGGGTGGTGGTAATACTTGTTCTAAATCCGCCTGGCAAGCTTATACCATCTTATTCAAATCTAAACGATAACGTTTTCAGTATTGTTCTGTTACCCAGATACCCAGTTCCTCAGTGGTTGAGAATTCCGGGAAAAGTGCGACTCTGCCTTTAGACATCATCATTTGACATCAGGCTTAATAGAAAGTTCTGGACCTCTATTTTTGAATCACTCGTCGCG